>OY982958.1:14975293-16175293 GCA_963890685.1 Plagodis pulveraria | reverse complement strand
CACACACACACACACACACACACACACACACACACACTGACACACACGAATACATCATCATCCCATACTTGCGCTACAATCAAATTGCCAGACAGCCAAATTGGTTTATAGCCTCGCCTATATAATGTTTTTTATTTTTGTTTACAAGTACAGTTAACTTAATTTATATTACATCATTGTGGAAAGGTATTGTCTCTCATTATACAGGTTAAACTCCTAAATTTGGTTCAATAAACATTATTATTTTTAGTTTGAGTTTATATAATTATAAGGATGATGAAGGATGATGAGAATATTATGTTAATTGATGAAACATCATAGGATGTTAATAGAACAACCTTATTACTGATAGGTTAGCCTTTAACCATGTTCTTACCTGATGGTTTTAGTGAAGGTCGATAAACTTGTAATCTAAAACTCCCATTCAGGTTGAGCCATGTCTATCATTCTTGGCAGTCAAGGACACATGCCGATGAACACACTGTTAATGCCCTTGGGACAGATTTTGTACTCAAATGATAAAAATTTAAAAGTTTTATCGCTCTTGTTTATCAACTAGGTTTGGTAACCGTTTCATTTTTAACCTTTATGTAAAGAGCTTTATCGCTGTAGCGATTATGCCGCTCTGTTAACAAAATCAACGTAAGTAAACTTAATACTTACTATGTGGTATAAATTTAATACCTAAATTATATATTTTATATAATAATTTGGATTTCTCTGAAAGTGGATATGCCAGACAACAAAAAAAATACTATTATAGTAACCTACATCTGAAGTGTTCTGGCAAACAATATTCCTCCTTAAGGTTTCGTTCCGTACATATTCCATCAGAATGTGATATATGTCCTCAGGGACTCCACAATTAGGACAATTTGGGGAAAAAACTTTACGCATCAAGAATGCAAACTTCTTTGAAAATATATGTCTGGATAGAAGTCTTAGGGCAACAACCACGTCTAAAACGCGTCGAAAATTTATCTGGTTTGAAAAATTAAAGTTTAATACACCCCTTTAGCCGGGGTATGCTCTGACCGATTGAACTAAGATGACAATGAGTCATAACTAAAATTTTTCCTATCGTTATTTAATCATCGTATTGGGATGCAGCGACATCTATAGTTCAACTTACGTTGTACTACAAACAAGACTAATTTTGCAATTCGTTTTTAAGCCTATAATTTTGTTATGTTCGCAATAACGCATGCCCTGCGGATTACATTACAAAATTACAAACATCTGAGAGGAAAAAATTATGTATTACAAATTCATAATATATATAAATATACAAATATATATATATATCACTACAGAGTATAAAACAAAGTCGCTTTCTCTGTCCCTATATCCCTATGTATGCTTAAATCTTTTAAACTACGCAACAGATTTTGATGCGGTTTTTTTAATAGATAGAATGATTCAAGAGGAAGGTTTATATGTATAATTACTTCCATTAAATAGTGGAGAAATACTGTTATTTTTGAGGTTTGTAATGTCATGTCGTAAATAATTACCTACATTTTTTCCGCTTACATTGCAAACGCAGGCTGAACCTTACGAGATTTATCAAAAACATGTACTAAATATTGTACACATTAAAAAGGTTTACAGAAAACTCCTCTATGGTATATGTCTATCTCTTATGGATATCCCACAATGTTTTTTTTGTCATTTCCTTTTGACGACAAATAATGGCTAATTTTGGAAGCGATTTTAACCAATACCGCATTAATCCTTATCTAATTAAGTACCTTAAATACATTGTTGATTTAATATAGATCTATATACAGCATATGATTTAAATGAATATTTTCGAAGATATTACAGATTTACAAATTGCGGGACGTAGCGAAGATAGAAGGAAATCTTCATGGTTTAGGGAAAGAAGAATTGTTTTACTCTAAATTTAACGCGTGCGAGCCACGGGCAGTAATGACTAAATCAAAACTACTGGATCGATTTTAATCATTTTTTCAGTGAATGACATAGGCTATATATTTTACACCCGTGCGAAGCCGAAGCGGGCCGCTAGTATATATACATATATTAATTATATTTACATATAATATAATTTTTTATACCTGAAAATCTGTCGCCAAGCACCTAACGGTGTGTTCCGGCAGCAGTCCTTGAGAGCCAGTTAAATAACAGGCAAAATGAGACTTAACAGGTATGTCTCAAGGTGATGGGCGCAGTGCAGTTCGTCACTTGTGATGAAATGCATCTGTTATAGGCAGAGGATACCGCTAAACATCAAGTGGGCCTCGCGATTGTTCCATCACAATCACATAAAAAAAAAAAACACATGAAGTCACCAAATGTTGACAAGGCCCAGGTGAACCTGCAGTAACAAAGGTGATTTTTTCTTGGGCAAGGATATATCACCGTTCATGCTAGTTCTAAAGAAGGATGCGTTGACAATTATTCCTAACCTATATGACCTAACAAATAGATACATAGCTTGCGCTGCATGGTTACCCTGTCGAGAAATTGCCACCATATCACTGTGACCTAAATTCAATAGAACATATTTGGAGTACAGTAAAAAGGCAAGTGGCAGCAAAAAATTGTAATGTGCTAGCGAAGAATTTGATGGCTTTAATAATGACAGCTGCGATCAAACCACTCATAACAATGGCGAAAAGAATGTGACCATGTTATTAATTTAGAAAAAAATACACTAGGCACAGTTCGCATAATTGACACATAGACCACCGGATGTGGTTGAAACTATAGTCGGAGCTATCTGACTTATTTACGTGAGTTATCCCGTATTATTTACTAAAATGAGTGAAAACCACGTTAGTTTTTATAACAAAAAATGACACATAGACATTCATTATAAATGTGATAGATTCTAATATATCTAGTTTTAGTATTAATGATTGATGATGATGATATTAATGATGGTTTACTCTCGGACATTGCCTATTTAGAGACTTAGGATACTAATTATATTTGTGCTTAGATGTTCCAAAATATATAAATATTTTTTGATACAATTTTGAATTTATTATTATAGCACAAAATGTCAGACTATAACCTAAACAGAATATAATATTTGTATACCCTTTTATTAGAACTATAATCCAATGTTGGTTATTTTCTGTCCTCATCACCCATGAACTAATAAAAATGGTGAAATTATCAAAATGGGCAAATCAAGCCCGCTCGCTACACAAAAAAGTTAATTTGACACATTTGCGCCCTCAAATACCAAGTCCACTCTCTTGCTGAACAAACTCTATAATGTTGTTTTCGTCACAACAGACATAAATATTAATATCAAAAAAAAAAACTTTTTAAATAATATATATAATATCCCTAAAAACTTTTTCAAAGTTTATAACCGGTACAACTAGATAAGGTTGTTTGATAAAAAAAACAATCAATCACATTTTTCGATTTCGAGAAGTTTCTCTGAACCAATCCGATAAAAAGGTCAAATATCTTTTCGTGGCAAGAATAATTTATTATTATGGTAGCCATTATTTCCCCTTCCTCATTCCCTAGGAGGAAAGTTACGATAAATGAGAATGATGACAAAAATGGGCCTCTATGGGTGGTTATTGGTATACTGAAAAAATCGGCCAAGTACAAGTCGGACTCGCGCACGCAGAGTTCCGTAATAATAATAATTTATACAACATTAGATACTATATTATATACTTTTTTTGGTTACATACGCGACTTTGACTCTAGCTTTGCTGATTTTTAGTATTTGTTGTCATAGCGGCAACAAAAATACATCATCTGTGAAAATGTCAACTGTCTAGTTATCAAAGTTTGTGAGATAAGCTTGGTGACAGATAGACATACTGATAGTGGAATCTTAGTAATAGGGTCCCGTTTTACCTTTTAGGAACGAAACTCTAAACAAAAAACTTTTGCATTTCGGTGAGGCCAGCATGCTGTGCATCCTGCCAACAAGAAGTAGTATTGAGCATTTAGACTCACACAAAGGACAAAACCGGACAAAGTCCGAACGCTAAGTGCTATTTACTGTAACAATATGTAATTTTGTTTGCATTGTTTTTTTCAGAGTGCAAAACCACCGCGCCGTTACAAAAAAAGTACCTTTGCTAACGTTTACTTCTTACACGGCTTCAACATTTAAGAAATGTTTCATATTATCCAGCTGTTGAATTTCTTAAAAGGCGACTTTTGGAAAGAATATGCAAAATGAGTGCGTGTTACCACCCACGCGTTAAAGTAAATAAGATGTTGCTGCTCATTGGCTGCACATCAGGGCTCCTTAACTGGGTAAACTACCTACAAGAGCATTCCCAAGAAGGGTTGAAAGTAACCCTTCTTGGGAATGCTCTTGTAGGCTCTAGGCAGGCAGCTGGCCATAAATACAAAATGTAATCTGTTTATTGGCACCCATTATATTGGTAAAGAAGATATATTGTACCAACCTCACATTAGTAGGAAAAGGCTAGGAATGATTATTCGTAATTTCACTTACAGAATAAAGTCCGTGATTATGATTTTCTATGAGCTCAAACAAAACCACGGTGTTTATTCCGGAAGTGAAATTACTAATAATGTGAATACCGTTTAAAAATTTTAACATAGATAGGTATGATCATGATTTTTCGAAACTCTTGCTCGTGACAGGAACGTCCACCGTTGAACAATGTCTCCCAAATGGAGGATTTTCCATAATCCCTACGCTTGGCAGGCGTTTTCGTGATGGTAGTAAAAGTTGTTGATCTTCAGAAGGTGTTGCTACCCACTTTCTGGTATTTTTCCCTTAGTCGTCTCTTACGACACGCAAGACCGGAAGAATTTAGGGGCGGTGCAAATCTAGTCCAGCACCCCAAGGGGTTTACTTATAGGTACTACAAGTTCTTATAGGTTATAGGTAGGTTCTTTTCGCACACATACTTTTAAAGTTATAGTTTAGTTTTAAGAAACAGACATGTAAGCAGAAAAATAGATACGATTCAGATAAAAAAAATCCTGTTATGGGTATGATACCTAATGAATTGCATTTTTTATCGTAATGTTTAATTCAATTATTGAGAACAATTTCACTAGGGAAAGTGTACTCGTAGGTCTTTCCATACATACGTAATTACGTAATATGTTTAATAATATGTGTTTAGGCTTGCTGAAATTTTTCATGCATGTTTATGAGATTTTAATGTCTATGCTTGTGGTTTGCCAGTTTTCTGCAAAATATGTATTTAAAGAATGATTCGGAAAAATCTTTTAATGAGAATTCTTATTTAACATTTCTGTATCAGCTGGATAGTCTACTGCTGAACACAGCCTCCCCCAACATGAGGGGTTGCCCTAATCCCTTCGCTTGGCAAGCGGCTAGGGTTTCGCAGTGTGAGATATTAGTACCTCAGAAAGTGCTGCTGCCCACCTTCTGGTGTGTTACCCTTAGTCTCTTACGACACGCACAGGTAGAGATAGGGTGTTGACATTCTAGCCCGGCACCCCAAGGGCAGCCCAACACCCCACGGGCGTGTTTTACATTTAGAGAATAATAAAACGAAAAGCTGGGTAACAAGAAGAAATGAAATGAAATGAAATGAAATGAAAATGAAATGAAAAAATATTTATTTGACAGAGAAATAAAAATACATGACATAAAAACATCTACAAATACATAACAATAACGACAATTATTAAAATATATATTAGTTGATAAGTTGTTATACTTGTAGGTCAAGCATAATGTGTCAAATTGGACTCATCTCAGCATAATGCCGAGTGTCATAGACATTCGACGCTGGTTTTCAGATGAACCCATCACGCGGTTGGCACTAACTTAAAACAAGAAGTCAATAAGGAAAAACTACATTTTACATTAATATGTTATATCAATAAAAATATTTCTATTACATATCAGTCTAAAGAATAATAATGAATAGATATGTATATACATATATATTTATACATACATATATGAATAAACAAATACATAAATATAAGTAAAATAATAATATATATATATATATATATAAATATAATAATTCGATTATGAAAGTGTAATAAGGGTTTGCACGGATATTAAATGTTGATTTTAGGTTCAAAGAAACACTAAAATTTTAATTGTATAGCAACTATAAAAAAGACATGTCCATATTTATGTCCTCATGTTTTATTTGTTCGCACATCAGGTACTTTCTCAGGTTGGATCTAAAAGTGTTTAATTTATTTAGACTCCTAATGGGCGGGGGCAAATTGTTCCAGCACTTGGTCGCCGCATAAATGAACCCTCCTCTGAAGGCCGTTGTGCGGTGCCGAGGAATGGATAGTTGCTTGGAACAGTGTCTCGTAGCGCATTGCCTGCCACTGGTTACCCAATTAAGCTTATTATACAAATACGAAGGTGTTTTGTTATTAATTATACCAAACATAAGGCATGCTAAATGAAGTTTTCTCCGAGTTTTCATTCGGAGGGCATAATGCTGATTCAAAAAAGGTGTAACATGACTTCGGGGAGGTATTGTGAAACAAAATCGGGCACAAGCGTTTTGGACTCGTTGAATTAAACGCTGTGTGCTTGACAGTAACCTAGGACCGTACACAGTATCAGCATAATTAAGCTTAGAAAGCACAAGGGATTCGACCAGTTGCATTCGCAGTTTTTCATTAAGGTATGGACGAAGCTTATACAACATTTTGAGCCTATAAAAACAATTTCGTACGGAATCAGCGATGTGTTTTTCAAACCTCAATGCTGTATCAACATTGAGACCCAAATTACGTGCCTCATACACGCGTTCTATAGTCTGCCCCGCTAATGAAACTACTATAGACCTAGGTAATGAACTCAACTTATGTTTACTGCCGTAAACCATATATTTAGTTTTTGTTGGATTAAGTAAAAGACTATTAGCTTCAGACCATGACGCTATTCTATCAAGGTCTTCGTGAATATTCTTAAGGGCACTATCTATTTCACCAGGGGTAAAATGTATGTATAGTTGTAGATCGTCGGCATAAATGTGGTATTTACAATGTCTTATACATCTGACAATGTCAGCACTGTATAGAATAAAAAGAACAGGTCCTAATATGGAACCTTGTGGTACACCTCTTTGTACTTCTGTTTGGCTTGACAACAGACAAGCACCATCAGATTTACGCAACTCCACATATTGTTTACGACCACTTAGGTAGCTATGAAACCATTTAATGGCTTTGGAGTCGAAACCATAGAAGCTAAGCTTGGACAGCAGAAGTGTTATATTGATGGAATCAAAAGCCCGGGAAAAATCTAATAAAACCATTAAGGTGCACATACCCTCATCCTGAGCAAGTAAAATGTTGTCAGTTACATCGAGAAGAGCAGTTGCAGTACTTCGCGTTTTCCTGAAACCAGACTGAAATTCTGGAAGAATATGATTATTTTCTAAATAATCTGTTAGCTGGTTGCAAATAACTTTTTCTAAAATTTTTGAAGTGCAAGGAAGAATACTGATTGGTCTTAAATCTTTGATGTTAGCAGGTATATTGTTTTTTGGTAGTGGCCGAACAATTGCTGTTTTCCAGACATCAGGAAAAGTGGAGGTGACAATTGAGGTGTTCACAATTGCTGTGAGAGCATTCAAAGAGTGCGGTAATGTCATAAGCAACATTTTTAACGATATGTTATCAGAACCTTCTGCATTTGATTTAAGACTCTTAACGATATTGTAGATTGTGTTAGAGTTTATAGGTTTGATACAGAATAAGTTATTGTTGAAACGAGCAAATTCAAAATACGTTAGCTGTGATATGGAAACATCCGATTTACCATGAACATTTAAAAAGTGTTGATTTATTGCATTAGCATCGCTGAAATGACTCGGAAGTTCTTTATCCTTATTTGATTGCAAAAGAGTTGACTTTAAGTTTTTCCATAATGTTTTTGGATCATTTATTTTATTATTAATATTGTGTTCATAGTATGCTACCTTTTCAAAATACATTGACCTATTAACTAACCCTTTGAGGTCTTTGTAATACTCCATTTTACTTTCTTGTTGCGTAAGTCTATACACCCTTAAAGCTTCATTTCGCAAATCCATCATTAGCTTTATGTTATCTGTAATCCATGGGTAGCTGCGCTCTTTAATGACAATGGTCTTTAAGGGAGCATGTATGTCGAACAAAGATAGTATATACCGGTTAAAAGAATACACCATTTCATTAACATCTTTAATATATATGATATTATCCCAACTAAATGAATTTAAGAGCATTTGGAACGAATCCAAACATATATATTTTAGTGGTCTGTAAGTAATACTGAAAGGGATAGGTCTATCTCTTTTGATGTTAAATTCAGAGATAACGAACGCATGCCCAAGTAAGGAACCCACTGGATCGACAGAAACAGATCTAGGAGTAAGATCTGTACATACCAAATCGATAAGAGTCTGGCTGTGGTTTGTAAAGTGAGTCGCTGAGGTGACAATTTGTGTTAAATTTAGACACCGTAAAGCAGTACAGAGATGTTTTGTTTTAATGTCATTCAAATCCAGCATATTGATATTAAAATCTCCTAAAATAATAACATTATCACAGCTCGATACAGAATTGATTGAATCCGTTAGAGCGTCTAAAAACAGTTCAACATTTAGCCACTGGGGCCGATAAGCTGTGCAAATTGCGATTTTTCTACCGTTGGTTATAAGCGTGAGCCACATCTGCTCAACAGATTTATAACGAGGTTCTACGGGGTGTGGACACAAATGTGCATTGATTCCGCGCTTAATGTAGAAAGCCACACCACCACCGTGGCCATCACAGACGTTGATCGGACGCGGAACATAACGTAACCTATATCCAGGGACACACGGCGCACGGCCTCCTTCACCCGCTCGCAACCAGGTTTCATTTATTGCCATAACATCAACGTCGTGTTTAATCATACCTACTATGAAATCGTCATGATTAGTTCCTAACGAACCCGCATTAAGCAAACCAGTGCGTAAAAATTTTTTACAAACCATTATAAATATATCTTGTATTAGTTATAATTAAATAAAATGATATTTATAGTACAACGTATATTTAATAAAATAAATATCTACCTATAAATTTAATAATTAAAATATATACACACACTATAGAATATATAATAAATAAAATATACACCGCGATGAATATCAAATAATAAAAAGTAATAAAATTTATGTCATATAAAATTGCAATCCCTACCTGCTAAAAATAAACATACAAATACCTACTGAGTAACACAAGTACTGGTAATAAATCAATACCTAATACAATGTGGCATACCTAACTACCAACTGAAGTAAGCATGCGACACATATATATACATATACACAATTATATGCTATTATTGCATCAAGTAAAAATCATTGGTCGCTGCGCTTATTATGAGACAATGCATGGCGAATAATACAAAAAATAAATGATCAAGCTAAACTTATTATGTTTGGGGAGAACTGTAGTCAAGATCATGTTTATCAACGTGAGCAGTCTTGTGAAACTTGTGTGGAAACATAACGGTCATCTTTCAGCATAACTAAGGGCAACAAGACTACTCAACAACAAAAAACAAAATAAGTCTCTTCGACACACCTGTTGTTTAATACACCCACACATGTTTAATAACATGAAATGAATTAAATTGAATAAGCAGTAATTTTTATGATGTTAAAGTATATCTGGACTATAACATTATGAAATAAAACTATGTTACACATATGTTACATATATAACATAGGAAGGTCCCTACCTATACCTACAAGTTTTATCACTAAGACAATACAGATACGTTATACTATGTGTATATTTATATATGTATATATACAATATGATACAGGTTTTTATCATGAATACAATATCACGCATGACCGTAGGTTCAAACAGACAAATAGGCAGTGACCACAATTAGTAATAATTGATTTTAAGTACCTTATGATGACACAATAGGTAAGTATTTAGTACATTAACGACAATAGGAGTATGATATCACTTTTTCTGTTTGTTTTTAGTCACCGCGGTCCTTCGAGTTAAGGTAGGTTCTGCAGGGACGACGACGGTCTGTAGCAACGGCGCAGGCTGTGGAGAGTGCAGCGATGGTGACCTTGACGCGCTGGAAGCAGTCTTCGTTGTTGCAGACCCGGTTGTTGACGGGAATTTATTAAGTAACTTTTCAAGCTCCTCCACGGAAACAACACGTTTATGCTCGTTGTTAGGTAGCTTTATTATTATATTTCCATTGCGGGTCCAACACTGGCTGCTTCCAAAGTGTTTGCGGGCCGTAACAAACATTTCTTGGCGAGATTTAGTCAAGAACTCTCGGAGAACGGTCGTTGTCGATTTCAACCGTTTTTTCTCTTCCCATATGCGTTGACGAAAATAGGTATCAGTAAAGCGGACTAATATTGGTCGATTGCGCATATTATTCTTGGGGCCCAAGCGATGGCATAGGTAAAATGAAGATAATTTAATATCGGTAAGCTTCATCGTGGTATTAATTACGCTAAGAATAACCGCAGCACTATCCTCACCGACCTTTTCAGGAATTCCAGTGAAAAGCAAGGCGTTACGCCTGTTGTAAGTGTCCAAATCTTCAACTCGATCACTCAGAGATTGAACTTGTGCACGCAGCAGTTGTATGGTTGATAACGCAATCTCCTTAAAATCCTTGAAATCCTGAGCTAGCTTCTCAATACTAGGCTTACTGTCATGCGATGATGTAACTGAAGATAACAGTGATTTTTCGATCTCCGCCATTTTCGAGATCAGAGTTTCTTCAATCCGTTTTTGGTTATTCAAAACTTGTTGAACACTGGCCATCACTAGGTTTTATGCACAAAGTAATTTGAAAAAGTGAAAGCAGGCAGGTAATTGCAAATAATAATCACAACATGTACACTTAAAATAAACTTTAAACTGTTAAAATTGTAATAAATATGTGGAGCTTAATTTGTTACGTGTTGACAGGCTAGAGCCTACCCGCGAATTCAAAGAAAAGAAGCATTAAATGCAATTTTTTTCCAATGCAAAGAATACTCAAAATGAATAATTTCACCGAGTTTGAACACTTTATATATAATACGAGTATATTAATTCGAAAACGTTTTATGGGATGCGGTACGAAGACACTTCACTTAATTTTACACTCAAATGTACTGAAAATAGTCGTAAGACACTCGTGCTTTAGTTATTTTAATCTCGACTTCAGCTTGGACATAAAACACCCCCTGCAACTCGGGCTTACAATATCATTGTCTCGATTGGAATAACTCATATCAAAAGTACCTATCTATACATTACTTTCTTTTTATTTGTTTCAATGAAACAATAATTTATTTCTCAACCTGATAATTTTGCATAATACCTAAATAAAGATATTTATTTTGCCAACTGGTGGTGGGCTGGAGCATTTGGAGTGCTCGTGAGTCTGCAATGACTTGCAGGTTGTCTAAATACTTTTGTTGAAGTAGCTGTAGTGTTGTATATAGTTAAATGAAAGCATAACGCCGGTAAAAAAAAATGAAATTTACCGGTATTATTTTTACCTTGGGTTTACGAATGAAATAATTAGTCTACATTAATTCATAAATGTGACTCCAGATTTCAGTTCTGTAGTGTTTTCAGCCTAGAAAAATCTCCTCGAAATTAGTTTATAGACATTATGTTATTGTGTCGGGACAAGCGCGAGACCCACCTGATTTTAAGCGGACTAACCTTTACCAATAGCAGATGCATTTCACCACAGGTAACGAATTCCACTGCACCTGTCACCTTGAGACATAGTTGTTAAGTCTCATGTGCCTGTAATTTCACTGGCTTTCAAGGACTGCTGCTGAAACACACCTTTAGGTGATTGGTGACAGATTGTTTACTTCAGGGTGGTAGCTAGCCAGGCGGACAATCGTAAAATGCCCTTCCACCATGCGGTTAAGCTCAAGCCCGCAGCGGGATTCGACCCATGGATCTGCTGCACGGCAGTCCCTAGCCAATGCCACTGATGAATGTACGAAACGGATATGGTGAATTTACGAATATAATAGTGAAAATTCTATTCGATGGAATAATAATTGGCTACCAGCGGGATTCGAGCTCGCAACTACAAGTATCTAGATCTGTCGCTCTACCTCTTAGCTGTACTTAGTAGCAACCGCCAGTAATCTCATTGTTTCATCTGTAAATTAATACCTTATTGATCATATAAGGTATTAAGACTTGATTATTTAATATCATACGTAATAAAAAGTATATACTCGTATTTCCTAGTCTATATAACACTCTAAAACAGATAGGTAAAGGTAGGGACTGTAATACCCCGATTCCTCTCAAAACTTTCCGGTATTCGTAACAATAGCTTCAATTTCGTATTATCTTCCTTCTAAGTCTTAAACGGTTTGATTTATTATGCCAAGGAACCATCCATTACCGGAATTTAAAAGCATCAATTCAGATTAAAATCAATCGACAGATTCACGGAATTCATTAAGGTAGATGAAAATCTTGGCTAAAATCGTTTAAGCTGATAAATTACGGCTAGTTTATTTTAATACGTTAACTCAACGTCGTTGGTTGAGTGGCGTAAAGCGTGTCTATGAAGTATGGAGGTTATAGGTTCGATCCCCGGCAGTTATTGGATTGAAAATGTCTGTGGCAGTCCGAAATCTGGCAATGTTTCCGTGGCAACAGGCTCAAGCTCCATGGTATGGTATTAAAACTTGTCTAGCGAAATAACATTCAGTAAAGAAAGCAAGACTCAAGTTGAAATTTACTGAAACATATTTTTATTACGTAATTGATATCAAAGTAGTTTTCAGAAGTAATTCAATGTAACATGTTTTGCTCCTTTATGTGCGTGATGACTAGACACGATTTTTGTTCAGATACGAAATTAAACGCTATTGAATAATATTTACCACGCTATTAAATTCGAAGGTAATTTAATATCGCAGTTAGGTTTATTTTGTGAATAAACATAATACTACAAACTGAAAATATCTATTAAATTATCATAAAATTATAAATACACAGAAAATATTAATATTAGTGAAAACGACATCGACTTTTTCAAATGAATGATTTTTGGTGGTCTAATCCAGAATATGATTTTTGCACGACTAGTGATATATCAAATGTATTGTAAATTATTGGAAAAGTATACTTTATAACACCAACTCCCTAGCAAGCTCTGTATGTACTTGTACTCTCTATGTTTGTACTCGTACCTTAGCTACGAATGATGATTCATAGTACCCCAGACGATAGGCCGCGCCGCCCAGTATGGGTGTCCATCTGGTAGGTACACTCTTGAAGCTTTATTTCACTCACACAAAGAACTATCAGTCTTTCATTCAATTCATCCTTGTCCGTCTTCTCTTGGAGAAGTGAACTAGAAGATGAACAAGGGTGATGTTTTATATGGCATTTGGGGTATATTTCCTACAAGTGTTATATTAATTGATAGTGTCGTTTCTACCGCTGGCTAGTGCAGTCGCATGTAGTGCCTGCTCGATGCATAAGTAAGTCAACAACATGTACTGAGATCATTGCGATATGGCGCTAAAGAAACAGCCCGGCACCATCATTGTCCAAGAAGCTCTCGCCGTTATTCAGCAAAAGTTAGATGAGCTCAGCTCATGCAAATATGTTCCTCTAAATATTCGGACGCTCAGATTCTCGAAGCAAAGAAAATTTTGGCCGATAATCTTGTAAGTAGTGTTCGGCTCCCAATAAGAAATTAAGATGGCCGCGGGAAGAAGGACATACAGGACGTCTTCCGTTTCTTCAAGAAAATAGATGAAGACGATATCCCAACGTACGTCTTAAAGAATCTGAATTCTATTCCTCGTGTTTTCTTTTGACCACGTGGATGCTAGCTATTTCTTGAAGGATATTCTCCTAATGAAGCAACACATCCCCGTCATTCGATCGAAACTGGATTATTCCGAGCGCACTGTTCAAGAAATGAAAAAAGAATTAGGTGATTTGCGCAAGTTAAAATATCCTTGACTACGGACTTTTGGACAGCAAGGATTGTTTACCGACCATTTAGGAAAAGGAGGCAGCAGAGACTTAGATCATTTCTTTACCAGTAATAGTGTTACCAATAAGTGATCATTCTAAAGTGTTTTTATATATGCTAATCTATAAGGGCTACTCTCATCATTACACTCACATTTGAATATATATTAATGTTATATATAGTGTAGGGATTTGTATATAGATAGTTAAATATCAGGCAGTCCGTTTCACTATTTGACGGTGGACGCACGACTGTTTTCCTTCTGCCGTTTTATTCACGCTCGCTTATATCTGTTTTTCTTTCTTGTGTATACTGTCTCTGGTGTGCTCGTCTTCCTTCTTCATTAATTTTTTTTTTTATGTCTGGTGGTTAAAATCTTAAAACAAAGGCTACTTTGTTCACTATCTCACCTAAGTGTATGTGTGGTGATGATGTGGTCGAATATGTTGTTCAGGCTAACCTAGAAGTACTGGCTCTCAAAGACAGCTGCCGGAACACACCGTTAGGTGCTTGGCCGTTGCCCATGCGGGCATTCACAAAATACCCTACCACCATGCTATAACGACTGCCATCCAAAGACAACAACCGGGACCGACGGCTTAACGTGCCCTCCGAAGCACGGAAGCGCTCAGTAGTAATGTCACTAGCGGTCACCCAACTCATGACCGCGCGCGTCGTTGCTTAACTTTACTGATTGGTTGAGAACAGCTAAGTAAACTTCACTACGAGCGCTTCAAACTGTATATGTGCGATTGTGACTGTGAAAATTATGTACATACTTGGACTATATGCTTGGATTTCTTTCACCTATAATCCCGCATACGAAAACCACCTAAGTACATCCAATCCATACCTATAAGTTCATAAACTACTTGGCCATCACTTATTGGTGATCATCACCACCAACACCACCTGGCTAAAAAGGTATTCATATATATGGGTCATAGGATACCTATATTTACTTAATACTGGTATCCAAATAAGCGAAATGGTTCCCTAAAAAAAGAATCCAAATTCAGCTAATACTTCGTAAGTATTTTTAGTAAGTATGAATGCCTGAACACAGGTTAATTAATTCAATAAATCAATTTAATAAACAATTCGTGGCCTAATATTAAATTTTTAATTCCAATCACAATAAGGAGACGTTTCATCATATCCGATCAATTAATAAATGTGCAAAATATAGGTAACTTCATTGTTCAACTATTTAAAACGTTTCATGTAACTCACTAAGCGATTGAATCTTCTTTATCCAAGAAAAGTTTGTAACAAGGTTCTTTTACAAAGGGTTCCATAGAAGTTTTTGATGAAAATATTTTTGAAGACAATTTGAAGCTCTTCGGTAACATTAAAGATTACGCTTTAGTCTCAGAGTAATTCTTTGAAGACACCTTTTTGTCCTCGTTAATTTTCGTATCTACCTAATTTATGTTCTGTAACAAGTTTTTATTAAAAATTATCTTTAGATACATTTTTAAAACTATGTAAACAGACCTGTGTGAAATTCGCTGAAGTTTCAGTTTTTTATGAACGTTAATTAAAGGTATTACATGCATTTACTATAAATAAATTAAGATAACAAACAATTAGTAAATACAGCGAGCAAAAGTAATATTGGGCGTCTAAGCTTCAAAATATTTAACACATTCATTTCTGTTATGTGCCATACCAGCAGGAAACCCACACATCTTGTTTTATTTTATTGCCGATATGTTATCCTTTGACCACAAAACCACGTGATAATAATGTAGCCTGATAGTATAATAGCTCATAAGGAACGCTGCCAAAACACACATCTTTGAAGCACTCGCAGCATTGTCTAGTCGTTCTTAACCGATCAATTTGATTAAACAGCGTTCGCTGCTAATGTCATTACTTGTGTTAGGAATTATAAAATGTTCGTGTGATTATTTCTAATGATACACAAGTATTTACATTGACTATGCCTAGTCCGCCTCACCCTACCACAAACAAGTGGCAGGCGTTGTCGCGGTATAAAGGCAGTCGGGAGTAGACTCCTCCAACCCATACTTTAAACTTTAAACCTCCCCATCACTGACCACGGTAGTTATTGGACGACCCAGATGACCCCATCGCAGCCATTACGTTGGCAGCTTTAGCGTCATCCGAAAGTCGTCCAGGTAACATCCCAGCTGTGCGGTAATCAGAGGTTATACAATCAAACACAGAACTCGGCGGCGAGCTCGAGGTATAAATAAAGTCACGATTAGTGTCTCTCCAAATAGTCACAGAGTAATTTTCCGTACCACTCTCAATGGTACAACACTGCAGTAATTGTACCGGGGCATTTAGTTCTGACCCTCAAAATGTCTCTCGGCAGTGACTCAAGCCGAGATCCGTACCGCAGTGGTGCCCTTGAGCTTGCTGTCAACTCCTCCTATAGTAGCGGTGCGTTTTCGGCGCCCGCAGGAGACGGAGGTAGAAAGCGCTTTTCACTTTCTACGCCCGTCTCGGGAGAAGTGCCTTCAGCGCTTCCCCCTCCAGGGCTATAAGAGGGCCTCCCTTCACCCAAAGTCCGGTGGAATTGTTCTCTTGTTCTCGAGTTTCCTTTAAGCCCTCCGCTGCGTGTCGGGCTTAAACATACTCTCGAACAGAAACAGACCGTTTTGTCCCATCGGTATACAATGTACTATTGTGACATAATGGCGTTGATTTCTGAAAATACTTGCAGAGGACGCTGCCTTTTTGATATCAAGCCTTCTTTATATATTTGGTTAGCTTAGATTTAGAATAAATTTTTCAAATTTCAAAACCAAAAAATGAGTTGAGTAAACGAGATATTCCTCTTCGAGTCAAAACAGGTCTTGTCGCAATATTACAGGTGATTCATTTGAAACTTTTATCCATTTGAACCAGTTTTTATGGCATTTAATTACCATTGTGGGCCATCCATAAATTAAATAAAATTAGATATAATTTAATCTTTCGCCACTGTCAACTTAACTCAGTACCTATAGATTTACAAAGTTTAATCTAAATAAATAACTTCAACAGGTCAGACTTTTATATACCGTTTTTTTATACATAAACCTTAAGGTATTAAAACTAAAAATAAAATAATACAATTTGAACAACATTAATAACTTATTTTTAGGTACACTTATAGCCGAATCTATGCGTTAATAGGAAGCTTCTCTACTTCTTTGCATTTCATATATTCAGTTAAATTAAATCATAGCGGATGTACAGCGATTTCGCTTCTAAGGTTTCTCAGCGGAGATGTGAACGGGGCGTCAAATGCCGGTAATCCTATCAATTATAGCAACTCTCAGCTAACTCGTACTGATAGTACCCCTGTGTGTAGAAGTAAGCTATATAGGTATAGTCATAATTAGCGATTACTTAAAAAGTAATGTGTGAATGCGATGTGCGACAGTATTAAAGAACATATTGCGATATTGGGTTATAGAGACAGAGTCGCTACAGTCTAGGCTACGACTCCAATAATTAACATAGGCACAAAACTATACAATTTCATCATATATCAGATTCGTAGTAGTCATAAAAACCGGTGAGTCGGCTAAACATTGTTTATAGAATAAAATTACCATTCCTCAGATTCCCATTACCCCACAAAGAAAAGTAAGAAAAGGTAACCGCTGAAAAATAATAAATCATCCAAAACGTCTGCCTGTTTCACGTAATAACAGGCAATATTTTTGTTGTGCTTCTTTTTTGAAAGAATGATTAATTTATTAACTGTAATTGCTTAATAATTCAGACAGTCATTATTTGCTTTGTCAACTACTTATAATACCAATTTTTGTGTGGAGAGTACTTATCTAGATTTCCGGCTGGGGGTTTCTATCAAAATTTGCCCTGCGAATGCAACGAGCATTTTTCACTGTTCCTCGTAGTTAGCAATGCATGCTAAATACCTAAACTCTAAATACTTAAGAATTCACTCTGTATACCTACAACATATCTTGGTATGTCACATGTCTTCACTTTGCAATTTATCCTTTCGGTTTCTTTTTTGTTTTCTATTTTTTGCATTGCCTACTTATTTCCAGTTATGAGCCTGACTCGCAGCAGTACTGCAGTAACCTCAGCTCCAATAGTGACGCTATCTTTTCCGTTCCGTAGGAAAACTAAACTCTTACATTTTTGCCTACAGGTCTACTTGTGTGTCACGGTCATTTAATTCAGTCATCTCTGAAGAGAAGAGATTTATATATGTATAGGTAATTTTTATTATTACTATACTGTATCAGCCGGATAGTCCACTGTTGAACACAGCCTCCCCTAATACGACGGGTCCCCCAATCCCCACGCTTGGAAGGCGGCTTGGGGATCGCAGTGTGAGATATCAGCTCCTCAGAAAGTGCTGCTGCCCACCTTCTGGTGTGTTACCCTTAGTTGCCTCTTACGATTCCCACGGGTTGAGATGGGGGGTGACATTCTAGCCCGGCACCCTACCGGCTCCAGCACCCCACGGACTAATTTTATTGTTACTACTGCAGGGGAAAAGTTCAATATAACTATTAACCTTGACAAAAGCAGGTCATCTTTAGTACCTATTACGAGTACCTATGTGGCCTGAAGATTAAGATATGACTCACACTGGTCTAACGGCAAATCATGCACAGATATTATTGTTTCATATTCAGTCAGTGGTGTTCCAAATTCAAACTACGCTGGAGCTTATTACTAGGCGTTATCACTTGAACCCGGAAAAGGACGTAACCTTACTTCGGTCCACAAAGAATTTCGCTGAAACCCCAATAAGTCGCTCACTGCTTAATCCAATTTGCACCCAATCTTTTACCGTCACTCCCTGTAAATTCGTTTTATATGTCACCGCATCATAGTAATTTAGAGAACATAATTCGATCCGAATTTGAAAAAGATCATAAAAAATTTAGTACATGTTCGTTCCACATTACTTTGTTTTTACGTTACTTAATCAATATTACCAAGAAATATAATATCAACGCTCTGTTTCACATTACTTTGTTTTAAGTTTCTTAATCAATATTAACAAGAAATAGAATTTTAACTCCAAATGAAATGATTTCGACGGCGAAATCAGGATGTGTTTAACTATTTAATTGGGAAGAGCACTGTCAAATAAGTTCCACCCAGCTGGCCCTGAATGTTTGTTACATAGAAAAGGGAAATTATGAAGCAGTGATGGCTCAGTGGCTTTGGCTATGGACTGCCGCGCAGCAGGTCCATGGTTCGAATCTCACCTCGGGCTTGAGCTTCACCGCATGGTGGAAGGGCATTTTGCGAATGCCCGTCTGGCTAGCGACCACCCTGAAGTAGAAAATCTGTCGCCAAGCACCTAACGGTGTGTTCCAGCAGCAGTCCTTGAGAGCCAGTGAAATTACAGGCACATGAGACTTAATAACTATGTCTCAAGGTGACGGGCGCAGTGCAATTCGTGACTTGAGACGAAATGCATCTGTTATAGGCAGAGGTTAGTCCGCTTAACATCAGGTGGGCCTCGAGCTTGTTCCGTCACAATAACATTAAAAAATAGTGCAATTCGTATAGACATCGTTGAATTCTTCTGATTTTACTAAATTTAATAATGTATGGAGGTCCGCTGTGTAGCGTATATAAAGGATAACAAGAAATAGAGGATGAAAAAATCCTGAGCACGTAATTCATTTTGAAGGGATAAGTTGTATTTGTTTTTATACATATTATGCTAGCCTTTGACCACTATCTCACCTAATGGTAAGTAATGATGTGGTCGAAGATGTTGTTAAGGGTATTTTTTTTGCATGGATAATCATTTTACAGATACCCTATTTACGCCGGGTTATGTCGGACTCACCAGCGGGTGTAAAGATGCCACTGGTCTTATCTGGACCATTATAGAAATTATATAAATATATTGTTATCTAAACTCCACTGTATTCCGTCTTCTTGCACAGGCAGGGGAAACGGTAATAGCGAACCTTGCCCATGTCCCCGGTGGTGATGCATTTGTTCGAAGCATGGGCTTTATTTTCCACCTCTATAGTGGTATGACGGAACACGTACATACCACCACGCTCTTCGGTGTTTATGTTACCAGCTGTTTTTCTTCTTTTTG
The DNA here is from genome assembly GCA_963890685.1 of Plagodis pulveraria. Lineage (NCBI taxonomy): Eukaryota > Metazoa > Arthropoda > Insecta > Lepidoptera > Geometridae > Plagodis > Plagodis pulveraria. The sequence continues at coordinate 16,155,248 of OY982958.1, read as the reverse complement.
TAATTGTTTCTCTTCACGTCACTCGAACCCTGTCAGTGGGCTAGCATTTAGACATAAGTCTGCACCCGACTCTCCAGCGATGGAGAGAATCCGTTAGTTGATCTTCCTCTAGATGTCGCTCATTCTTTTCCTTTTGGGTCATGACTGTCTCACAATAGGTTTGAACCGCATACCATCCCTTGTCGCTTCCAACGATCGCTCTAACGCTGGCAATGACAGGTCATTTCCAACCACGTATACAAGCTCAGACCGCTCAATGACTTACTTTGGACACTCTTCGAGAGTATGTTGCGCTAAGTCTTCAGCCGCACCGCAATCGATCGATAAGATAACAATCTACAAGATATTTATTTGCGTATGATCTGTAGATATCATTTATTTCATCTTATTATATTTATTTTAATCTACGCTTAAGATATTACTGATATTTTTTATTGTAATGACAGTTAATTTTTATTTTATATTGCTGGCATAAATATTTGTTACTAAACAGCTTTTTTGACGTTCCTAAAATTATCAATAAATTTGTGATTGTAACTGAACACATTGACTGACTTTCTAAATTTTGAAGAATATTTTGAAGATTTTCAGTAGTGTTTAATAACCGAAATATTACATTACAGGGCTCATTTACTGGATTCGTAATATAATGTTGAATATCCGCCAAGTTGTAGATATTTCCACCATTAAGATCAACAGTATGTCTGAATTGTACAATAAAGAAATATTAATTCTTCATGGTAGTGATACCTAATGCACTATAATGTAGACAACTGAACATTTCAATACGTTTTTCTTCCCGAAGGAGGAAAGTATCAAGAAGGAAAGTGATTTTTTAGTATCAAATTCTCAATGCACAGCTTCATCAATAACCTGAAATTAGAAGGTTTAGCAGTTTTAGCAGCACATCATAATATTATCTATATGTTCCTACATAAGGCATACACAGAGGTAAATCATTTATTTAAATATATTTTTCTTTTCTATTAGGAAGTGTACTGATAGGGCTTTATATACAAACGTAGATTCGTCATATTTTAAATACCAAGTGTTCTCGCTGAAATTATGCATGCATATCCTTGAGCCTATCTATGCTTCTGATTTGGCAGTATTCCCTTAAATTATATATTTTCATAATTTTTCGCAAAAAATGTTATGTATGGGAATTGTTATTTTCCCATTTAGAGAGATAAAACAAGAAATGAAACGAAAAACTAGGCAACCAAAATCATAGAATATTAGGCTAAAGGACCTGCATGAAAAAAATCACAGAGTTTAAACACTTGGTATTAAAAATATGATGAAACTAATTTTGTATGGAATGCGCTATGAGTACATTCCCTATATCGAAGCTATCCTATAGCGAAGTTTTGGGACAGGCAAGTCGCCTGCCCGATGTAGCGTCATGTCAGTCCATTATGTCACAGTCTGCGTTCTGCTTGCCACACAATCCACATACATTACTTTGCCTTTCATGTCTAAACATAGTAGTGCAACACTGCTTTGAAACAGAATATCTGACACTGCGGTGGTACCCACCAAGACGGAAGCTAGCTAAAGATACCTACCCCTTGTTATTGTGTATTAACATCATGAGAAATTGCGTATACATGAATTTAAGGTTCTTTTCATCATATTTATGAATGTAGGGATGATTCCTGAAATCCTTGGAAACATCTTTTTATAGCAATAACACTTGCAGCTCCGAAGAGTATAGTGGTATTTTTTTTTATTTTGACGTTTATAAGTCAGTATCTTGAAAACACATTTCGAAGCGCTCGTATTGGAGCCTTCTAGTCGTTCTTAACCGATAGCAACGTTCTCTGCAGTAATTTTTTGAAAGAGTGACCGCTATAGATACATTTAAAATTTTAATATAGAGGTATTACTACTTTCAGCTTCCTTGCTTCTGAGGGCATGTTAAGCCATCTGTTTCTTGTTTTTTGGTTGTTATAGTGCTATGGGTATTTTTCGAATGTTTTATGTCTAGCCACTTAGATACCACTTCCAAGTAGACAATTTGTTTAGCATTGGATTTTTTGCATTAACGTTGCTAAGCAAATAGGTTTCCAAATTACAACGAAAGGAACAATTTAGAGAATTTGTTTCTTAGAATCCAAGATTGTGTTCTTGAAGCTTTTCTTGAAAGCCAGTTCCGATTGTATTTATTTAGTAAAACTATAATTAACCTTTATTTTGAATATCATAATAAGTGATAATCTATTCTGAAAAACGGAAGTGATGAAGCGTCTTATAATTTTGTGATCTATTCAGAGCTGTTCTTTAACCTATTCAGACGGTCGTATCAAGTGATTTTGCGAAAATAAGATCTAAATGCGCTGCATGCCGCTGCTATCGTTGCATAGTATATTGATAGGGTGTTTTGTCAGATTGGTCATGGGTATCATAACCATCTTTTATAGTCCTTATCTACGAAAAATGATTCCAAGGTCCTCATTGACTGACTGGTAGATTTCCAATCAACATAAAAGCATCATGGAAAATTCTACCAGAAGAATTTTCCATGATGATTTTACGTTATGTTGGCGGCTCGTTATAAAATCATAGCCTTCTTAATATATACAAATAAGATTTAGTAGAAGGGAGGAAGATTGTGATCTATTTTTTTTAATTGCGTAGTTTACATAATAGGTTCGCTTACGGTACCTATTATGCGAAGAGGTGTATTATTTACATAATTACTCACATTATCCTACGAATAAATAATGTAAGAAGGTGACCATTTTTAATATTAAATATAATCTGGACTTGTGAAAGACAATCCGAGGGGTGCCGGGCTAGAATCTCACCTCCCCATCTCTACCCGTGAATGTCGTAAAAGGCGACTAAGGGTAACGCACCAGACGGTGGGCAGCAGCACTTTCTGAGGAACTGATATCTCACGTTGCGATCCACAAGACACCTGCCAAGCGTGGGGATTATGGCAAACCCCCGTAATGGGGGAGGCTGTGTTCAACAGTGGACGATCCTGCTGATAAAGTATAGACACGTTACGGGTTAATTTGATAGACAATCCGTATTTTTTTTATGCAAGAGTATCAATAACATTTATAGTAATCTTATCCGTTGATAAGATTAACATTCCGCAGAATTAAAAAAAAATAACTAGACTCTTCAAAAATTATATGAAATAAACAAGATCGTTAACAGTATCTAAGTAGGTACTAACTTGAAAGTTTTCTGTGAATCGATAACTGAAAAGATCTTCAAAGTTCACAAAGGAAATTGCCGAACTTTGTCTTGAGATCACGACAGCAAAATGTTGTTTTTTTGTTCCGATAAAGTTTAAACAATGAAGGCATTTTCATGGAATTTATGGGACGCAAATCTTCCGTCTTATTATATAGAAGAATACTGTTCTATGTTCGATATAATTCTCGATATATATAAGGGTTATTGGAAAAATGCTAACAATCTCGTAGGGTTGACTTCTGCTAGTCCTTATAAAAAAATTGAGTTTTTTTTGCGTTTGTTTATGTGTATTTGACGGAATGAGCACGAGTGATGAACCTGATGTTAAAAGTTTCTAGTGCCTGTAATTTATTATTTCATACTTTTTATTACTTTGCTCGATGTAAATATTCAAACTCTATTCAAAGGGTGATCAACGCGGTCCGGTGTTGCCGCGGCGGGCTTCGTATATAACTATATCGTATAATATCACCCTATTCATAAAATACATCTCATCGATTTTTCAAAGACCTAGTTATCTCCGTGCGTAACTTGTCATGGACTATACTTGCAATACAGTCCTTTTATCATACGGCATATTTTATACAAAAAGCATTGAAAAAATTTCAGAACAGAAATCGTTGCAGTAACATAGAAGAAAAAGAAAACAGCTGGGCCAAGGCCCCAGACTGAACATTAAAGTAGGTAACATATTACTTACCTATTCTGTATTTCCGTATAAAATAAAAATATTGAAAGCTCTATATTAGCATTCGGCACACGCCAAACTTGGACGTGCCTCGTTTGCCAATATTTGAAACAATGCCACCCTTGACAAGAAAGCACAAATCAAACTATATCGTATCCATTTAACTATTTAACTGCCGTTAATATTATTTATTGCTGTAGCTATTTCACCGCGGTACTTTATTATTGGTTTCAAGAACCGCTATTCCAAGTTAATGGTCGGTGACCACGAAGTTTTCGATAACCATTGAATTGTGGGAACGAGCTCTCTAGTTCTCAAAACATTTTCCAGTTTGCTGCTGACGTAAAAACGTTTCAATTTGTATAAACTCCCAACGACTAGACCGGTATAAAAATAATAACTGATTGGAAAATGCGATTTTATTAAAACGTAATTCAATATTTTACCATGTCGGTAAATGAGTTTGTGGTGTGAATTTAATTTACTCCGAATCCCAAATACATAATGAAAGGGCATCGACGAAATATGAATATTGTAACGCGGCATATGTCAGTCGACAACATTAAATTTTTATATCATAACCACAACCAAGTTGTAGAGATACATATGGCTTATTTTGGCAAATCACAGTACTCCGATCCCTGCTTTAAATGCGAGCTCACGTTGTCTCGAGATAAAAGAAAACTTACGCATAAAGATTATGAAACGGAGGATGTTCTTGTATCTTATACAGAAGTTTGTTTCCAAAGCAGCCATTGTTTTAGTCGACATATTGTGCATGTATATTGTAAACAAGTAGGCCAGTATAGGACGTCGTCGTAAGTGGCACAGTTAAGGCTTTTGTCGTATCTAAACTGTTGTTTCTGTCGTCGCTCGAGCTGCTTATACGACAGTTACATGTGACAGCAAAGCGCAGTGGTAACGTTGGAACTTCTGGATTGATATAAACCCTAAGATGAAAGGGAGGATATGCAAGTAGGCGCGTATAATGTACATAAATAAGTTGACTAGTATGGTATGCATCAATCTATTCTTTGTGAATAGATTGAAGCAATCTTTAATTGTTTCCATACATTTGATACCGAGCTATGCACATATGAACACATGATTATAAGTTTTTAAGCGACTTTCTAAAAATGGAGGAGGTTCCCAATACAGGCAGTATGTTTTTCCTTGTATGTTCGTCACGCGATTTCTTCGCCAATTATGAATTGATTTTGATGATTATTTTTTTGTTGGTCCCATTAAAATCCTATCAACATCAGTCTAGTAGTTTTAAAATTACAGTCAATGAACGAAAAAATATTTGCATGTACAAGTTTAGTTGGATGTAAAAAGTATTACCTGAATTCAATGGTAATTGCAACTGTTGACGATAATGAATGGCGAGGGACAATTATCATGTAAATAGTATGTCTCATAAAAAAAAAATTAAGAACGGAGGCAAATTTTGGAGGATGAATGAAGACCTGACTATGTGTAGGTCAGACCCTGATAACGTCAGTTCAATATTTTGGATCAGCATGGTACCGACTTCCACAAGTTATTGCATACTTTTCAATGATGGAAGTCAGCCCCGTATCTTTTTATTTAATTTTTCTGCTGTTTAAAGATTATTTAAAAGAATATAGTACTTGTTATACTATAAATTTCGGATTGCATACGACTAGGTAAGACATTAGAGAAGACATACAATAACAATCACAAGCGAAATTCGAATCCATGAAAACGAATAATATAATTAATATATTTTTTACCGGCGGTTTGTCTTTATATACAAACTATTACGAATCAGGTATATATAACACTACAGCCGCTGCAATGAAAGCATTTCGACAAACTGGAAGCCATTGCAGACCAGTTGGCAGCACGACCAGGATGCAAGCAGCACTGCTCCGTTTTTGATTGTAGTGCTTTTTAAATTAGTATCGTTTGTAGATCAATTTACATTGATTCCGTAAAAACACCTATTTGTTGATTTAGTGATAGGACAATGCCTCAAAACGGCGCAGTAATAAAAATGAAATGATAAATTCATACTATGATTCACTCAACATCACAAGATGTAGAATCAGGTTCGAATCAGCTCGTGGTGGAACCACGAGCTGATTCGATCAGGAAAGCAATATAACTTCTCTTATATCACACATTATATTCAATCCCAGATTGACTGACATACACTTGTATACAAACTATATTTGAGAAATATTTTAAAAAGACATATTATACGTTTAAGTATGATAAAGGTAAGATGATGTTGAGAGAGGTATTTCGTTTGTTTTCATGTGTTATTCATAACCTGATTGTTACAATAGTATAATTTCTTTGAACCTTTTATTACGCATCCCTAATTTTTCTCCCCTTAGCCTTCTGGAAATAGAGGTGTGACGATATATATGTGTATGTAATTTATGTAATAATAACAAATATTATAAACATATTTCAAGAAAACATTTAATTAATATTTTAATGAAGAACTTAGAAAATATATCTAGTGACAATTCTGTTTAATTTTCCCGCTAAGCCGACGTGACGTCTCAAACGCCACGCAGTCAAACCGGATGAATTTTCGACGCGTTTCGATTCTACACAAAGCTTCCTCAGGAGGTCTTGACTCTAGGAGCGCACGATAGAGAAATTATATTCAGCGACGAATTAATTAAGACGTTTAATAAAAAATTATATTAAACGTCTCAATTTATTCATTCTCCATTGTATTTTATATATGTATCTATAGATACCACACTGAAGTAGAAAATCTGGTGCCAAGTACTTAACGGTGTATTCCGGCAGCTGTCTAGCCAGTAATTCTAGGTTAGCCTGAACAACACATATGATCTGGTGAGACAGTGGACAAAAGCTAACCTATCAGCAATATAATAAAAAACTGAACCACAATCGAACAACACTGCCGCAACAACTAGTACGAAAGAGAAAATATTTTCACTTAGGCTAACATCGTCCAAAGTTTTCAGACCGTGGAAAAAACAAAATTGACGAAGTAACCAAACTTAATTAAAAATAAGATCTTACGAGCACTTAATTAATTGCAAAATTAAATTATATTCAAAGGTCGATAATGCTGAGGTTAAGTCAAAATTAATTTCATTTAAGAGAGCTACTGAGAGCTCTGGGGTGGTATTGTACTAGAAAGTTGTAAACAAGATTTATAAGATAAGGATCTAGATAAGTTTTATTTAAATCCTTATCAATGATCAACGGAGTAGGTTTCCGAAACAAAATAAAGTGACTGTTTCACTCTAGATATATGGAGCATAAGATTATGTTTACTGTACACGTTATGGATGTCGTCCACAACGTAAGAAACAGATAAAATGTTAGATATGTAATGTAATTTAACCATTAATATAACGACATTTAATTTATAACTTTGCAGTAACAATTTATAAAAATTAAGTGATTAACATGTAACTTACCGATACCTATACATACATAAATGCTATGAGATAGTACTTACTACTAATTAATAAAATCAATGTAATTAAAATCTTAGAAATAACAAATTTTCAGAAGTGCGGTAGATGAAAGGGTTGTAGAAAAAATAAGGTCCTTTAATGTCATATCATATAAAAATTATTGCGTATTAGGTATATTTATTTTTATAATAGTAAAAATATATATACCTAATATAATAGGAGACTTCAAAGTTGTTAGTTTTGTGTTATATTTTTATGGGATCTATCCATCTCAGATACAAAGCTAGTCGAGACTCAAGATTTTGCACAATACCTACTCTATACTTACTACTGTAACATCAACTTTCTTAGGTATTTCCCTTGTTATTACATTTGCAGACAAAAAGATACGTCACACACATTTTGAGGAATCCATAAACGAATGGGCGTACCTATATATGATAAGAACAACTCTGCACTGAGGACGTCTGACTGAAGCTCTCGGCGGTCCGGCAACAATAGCTATAGACTGTCAGAGGGTCAATCATTGGAATACTGTCGTGGGCTTCAGGTTCGTATAGGCGAATGCCGGCCTGGCTAGCTACAATCCTCATTCCTTGAGAGCTAGTAACTCTAGGTTCAGCCTGTGAACCCCTTCGACTACATCATCACTAACTCGAGCACGCCACAGTGGGAAACAGAGTCCCGATTAATGTCTCTCCAAATACTTACAGTGCAAATATCCGCAGGGCCCACTCTCAACGGTGAAACTCTGTTATGCCGGGACAAGTTGTTACGATCTCCCCAAATAAAGTGACGACGGGCCAAGCCAAGGTTCGTACCACAGTTGTGGCGTATAGTTCCCTACACTGGACTGCCACTGAAGATCTTTGTTACTCAGGAATAATCGTTAGTGGTTTAGCCGACTGGAAATCCTTGTTCGTACAGCATAAAGGGTAATTACATTAAGACATCTACCAACACGATCGAATGTGCTTAGTTAATTTACACTTCACTCTCTTTTTCTGGAGACCCAAGATTGGAACGAGATTGGCAAGTATATAATTATTTTAGGTGTGTTACAAATTACATATCTGCTTATACGTGTCTCAAACGCAGATTAAAGTCTATAATATAGGTTAAAGTTTGAATGGTAGATGTTTCACAAAGACCGCCACTGCCTTCAGCGCTTTACTACAAATTGTTTTACGAGTGCATCCTCCTATCAACATGTATGCGATATCGACTAAAACTTTCCACTCCAAGTTTAGGTATAAACTCGGTACAAATGAAACGATACGAAACTATTATTGGATGGGAAAGATAACCATCTTTCCCATCCAATAATAGTTTCGTATCGGTTGAAAATCTTGAACCGTTCCCTCTATTCTGTAACAAAGTGAACCACATTCTACGCTCGGACCACGTTCGGACATCGTCATATACGTACTAGTAGGTTGTTAACATGGACACGCGGACCGGCGCGACGCCCGCCCGACCGACACGCTAGTAATCCCCTTAGTGGGTAACGAAGTAGCCAAGTGCCGTCAGATAACTAGCTATTGCACTTTAGGCTATTTTCAACAACGCTAAAAAAGCACTTTAAAAGCGCTTTTAACGCTCCGCTTGGCATTAAACGAACACCGTTTGTCATCGATGCAGTAAAAATGTTAATGCACTGCATTTTCGGAGTGGATTTTAATGGACAAAGGGATTATCCGGACTCGTTTTCTAGCTGTTGAACGTATCTGAGTGTAAGTACATTACAAATTTGTGAAACGATAAATGATAAAATCAGGGACTACTGTTAAAAGTACAGCCTACTAAAAACTTTTGAATGGTCTGCACGGTACAGTACTCATTTGTATTATATTTTTAATTATTCATAATAGGGTCTGGACTAGAACAGATTAAATTATATTGTTTTACAATTCCAATCGAGACTACGGTATTACCACGGTTTCCGCGGTTTCTCGATGTTAAAATTATAAAATTATTAGTATAGGCTAGTTTAAGGTTATCCGTTAAGTAAAACCAGGCAAGGCAGATGTAATTCCATACGATATAAACGTTTGTAATTGAAATATGTTGCGGTGCATTGTAGTCAATTTGCGTGTTGATACAGACCCCTCAATGTGGGAAGCCTACTTGAACTTGAATATTTTTTAATTAAAAGGTATCTAGATATATGAAATTTGTATCTTATACTTATTGTCCTTATTAAAGTCATGGCAAAAAATATAAAATTCATAACAACCCTCTGTGTCTAGTTACTACACTGAAAAAAAATATTGCTAACAGTAGTTAAAATTATATATTTTTTTTATTTTTCCGGTTTATTCAGTATTGGCATTATTAAGTTATATTGTACAAAATTATTTTACTATTTTGAGAATCTATTTCATTTAACATATTTTGTAAAAAATAGCATTTGTTTTACGTTATTTTTACAAAATCTTACGTAATTGTTACTCTAAGATAGTAACTTCTTTTAATTATTAGTAAAGAAAATCTATTTTCATCATTTTGTTGTTAATCGTTACAAAACTATTAAGTGCAGTTTTTAAAATGATATGGTGGAGTGGCTCAAGGAGGACGATGTCAAAACTACCCAGCTCCAGCGCAGAAGAACTGGGGCGAGGAGGCAATGGTTCGTCCGCTTCGTCCTGTTTCCATAATGGGATCACTTGCGAAGAGTTGGGGATTCTCCACCAGCTTGCACACGCCTCGGGGCTAAGCTTGATGAGCAAGGCACAGGGGTCTAATTACGTTGGGGCCTACGTTAAGCTTTTCTAGGCAAGCATGCTCCACCGTCGACCGCGTCGTCATTTTCCATCAGGTGAGACTGCGGTTTAATGCTTGCTTATCATAATTAAAAAAAAAAAAAAAAAAAAAAAAAAACCACCAGGGCTAGATGGTAAATGCTAACAAGACTCCATCTTGCCCCATCTCAGCGGAAGGTTTTAGTGGGTTCTAGTCCCACACATCCCCTTCCGCCACCCCCATTGTCGACGAGCAGTTCGAGTATAACTATGACCATAAAACCAGTTTTACGCTTCAGTTCGATTACCTATGGCTAGTACATGTATGAGTCTGTAAGTACCTACAAGGCTAGTATTCGGTTTTGTTCCCTACGTTAAGCTTTCAAGTCGAAGTAATAAGTTTCTACTGGATGTAAAAAAACAGATTTCATTATAATTTACCTGGTCTGTCTGTATGTTTGTTATATCTTAGGGTATATATTTTTTTTGAGTTGGTAATGATCATATTTTCATTTCTATATTATTTGAAGCGCTATCAATAGGACTCTGTATCTATCTGTCTCTCACTCCTCAAATTTGTAAGTGGAATAAATAATTTCGTGTTACAGACCTGACATTTTATAATATTGTGCAAATTCAGTTTAGGGCGGGGTTCTGACAAATTTATTTACTAAATTAAGTAGACTGTATGTGCTAGCCAGTATATTTAGTTCAATTATAATACCTCACGTTAGTTTTTATGATCGTATACCATTTTAACTACATGCGTATTGAAAAACTTACTTACATTATACGTGCGCATGTACCGGGAAAGTGATGCAATTTGTTTTTATACATGTTCAAAATAATACGTTCTTTTCTTTTTCGTAAAACTTTCTAAGTCAATACCAATATCCTTCGAAATAAATCGGCATCAAGTATCCTTTTCAACCTGCTGTCCGTCCTGTCACTTCAATCCAATAGGTACCTGTAAATGCTTTCTTTAATACATAATTTATTTTCAGGCGAGTGACGAGAGACAATTTTATGTAACATAAACTGTTATTACCGACCTTTCTGTTCATGAAGGCACCTATATATTTTTAATGTATTTGCAACTACTACTGCCTTAATTGTTTTTTTGTTTCTACCATTAGCACTTACATACACACTACTTTGCAAGACTTTGCGTAGTCTTTCTTCCAAATGCGCATTAATAATCTACTATGGAAGGGCGCCCTGGTTAGTGAACAGGTCTGTGATATAGGTACCTTACAACAACCTTTTATATTCTGCTGCTTATATTGTAAAGTAGTTGATCATTGGCAATATTTACGGTAAGCTCATAAAATTTCAAGCTTCCTAAATTCTTAACGTAGTTTTGGTCTCGTCATTCTTATATACTTATTGGTACTAACATTTGCCGGGTTTTAATCAGAGCCAATGTTGCACCCATTCCGGACCCAAATGGTGAAGCGTAATGAGGGTAAAAAGCCTAAGCGAACGATAGCTTCAAAGCAAATACCTAAAGCAAGTCCCTGAATACGGAAATGAAGGAAATGCCGTACAAAAGGTCAAGTAAAGCAAATGTATAATGTCAATAGCATTTTAACAATATTACAAGTAGGAGAACGACGTAAGTACAAATGCTGAATATTGCTTTAGAAAATATTTTTCTTGAAAGATTCTTGACATACAATACGTCTACGAAAAGGTACCGATCTCGGCTTAATATACTAACTATATTGTAATATATAAATATATTGTATGTATACTATAAATATATTGTGAAAGCCGAATAGCAGTAAATAACGTGCGAATGAAAAACATACAAAAACGTATTTAATCGCATATAATCGGAATTAGTAAGCTATTGCTTAGCATTAGACGCATAACATCACAGTATATTCAGCGTTTTTTAGCCGTCTTAAACGAAAGATCTTGTATGAAAATGCTTCACTGCCGTATAAATCGAATTTGAGAATTGAGAATGTTTGGAGAAAATTAGGAGATTTTGGGACTTTTAAGTGCAAAATCTCCTTTAGTGTTTTGATTGCTGAGTATTAGTTATTTTGGCTCTCCGTTTCACCTGGTCCCTCACTAGTCAGTACCAAAACTCCCTTAATTTAGAAACCATGTTCTGAACGTGACTAAGAGGATTTCGTTATATAATCCAATTTGAAGCTGCAAATAGAGAGAGTAGGAAGGCGAAAATAAAGCCAGATTTATTAGTGGCAGCTGCCATATTGACGACAGATGATGTAGTAGTGCTATTCGGTTACAATGGACCCTTAAATATGTCTGAAATTTGACAGCTGTCAAAGTGACGGATGAAGTCCAAGTTGTTTTTTAAATATTGTGTTCTTGAAATAATAAGATGTGACAGATGCGAAAGTGACAAGGAATGAAATATTTTTGTTATCATTTGAGATGACTGATGTAAAGGTAGAAAAGGTTAAAATTTTCCAATATTTTCAATAATAAATGTTTAAAAACTTCGATAAAATCTCTCGCCTAGATTATAGTTACTTTACAAAAGTGATATACACATGATGATCGCCATTTCGTATGACAACTGACTCACTTAAGACTTCAATTTTTATTTTGGAAACTATAGATTTTAGACCATTCGTTTCTCTACTAAATTGATTGTCTTATGAAGACTTTCTTTTCTGATGACAGCTGTTAAGCTTTTAGGAGTAATTAAATAAATTAAATTGATCTTCGAAACTATTGATCCTAGAATACTAGTAGAATAATAGTTCCTTGACAAAAATGATAGATTACACAGAGATTTTCTTTACTGATGACAGCTATCAAACATAAAACGTTTAACTTCGGAAACAATTAATCATTGACTACTAGTCATTACAGAGGTAATCAATCTCAACGACATCAAATTACAGCTGTCATTTTAGAAAGGGATTTATCTCAACAATTACTGATCCTAGACCAATTGTTTTTTTTACAAATGTAATAGATCTCATCGAGGATTTTTTAAGAGATTTTAGGATGTTTTCAATGACTACAAGAAAGCTGTTGCATTTGGACTGCCTATAGACCTGAAAAGTTTGCTGAATTGCTGTCTTTATTTTACCTTTTATATATTTGAAAATAGTTGTTGGTATTTTCTTAATTAGGTCAGCACAAAAACACTTCGCCTTCAATAGTTTTATAAAACAATATTATGTTTTTATATATAGTGGCCACTATCAGCATATTCACGACTTTAGAATTTGCAATTGTTATATAGCCGCTACATAACCTTACCTACCTGGGGCTAAAAATGAGAATGAGCCCTGCTGTGTGCCTATTGTGCAGCCACACACAAGTAACATTTTACCCATTCAGCAAAGAGTGACATGTAATATAGTGGCATAAGATATATCCAGTGTTCCAGACACGAAGAATCACCGAAATTCATAAATGCGGTGTTAAATAGAATGTTATTACAAATATTTGCTATGAGAGTTGAAAAATGTTGACCCAGTTAGTCAGAAAAGTAGGGAAATATACAAATTTAACCTAAATTCACAATATTTTGAAAGGATTTAATTAAGTAAGGCGCCAAAACCATGCCCACAATTTGAGTGAGCGTTGAGCGGAACAATTTTTTCCTGTTCCTGCTAAAAATATTTCATTTCATTGCTGCGTTTCACTGTTTCCTATGATATTTAAATAATAATACCCTATTGGTGAAGTAGGAGTACGTCTACAAAAAACCAACCCAAACTTTTCAATGTTCAATTTCATCAAAGTCATGTAAAGAGCTTTTTACACGACTGCCAAAAAAAGATTGTTATGTATTCACGGTTCATGTATGTGTATTTGTGAGTTTCTTTATTCCACCATAACTTTTAAGCGGCTTAACCGATTTTAATGTACATTTAATGTATCATTATATTTTTTTTGATAGCCGCAGGTGACACTAGGTACATAAATGTAAAAAAAAACTAACTGTCAACAAGATTTTAGACGCCATATTGTGAAAAAAAAGGAGCTAGTCACGCGATCATTCGGAAAATGTGCTACAGTCATGTACTCTCTGCATGGTAGTCCATAGTTTTTTCACTGTATCAGCTAAAATATTACATTAAATATTTTTGTCTAGCGAAACCTGAGTGCTTAGACAGCCCTGCACACCCCTTTTTGGGACAAACATTAACAGTAGATTTTTTTAGTTGTGTTATGTACGATTATACGGGGTATAACACAAAACCGTTTTAATTACAGCATACATTAGAAGTCCTTTGTTATAATATAAAACTTTGCAATTAAATCATTAAATATACAAGAATGTGTCTTTTTTAGGGTTTCGTACTTGAAATGGAAAAAACGGAAAACATTTTCTCAGGAACGCGAGGAGATATTAAGCTGAAATTCATACCAAATACACAAGTCTACTGTCCCTTGGAGCTGTGTAAAAAATCAAACTTCTAAGCCAACGCAATCAAAAGATACAGCCGTTTATGCCGCAAACTTTTGACACTCGCAAGGGAATCAAAACCTCAGGGTACATCCAATCAACTCAGAATCTTGAAATTTGTCACGAAGCAACGTCTTATAGTACAGATAAAGGAAAAATTGCGAAACGCATAATATTTTAGTTATATCATGTAATAAAAATATTTTTAATAATTTCTAAATATTATGTTACTAATATAGGTATACCAACAGGTTTGTACGGAACCCTAGGTGCCTAATTCCGACTCGCACTTGGCTGGTTTTTTACAGCTGATAACCTGTTGGTAAGTGATGATGTGTTCGAGGATGTTAAATGCACTAGGGCATAAATTACTGGCTCTGAAAGTGTGGTAGGGTGGCTGTGGAAAGGCGGTAGCTAGCCAGGCGAGCATTCGCAAAATGCTCATCGAAACTCAAGCCGGTGATCGAACCACGGACTTGTGATTTATAGCTACTACCGCTCAACTATCAATGTTTCAACCGTACTTATAAACCGTATGTCCGCCTTACAATCGCTTCCATTGACAGCTCCATTACACCATTTTTAAGACATTTTGCAAACTGACACCTTTTGGACTGTAAAAACATGTAGGGTTACTTATAATTATTGAGTCGTTCTCGAAGTGTGCTTGTAAATTCCATCCAGGCGAAACGGAGAGCCAGAACTAGTTACAAATAACTCACATACTGAAAAAAGGTGTGCTCTATAAATATTCAAATAAATAAAAGGCGTGCATGTACAATCTGATAATTATCTGGAATATTTGGGCTTCGTGTAGGTCTGCAATGGCCGATGGGTTGCTCGGCTATTTTCGTTGAAAATAATAGAGATTAAAGCATGAAATGGCCGATTTGTGCTGAAAAATGTATATTAGTTTTTTTATTTTTTATTTAACATTTTTATTTAATCAAACCCCTATTAGTTTGATGATTTTACGTAACACTCAGATGAAGAAGTCAATTTAACTATAAAAGGAGTACATATTTGGCGAGAATATAACAGTGCATAATAAGCAACCCATCAAATTTGGCATACCAAATTGTCTATAAGGATGTCTTTCCTTATGAAAAGCTGAAAATAAAATTTTAAGCTAAGTGATAACTTTTCAAAATATTTTTTTTTCTTTTATAGCTATGAAATGTTGCATTACTATTACGCCTGTATAGTTTTGAAGAGGGAAATAATGTATAAGAGAGAACCCAAGCTACTGATCACTACTAGAAATAACTAAAACAATTGTGCTGCCTGGATATTAATTCCGTAATATATTCAGAGTCTAGAACTGCCATCGCTATATGGTGATAGGCTCGTCTCCATCAGAAAACGTGACATATCTGGAAACCATGAGTGTTTAAGTCCCCTTCAAAGATAGGTTTGATAATAGGGTAAACGTATTTTTTATATGATTTTTCATAATAAAGGCCCGCCTAGAAAAACACTTTTGTTATCAGGATCCATATAACATCGAAGCTTTCATATTCCCACACGCGATAAGTAATTATCTTGACCTAGGGATCCTCGGACGGAAGGGCCGCTTTTATTCCATGTCCTGCTAATTAACCACCCATTGTCTGCCATTAATTAATTCACACAACGCGAATAATGAAGTATATTTCAACGCATTTTGCCTTGGACCGGGGGAGAATACGAGTACGTTTTAGTATATTCTTGTGTGTCATGTTTGGGTCGATGGTCGATGGGTCGGATTTTCTTTCGTGCGGCACGAGTTTCATTGAGATGATGTCGCATATGTAGCGAGAACTCTTTTCTTTTTTACATATATTTTACATACATGTTTCTTTTTAGTGGAAATTCAAATTGAGTCTATTGCAAACAACTTATGATGATGTCTATTGCAATAAGATATAATCAAGCCGTTTAAAAATGAGTTAGGTCCAAATGAGTAAGTGAGGTTTAAAATAAGTGGCATATTCTTCATATCTTCCAGATTTTACTTATTCTTGCGTACTCTAGAGTATATATAAAAAGAGCAGAAGCCAGGAGCTTGACCCTAAGAGCTTTTATAGCGGAAGCCCACCCAGAGTCCAACACGGAAAAACCCTTCGGGCTAGAGTTTACGTAGTGTTCATATACTATGAAATTTAGAAATCCTAAGCCTATGCTGCTTTTTGCTTGCCAGTTTTTTAAATTAACATTAATGTATCCCTATATGTGAAAATAAGAATTCCTATCCAATTTTTTCTGAATATTTTAAAACATTTTTTAAATGAAATTCTCGTGAGTTTCACACATATTTAAATATTATAAATTAAACCGGCAAAAACACTCACGTTGGGGATCGAATACGTCGACGGGTTTCGAGCATATTAGATGCTCATCATCAGGGCGAGTGCGCAGCTGCGTCTGCGAGCTCTCGGCGGGCACTGACAATCGACGTATTCGATCCCCAACGTGAGTGTTTTTGCCGGTTTAATTTATAATATTTTAGAACATACTGAATTTTACAGAAATCTGGCAAACCAGATGTATTGACAGATAGATAGATAGGTTCAGCAATATGCAAACTAAATTTAACCGCGTTTGAACACTTGGTATTCAAAACATGACGGAAATGTATGTAAATCGGTACTTGCACACATTTTCTAAATGATAACAGATTTAATTTTAAAAAAGCTAAATATTCTTTTATTTTTCTCAATAACTACGTTTCCGCAGCTTGGTACTACAGGAGAGGGAGAGTAAAAAAGCCTGTGATCATCAGCTTTCCCCTTAATAATTAAGTAATACATTCTATATCAGGGGCAAAAGTCTATCTTTTGGTGGGTACCTCAGCGGTGGTATATATTCTGGCGCGAAGCAATCTACTAAGCTTAAAAGGCACTGGGGGGAAGTGAAATTACTAGCGGAGAGCCTTATAACCAATGTATTGGAATTACGAATATATAGCTGTCACGCAGAACAGTAGTACTGCAACTTTTGGGGGCTGAGTCACCCTCGTCCAGGGAAGGTACCCTTAATCTCGATAACCCACACGCATTCACTAGCTGGTGCCAATCAGCTCACAAACAACCTGGTAGGCCTCTTAAGCAAAGAAACCATCTTGGTGTGTATTACAGTGCCAGATATTCTACCTCTAAGCAGAACTGTGTAAATAATGCTGAGTTTGGGTTTGAAGGGTACTGTAGCAAATGAAATTAGAGGGCAATCGAGACTTAAAGTGTCGAGAGTGTCAAGCACAGTGCATTCAGAAGCAGTGACGGCTCAGTGGCATTGACTATGGACTGCCATGCCGCAGGTCCACGGAACGAACCCCGCCGCGGGCTTGAGCTTCACCGCATTGTGGAAGGGCATTTTGCGAATGCCCGCCTGGCTAGCGACCACCCTCAAGTAGAAAATCTGTCGCCAAGCACCTAACGGTGTGTTCCGGCAGTCCTTGAGAGCCAGTGAAATTACAGGCACATGAGACTTAACAACTATGTCTCAAGGTGACGGCCGCAGTGCAATTGTGACGAAGTGACTTGTGACGAAATGCATCTGTTATAGGCAGAGGTTAGTCCACTAACCATCAGGTGGGCCTCGTGCTTGCTCCGTCACAATAACATAAAAAAAACTCACACAATTGTGAACCTGTAAATGTAATGGACAGACGCGTTACTTACCATCAGACACCCGGCTTGTCCACCTCAACACTTACTGTAATGGGCAAGCGTCATGACTTCATACCATAAAAAAATGGAAAGTAATCATAACCATCCATTGTCTGACATTAATTAATTCACACAACTCGAATAAAGAAATACATATTTAACACATTTTGCCTTTGACCTGAAGAGAAAAGAAAATGTTTTAGCGAATAATAACTCGTAGACTCAGGCGTTACTTTGCGGAAATTCTGATTTAATAACTAAATATAATAATTATATAGCACAGGTAAAGCAAAACGTGTCAAAAACTGTTTTAGTTTCACATCAATTTGATAACTAATTGATAAAGTAAATTTAAAAATCTACAACAGTTTTCGACGTGTTTTGCTTTACCCATGCGAATCGTATATAAAGATAAAAGTAGAAGTTAATTAAAAATTGGCTATATCGGCTATCGTGATATTACTAGGTGCACCATCATCAGGAAGCGTTGGTCCTTGAGTGTTCGAAGGACGGAATGATTACTTAATAATTGTCTTATATTGTTCTGTATGTGCCATTGATTTACATAAAAAAGGAAGATACGGCACGCTCTGAGTTCACAATATCGAAGAAAATTTAACACAAGCATATAATGTATACAGCTACACTTCCATTGCATATGATAGGTTTTAATGAGTGACAAAGACAGGAAAACAAGCGTGTAGTAGACCCACATACGCACACTAATGAGAGTCAATCGAGAAACGTCACTTAATCTGACATTGCCATGTTCGAGGTGCCGTTTCTCCCTTTTTTATAAGTTCAATGTTAGGTGCATAATATGTGACATGGTCATAAACACTCGTAAATTTATACATAATATTTAAAATAAGAAACGGCCAAGTGAAAGTTGAACTCACACACCAAAGGTTCCATAGCAACACAGAATGTACCATGAAATCGGGTTTTTGAAATACAGTTCGAGATCCTTAGTGGGAGGTCGACCTGCACTTGGCGAGTTTTTATTATTCATTGTTGTACATTAGATATTGGACTAAAACAGTAATAAGTTTGACTCTGTAGGTATGCAATACCGTTTGGACGATAGTCTAAAAAGAAAAAAATAAGTTTGCAATAAGAAATTAGCGTCTTTTGCTGTTAAACTACATATTTAAAGTTTTTAGATTGTTTCCTTTACATCAGCTATAACATTTTGATTGTTGCCACATTTAATGTCAACGGGAAATACCCTACCCCGGTTTTGTATCCTTTATAAAATCGCAAAATATGCATTTAATTTTTTTACAACTGAAAGAGACTGTAGATCCGAGTATTGGAGACAAATTTCAACATGATACCTTTACTCGTTCCTGAGAAAAAAGGTCCCGATCGACAGGCGGAACAAAGTTAATAAATAAACTGAGACCCTAATTAAAAAAATACTTATACTTAAATTATACGAACATAAAGTATCTCTGTTTGGACGCATGAGAAATGGCTATAAGCAATTTGGATACATCAGCTCCCGCGAGTCACACGATTTCGTCACTCAATTGAAATAGAATGATATTGAAATTTCCTTTATCGTCATAACCTATCTACCATTATCCTTCTAATGTGACGTCGGTACAAAAGGACGGAAAGGCCACCTTAATTCCGTGCTCTGCTATTTAACCACCCATTGTTTTTATTCACACGAACTGAATAATGAAGTGTATTACACATTTTGTAAAGTGTTTTCTTGATTTTAATCCTAAAGTTAATTTTAATTGAATACATGACTACTATGTACCCGAAAGGATTAGGTATAAATATCCCTCTCCTTTTGCCAGATACGCTTTGTTCCCATGCTATAAGGGCGAGACTATTGCTATGTACCAGGCATAGTCTTTCAATACTCTTACATATAATCACCGTAGATAATTTGCACACATTGCTTATAAAGTTACTCTAATCTAATAATAATAATATAATAATTTTATATCCTTCGTATCCCTTATACTAATTCTATGGTGTTGGTACAATCTTCCTCTAACATCAAAACAACCTTACCTGATGCCGACCATCCTACCGCCACAAAGTTCCTACTAGTTTGGTAAATACTTAGTCCTGATATGAGTCTAATACACTGCAAGACCTCGCTACGACGAATACGCCGAAAGACCTCACAAAGACAACGACAATGTACATATACATTACCTTTGCTGTATTATGAGTGCTTTAGAACTCGTATATATTTTTTCAATTAACTGTCGCATAAACTTCCCTCCGAACATTTCATTTAATGGAGAGCTAAGATATTTAAGGAAAATATTTAAAATTGAATATCTCTCACATAAATTATCATAATAACAGAATAAATCACTAACATAATATAAAAATTAATTAACGTTTGATTGTAATAATAACTTGCACATATAAATAACTTACTTAAAACTAGCTCTTATTATAAGTACTGCCTGCCCTGCTGTCTCGAATACGTATTAATTATTCATATACGATTTGTTCGGTGTAACCCGTAAGCATTCTTGCTTACGGACCTATTTATTACATATATTTACTTTTTTATTATTCGAAGAAAAGGTCTGATTCGGATCCGTGGCAAGCCTGATAGCAAGCGTTACTCCTGGCCATTACAGTGTCACCATTCTCATGCTGTTCGACACTGCACTGCGCCTATCACTCTCAGACGCTAGTTATTATGTATCTATAGCGGGCTACTTTTTTAAGATATAATAAACTATTAAAATGTTATTAATAATAATATTTGCCGCATATAGTCGCCATTTTTTTTTAATATAACTTATAATATATTAGGTGAGAGTATATAATAATATATTCAAGTTAAGAATGCATATTGTAAAGATACATCAGCTATAAAAGAGAACGACTTATAAATGATCCGTAAAAATTGAAAACTGTACGGCTTCAGCTTATTTACACGTTGGCATAAGTACTCGGCTTATTCTTTCATGAAACAGCCACAAAGTTCACCGCAAACAACCTTATTTTATTTCCCGGAAGACACGCTGCCGTAAACGTTAACTCATAATTAAATTTTGAATCATGTCTTACCTCAACAAATGTCATACTTTCAGTATGACGCTCTAGCATCCTTCCCGCCGCACTTAACTTTATTTTGTTCACAATCCAATTTCACTTTCAAACTATTTGCACTTGCCACAAAATGTAAAATTATATCAGAAATTATTTTTAAAAGCACATTTTTGCAGCAGATGTTTTAAGTTTACAACAAACAATTTTCTATTTAACGATGTTACACACAATTTGTGTATAAAATGATCGGCGCGCGACAACCCTCCGCTGCGGCGTGGTGAGACTGAATTCCCGCCCGCCCAAATGGCCGAACCACCCCGATTCCGCCCGATCTCAGCCGAGTCAAACCCGATTCACGAAACCCACTCGATGAAGTGGTAAGTTTTTACGACTACCCGTTGGCGAGCGTGGTCGGGACCAATATAAAAGGATTGTTTGACACCTGTTCCTGATTATCTTCCTTTATTTTCACCTTAGGTCTTGGAGAAGTTAATTTCGGATTATCAGACAATTGGAACAAAATAGTTTAAGTATATTAGTTATAATAAGCTTAATAATTTTAAAACAAAGATGTGATAATTTTGTAGTTCTTTAGCTATATTTTTGAAGGATTGTCCAAGATTACATAACTTAATAGACTTCAGCGATATTTATGGACATTTGTACAGTATGGTAGTCAATCAGTAATTATACTACCAATCATTCCAGCTTACCCTTAGATCATAATTATCATTACTCTTTACTCAAGTATTTGGGGTATATATGTTTTATTTAACAGCACACAAGAAACCATCGCAAAAAGTAAGAAAAGCATTTGTTATAAAGTTTTCACACGGTTTTTAACCCCCGGCGCAACCAGAAGGGTGTTATATGTGAATTGATCGTGATTGTGTTCAACTATGAATCAGGATAATTGGTTCAGGCTTTTGAAGACCATCAGCTCTTTCCTAGTTGATGACGACATGTAAGCAACTTCTTCAGATCTGATCGATTCAAAATTTAGTTTCACGTTTCTTTAATAATATTTTAAAGACATGGTAACTTTGACTAGATGCTGCAGCATCGATTGAAAGCTGTAGACTTTCAAACTGTTCACCAACTTGGAGCTAGAGGTATTGTGCTTAGGCTTTTTTTTATGCATGATAGGTTAGCTTTTGACCACTATCTCACCTGATGGTGATGCAGTCGAAAGTGTTGTTCAGGCTAACCTAGAAGTACTGGCTCTCAAATGGCTCGCTTATTGGAATGGTCTCAAAGAAAAGATTATAAATCGATGGTGATTAGGTAGATGTGATTTATTGTTTTACAAATATATTTCTGCACCGT
Organism: Plagodis pulveraria; assembly: GCA_963890685.1. Classification (NCBI taxonomy): domain Eukaryota; kingdom Metazoa; phylum Arthropoda; class Insecta; order Lepidoptera; family Geometridae; genus Plagodis; species Plagodis pulveraria. Next base: position 16,132,755 of record OY982958.1, on the reverse strand, counting down.
CGGGACATGTATAAACTATGTTTGTCTTTTGCTTTTATAACGTATATGTTGTAAAAAGTTGCATTAAGCATTAATTATTCACGCCTTAACGTGTTACATAGCTATATATCATGTAAAAATTCTTTAAAGGGTAGGCAGATCTCACACAGAGCTTTTTGCACAAATTACTATAGCTACTTATGTTATCAACTGATGTTTAAGTATTTACATTTAGATTTTATTAAAACTAAAATTTTAAAATGATACAATTTCTCCACAACCGTGATAAACTCGGAACCACGTATATTTTTCTTGCATTCCTAACATAGACTACAACAACGATGAACACATTTAAACAAAAAGCTAACAAATCTCCCGGGGAGAAAAACAAACAGTTCCCCACGTAAAGTAGGTATTACGGTATAAACCGCACTTCACAGACAGGTGGATGGATATTACACAGTTGAATATTGCATTCGGAACTGCAATAAAATCGGGATCAACTGTTATGACTCCTCTTGCAAAGTACAACGATGGCATTAAAATGGCTCACGTTTCATCAGTCGTTGTGGAAGCGTTAAATCGACCATTATGCATATTCACCAATGGTCATATACAACATCCAACGTTGGGCAAAGGCCTCCCACATTAGGAGGCTTACAATAATCTCCACGTTTGGCAGGCGTCTTGGGGATCCCTGTTTAAGATGGCAGTTCTTCAGAAAGCACTGCAGCCCACCTTCTGATATTTATCTTTTCGTCACCACTTAAATATCTGACCGGAAGATAAGGGAGAAGTTCAATTCTATCTTCGGCAACACACTGGTTTTGCTTATAGGTAGTGAAAAATTCAGAAAAAATAATAAAAAGTTATTACAAATTCCAGTAAGCAAAAACTTTAAACACTCTAAACTCTTTTCATTGAAAATGTTTACATTCCTTTGCTGCGGGTCTATAAATATTAGTTTTATACTACGAATACATTTATTCGTAGGTTTTACAGTTTATCTGGTATAATCAACTAAATGTTTTAGTATGATGCTGGAATAGAAAAAAGAGATCATGCATCGCTGTCATTGGTATTAAATTTAATTTAGTCCAAGTTTCAGCGACTGCACAATGAGTAAGTAATGTGCAGTCACTGAATTTGTTATGCTACTTTTGGCAAAGTATTCATTCGGATAGGAGTTTAATGGCAAAGATGAAAAATGTAAAAGTAGTTTGCGTGGCTTTTAGCACATTCATATTAATTAATGCGACTACTTTTACAGGGTACCTAAAACAGGAATTTTACAGGGTACCTAAGACAGGGTTCATGTATGTACGTTTGTGAGTTTCTTTATTCCACCATATCTTCTTAACTGAGTTAAATGTATGAGATATTATTAGATTTGCTTTAATAACGCAAGTAACACTAGGAGCATAAAAAATAGAAATAAATAACTGGCGTATTATAGATGTCATAATGTGAGAAAAAAAATGCTTTTTCTTCCAAACCCATCGATTCGGGTATCATACAAAAGGGCTTTAAAAACAATTCCAAAAATAAATATATATAATTTGCAGTTTTAATGTCGATGGAACGATAAAACGTTTAACAAAAATAAATAATCTGCAGTCTGGTTTTTTAATTTTTTAATCAATTTATACTTGTTTTCAGTCATTGTGTCTTAGCTATTGAACCATATACGGTGGCGAGACGGGACTAGAAAACCTGGCGGAACAAAATATAAAGAACTTGGTGACAGTTATTCTTTTTGAGGGTGGCAGCTACATACGTCTATTCGCAAAATACCTCATTGGCAAAGTTAATATTTATTAGTTTTATTTCTGTCCTACTAATGAAATAGAAATACTTAATGTCATAGACAGTTTAAAAACTAAATCAGCGCCTGGGCATGACAATATCGGTAATGAGATTATCAAAAAAGCTAAATTAGTATTGTCGTCTCCTCTTTCTTACTTATGCAACTTAAGCATGAGTACGGGAATAGTACCAGACACTCTAAAGGTAGCCAATGTAGTACCAATATTTAAGGCTGGAGATCTCCACGATTCTTCAAATTACAGACCAATTACATTGTTAACTTCAATGTCAAAAATTTTAGAGAAGATAGTAAATATAAGGCTATTTTCCTACCTTGAGTCTAACCACCTTCTGGCCGAGAACCAATTCGGATTTCGCTCAGGCAGATCTACACAGGACGCCGTGGTTACTATGGTTGACCATATCACCTCCACACTGGACTCAGGTCAGAAATGCATTGGCGTCTTTCTAGATCTCGCCAAGGCATTCGATACGGTTTCTCGCCCAATCTTATTAAACAAAATGCAATCGCTGGGCATAAGAGGTTTGCCTCTTGATTGGTTTTCCTCATACTTTACAAACAGAATGCAAAAAACTGTGGGTAGCTACGAAAGTGATCTCGCTGAAGTAAAGTTTGGTGTGCCGCAGGGTAGCGTGTTAGGACCGACCCTTTTTCTCATATATATCAATGACTTGTGCCACTTCAATATCCCCAATGCAAAAACTCTAGCCTTTGCCGATGATACTGCTTTGTTATTTCACGGAGACTCATGGGCATCAGTTACAGAGGCAACTGAAGCTGGCCTCTGTCAGGTTACTCAGTGGCTGCAAGGAAACCTCCTGACCTTAAATTCGTCCAAGACCAAATACCTAACTTTTAGTATTTCTCAACGCACAGCTCCAGAACAGCCTATTTCCATTAAACTACATAGCTGCAATAAGTCTCCCCAGAATATCTGTTCCTGCATATCATTGGAGAATGTAAAGTTAATTAAGTATCTAGGAGTCTACCTAGATGATAAACTCAAGTGGAATAAACATGTCGACGTTATAAGTGCAAGAGTTAGAAAACTTAAATATATATTTTATAAACTGCGATGTGTAGCTGAACCTGACCTTATTCGTCAAGTTTACTACGCCTTGTGCCACTCCATATTATCATATTGTGTGGTAGCATGGGGTGCTACTTATGACTATCTATTAATCAAAGCTGAAAGGGCTCAGAGAGCCGTCCTAAAAACAGCATACAAAAAGCCTTATCGCTACTCAACCGATAGTTTATATCAAGAATTCGATCACTTGAGAGTCAGACAAATTTTCATCTTAGCTTCTGTCTTAAGATTCCATAAACTAGCCAAGTCTTGCACAAAAACTTCATCACGACCAGTTCGATACCAAAGTTTGATAACTCCCGCTCTTAATACCAAATTTGCAAAGAGAACACCGTTATTTTTAGGTCCATACTTGTATAACAAAATTAACAAAACACTCAATATATGTAATTGTTTGAGACAATCTTGTAAAAAAATAACAAAAAACTGGTTGCGTAAATTAAATTACAATGAAACGGAAAAAATCCTACATACCTCATAATAAAGATTCTTAATTAATACTGTTAAACTGACTTTACCAATGGTAAAATCGGAAAAACCATATTCCATGATTGTTGTGTATCTTATAATGTTATCTAACCCGTTGCTTGTTATTTAAGATTGTGTTATACAATCTCATAATAAGAATCAATTAAATATATAAAATAGCAGCAAGTAGCACTCACGGAGTTAATGGGATAAAACTTAGGAAACTTAATTTTTGCAATAATTTTGTTAAACTTTTCTCTAAGAAACTACCTACTTTATTTAAATAAATAAATATATAAAAATAAACTTTTCTTAAATACTTATTACGAACTAACAAAAACCTTCCATAAAAACTTTAAAAATAAATTGAATGAATTACTGATTTTACTATTTCTGCCATTTATCGTCCTCAAAAAGGAACTTAAATTATAATATTATTTTCCTCTTTTTAGATAAATAAATAAACCTAAATCTGTAATTTATTATGTAGCTATTCAATTTGTACATAATATGATTAAGTGCTAAATTAACTATTTAAATTCCATAAAAAAAAATACATTATAGTTCTTATTAATAATGTGCAATCAAAATGGCGTACATAGTGATTATCCATTACATACTACTCAACATTACAATATGTTAAATAAGAAATATAACTCATACAAGTAACAAACGAATTCTACTTATCACTGTGACATCAGCCTTACATTCTTATATGAGTCTCCTTTACGCGAGGGTAATCTTACACAACGCTTATCTGGTATGCCTTTCGATATCGGTACCATACTACTCGTACACATACACACACAAACATGATCCACTCATCCAATCAAACACTCCTGGTACCTTGCATTCATTCCCAGCTAGCACACATACCTACTAACCACACTACTCAAACCCGTCGCACAAGTCTTACTCACACATGCAATAAGACGACAACATTTACAATACACTCCCACCTTTGCAACTCACACAGCATAATTCAATAGCTACACAACTAACTTTGTCTTTTTTCTCTACCCCCGTTATAAAAAATGCATATAAATTTATCGATGGTGTCACACACAGATAATGAGTTAACAGTTATGTTATTTAAATTACCAACTAGCCTATATGTTAAAGTGTTTTGATTATGTGTATTGCCTACCCTAATTTTATGTATTATAAGGACTTTTATGACAAAACTTTTCAACAAATATGTACAACAAATATGTATTATGCACTCGGAAGAGACTAGCCACCCACAACACAGGGAATCCTAGTGTGGGGGCTAGTGTGATTAAGATGGTAAGCATCACCTGATAATTATTTGTATTCAAACTACTAAATCTAATTAATAGTTTAGCTATAAATGCACTTCAATAACATAACAGTCTAGCCTATTGATAAAGGTTACTAAGTAACTGCATTTTGACCTAAACTGTTAAATAGATTTTTTACTAAGAATGTGTCCATTGACACCTATCTTATTGTCTTTTAAATTTGTTAATATGTAAATATTATATATAGATACCTACCTACGAAGTGATAATTGTTAACATTAGCTCATGTTTTTAGAGATTAATAAAGATTATTATTAAGATTATTATTATAATATGAAAATCTAAGAAAAATCCGAACCAGACATAGTGTGTTAGAACTCGATTAGAAAAAGGTAGGAATAAAAACATAATATTACGTTTTCTGTTTCCATATATATGTTAAGGCTAGAACTCGAAGTGCGGCTACGTCTAGTTTTAGGCGCTTAGAACTAGGTATAGCCATTTACTCTTGGTTACATCTAGTATAAGCCAATTATTTTCGTGTAGAACTAGGTCTAGCTTACCAGCTATCATTCCGGCTAGAACTAGGTCCAAGCAAACCCTAGTGGCTGATACTAGGTTTAGCCAATATCATGCTAGCTACAACTAGATCTAACCAACCCCTGGCGGCTATTACTAGGGGTAACCTATACAGGTTAGCAACCTTTGGTGGAAGTTGTTCTACTAGATTATTTTTATATCTAAAAATCCAGAAATATAATATGGCTCTCACTACAGAAAACTAACAAAGGGGGGAGAGGAAGGTCTTTTACTTTCATTACAAGGTAATGTATAGTTTTTGATTTATGCATATTTTTGTAAAATCATAACCTCACTTTTTTGTAAACCTTTACACAGGTAAAACGTATTGTTTTGTTGGATGTGTAACAGATTTTTTAGCGCTTCTCCGGCCGCTGCCACGGAACGCTATATTCGATCGCTCGACTCGCGCGTTGTGTTGTCGCAGTTTCAACCTAACCTAAATGTCAATCCCTACAGATTGACATTTTGAATGTCAATCCCTTGACCCTAATTGACATTAATATAGCAAAAATAATTGATTTTCAATATACTTTTTCTCAAAAACTGTACGTCTCCGGATTTTGAAACTTTGCGTGTGTGCTTATAATAATTTAACCTTTCTGTGATAAAATATCAACCCCCAACCCGACGGACGGCAAAGGAAAACTGTGCCACATCTTTTATAGCCTTGCCCACCAGAGCTGGATTGTGCATTAGCTATTGGCTCATCCTAGTATCAGCCACTAGGGTTTGGTTGGAGCTAGTTCTAGCCGGAATGATATCAGCTAGACTTAGTTCTACCCGAAAACAATCGGCTTATACTAGATTTAAGCAAGAGTAAATGGCTACACCTACTTCTAACCGGCTAAAACTAAACGTAGCCGCGCTTCGAGTTTTAGCCGTAACATATATAATAATATTCTACAGCAACAACGAAGTAGTGGCTAGCTCAATCTTGGTTGGAAAACGTGAATCCAATTGTGTGATAGATCGATAGCATAAGCCTGGATGCGATAGGTAAGAGACCGAGATGAATGAAATAACAGGTATCTTTAGAGGAAATTGATGGGAAAGATAATAGTGGCGTTGCGTCGTGATATTGTAACATCTCTCAGCACATACGTATCTTTACTATACCTAGTAAATATATGTAAACTGGAAAATAATAATTAAATTTATAGACCAGTGTGCTTATTCAAAATGTTCTATTGGTTAGTAGTTAGTATATAATTGTTTTATAGGATTGTGACGGAATAATCACGAGGCCCACCTGATGTTAAGCGGTATCCTCTGCCTATCACATATGCATTTTGACACAAGTTAATAACTGCGCTGCGCCCAACACCCTGATACAGTTGTTAAGGTTGAACTGGCTGTTCACTTCTCCATACAAACGCCGTAGAGTGATCACTCCCGTATTTGAGACTTTAGGTCCAGAATTAAGCATAATACCGATTGATTTAGTCATTATCTAGGCTTGTATGATGCCGAAATTTTAAAAAGATAATTAAGTTGAAAGTTATGAGCCTTGAAAATGTTATATGAAAATGTTTCGAAGCTCATAACTCTCAAGTTAATTATCTTATTAAAATTTTGGCATCAAACAAGCCTAGGTAATGACGAGATCAATCGGTATTATGCTTTGTTTTGGACCTAAATCCAAATAAGGCAGTGATCACCCTACGGCGTTTGTATAGAGAACGGCCCGGCCAGTTCACCCTTAAGTCTCATGTGCCTGTCTATTTAAGGACTGCTGCCGGAATACACCGTAAGGTGCTTGGCGGCAGCTTTTCTACTTAAAGGTGGTAGCAGCCCGGCGAGAATTCACAAAATGCCCTACCACCATGCGGTTTCCAGTTACTATGAATACTGCCAAACTTCCTATTTTTGTAGTGACTTATACGTTGTTCGTAAAGCATAGTGAATGTAGAACAGGCGAAACGGTATTAAACGGAAACTACGTCATCGTAATAGTTAAGTGGATTATTAACAGAGATTAAGCGCGCACAGCACCTAAGCGGTACGTAAGTCGGTTAATGAGTGGTAATGTACCAGCGGATGGAGTAAATCTAGGTATGTATGAATTAGATAGACATCAGAGTAGGTACAAACAATTTAGATTTCCGCATTCAATGTGATCGGTGAATTCCGATTTCAAGAAGAGATACTCCATGGTATCAGTTATATTTATAATTGCTTTATTATTTTGTTCTGATTCCAATCATTTTTAATACATTGAAGTAAGTACTTAATTACAGCACGTATTTTTTATTTGTTTTGCAAACCGTTATTTTGTATTGTTGTAGGGCATTTGATTGCCCGCCTGGCTAGCCACCACCCTCAAGTCGAAAATCTGTCGCCGAGCACCTAACGGTGTGTTCCGGCAGCTGTCCTTGAGAGCCAGTAATTCTAGGTTAGCCTCAACAACATCTTCGACCACATCATCACTTACCATCAGGTGAGATTGTTGTCAAAGGCTAAATCTATCAGGAATAAAAAAAATACATCAAAAGTTATGTTAGCCTACGTAAAACTTACTACATAGGGTACTTTTCAATTTAGCAGAGGAAGTAATGAACATATCTTTGTCAAGTTCGCTAGCAAGGTTAATAAAACATCTGCACACCCAAATAAAATGTGCTCTTCCTGTAATTTGTCAAAATAGCAAATAATTTTGTCATGAATGGATATGGCAATAAAACTATTATCGAAACAAAGGTAAAATAATGTATCTACTAAAACATGACGAAATGATTTTCTAAATGCATTGAATCGTATTACGTTAAACGTAGGTAGGTACTCCACATTGATGAATAGCTCGTTTGTCCCAGGTCGGTTTACAAACGAGTGTATCGGAACAGTAAATTTGTATAATTGTTAATTAACGGAAACAGATATATCTCTATTAGTTATTTAATTAAAGTTTTGGATAATGGCTACAGGGGAATCGATGTATTCCGAACTACTATCAAACATGTTCAACGTGTTTTAACGTATAATAGAAGTATATATAACATACTAATGCCTTATTTAACAAACCTAGGGCTTAATTAATTTGCGGATAACGTTATACTACTATTGTTAAAATGTGATATTCATTGATAACCATAATTGTTACCATTTTGAAGCGCTGGTAGCGAAGTTTTCTTAGCTGTTCTTGACCCGGGATTCGATCGTGGTCCACCTGCTTAGTTCACCTGGGTGGACCACGGGCGCTTTTTCTTGCCGGTGGTCCACCTACATGTTCAGGAATGTACAAATCAAAAATGTGTATAGGCCATGGTCCACCTGAAATTAATTCAACGGAAATAAAATCCTCGTCCTGATGCTGATCCTGTCTTTTTACTACAACTCAAAAATGAATGCCGAAAGAACAAATAAATATTGTAAAACCAAACAGTATGTATATCAAATAATATGTTATTTCTATTATATCGTCCTCATCTGTTATATATATGGTTTTCAAAAGAAAACTTGGAAGTACTGAAATAAATCTTTATCATTTATATGTTATATACAAGTAAATATAATATATCAAAAGCAAAGAGATTACAATGTATATTATTATAAAGGTTGACCACCGGCAAGAAAAAGTGCCCGTTGTCCACCCAGGTTAACTAAGCAGGTAGACCACGACCGAATTCCGTATTGACCGATCAGCAAAGTTAAGCAACGTCATGAGTTGGATGGGTGACCGCTAGTGATATTAATAGTGAGCGCTTCCGTGCTTCGGAGGGTACGTTAAGCCGTCGGTCCCTGTTGTCATCTCAGGATGGCAGTCGTTATAGCATGGTGGTAGGGCATTTTGCGAATGCTCGCCTGGCTAGCTACCCTCAAGTAGAAAATCTGTCGCCAAGCACCTAATGTTGTGTTCTGGCAGCTGACCTTGAGAGCCAGTAATTCTAGGTTAGCCTGAACAACATCTTCGACCACATCATCACTTACCATCAGGTGAGATATAGGTAAAAGGCTAACCTATCAAGCATAAAAAAAGGTACAGTGATGTTGCAGTATTTTAAATTTTTTATTGTATTTTAACTTGGTGTTATAGTTCCAAACATGGCCACTTGTTACAACTGATAATACTGCAGTATATAGTCTTGACTATGTCTATGTCCGCAGTTGCTGTCGCATGCCATAAAATTTTTGCACGCCATGAATCCATTTTTTTTAATTTTATTGTACTTGCATAATTTATTTTAAAATCTATTAACATTATATCGATAAACCACTGGGTTTCTCTCGATACCCTTATAACGTGCGCTTAACATTAATTAATGAGAGATCACAATTCATCGATGAATTATTTACCTACTAAAAATATAGCAAGCCCCTATTAATTTAAAATCTGCTATTAGGTTTGATGTTCTGTGATAACAAAGGCTATATAATGGTATTATACAAAATACATGGACTCAATTTACTACCTAGTAGAGCAGATAGAAATATTGGTATTTTTTTAAGTATATGTACTAAGCAAGCATTTGACCGCAATATCACGTGATAGTAAGTGTGGATGTGGTTAACGGTGGAACATATTTGCCTAAAAGATACCTACCTATTAATCCTGCAGTGAAATAGTACATTATGCAACAAGTGCACGAAGTTGGTTATTACAATCGAGACTGGTTTTAGAATGTAGTAGAGATTGTAATAAAAAACGTGCACGAGTTTCATACGAAAAAAAAATATATATTGCACAAATGCGATACAAACAACATACGAAAACTATGGAAAATAACGGGCTAGTTATTTTTTTTGCGCGCGGCATATGTGTGGTGGTTGATTACATATAAACCTCTTTGATGTTGCAAATCTGTATTACCCAGTTAAATTGAAAATGCTCTGTTTACTCGCATATAATTTGTAGTTAGGTACTAACTAAACTTTGTAGGGATAATTCTATTACGCACTAGTGTATAATATTATTATGCACGAGGGTGTTATAGATCAATTTATGGCCCTAAGACGATATAATAAAGCTCACTTTACGAGCAAGGGTGTTGAAATAGTAGTTTATGCTACTATCATATACTAGAGGGTATTAAAACATGAGTGTTGTTTTTTAAGATTACACGAGTGTTTTAATACCTAATTATATGCAGTTGCATACACTACTTTATATAATCTCATGGCTAGAGGTACCTACATTAAATAACATTTTTATCCAACAAAATATTACTCAAATTCGTATGTACGAAATAGCGCCAAAATGGAAAAAGTTCTTTTATTGGTCTATGGCTCGGAACCAGCACGTACTTTAATTGAATTGAAACCTCCTTGGTCGGGACACATAGTACTTTAATAATTAAAAAAATGTTTTAAAGCATTGTTTTGTTAGGAGAATAATGCTTTAATACAACTTTTCAATGTTCTTAAAGAAGTATGTAATTAAAATATGCCAATAAATGTCTGCATTTCATTTCATTTAATGAGATTATATATTATATAGGTAAATTATATTATCGTATATTATAGTAGTTATATATAATAGACTCTCAAATTATATTTTATCGCAGAAAGAGTTCCATGCTTCGGCCGTACGCATTTTGAAGCTGGATTGAAAGCGCCTTATGTGTCTTGTCTTATTGTCCGATGAATGAAACATATTATTAAAAAAAAGAAATAGAAGAAGACATTAGGCCTGATTTTACTATACTTCTTGTTCCAAATATGATAACGTTGTTTATAGACCACTTTGTGCGTTCATTGAGATTATTCGAGTATGAACAAAATATTGAATCAAAATTCTTTTTTAAATTGTTTTATTTACGGGTTATTGTGCTGTTTATAATAGAAACAATTATTTTTCTTTGTATCATATTAGGAGACATGATATTTTTGCGACATTTTGAAGGTAAATCCTGAACATTTTGGAAACTTTTACCACCTGCTTCTCCAACCAAACTGCTCAATTACATGTCTGGTCCAATCGACATCTTTCAGTAGAATTGCTTAACCTCGGAACTTCTTCTGTTCTAAATCCCATTGTATGCTGCTTCCACTAGACTGACCACATTTAGTGTCATTTGCAGGTAAACCAATCTGGCATAGGGTATCAGCAAGATCTAGCCTGAACTTACCTAAATAAAGAAGTTTGCTGTTGCCTTTTATCTAATATACATTTTTATGTATAACTTTTTGAATTTATAATCGATAGGTCCAGTAAATGGTACACTTGCGGCTACTCGTTGTGATGTAGTAACGAGCTATACAAAATCTAAGAGAGATAGATAATAGGGGCATATCCATATGCGCATTTTACTCTCGGATGACCTTTACACATGGAATGCCATCTCTTCCGATTTTTGATTTATCATAGCGTGAGACTGTGGTTGCTGTTTCTGCTCCTATATAAGTGGAAAAAAGCTTGACAGCCTTGTTGTCCTTCCGAACAACAGCACTTACATTTGTACCATCTATCGTCACCACATTCTCTTTGTAAAACCCTCTGGACACATTCTTTTTCATTATGGTATTTTTATCGGGCAATTTGCAGTTATGGAAACGGTTAACACGTACTGTTCCAAGTGAATAAATTCCTTCTTTAGCCAAATAGCTGACAAGGGGCAATGCAAGATGTGTAAAAGTTGTCAAAGTAAATGATCTGACAACTGTGTTTCCTGACTCTCCTAAATCTGGCGCCCCTGGTAGCATGTTGTTTTTAGAGACTCCTCCAGTAAAAATCTCAAATTTGAGTGCACTCTCTCGTCCATGTGTTTGTCGATAGAGAGCCTTTGCTCTAAGGGAACAGTACAGCAAGTTAAAGTAGCAGTTGAGAGTGTCTTCAAGCAGTTTGATTTTATAGCATGTCATGATATGAATGATCTCTGGGCAAACATTTGGCGTTGTAAGCAAAGTGGCTAATACATCTTAATTTTTTAGGACAAAGGTTTTTTTATGTTCTTAAATCAAATTTGTCATTTCAGTACCATGTATTCAATTTATTTAAAACATTTTCATTTACATTTTTGGGGGTGGAAATCTGTTTTTAGGCTGTGTACAAGTTACTTTTTTCTACAATTTTAGGCATCAGATCAGCTGTAAAGTACAAAAGAAAAATATCGTGTGGCGTGATGCATTCTATAAAAACTTCCGGTACCTGCGTTTCTCCCCTAAAACTTAACCTCTCTTCACAAAGTTCCCTTTTTGGCGAACTAGGTTAAAACTAAGTCTTCTAGAAGCTCCTTGCAAATACATGTTGACTGTAACTTCCTCGTCATCTTCTAAAATGGGGAGATCTTGCAAATCCTTGGCGAAAAATATAATACTTTACTTTTTATTAGGGGATCCTGAGCACATGACTAAGTGCATTATTTGTTACTATAATAACACAAAGTTGTACGCGTGTATGTACCGACACAAAACAGCATTCTTGTATGATATAATTATACAAGACTAGTACCCCTGTATTGTTTTTATATATGTGTCTAGAATTTCCTAAACTCGCAATATTTATTTATTAAACATCAACATAAAAACGGTGAAAATATCAACTGGTAATGTACTAATAAGTGTTATGTAATAATTAATTGGAATAAGTGCGGGTCATTTACGGCTAAAAGAGCACTAAGGGGGTCCTGGGGGCTGTAAGTAAGACATGTATTTCACCAAATTATAAGTGTATTGATTTATGGGGAGGAAGATGGTAAGACGTCTTTAAAACAAAACAAAAACTAACCCCTTCTTTTTTTCCACTTGACAAAGCTCTTATCCAATAGCAGTTCGAAGGCCCCAGAGGCAAACCTATTTCACTAAGTTCAACCAGTTAAGTAATTTAACGCAAAAATTGAAATTATTTTATTTTTGAAACAATGCAAAATGTCTCGGTGAAAATTAAAGTTATTGGAACATCAAACTCGTCTAATTTAAATATATTTTAAAAAAATTCGAAGCATCGTTGTTTCCAAATTTCAACTTTAAATGTAGACCTAGCTATTTAGGTAACTATTTTTCATCAACCCTTTGGGATTTAGTAACTGAAACGAACTAAAATATCTGTTAATAGGTAGTTCACCTATCTGCCAAAGAAATCTAAATCTCCCACAAAATTACACCTAGCTAGAGCATTATTATTATTCTTCTATGTCTGTTCTTTATTAAAACATCATATTTAAGACAAAAATCAAGATCATTATGTTTATAGAAAAGAAGTGATATTTTGGTATTTAATTCGACGTTGGAGTGCGGTATATTCAGTGTCGCAGCCATAGCTACCCGCCGCAGTAATGGCCGGTCCGGTTCGTTAGCTCGACTCTGTCCTCTATTCCGAGCCGGAACGGGGACGTCAGATCCCTTTCTTACTTGATTACGAAACTATATGCCACGCCGCCGTTCAAGGCTATTTGGGTTAACCACGTTAAAATTTTCATCCATAACATAACACAAAAATTTATTACAAAATATAAACATAAATATTTTGTTTATCCTGCATATGTTTAAAAACTTTTTTGTAATTTAAAACGACAAAATACAAAAAAAAAGAAATATGCTATGTGTTTCCTGTATATGTTTAAAAACTATATTATAATTAAAATGATAGAACACAAAAAATTGTTAGATGAAGAAAAATTATAATGGATTGAAAATTCATAAACTGAATGCATGCGTATATTTCTTACCTAATTCGATTTATAATCTTTACTATAAAAATGAGCACGCCATTCCGTTTATAAGCTTCCAACAGATGTTAAAAAATCATTGTCAAAATTAATAATTCACTAATAAATTTTGTTCCAAGTTGAAGAAACGGTTAGTCAAGGAAATACTTTATACTATTATAGTTTTTTTTTAATGTCATGTGTTTTTTACGTTTATGCAATTGTATGAGATAGAAGTTGTGCATATCTAATTTTTTTATAAGCTATAAAAATTAATGTACCTATGTATCATTTTCAGTACAAACAGTTCATTACAGTATTTTTTATATCTTGAAGACCTCGAGTTTTATTATCGTCCATACCCTTATTTTCTCCCCAATTGAAACGCTTGTAGCGAAGTTTGCATAGTCGTTCTTAACGGATCAGTTAAGTTAATCTATGTCATTCATGACTTGGATGGGTGACCGCTAGTGACATTACTACTGAGCACTTCTGTGCTTCGGAGGGCACGGTCTCGGTTGTTGTCGTATGATGGCAGACGTCATAGCATGGCTTACGCATTTTGCGTAAGCCCACCTGGCTAGCAAGAGAGAAGCCCTCAATTAGAAAATCTATTTCCAAGCCCCTAACGATGTGTTCCGACAACTGTCCTTGAGAACTAGCAATTTTTAATTTTTAGGTAGCCTTAACAACAACATCTTAGACCATATCGTCACTTACCATCTGGTGAGATTGTGATCAAATGCTAGGTACCCTATCAAGTGTAAGCAAAACTTATTATTATTGGCTTTTACCCTTGGCTTCACTGGCGTTTAATTTGTGCTTTACATTTTATATTACATATGATACAAACATTGTCATTATTTTTCAGTTCATTTGATATTCTTATTGACATTTCAATTCACATTCCCTCAATATTGATCTTAATTGATTTCTACGCGTACCTCGACTTCGACTTCAAGATAACATAATCATCGTCCACACTCTTACTTTCACACTAATTATCCCTTATTTAGACACCATCACCCGTTTTCCCACCCTTACTCTCTTCTACACCCCCTGAATCTAGCCCTTCAATGAGTCATTTGGTCTGCACACTTTATTATAAGAAATGTAGATCCCCAGTTTCAGCCTAAACGTAGGAATTTCTTTAAAAAAAATAAACCATTATATGTGTCTTCGTCCTTATCTCTGAAAAAATAAGAACAGTTCTTATTTATTTAGGGTCACGGAACTTATTCTTAATTAAAGCTTCCAACTTCAGAAATATAGGATTTTAGCATAATGTCAGCCCCCATTATGGACGCCTTTATTCCGGCACTTTCATAAAGCCCGTTCTATTTATAATAATAACAAATATTTTTTAAATATTTAAAGAAAACATTAAATTAATATGTAAATAAAACACTTAAAAATATATTCCGCCTAATTTACCTGTTAAGCCAAAGTGACGTCACAAAAGTCACGTAGCCAAACCGGAAGGGTTTTCGACGCGAGTCGCTTCTACACGAAGCATCCTCAGGAAGTCTTGACTCATGACGTTCTATTTGTATTTACGCCTATAATGCTTTATATAATATTTATAAACTACCTGCCTGCAAAATTTCAACATAAATCAAATAGTTTTTAATATTTCCTGTTTATTCAGTGAGTTACCGAAATCGTTACTTCCTTTTACATGATGAAGACAAGACGAATTGAACCTATTTTCAGCAAATAAATAAATGAATAAAACTCTATCTACAATTGACTTATTTATTTAATATATTGTTTAAGGATATAAAGAAACATGAATTCGTCGTCTATTAGTCGAAAAATCGATTCTATCTGGGTCTAGGATCCTCATGATTTTAGGCTCGTATTAAAATATGTTTCTCAAAGTTGAGAAACATATTGAGAGTCATGACAGATGCAGTTTATGACAGATGTTCAGTTGTGGGTTTGCCTATAATCTTCACACTATCCTTATTTCCAGGTATATGTAATGTTTCAATCTGTATTAATCAATCCAATAAGATTTTTAAGCACAAGCTAATTTTAAATTAAAATCTTGCTTACATAATCACAATCACATCTTACCATATTACAATGTCTGCAAACTCAGAGCTAAGAGCGTTTGCTTGTAGATAGAATTCCCCTACGAATGCTACGACTTCTTCGTAGTCCAATATTTTGTAGCACCTACGTAGCACAGTACATATAGCTACGCCATTAGTTACATACAATAGGCGTAGCTCCTACGTAGCTCAGAAAGAAAGACGGTAAGTTTTGATTTATACATATTCTTATATATATTAAATCCATATTTTCACACCTGACAATGATAATATTATTACTTATTACCCACATAGTAACTGGCATTTCCACAACACCAAAATTGAAATATTTCACAGTAAACTCAACCAATATTTCAACAATATTAAAATTACCGTTTATACATAATTACCACTCAATTTGTAGCAGCAAAGTATTCGTGTAAAGATGAAATTCCCCGTAGGCCAAAGAAATTTGAGGAGGCTGCCTTTAAACCCGGGATTTACATCGGAAAATTACACCAAAGTCTCTTGGAATCCGTCCACATACGAAATGTCGTTTTAATTGTGTTTACCGAGACTTAGTAAATACTGAGCGGTTTAACTTAAAGGATATAAGTTTTTTTTAAATACATTCAGTAAGTAGTAGCTTAAAATGAAAAGCGTACGATAATATAAGCCCTTTGTTGAACTTAGGCCCTCATATCGATCGCACAATTAACGATTAGGTTAAAATGCCAGATACAAAAATGTGGGTTATACAAAACGAAAATTTGCAGTATTCGCATGGTGGTAGGGCAATTCGCGAATGCCCACCTGGCTAGTTACCACCCTCAAGTAGAAAATCTGTCGCCAAGCACCTAACGGTATGTTCCGGCAGCTGTCCTTGAGAGCCAGTAATTTTAGGTTATCCTGAACAACATCTTCAACCACATCATCGCTTACCATCAGGTGAGATAGTGGTCAAATGATAACCTGTAAGCATAAAAAAAACATAATTGTTAGCATCCGGACTTCTGTCACTGATTGTAGCCATTGGCATCAAATGGCTCCCCATCCTTTGTCCACCAAGTACAAAGTCCGGTGACTCTACGTTTTCCAGTATAGCCACTAAAGAATCTTTCTATTCCATTGTAATTTTAGCAAATTCGGATAGAAATATAAAAAGATATTTGGCTGCGCGAACTATTTCCTCGTTTTGTATTTTATCGCGCAGTTCAAACATAGATTTCTTCCGTGATAGACCCACCCCTGGCCATACCCCTGGTGGTACGGTTGGTCTTTTTAAGGTAAACGATAACACCCGATGAACTGATCTAGTGATGACCTAACTATCTCTCGCATTACCAACACAAGGAATAGAAAATGCATATTCCAGCATGTGATGCGATGTTATATATCTTTGCGATTGAAATGATTGACCGTTTTCTATAAATTCAAATCATTTAATCTTTCCTTTTTCGTACAAACAATTAAAGAAAGGTGCAAGGTAACAATTAAGAGAGTAGATCGAAAATAAAAAACATATTTTTGTTAACCTGATTAAATCGCAATTACCAGAGTGGAATGTACAAAAAGTTCACACAGACTATGAATAAGGTACGATAAATAATACTTCATTACACGGGTGTTTTAATCATTGGACTCGCAACATGTGGAAGAAAGGAAAGTTGTTTGGACGAACGATAAATAAACCAGGACGAAGAATTGTTGCTCTAGCAAGTGCCTTGCCGCTTCTTTCCGAACAGGAGATTCTTCAGGGTATGGCATAAGTAGGCACATAAAATCTGAAGCTGGCATAGTACGTTTGTACTATGCCAGCTTCAGTTTTATGTTCCTCAAAATTTATAAAGAACCTAGAATCATTTTGGTTTAAGATTCATTCCTCGCAATAACAGTGATTATTATGGTGAACGCCACAATACCACGAACATTTTGGAAGCTTTATAGTCAATTAGTAAACTGATTAATAAAAACACCGCCACGCTGATGCGATTACTTCAGCCCCTAAAGTAAATTCACACCTTGAGATCGCTCCAAAAAGACGACAAAAATATCAAACAATCAACGATGATTATATTATCAAAATGCTCCTGTGCTGGTATCTACATAATACATATTATTAATACTCATATACCTACTTAAACTTATTTTTAAGAAAGTAACTGGTTTTGTGTTTTTGTCTTATTTTCCACCGTGTGTTTCAATATGTTATTATTAATAACGCAAAATCAATGTTTAATTAGAGAAAAAATATATTACCTACAAACTTGGAGTGTTTTTATTCGTTTCTGCTAATGATGTCGCCATTACATCACTATTAGTCAGTGGTATCGTTTAACTTTAAAAGACCCACCATACCACCGGTGGTACGGTGGGTCTGTCAGGGATCTCTTCATAGCGCTGCGTATGACGCTGGACTCTATCAAAAAGCCCATAGCTTTTTCATTAGGACATCACTGGCAACACACTAGTAGCAGATTAAGAATCTGTTTGTCGATATATGTAATCTAAATCGGTATATAAATCTGAATATTACCTAATTCTGTAGGTATTATAAGTAGCTTTACGCCTGCAGTTAAGCTATCTTGCAGTTAAATCTATATATTATAATATATACTTATAATAAAACTATAACAGGTCCAATTCTATACATTACAGATATTTTGAAAAAACTATTTTGAGAGCACTCTGTAGCTGATACTGATTTCAAAACTGTATTTTTTTTTAATTCTGTATTATGGCCGCGCAACGCGTCAAACTTATGAATGAATATCAATGAAACTTAGCTCAATTTGAGTTGATACTACGAAGAAGTACATTGTATACTTTTACCCCGAAATTCAGCACGGTTCCCTCGGGAAAGGGGATGAAAGGCCGAATGTAAACTTTGTTGTAATTTATTAACGCGTAGTCCGATTACAATCATTATTTTTATTATTGGAATAGTGACGAGTGACACCACGGACAGTCCGGCACCCCACGGGTAGCACGGCACCCCACTGACAGCCCGGCCCCCCTTGGGTAGCCCGGCACCACACGGGCAACCTGGCACCATTATTTAGTATTGCAAACTTGCTAGGATATAACTCTAAAATCTGGAACATTCGCCACAATCAGTTTTTTTAACTATCTATCTTTTTCCGGATACATTTCGGAGACTGCGCAATGGAAGTGCACAATCTAATATATCTTCGTACTACTGCCAAACAAGCAGAGAATCGGCGTAAAGACGCCGTTTTAAAATCCAAATTCCAAAGAAAGTACTTTGCTTAAACATTTATTTTGCTAAGTCGCAGGTACAGCTAGTATAAAATATATATAGCTTGGAAAAATATGTACCTATATATAAATTAAATAAGACTATAATATGTTATCTACCCAGAACATACGAGAACAATATCAACCAATTTTATACTTGGGCAATGTACTAGTAGATAAGACGCCTGAACAAATAGATTTTCAGCATACCTCTTTCTCCTGACAGCATAGCGATGCTAGTTTTATATAACAAGTAATTAATTACATACCTATATGAAAAGGAAGAATGCATTTGAATGAAATTTTTGAAGCAATGATGGCCGAGCGGTAACAGCTATGGACTACCGCGCCGCTACTGCGGCGCGGCAGTCCATAGCTGAAAAATACCCTGGTTCGATCCCCACCGCCGGTTTGAGCTTCACCGCATGGTGAAAGGGCTTTTTGCGATTGCCCGGCTGGCTAGCTACCACCCTCAAGTAGAAAATCTGTCGCCAAGCACCTAACGGTGTGTTCCGGCAATAGTCCTTGAGAGCTAGTGAAATTACAGGCACATGAGACTTAACAACTATGTCTCAAGGTGACAGGCGCAGTGCAATTCGTGACTTGTGACGAAATGCATCTGTTATAGGCAGAGGTTAGTCCGCTTAACATCAGGCCGGCCTCGAGCTTGTTCCGTCACAATAGCATAAAAAAAGAAGACATTTAAACAAAGTAAACTTTTTATTAAAACTTGTAGCCCTTATATTATTATTAGCCCACGTGGGTGGTGATTATATTTTCTGTTTGTCCAGGTAACTATTCAGTGAATCAGAATTGATAGTATATTATGTCTTAGTCCGGGAGCGAAGGAAAAGTTAAGTACTTAACAAGTTTCTTCAAAGCCAGGTAAATTGTGTTGGGTGTGACTAACGATACACAAACACATTTTCGCTTTGTAAATAAAATATGCTGCGATTTCCGTGTAGCAGTATTTAAAAAGCCATAAACATTCTAGGTAACACTTGTCCACCACTTTCAAACCCATCCATAGTTACCATCAGATGAGATTGTGGTCAAAAGCTAATCAGTTAACAATATGGGTTATCGTATATTCCATAATAAACGTCCAATAGTTACAAAATACATTCTGTCACCTATTACCGTGTCGCGAAGTCTACTTAGGAGATTGTTGATGACTTTACCTGCTCTAGAAATTATTGCATACTTAATTGAAATACCAATATTTACATCTTATAGATAAACGTACGAGTAGCTCACTGAAATCCTTTTCTAATCTAATAAATATCTTCCAGCTGGCACATTCGCGGCATGGCATTATAAACGCACTCAAACGGCGAGATTCACTCAAGGGTTCTTTTACACAATTTGGCCCTGGCGTACCCTTTACGCCACTCCACCATTTTCCTCCGACGACGCCTTAGCGCCTCTTCACCTTACATAATCAATGAAGGCCAAGTGCCCTGCATTTATTGAATATCGTCACTCAAATCCAATTCCAGTTATTTTTCCGCTTATTACTCTCAGTTCTATTGTTTCCGTTCGTTATGAACAACAGATTCTGTCTCTGAAGTCTGAATAAGAAAACGATAGTAATTTAATATCACAAACATATTTTTACTTAGGAAGTGCACAAAGTACTATAGTTATTTAAGAAATTGACAGTATGGATAGGAATGGTGTTATTCATGGTCTTATCAGTTATGAGAGGTCAGAAATTAAGGTCAAACTCCTTGAGCTAAGTGAAGTATCATAATTTTATTAAAATACACACATTTTTACATTAACAAAGCACATAAAAACGACGGGTCCTACGTATACTGGTGCAAGTGCAATTTCACAACTTTACAGTAGAGCCATTTGAATGTTCTAATGAGTGTAACTTTAACATAATTCAACATACATAGTTGAAATTTTGAAATGTTATACTTGAATCCTTTTGGAAAAAAACTGCATTATTATTTTTTTATTATTTCTGAAACTTTAGAAAATAGCTGTACTTGCATTCGTGTAGATTGTTTCTCTTAAAGCTTCACAACACGTACACTGGTGTAAGTGCCACTTAGACCAGTATACACTGTCATTATGTTTTATTTACAATTATGGTAATAAAATGATAAATCATTATTTAAAAAAAAAACTGATTATTAATGCAAACAAAAGCAAATAAGGTACAAAATATAAGATATTGTTAGACTTTTGACACTTGTGTTAGTTTACGTGGTTCTGAAGAGTACATGCACCAGTTATCGATGTTCTACTATATCAATAACTTTAACCCATTTTCATGTTTAAATAAAACCAAAATATGCAGAAATCAAATAGTTTTATTTTTAATAATTTTCAAGGATAATAATCAAACAAAATTATATTTTTGAGTCAACTTAATCATAAAATTATTTTGAGCATGCTCTTTTATCTGTATTAATAAAAACAACACTGAAATAAAGCTTAAACTTTAATTGAAATATTGTTAAAAGTAACCAATGACTTTTTTATCACAAAAAAATTGAACTTATTTTTAAATAGGAATTTTACTTATATTTTTTTTAGTAGATACTTTAAATACTTAACCTCTTATATTTTTAATGAGATAGAGTTACACTTTAATCAGGCTTTCAGATAGTTATGTAAAATTATAAGAAATATAAATGGGTAGGATATTCAGTCTTTTAGACCTACTAAATATGAACACAAAAGTCCTATTACATCACAGCTTAATCAAAGTACACTAAATAATATTACTATAGGTATAAAACTTTGTTTGGTAAGTATTATTATCTAGTCAGGTAAGTTTTCAGTGTTTTGAGATCTACCTAATTTGCAAATTATTGTAAAATGAATGGTATCTTTCCGGAATCACATTTGATTTACAGAGATCTTGAAGATCTTTGAATTTGTCTATAGGTAATACGTTTGTATAAGCTACCTTCATATTTTTGAAACGTTTAGACAATTTTTGTACACTGTTTCGTGTGCTGCTTTTTAGGCATTGTAAAGTTTTGTAGGCATTGTCTTTAAAGGTATGCTTGTAATTAATTGCAAACGGAGTATTGGCTTCTACATTGACTTCACAAATCTTGTTCCACTTTACAAGCTCCCCGGTTGAATTTTTCTTCCAGTTGTCAAAAAAACTGAGACAAGACTTAAAATCGAACACAAAAGATTGAGTGACATCTTTCACTATGTATGGCTTTGCGTTAGCCGTGGCCATTTTGAAGGCAAGAGTCCATTGATCTGGTGTATAAATCAAAACATTTCTGGTTTTCTTTTCTATAACAGAGTGAATTCAATCTCCCTCGTTTTGAGTGTGGCCAACGACAAGAAATCTATGAGTAATGTCTACTTCAAATTTCCAAGCAAAGTACATATACATAAGGAAAACAATCCTATTTCGGTTCTGTCCTCCACAATTGTCGGACCAGAATCTAAAAGATTTGACTCCCTCCTTCACCTTCATGCTAATAAAATCGAAAACACAGCTGGCTATTTCATTGGCGCCTTTTTTTGCAGTCTGTTCATCCCAGCAATAACAATATCCTTGCAGAGCAGCCATGTCAAATGGAGTAAAATTGTGAAAATGTAATTTTCTTTTATAGTAAAAAGTGCTGACGTTTCCATGAGGTAAATTTTGTGTTTTTTGAAGGTCGAAGGTAACAGCAACCACAGTTTTATCATTCTTAGATAGTTGTTTGTCCATTTCTTTTAGCTCTCGAGCCCTATTTTCAGCTAAATGCCAATTATGTTTTGACACGTCATCATCTGTAGGATTTTGCAAGTTTTCAAATGCATGACAATATTAACACTTGTCTTTTTTTGGGATGTGAAATGAGAGATTAAAGTTTTTGTTAACGATGTCTCTATATTGCCTCAGCGACTTAGCCCTGCAATCTTCGGAAACTTTATTTTCATCACACCATTCCTTGTAATAGGTAAACATTTTTAAGAATGTCAGTGACCCATCTAAATAGATTTTACTCGTTTCTTTTCGAGTATAATGAGACTCTACTGGTTGGAACATTTTTACATGAGACCAAACACTTTCTTTGGCCGACTGGGATATCTTTACTGGGTGATTTGAATGCTTTCCTCTACGATCACCTTTCACCACCCCTAAACCTGTATTAAATTTGTTCAGCGCCGTATTTACAAAATTGTAACTAATAGACAATGTGCTTAAAAACATAATCTTACAGACTAAAATCTTATCAGTATTACCATTTATCATTACCGGTAATGAGTATTGGAGAGTATAATTTCGTTGTGAATTTTCGGTGAGTACCCGTTTTGTTTCCAGTCTGGAAACATATTTGGTTATGAAGTCCCATTGCCGAGTATGATCGCCTAAGTTCCAAAAATTTTGAAATATCTTGGATCTTGAAGCTTCTTCTATTTTTTCAAAACACTTTCTTGGACAGTTACAAGCAGGTTTCATATCCTTCTCCTTACGGATTTTACCGGTCCGACTCTTGTATTCTAAACCTCTATTTAAGTTGTATTTTCGTTGTTCATTAATCCACAATTTTTTATACCTTTCTCGCATTCTGCCGGTATCTTTTTTTTTCTGGCTTCTTTTCTTCACACTTACAGGACTACTCAATGGTGTATCAGTGTAATCAGAATTTAGATTTGGACCTATCTCATCTTCAATTTGTTCGTTGGTTGGTGAAAAAGAAACTGGCGGTGAAGGCATGGGCGTGAGGATCTCAATGTCACTTTGTGAAAAGTTATCTGGTATTGAAACATGTAATTCAGAATGGGAGTCGACGTGTTGAGATTTATTTTCTTTTTCTGGTAAATTATGTACAACAGCTGTTATAGTTTGTATGTTATAACAATCCGTAGAGCTATCAGAATCTTGCGACATGTTTGACAAATTGTTATATAAATTATCAACAGTTGGTGTTTCGTCAAATACGTGTTCTGGACTGCTAAAGTTAATCACCTGACTGATGAACGACATTTCTTCAGCCACAACATCTGCATTTAGGGGCAAAGGTGAATCTAAAATAACAAAGCATAATGATATTTTAAAAATGATTATTAAAATGCTCCTTTTATCTATACTACTTGTACTACGTGGTTATACTTTTTATAATATTGCTAGTGGTCTACCCTGGCCAAATTGGATCTACAGTTATTGGAATTACCGCGTTCAAATAAACTCTTTGGCTTAAAAAGTATACGAATAATATTATTGTACTTAAATTTAAAAATAAAACTGTTATAATATTCTTTTATAATAAAATGTAAACAATAGTAAGTAACAGCAGTTTTAGCTATAGAAATACACAATTACAATCTCTTGTAGGTTTTCATTATTAAAATTTAATATTTCTAATCGTCGTCCATTGGTCTTTCTGTAGTTTGGCGTTCTAATATATTCAGATCCCATTCTTCGTGAGGAATGTGTGCTTCTACTGGAACAGCATCTAAAAGTTCAAAAATTATATTGTATCACGCTCTATTGATCAGTTTATAAAAATTTTAATCATGAAAATTCACTTACACCACTATGCACGAGTTCTTTGATTATAACACCGACCACGTATACTAGTGCAAGTGAAGTAAAAATAAAAATAAACATAATTTGTTCAGAAGGTTATTGAAAATCAATTATAAATGGAAGTTTAATTATTCATTACAGTGTTTAAAATGATAAATTCATTCTTACCTTTGTAATTTGCTGGTGTTTCCACTTTTGTACCTTTATTTTCTATTAAATCTAACATTAATTGACCTCTTGAACGCTTCATTGTTACGACTTTGGTTATTGCCTAAAAATGAAAAACAAAAATCTAATTAAAATGATATTTTTTTTAAAATAGAGTGAGACTAAAGCAAACTCTATGTACTTACACTAGTTTAGTACGTGCGTGCGGTAACGTCGCCGCGCGCGTACTGGCGTGACCTTCACTTGCTCTCGAGCGCCGCGCAGTTCGAGACCGCGTAGACTGGTGCAAGTGGTAGACTAGAGGCTTATACCAGTTTTGACAGTCCTTTGGCGGAAAAAAGTTGTATTTGCACCAGTTTACACATTTTTATCTTCAAAATTAATTGATTTTTGGAAAATATTTTTTCAGGATATTAAAGAATAGGTTATTTGAGGACGAATGATGCAATAAAAGCATTTTTGACAATATGTTGGTTATACCAGTATACGTAGGACCCGTCGAAAAGTCGTTAATTATTCTTTGTCATTCGTAATAATAACTGTAATATAGTACGTATTTGTTATATGCCTTGATTATCTTAATACCTGCAATTTGAAGCAGTGATGACTCAGTGGCATTGGCTATGGACTGCCGCGCAGCAAGTCCATGGTTCGAATCCCGCCGTGGACTTGAGCTTAACCGCATGGTGGAAGGGTATTTTGCAAGTGCCCGCCTGGCAAGCGACCAAGTAGAAAACCTGTCGCCAAGCACTTAACGGTGTGTTCCGGCAGCTGTCCTTGAGAGCCAGTGAAATTACAGGCACCTGAGACTTAACAAATAAAAAAATAAAAAAACTACCGTCACGCAAAAAGTTTTTGAAGTGCTTTTGATGTTAGTTTAAGGCGAAAAATAAACGTGGTGCAAAAAATTATGTTCTGATGAGAAACATTTGTTTGAAACGTTATTTTAAGCTCCTTATCTCCTTGTCATAATGCCTTTTATGTGGCCCATATGTCTTTCGGAAAAATAATTGTAGTATATGTAAAAAGTGTTAAAGCAGTATCAGTAAGTACCTATTATGCACATTAGTATGCATAATACAGTTAGTATTAGATTTAAAGATATGCGCGTCATATATATATAAATACTAGCTGTACCTGCGACTTCGTTCTCGATTGCCGTACCTGCAAACTAATTATTCACATTTGAGCACTGTTTATCTCATATTAAGCAACGCTCTGGTCTGTGGTGAAGCACTCTTAGTAAAGCATAGCAGAAAGGAGCTTTTTACTCTGGGTTTGATAACTCCCAGCTTGTTTTTCCAGAAGACAGTAGTTAAGTAACTCAAAGAGTTCCTTCGCGGTTCACACAATAAATGTTGAAGCAAAGTTGGTAGTTGGTACTTTGTGCGTTTCTTTGGAATTTCGATTATAAAACGGTATTTTTTTGCCGAGGTTCTCCTTATTTGGCGGTAGAACAAAAATATAATAGATTGTACACTGATATTGTGCAGTCTCCAAAATGTATCCAGATAGATGGTTAAAAAAAAAATATTTTGGCGACTGTTCCAGATTTAAGAGTTTTATCTTAGCAAGCTGGCAAATCTAAATAAGGATGCCGAGATGCCCGTGGGGTGCCGAGCTGCCCGTGGGTTGCCAGGCTGCCCGTGGGGTGCCGGTATGCCCATGGGCTGCCGGAATGCCCGTGGGGTGCCGGGATGCCCTTGTGGTGCCGGGTGGCCCGCGGGGTGCCGAGCGACCCGTGGGGTTCCGAGCTCACGCGTCACTATTCTAACAAAAAAATAATAATTGAAATCGGACTACGCGTTCATAAATTACAACTAAGTAACATTTTTACTTTCGTCCCCTTTCCCGAGGGAACCGTGCTGAATTTTTAACCCATAAACAGTATACAATAACTTTCTTCGTAGTATGACTTCAAATCGTGTTTAGTTTCATTGAATTCCATTCAGTAGCCCATGGGGTGCTAGGCTGCCCATGGGGTACCGGGCTGCCCGTAAGCTTCCGAGTTCACTTGTCACTATTCTAACGAAAAAAGAATAAATGAAATCGGACTACCCGTTCATAAATTACAACTAAGTAACATTTTTACTTTCATCCCCTTTCCTGAGGGAACCGTGCTGAATTTCGGGATAAACAGTATACAATAACCTTCTTCGTCGTATGAACTCAAATCATGCTAAGTTACATTGAATTCCATTCAGTAGTTTTGGAGTGATGCGCGGCTGGGATACACTCAGACAGACAGACAGACAGACAGAAAGATAGACAGACAGACAAAAATAAAAAGAAATAGAGTTTTGGCATCAGTATCAGCTACTGAGTGCTCTCAATTTTTTTTTTGCAAAATATCTTCAATGTACAGAATTGGACCTGTTACAGTTTTATTATAAGTATAGATTTTTATATAAGTATATTGTGAATTGACTTGTAATTCCAATTACTAATAAATATTATCATTATTATTACCGGATTTTTTGTGAGATTTTTGAAGTCTATTTGCTACCTACTATCCCAAACAACTGTTTCGGTGTTCTGTACAAGAATACAGGAACCTATTGTTGTTGGAATTTTTACAGAATATTATATGCTATTCTAGCGAATCTATGCTATTCTTGGAACCTATAACCATAAAAACTGTAAAACTGCAGATCGGGTATGTGCTAAGAATCCTGAACTGAAAAAATTAATACGATTTTATTAATGTAAGTAAGGAACCCTCGGTGTTCGAGCCTGATTCACACTGGGCTGGTTTTATTATTATTTACCTATATACATTTTTATAGAATTTTTTATATATATATTTATTTTTACTATTATTTACAGACTAGGTACCTAATTAATAGCATATTATTTCCACTATAAAGACTATATACATTTAAGTGTATTTCCACATTTGTTATTTCGAATTCGGACACATTTTGGGACTGTGATTACAGAAAACAAGGTTAATCTGAAGAAAATTATCTGACACAAGCACCACATCGGTCCGTTATCAAACAAAACTTGCCTCATTATAATCACAGCTACGAAGTAATTTACCTGAACAAGTCACATGTAACCGATAAGCTTAACGACAGTTCCGATTTAGTGGCTAGGGATGAAACTCGCGCAAACTACTAAACATTTTGTCGGTATAAGAAAACCAATTTTTTAAACGTTTTCCGAATTGATTTAAAAGTCATTTTGTTTTATCAAAAGAAAAAACTAGACATTTTAAATAACTACGACACGAATTTATTACATCAATTTTAAGACTTCTTAAGCATAAGAAATAAATACATAAAAATATCAATTATCTAGATTAATTCTTCGCCTAAACCCTCGACATAAACCCTCGACATTTACGACGGGAAACGCCTTAATTTAAAGTAAGTACTGTAAATTAAGGCGTTTCCCGTCGGTGCTACACCTGGACGTTGGATCCAGCTGGATGCCTTCACTACCGTGTGGTATTTTTGAAGCCATATTATTATAAGCACAAAACACACACCGCCATGACACGAATAGTAGGGTATTAATTTTGGCCTTTGAAGATCTTGCTACAGTGTTTTTGCGGCACTTTTTATTCCTTGCCCTTGCGTCCGCTCAACTCAGATAGGTACAGATGATTTGGAATTACTATCTCCAGGCCATATTCTGATTGATCAGCCACTTAACGCTCTGCCAGAATTCCCTTCGAGGAGATAAATTCCAATAGTTCTACGCATTATCAGATATTACAGCAAGTGACTCAAAATTTTTGGGGCCGATACATTGTCGCTCGAGTATGTTTATGCGATTTGTAACAGTTTTTTCAGTGAATAGTACCACCCTGTATTGGAAACTTCGTTCTAGTTAAGGATGCGAACTTATCGTTACGGCGCAGGTGTTGTGGGCGCATTATTAGTTTGTTAATTGCTAAGGATTGTACCCCCCGGCTCACCAAGGCCCTGGCTGGGTATTTGGCTCAAGCGAGCAGTAGCAACTTTGTTTCGGCTCCCTATTGTAGTGTACAGGAGAGTCCTGTACGGGGGGGCAACACTAGCGCCGCCTGGCTCCTTGTAGACCAGGTTGAACCATTTAGGTTATGACATGCTTCCTCCACTCACTTTTTATTAGATTCAATTTGGATTCGTTAAGTTTGTTTATACATTTGCTATTTGTCAACTATTATGAGACCCAGGTTAAAGTGGTGACAATCATGTCTTAGTCAAACAAAAAGATATCAAGAGATTAATTGGTAAACAAAATACCTATTATAAAGATAAGGCCAGTAGGGTAAGTACTAAATACACTCTTATACCAAAGACTATCATGGCGTTCAGTATTTAATATTTACCAGCTTTTTTATATTTAATCTGTAACGCAAGCCAAATCACTAAAAGTCGATATTATTGCTGCTAATCATAAATCGATATCTTTTCAATTTCTTTTTGTGACATGTCCCATCTCTATTAGTGCCAGAGTGAGTGGATTCGACAATCGTCCCAAACGTGCGATCGTTACCAAATAGCTATAGCAAGCCTTTGTCAGAAACACATTATTTTAATGTTGTATTAAAAATTTTTAGGACTCATTGTCTTTGCCATGAATTTGTAATTTTATTATGCGGATAACGTTTACGATGAATGAAACGTAATCTACGTTTTTGCTGAGCAGTTCGTAAAAATGGAATAACTTATTGACAGTATGAACCGCGTCCTTATATACTTGGGTGTAGAATATATATTTACACGGCACATAAAAAATATATCCTAGATATTATATACATTGTAGAAATCGTCACCGCCACTATTTATCTGGACTCGTAACTTTACACAATTATTTCTGACGTTAGAATTATCAAAGTGATCGCAAGGTTAGGTATCGTCAGGAATAGGGAGCTTGTAATACTAATATTGTAAACTAAAGCCCTTCTTAAACATATTATAATGTTTTTGCGTTGTCTGTATCGTCAGAAAAAACATATTTGTATCAATATTATATTCTTGTTATCCTTATAGTTCTAACAAAGCAATGTAAGACAAAATATTTGAAATTATCGGGCTGATAAATAATGATTCGTGGCCATAATCGTCGTCGTAGGGGAGGTACCTAAGTAATCACTAGATGAATCTTCGTAGGGCGTGACACTTAATCATCTTCGCGCATTACTTGATGTTATTTGTGATTCCGATTAGACGTGCTAGTAGGTAACAACAATGGGTAAATAAATAACAGGATGAAATATAATGCTCATTGCGCAATATAAAGGAAATTAATATTGTGTATCATTCATTCATACAAGGTTTAGATGAAATAGGATGAACTTGCTGTCGATACATACTTATTTTATTTCTATAAATCTACCCGTGAGTTAATTCAAATGCGCAAAAAGACCTAGACAGGCTGAATTAGTGGTAATTTCACAACTTTTCATCAATAAATACAGCGAAGACGTCTCATCATGATCTGAACTGCAAATAGGAATGAATACTGGATTTTTCGTAGGTTTTTATCCACATACAATTATAATTATGATAGGTGCACAGACCATCAAAGCGGGTTTTGAGTCGTAAAAGAATGTGGAGGATAAAGACGTTGTAAAATCTTTTCTACAACAAGACGAAAATGATAGCTATAAAGTGCATGCAATGAGCTTAGAAATGCAGAGCGAATGGCTAACTATAGGTGAATTTTGTATCCCTCTGGCGTTAAAGTGGTGCACCTTGTATACGACTGATCTCCTGCCTTATTAAAATTCTATCTAAATGCCTTTCAGATGACCCTCCCAGACCAAAATAACTTAGTAAGATGGGGGAAAGCCACCAAAAAGTCTTGCGGTATTTGTCGGGAGGCAATCGGTAGAGCTAGGCACTTGCTGGTAGGATGCAAGGTGCTCCGTGATAGGGGTCATTATTCACATCGCCATGATAGAGTTCTCGAAATCATACGTGAAGCCGCGAGTCTCTCGGTAGCTAGAGCAAAAAAAAGGTTCGACCACGGATAAACGACAAGTCGATTTTGTAAAATAAGGGTCATTTACAAAATCTAAATCCAAGCCTTATTCCATCGTAGGCGCAGCTCCCGATTGGACTCTTTTGATGGACTCGTATGAAAAACACTACAAAATTCCTGAGGATGTTGGTGTTTCGTCTTCCAGACCAGACATATTTCTGTACTCAAAAAATCTAAATGCATAGTACTTATAGAACTTACTGTGCCGTGGGAAACAAACATTCCTAAAGACCACACAATAAAAACAAACAAATATTATGACCTAACAAACGAATTCACCAAAAACGGTTATTTGGTTGATCTGTATGCTGTAGAAGTTGTAGCAAGGGGTATACCAGCGAAATCCCTGTAAAACCTACTTAAAGATCATGGCCTGTCAAGAACAACCGTAGCTTCCATACTAGAACGTGTATCTAAGGTAGCTTTAGTAGGATCCTACCAAATTTGGTTAGGCAAGGGAGGAGGGTCGAGCGGTGAAGGGGAGCATTGATATATCATTTTATTTATTTATTTATTTAATATCCAAACTCACAACTATCATGACAGGTACTCGACCCAATGCGACAGTGTAGCGATTTATACATTAAACAACATAACATAAAATACTCAAAGGTACGTTTGTGAATTCACTCAGGTCACAGCTAAATAAATCTATTTCATCCGCAATGTCATTGAGAGTGCGAAATGCTCGCGTAAGAGGCGCCACTCGTAGGAGGTTGGTCCGCACGTGAGGCAATGCCAACAACCTTGGCAGCCGTCTTCGGCACACGAATCCATCCGGTACGCACAAGTATATCTGCTGTAGAACATCAGCATTGTGTACCCTACCTCGCAGCACTTTCACTCATAAAGGGGCCCCTTAACCCTACTTCTGGGTTGCAAGTCCCAGTTCCCTCTGGCCTCTTCCTCTGCAACGCTATGGACCCGGCACCCGCACGGTGAATCCATGGAATGCTAAGAAATTCGTCTCAATGAAGAAGTTGTTATAAGATCACAATGAAAAAAAAAATTTGGTTGATCGATTAGGGTATTTGGAGAGCACACGACATTTTGTAGTGATTGTGTATACTAAATCTAAATTGACAACAGTACTAAGTGCAGTTAGAATACACATTGTAGTTTTACAAAAATAAGTTAAACAAATTATATTAATTCTTTAATCGCGTAAATCAGCCGAGTGCATAATGAGCAAGTTGCTCACGAGTTTCATACGCACATTTTAAACACCCTTGCGAAAAAAATATATAAGTATTGCACGCGGCAAATGTTTGTAGGTTGATTACATATAAACCTCTCTCAACCGATTCTCATTCAATAAATCATGTGTTAATCCAATGCCTCATCTACCTAGCATGCTAAATTTCATCAAAACTGCGGTCCAGCCATTTGAGCGTAAAGAAGTAATAAACATACAAACACACTCACACACGTTCGCCTTTCTAATATTAGTTAGATAAGAATCCATTTGTTACTACCAAATATGCGTTAGAAATAAATTATTATAATTTTTTTTAATATTTCTGGTTCACTTTTTTGGGGCAAATGGCTTACACATAAAAGATAGACATACTTATGCTCTCGCGGGCTTTTTTTATAAGACTATTTAAGATAAACATTTCCGTTATATTTTATGTACGTACTAACTACTTAAGTAAGGTTTTTGCACCACACGCCAGAATAAGTCGCATATGACAGAATGTTATCCTACTTACTTGACACTTATAGTTACTTATATTTTTTTGACATCTTTATAAATTATAGCCTATGTGTTATTCCGATGTGTAAACTAAATTAGTTTCATTAAAATCCATCCAGTAAAGTAAAGTTTCATTAAAATCCATCTAGTAGTTTTTGCGTCCGTACTTACACTTTCAGGTTTATTAATATTAGTATGGATTATAGCTATTTGGGCTTGTTCCAGAATCATAATGTAGAACTGGCCTGTCACTTTTCTAATCTCTATACTTACAATCGACGATACAGAAGCCACCCAAAAAAGAAGTTGAAAGTTAGTTGAAGCGCGAGTCAGTGTATAGGTTTTCGAGGGAGTGCTCATCCTTCGATCGATGTTTCCATGGAGAAGTGGTCGACCAGTTCAATTTTTTATGATGACTCAAGCAAAACAGGATACAGTTTATCAAAGAATACATTTGTAAAATTAAAGTTTTTATTTAACTCTAGGTACGTAAAATTTTATGCGATGTCTTCATTAAATGTTGTACCTATGGTTCAATGTCGTTCAACTTGACAATTTCAAATGTACCTAGCCTAGAAAATGGTTATTTAGAGCTAGGTTAGTTTATGGCGCTAGTAGCTATGTTTGGTAACTATTCTACATTAATGTGGTTTCGCGAGCTTCAAATAATATATAGCTAAAATTTTTAAATCATAAAGTACAATAAAAACCCTTAACTAGGGAGTTTATTTTTCGTTTATATTTTTTTAACGTTTCTTGTTATCGCTTTATCATTACTCTAATAATACAAGCAAGCGTATTGCTTGGTGTGACCATAATGCAATCACTAGTCCGGCTGAATAGCGGACGTCCGCTTCAGAAAATGTGTGATAGTTGCGGGATATTGTACAAATATATATGGGCAAAGAGCTGTCCCGCGCGCGGGAGAATTTTTTTTAACAGAAATTCCCTACAATTTTAAAATTATTTGCTTTTTTATGAGTTTGTTGTGTTTTCTTTGTTTGCGAAGAAATAGCAAAAATATATACCTACTATACACAAATGAGTGCCTAAAATGATATGATCAACAAGTTTCAAAGTAATGTCAGGTAGGGTTGAAATCCTTTAGCGAACGATTTTGATGGTTAAAAAGTTGCAACCTTCAGAGGTTCGTAACGATGTAGTTCTTGACAAACGAACGCTCTACTTAAGGTTTTGAACGACATTTAGTGTGAAAAGTTGCAATCCGAGTGCGCACTAACTAAGGTACTGAACGAACCACTGTTTATCGTATCGGAAGACGATATTTAGCTGACCATGATAACTGCCAACCTGGCATTTAGCGGGCTCAAAATAGACAACCAAGTAATTCACGACCACGTACTCTATGGTTGTGGATGACATTTAGTGTAAAAAGTTTAATCTAAGTGCGAACTAAGTTAGTTACGTAGAACGAACCCCTGTTTACTTACCATTTGAAGTTAAATTCGCTAAAAACGATCACACTCCCAAAAAGTTGTTCCACTTGGGTCTTGGCATTATTTTCGCCATAAACGTTATGAAGCTACTGGAACAGTTTGAATTACCCCATGGAATTACCTACATCTAATGTCAAAAGTGACAGAAGTGGCAAATTTTTGTGGCATTCTTAGCGTTCTTATCCTAAATGGAACAGGGGATGACAGTTACAAACGATCACAGTGATCACAACCATAGAGGCAAAATGTGATCAAAATTATCGAAAATAACGTTCTTAGCGACAAATGGAATATACCCTTACAAACGATCACAGTGATCACAACCATAGACGCAGTTGTGATCAAAATTATCGAAAATATCGAAATTAGCGTCAAATGGAGTAGGCCCTTAGCTGACCATGATAACTGCCAACCTGAGATTTACCGGTCTGATAATTGGCAACCAAGTAATTCACGACCAAGTACACTAATTATACGGCCAATACTGGCAAATACTCGGTCGGATAAAATCATGCAGAGCTATAATAATACCTTTCTAATAATCACCGACCCGTGATTTACCACCCCATTAATAGGCGACCCTAGAACTGCCATCCAGTAGTGTACAGTCCCACCAACTTATCTGTTCAGGTGGCAAAAAAAAGAACTACAACATTCTTTCAAATTGTGACAGTTTGTAGTTGATTTCCTTGACCAGTAGCGCCCTCGCAAACTGCACAGTTAAGTTGGTCGTACTATACGTGGATTATCGGGCTGCGAGATTTCACACTGGTACGATTTTTACCGTTCACGGTTCTACCAGCCTGATAATTAAAAACCTAGTAAATAAGATCTATTTAGTGCAGAATGATTCGACCCAAAATTACAGAAACTGTTCATTTAAAAAAAAATATATTCAAACACAAATTATATACAATTAAGATGTACATGTACATTGAAGATTTACATCGAAGAGTTTACTTAAAAGTAACTCAAAGAAAGGCACGCATCTGCCTCGTTATCAAACATGCATCCTGTGCATCCGCATAATTCAAACGCAAGTCCGCAATTTGTCTGTGGGGTGCTAATATCGTGCAAAGCAAATATTTCTATCATTTTGATAGAAATATTTTTTTTACTCCAGAAAATAGTGTATTTTATCGTCGACCAAAATTACCTCTACTATGGCATTTATGCATTGCATACAAGCACGGTAATTGGATAGCGGTGTTTATACTTAAGTTCTTGTTCGTGTAAAATGCAGCATTAGATAGTCAACTGTTCAGCTAGAATTCTTGGGGCAACAGTGTTCAGTATTGGCTACCGATGCATGACTACGAAATATACTCGTACTAATCATTTGAAAAGAAATCTTAGTCAAAAAATTCGGCTGGCTCACATATTGCTGAACTAATATTTCGAAAATTATAAAAATAAGTATGTAGGTACTGCTGAAACTGATATATAACCCCAATCAGCACTCCAAAGAAACATGTAAAAGCACTGTATATAAACAAGATAAAAACACTTAATTCTGATTTTACTTTACAATATTAAGAAGATACCTTTAGTTTTAAAAGCATCTCTTAGAGATACCGCGATGCGTACGTAATGCTCAATTGAATTGAATTCAGATTCTTTCATTACTTCTTCAATTCAACCCCGTTGCCATTATTTATTTGGTTTGTGAGACTATCAGATTTGTGATTAATCTTTTTTTGTAAGGCTGTAATCAGTATGAGATTACAGCCTTAATTTTTACTGTACTGTCAAAGATATTCCACCAATAGCATCGATCCTGCATTGAATACTAAACAAAGCATAAATACTACAGCCAATAGGAGATGGTCATGAGTTATCAGGATGACATTTCACGAGCTGCGCATTTCAGCCTGGAGAATTCGTGACCCAAGATTGAAAGACATGATAAATTAAATACATTCATGATGTACATGAGTTGTTTGCCGGGTAGTAGGAACCGTATTATATCGCGCTCGGAGTAGAAATCTCAACCCAATAGTGTATTTTGTTTTTTAAAAGTGCGCTCGCTCCTACAAATTCACAAGTTTTAAAGATGCCCTCGAAATAAAATTTAAAAACGGTCGGTAAAGTGTAAGAAACTAGTAAATTCTAACACTTATGTAACCATAAAACTACAAGCTACAAGATACAGCATCCTGCTTTACTAATAATGTATTGAAAACGAAAAAAATACAAATAAACAAATCTGATCAGCTGATGAAACCAACGTGTCTCAGATAAAGAGCAACGTGCAGCAAATGCAAGGATTGTAACGTATATCACCACCTTGTGTGCGTGAATTTGGCTTCTAAAGACCCAAAGAAATTGAATTACTTCTCCGTAAACGCCTCCACCGTCACCAGGCCGGCTGTTTGCGACTGAAGATCCCCGGCCCACCTGTGAATCAGGGCGGCTTGTGCAGCTTCCCTGTATTGCACAACCTCTTCAGGCACTAAACCAACCCCTATTTTATTTCGTGATGCCAGAGTCAGGGCCAAAAAAACATGGGTATAAATTCTGCAGGGTCAGTAATGCAAAAAATCAGGCTCGAAAAACAGAAGGAAGACCGTCTGTTACAATCAGTTACACAGTACAGCTCAGCCGATCAGGCCCGGATTTTAGCGCCTGTTGTTAATCACCTAAAACGACACTAATCATTTCACGCTTAAAAAATTCGGTTTTTTATTTTTTGTATCAGTTACATCGCATTTTCCAAAAAAGGCAAATAACAAAATCATGTCATATAAACGATTCAATTTATAATAATTTTGCTTATTTAGTCGTAAGAACCACCCACCCTCTCCCAACACTTCACACACACACACACATTAATACAACTCACATTTAGGCGTTATGAGACATTCGAGTACAGTAAATACTTTTATTATTGGTACAAACGTGATATAACTATGTCTTTGTAACACCGCCGATTATAGTAAAAATAACAAACAAACTTGACTGTTACGGTGCGACACCAACCTCATGTTTTAATAAGTATTTATTCCCTATTGGATACTAAGTAAATATGGATAAGTCAGACTTATACACAGACATAGAGTAAACTCTTGAGATCAAGTGTAGTACTATCAGCCATCCGGAAATATGCAAAGATATTATTTATACCTACAATTTTAAAACTCTGACATGTAATATTCGTAGTACACAAAAGAACTTCTTCGAGCTTCTTACTTCATTAAAACGTCTGAACATGACTTACGACGCTATAATCCTTACTGAGTGTTGGCTTCAAGAAGATCTTCATCTTCAAGAACATTCCACAGGTGCCTGACTATAACGTTTTTCACACTTCAAAGGTATTTAACAAATTAGGAGGAGTTACGATTTATGTAAGGGACTGTTGGTCTGCTTGTGTCTTAGAGCCTACCTTCAACGAGGCAAATTTTCTTGTGATAAATATATCTAACAGCACTACAATTATAGGTATTTATCGCTCTCCATCTTTCTATTTTCTTTGTATATTCTTATATTATTTATTATTATTATATTCTTTCAACAGTACCTACAGACTTATTTACCATTTCGCTTTACTTGTTGCTCGAGTCCATGAAACATCAAAAAGCACTTACTCACTCACTCGTTACTGGTGATATGAATATCAATCTACTTAACGAGAGCCCGTATACCGGAAATTCAATTACTTATGAGTGTCATGGCGGAGCACGGTCTCCTCCCTGCTATTACTCAGCCAACTAGAAAATTTACTGGTCTTGACCATGTATATGTCAAAACAAACGGAAAAACGGCAAAAGTGGTATGCAGGTATCCTAATAGACCACAGTCCCATAATGGTGGGACTCAAGTTAACAAAATTTGACCCCGTAAAACTAAATAGATTCTAATCAAAGACTAATTATACAATCACAGCAGATGAGCTTAAACATACAAACTGACTTTATAATGATAATATAAACGTCACTCTTTACGAGTTCAATCAGATTATGTCAGAATGCATTTAAAACACACACCCGAAAAATCAAATTCAGCCGAAGTAGGTTAAATTTCCGATCGCCGATCACCCCTGGTTTAATAAGGTGTATGAGACATCGTTACAATCTTCGCTTGCAGGTTAAGGAACAATCGAATAATGAATGCTTGAAAATTAAGTACAAACGCTACAAAAAGTTCTGTAATCATCTGTTACATAAAATTAAAGTTAATCACGACAACTACCAACTAAGTGAAAACTGCAAAGACCTCAAAAACTGTGGATGTCTATAAAAATCGTCTGTAATATTCCTAACCTGAAAAAAAACTCTCATGAGCTACTTCAGAAGACATGTAGCTCACAAGTAGTCCTTAACGAACTCAACAAGCACTTTGCAACTATCGGATCATTGTTGGCCTCTGACATTCTTCAGAAACTCAACTCAACAGAGGCGACACTCTGTGTCATAAATAAAACGGAAGGCACTATCTCAAACTCGTTTTTTATGATAGCCACTGATTCTAGTGACATTGGCAGAATCATTGCAGGCTAGTCTGACAGCACGCCAGAAATAGAAACAATTGCACCTATGTTATTGAAATGCTCCATAGATTCAATTGCTGAACCACTAGCACACATTTGTAATCTGAGTATGTCATCTGGCATATTTTTGGATTACTGTAAGAAAGCCGTAGTCTCCCCTATACATAAAGTTGGCCCAAAGATGCGTCTACAACGAAGCTCCGTCGAGTGGTATAGGTTAGTGATATTACTGAATAATTTGATCTGATTGTAATGTGATATATTATATTGATGCTAATTAGT
The DNA here is from genome assembly GCA_963890685.1 of Plagodis pulveraria. Lineage (NCBI taxonomy): Eukaryota > Metazoa > Arthropoda > Insecta > Lepidoptera > Geometridae > Plagodis > Plagodis pulveraria. The sequence goes on along the minus strand of OY982958.1, from coordinate 16,094,099 downwards.
CAATTATTCAGGTAGTTACCTGTGTTGATTTATTGGTTTCCTTCTGATATGCTTTAACATCTCAGAAGTACCCTTTGTCTACCAGGTCGTCCTTAGACCGCGGGAGGTGGTGCTCTCTGCAATGAGTATCACAAGTTTTATTTTTTGCTCTGATGGTCATAAAAGTCAATTTAGGTAAAAATTATTGAGCAGCATTTTTGTTGCTGATAGGCTTAGCTTTGAACATAATCTCATCTGATGGTGAGTGATTGATGTCTCATGATGATATAGTCGAAAAATGTGAACATGTTTAACCTAGAATGGGCATTTCATCAAGAATAGCCTTCGTATCACACCATCAGATGCTTGGTGATAGATTTTCTACACGCGGGCCAACAAATAGCGTGCCAGGCATTCTAAAACTCCCGCCTTGCACCTGCACTATGCGGTGAAATGTAAGCCCACGTTGAGATTCTAACAATGGACCTCTTGCGCAGCAATACAAAATAATACACTGCTCACATCAGGTTGTTGCTGCACAACAGAACTTTAAACCATAGCTTAAAACACCCTTCATAACCGAAAGGTGTTACGCTTACGGCCTGGCAGCGAAAGTCTTATTATCATAATTCAAACGGTTTTCAAAAGGATGCACCCTTGGCTATACGTGAAATAATCCATATTTTTCTGTAATAACGGAAAGTATTTTTAATATTTTTGCAATCTGAAACCAGCTTAAATCCCATTTTGGTGCCAAAATATTACGTCATTTAATAATAATCTCCTTACTACTTCTACAGTAATGTACCTAGAAAGCTGTAGTTTTGCATATGTGTAGGGAACACGTCAATAACGGTGTTAAAAGAAATCAAAAGAATAATTACTTTTTTATTTAATTTGTTTAGTTTGAACCCTACAGTGTTTGTCCCGACCGGAATCCCAGTCGTCTAAAAAAAAGCTTTAGTGTGAAGCTTGTATATATCCGATGGTTATTATTCAAACGTTAGATCCTTGGCTATACAACACAAAACCCGCATCACTCTACGATAACGGGAAGTTATTCAAATCTTGAAATTAATAAAAAAAGTCTTCACACGATACGTTTTGCCGCGCAAACACTCAGCTATGGAAACTTGCGTATTAAGTAATATCGTAACTACTTTTAATCTACTAAACCTAAGAATCTGTAATAATTCAGGTGTATAGATTACATGTATGATATCAAAATAAGAAACAAAGTCGTAACATAGTTTTTGAAAAAAATCTGTATAATAAAATGTTATTCTACTTTACAGCCCGCAAAATACCGGCATCATAATTAAAGTACATGTGCCATAACTGGTCGTGTTTTATTGGGTCGCCAGTTATCGAGCCGGTCGTTCCTTGGCCGATGATTATACACCCTCACTCAGTCCCTCACTCATCTCTGGCTCGCGACGATGAAATTATTTTTCTGTTGCGTTCATTTGCAATTTGCATTTTCCATATCGTGAATATAGAAAGTGTGAAATCCTACGTAGATACCTACCAATTGTAGGTAATATTTTATGTTATTTACATTACGCTAATGATTTCGATCCGCTGACAATTAATTATAGCTTAAATTGGCTTGTTTCTACAGAAGCAATCCAGTGTGGTGACATAGCGTTATTTTACCGGCCGGAATAAGATAACGAGAAAAATGAGCTGCCCATTCAATGAAGAACAACTCGCAGAGTTAAAAGCATTCGTGAATCTCTGCAAAACTCAACCGTTGCTCCTTCATCATCCGAAACTTGAGTTCTTTAAAGATTATCTTCAATCTTTAGGTGTTACTATTCCAGCTCCAACTTTTGGATCTATGCCTTCGGCGCCTTCTGGAGACACGTAAGTTCTAACTTGAATTCGCATTGTAAAAGGTGTGATGTTTGAAGTTCTGATGATTCGTATAATTTTACCCCAGAGACTCATTAGTCATCTGCGGCGTTATGTGCCCACAGCATAATTTAATGGCATCAAAAAATCTAAACTACATTTACTAACTTGAATTTTAGACGGGATTTTTTAGTTTAATATATTAGTAGGTAACTTAGAAATAAAAAATAATTTAATTAGTAAACAAATTCAATGTATTGTAAAAGAATTGGATAATCTAAAAGATGTTATTCTGACAGTACAAGCACAAGGCCCTCCTGATGTTAAGCGGACTAGCCTCTGCCTATAACAGATCCATTTCATCACAAGTCAAAAATTGGACTGAGCCCGTCACCTTGAGACATATATGTTTAGTCTCATGTACCTGTAATTTCACTGGCTCTCCAGGACTGCTGCCAGGAACACACCGTTCTAGAGATTTTCTACTTGAGGATGGTCGCTAGCCAGGTGGGGTTTCGCAAAATGCCCTTCCACCATGCGGTGAAGCTCAAGCCTGTGGCAGGCCTTGAACCATGGACCTGCTGGCAGTCCATAGCCATCATCATGTTTTCATTTATAAAAACAACCTCTGTTCTTTTTAATAACCACAACAGTTGAGCCGCTTAATAGATGAACCTCCTGAACACACCTCAGACATTCAGTTTTCAGACAAAATGTTATCCCACTGCTCTTGATCCATGTTTGACCTGCACCATTAATTTTGACAATCACGATTCTCGTGACATATATGCCCATGTACCTGATTGGGCATAGTGCTTATAGGCTGTACACATGCACCCGATTTTGCACGGTGTGGAGGCCTTTAACTACACCACTTGAGTTCTGTAGTCTTAAACCTATCTTCTGGCAGTGTCTGATGGCTTCTAAATATGGCAAACAGTGCTTCTGTTGATACTAAAATGCTAAGATTGATTCCTTCCCGCTTGCAACATACCTACAGATATTTCCATTTCATATGTGTTCAAATAATGTTGCTTCATGACATAAAGATTGTCTCAAAATAAAATTATGTTGGAAACTATTCAAATTATGGATAAAATATTAATATCATAAAAAAAATTATGCCCAATTTCAAATAGCACAGAAAACACATCTTAATTCGACAAATGCATTTGCTATCAATATTATGAAAAAATAAAACATTAGGATTAAGTTTTTTTTTTTACATCCAGCCAGTGTGTGATAGAACAAAAAAGGATACATATAATATGTAGGATTTGTAGCTTGATGCATATTGCTTAGACTTTTTTATGTGTGTTAATAAATTCTGCAGTTATTATAGAATGTCATAAAAAAGTATTTTCAATTTATATTTACAGCGCAGCTAACAACAATGATGACATGAAGAATCAATCTTCATCTGGTGAAGAAGATGATCCAGAATCAGATGTAGAGCTTGATATGGAGGGTAAGCACAAGCTAATTCAAATAATTTTATTGCATTATCACAGGTTATATAAAAAAAAAGGTCATATAAATTGGGTGAGGGCTGTCGTATACCATTAAGGATGCACTTGCCGACGGCCCGAACTTATCAGCGGGTGAGGCAACAAAGCATGCTATTTCACCTACACCTTTGTGGGAAAGGGTAAGACTCCGTGATGAGTAGTACGAAGATAGTGCTCGCGCATCACACACCCGTATTGCATCTACGCTAATTACGCACACTTGTTTGTGATATATCAATGAAGGACGAACCATGCCGAACAAATTACGATGTTTGAGGACGGACGGAGATAGTGTCTAAAGCTATTCACTTTCACAGAGCCATATATTTTCGCGGAGAGTAGGTACATATACGTTAGGAACGTCGCTCGGGTGAGATAATATGATGAATTGATGATAGGCAATATATGATCAGTTGATCACCCTAAATAAATATGTAATATATTGTATCTATTTAGGGCGATCCTTCTGTTGTTCGTCGTTTTTAGTCATCCTTAGTTTTATAATAACATTAGTAGGTAGGTACTGTTTCAATATTGCAAGTGACATTATTGTCATTCTTATAAAATTGTGTTTTATTATTATTATTTGTGATACACAGGCAGCTCTTAAGCCGATGCGTGTATATCTGAGTCTTTGTCAATGCACTTTAAATATTTGTCCAGTCTATTTTTGAAAGAGTTCACTGAGGGAGCACTGATCACTGATTCCGGTAACCGGTTCCAAGTTTTAACTATGAGATTTGGTAGTATGTGCTCTCTGGGTTTGCTTTTACTTGGCCCCCGTTGCAGCTTCAGCGAGTGTCCTCTCAAGTTTGTGTTCATAGTATATAGTGTCTCTGACAAATTTGGTATACTATATCTGTTGGTGAGAAGTTTAAAGGTCTCTATAAGGTCTCCGCGCTCTCTACGTTTCTGTAGGGTGGTGAGCCCTAGTTCTCTGAAACATATAGGTATGTTTATGGCATCAATATGAAAAGAACAAACTACTACATTAACTATGTACAAATCATTGTACTAAATATTTACAATAATTATTTATTACATAATTAGTAACTTACTGCATTTACTACCACATATTTTGTAAAGCAGTGACGGCTCAGTGACATTGGTTATGGACTTCCGCGCAGCAGGTCCATGGTTTGAATGCAGCCGCGGGCTTAAACTTCACCACGTGGTGGCATTTACGAATGCTGGCAGGATAGCTATCACCCTCAAGTAAAAAATCGGTCGCCAAGCACCTAAAGGGAAGTAGTGATGGCTCAGTGGCATTGGTTATGGACTGCTACACAGCAGGTCCATAGTTCGAAACCCCCCGCGATATTGAGCTTCACCGCGTGGTGGAAGGGCATTTTGCGAAAGCTCGTCGGGATAGGTACCACCCTCAAGTAGAAAATCTGTCACTGTGCAACTAACGTGAAGCAGTGATACCGATTTCAAAATCTGTCTCTAAGCCGTAATGTACGATGGCATCGTGGATCTACCGATTCTGGTAGAACACATCTGAAAAAAAGTTATTTGGCCCAAAAATTTCGGACTGGGTGGGTAGGTAACTGATTTAAATTATTTCCAATAAAAATCAAACTAATCATAGGTTATTTTTGAGTAGGTACAATGCGATTAAAATAAGAATAGGACGGGCTCTCGGCTAACTTCACTCATATTCACTCTAGTAAGTACGATCAGCAGAACAAATTTAAAAATAGAGCAGTGCCGTATATTAAACCCGAAATTTTTAATTTTAATAAATTCATATTTTTAAGGTTGACAGCACAGACGCCATCTTGGTTTGATGAAAACGCGGACGTCAGGGTCTTATTTCTCCAACAGTGTACTACTACGCGACACATTTCTTTTGATCACAGAAAACACATTTTAGTGTTTAGTGGTTTTCCAAGTCTTTTGAGTATTAATAAAGATTGAAGTATTTTGAGTATTGCTATTCATTGAAACGAGTGTGTTTTGGTCATAATGCCAGATCTGAGTAAATCGTGTGTCGGGATATATGCAATTCAGTCAGATCTAGCGAGTCCGCTTTGTTTGAATAGGGTCGAACGTTATGTAACGTTGCGTTATGTAGGAAATGATCTAGGAGATAGCCTCTTCTGTTATCTACAGACTTTGGAAGCGATACCGTGAGACGGGAGAATATTCTCGAATGTGTGATAAAGGTCGAAAGAGAAAAAAAACTTTCCATTTGCAAGAGCGCTATATCGTCAACTATGCTTTACGTAACCGCACCACAACTGCAAGAAATCTTCAAAATACACTAAGTACGGCTAATGGTGTAGAAGTTTTCGATTAGAAATAGGTTGTTGGAAGCCAATTTGAGAACACGCCGATCAGTTTGGGATGTGCGTCTACATAGACTACTATTCAACATAGACAAACTCGCCGACGGTTCGTGCAAAACTTCGCTAATTAGCAACTTCTATATTGGAGGCTAGTGCTTACTGACGAATCACGATTTCGTCTAACACGTTGGATTGTCATCTCCGTGTTTATAGATACCAAGTAAAGCGATACAAAGCAGCGGCAGTCTAAGAATATGACAATTTTGTATGTTGGTCTGTGATGTTTTTTGACGTAGTTAGTATGGACGAACGCACAGATCTCTTTCATTCCCGGGCGGTTGTGTATTCAACGCAGAAAACATGCTCGAAGAACATGTTTTGCTCGCAGCATGTGGTATCGCCTTAGATTTTCTTTCAATTCACGACAATTACAGGCCACATGCTGTACCCATCACGTCAAATTACTTATGGCATCATGAAATCACAATTGAACATATTTGGGACTTGCTTGAAAGGCGCATCCGGAAGCGTTCTATTACACTGCAGCAGCTCAGTGAAGCGTTGATTAAAGAATGGGAGTGACTTCCACAAGAAGATTCGGAGGGTCATACGAAGCATGATGCGTTGTTGTCAAGTTCTGATTAAAGCTCATGGTCGCCACACACGTTACTAAAAGTCATTAAAGACAGTAAATATTTAGTCGATATAAGCATATTTCTTTGATGGAACTTTTTCATCACACAATAGTTATTCGCCAACGATGTTATTTTTATTAAATTAATACAATATATTTTTTTTTTATTGTAGTAATTAAAAATTTAACAATTGCTATTAAGGCCGTACTCCACCTGACGCCTATTTCGTTATTTTCGATTATTTTGACCGTAGACGCAAAATTATCGTAAATAACGAAATAGGCGTAAAGTGGAATACGCCCTAACGAATAAAAATTCATTGCAGACTTAAACAACAGAAATTACCAAAATCTTGAAAACGTAAAGCGCCCTAACACCTTGCACTGTCAAAAAAAAAAAAAAAGTTTCGTCGATACCCATTCCACAAAATATCTCCTAAAATTATTTTATCTTCATCACCGTTTTTTTAAGAAAGGATCCTGTAATTTTAATATTGTTATGTTTGCAATAACGCCTGCCATGCGGATTACATTACGCACATGACTTAAATTTTTCCTATTGTATATTTGTAATTTTGTAATAAGATCCTGTTATTTTTTGATCTTACATGTAAAATATGAAGTAAAATATAATAACTGTTCCAAATTTAAGATTCAAGTGTAGTTTAGATATATCTATGCTGCATACCTATTCAAATTTGTTTATCTTTCACAGGTGTCATAGAATCTGTTGCACAAGATGAATCTCAAGACATGGGTGATGAATCAAAAGAGGCTACAGAAGAGGAAAGTGACCAGGCAGATGAGAAACGATCTGAAGCAATGAGAGCATTCTCTGAACAAAAGTATGATGATGCCATCAAGTTGTACACTGAAGCGATCCGATTGAACCCGCAGAGTGCCTTGTTTTTTGCTAAGAGAGGACAAGTAAGTTTTTTTTTATCGGAACTCACCTGTTTTATCCGGCTGTTAGTAGTTTGGTGTCAGATTTTCTACTTGAAAGTGCAGCTAGCCAGGTGAGCGTTCACAATGCATTCACAATGTTGAAACAGTGATGGCTCAGTGGTATTGGTATGGACTGCCGCGCAGCAGATCCATGGTTCGAATCCCGCCACGGGCTTGAGCTTCATTGCATAGTGGAAGGGCATTTTGCGAATGCCCGCTTGGCTAGCGACCTTCAAGTAGAAAATCTGTCGCCAAGCACCTACCGGCAGTTTTTTTTATGCTGATAGGTTAGCCTTTGACCACTATCTCTACTGATGGTAAGTGATGATGTGGTCGAAGATGTTGTTCAGGCTAACCTAGAAGTACTGGCTCTCAAGGACATCTTCCGTTAGGTGCTTGGCGACAAATTTTCTACTTGAAGGTGGTAGCTAGCCAGGCGGGCATTCGCAAAATGCCCTAGCACCATGCTATAACGACTGCCATCCTAAGACTACAACCGGGACCGACGGCTTAGCGTGCCCTCCGAAGCAGGGAAACGCTCAGTAGTAATGTCACTAGCGGTCACCCATCCAACTCATGACCGAGGGTGACGTTGCTTAACTTTGCTGATTGGTTGAGAACAGCTTAGTAAACTTCGCTACGAGCACTTCAAAAGCTGTCCTTGGGAGCCAGTACTTCTAGGTTAAGCCTTTTAACACCTTCGACCACATCATCCCTTACCATCAGGTGAGATTACGCTCTAAAAAAAAAAACCTAACACCATGCAAATTATGATAGTCTTTGTGGATTCGTTAATGCAGGTTAGTGCCTGTAGCAAACTTCCATATTACGGTTTGTCTGTACAGTTTAGAAAACATTACAAAATTCCTGAGGATGTTGGTGTTTCGTCTTCCAGACCAGACATATTTCTATACTCGAAAAATCTAAAACGCATAGTACTTATAGAAATCACTGTGCCATGGGAAACAAATATACCCATAGACCACACGTTAAAAACAAACAAATATTATGACCTAACAAATGAATTAACCGAAAACGGTTATGTGGTTAATTTATATGCTGTAGAAGTTGGAGCAAGGGGTATACCAGCGAAATCCCTATATAACCTACTTAAAGACCTTGGCCTACCAAGAACAACCGTAACTTCCATCCTCGAACGTGTATCTAAGGCGGCATTAGTAGGATCTTACCAAATTTGGTTAGGTAGGGGAAGAGGCTCGAGTGGTGAAGGAGAGCATTGATATATTATATCGTAAAGGGGCCCCTTAATCCTACTCCTGGGTTGCAAGTCCCAGGTCCCTCTAGCCTCCTCTGCAACGCGATGGACCCGGCACCCGCACGGTGAATCCATGGAATGCTAAGTAATTCGTCTCTATTTATATGAACAAATCTTTGATTGTTTGATATTTTCTGTTGAGACTGTCTTTCGGAAGTATTATCCACACTACACTACCACTCATCAAATGTGTGTGAGGATTGTTTACGATATTCTTTGGTTCAGCCCAATTCGAGGTGCAAGTTATTTTTACACACAAATAATCAAAATTCTGAAGTGCCCATTGAAGTTTATATAATGTTTTATAAGTTCCCCAATCTCCCTGCGATCCTTTTGAGTTTTGAACTGCATCTATTACATCCATATTCATTAATTGCATCAGTAGTCTGGGTACCTTTCTGAAACTGTATCTTCTCTAAGAGGTCAAAATTTATAAAGCGTAGATCTAATTTATTTCATATAAATCTTATAATATAAAAATATATTTAAATGTTACTGAAATAAAACAAAACTAAAATATACATAATTACAAATACAAAACATAAATACAAACATATGTATAGCAATTCTAGATTAGCCTTAACAACATCTTCAACCACATCATCACTTACCATCAAGTGAGATAGTGGTCAAAGGATAACCTATTATAAATAAAATAAAAAAAAAGCAAATTCGCTCGATCACTAAAGGTGTGATTAGTATGATGGATGTAAAACAATAGAATGCTCAGAGCTGATCCTAATTGTACGAAGGGTACCAAATGTTTCCACGACTGATAGTTGCGATGTCATGGATGACGTCACCACACAGTGCTCGTACTCACTGCCCCGTGAATTGGCACTAAGCCTATAGCGTTCTAAAGGTAACTCGGACCCAGCATTGCCTTGCTTATATATATGGCTCAACAGTCCCAACAATTAAAAAGTGATGTGATAAGTAAAATATCAGTTGTTTTACTGCTCATAATTATCTCTCTCAAGTAGTAAGAGCTACACAGCTCCGGAATATGGTCCGTTTCTCAATATTTTCCGCTCTACTCTTTCAATATTGACGATTTATTTTCACAATTGGTTATAGTTTTTATTGCGCCCTATGTCATTTCTCTCTTGGACTGAATTTTTGATGGTATGTTGGCATTGGCATATATCTTGTATTGTAATCTTTTCCTCAAAAGAAATATTCTTATATTGCATCCAGCTTGTAACAAATTAAAAAAATATAATAAAATATAGTTAAACAAATGAAGAATAGTTCTATAATACAAGACAGAACATAATATGTATTGTCAATATACATTTCAGGTATACCTAAAACAAAACAAGCTGCTCTCCTGTATCAAAGACTGTACCCGTGCGCTAGAGCTCAACTGTGACAGTGCAGCTGCTTACAAGTTCCGTGGACGTGCCTACAGGTATGTATTACATAATGTAATGCTAATGTGATGATGAAATAACACACCATAAAGTAGACTGCATATCTGTGTGTGATGATAAAGCCACAGAAATGCCTCCGCTAGAGAGATAATTGTGCATAATTACATTAAAAAATGCTGTCCTTATCGCATGCCTAAGTGTAGCTGGCACAACATGAAATATTGTTCTGTATTTTCTCTGTCATCTCAGTAATCAATAGTATGATTTTTTATAAATTATGTAACCAAACAAAAGTTTACTATTTTGCCATACACATTAGTTCGCTCACATTTTCGCTTGGGGCGCTGCTATGAAACGCGTGGGGAAAAACGTTAACTTTCACGGTGACCTTAAAACACTTAACTAAAAAACGCGTACTGTACCCTTAGTACTCACACACCTCGTTATAAATATATAATTCTTCACACTATCGATCCATAACATTTTTGTCAGTGTGAATCCTACGACGTTTTTCAACACACTTGTGAAGAAAAGAATACAAAAATAAACATTTTTTCTTGGAGTTTTCAGGTAGTAGTAAACTTTCCATAATGTTAAGGGCTGAGTGACAGCTCTGCCTGGTTTTGTTCCATGCGTGGGAGTGAACCTATCTCATTATAGACAATATAGTTTGCGTGAAATAGAACACTTTTGGTTGCACGTTCATCGTTATCACTTGAATAATTACTTAAAAATATTATCCATCACAAATACCTAATTTCGGCCGTGATTCTTTTTCTTCCTGCAGGGCGATCATGTATATCTGTAGCAATAAACTGCTGATTGCAACAATCAAAAATGACAGTTTTGTCAGATTTTGTAGCAATGAAATCAAAAGTTAAAAGACAGATAGGTAACAGACCTTCATGCGCCCAAACTTTAGTCGCCGACCGTTTTTTTCTTTTATACCTGTGTACGATAACTGGCATATACTTTGATCGAATTAAAAATTTCGTACCATCCATTCTACTAAAGAGTTTGTAATAACATAGTATTTATACAGGTATTTCATATTATTATTATTCTAAAATCTAATTAAAACAAAATTTAAGTTTATATTGGCATTTATTTTAAAATACAAGTAGTAATTTCTTCTTCCTCCCTTAACACAAATTAGCCCAATATGTATCTTTATCCACTCTGCTTCAATTTTAGTGTGTAATGGCCAATGGGTATCTACACTTAAGATACTGCAACACGTTTCATATGCTTGATATATCCTGTAAAATAAAACCAAATGTAATAAAATATATCTGTTAAGCGACTTTGATATTTTTAATATTTTTATGTTTTGCAATAACCCATGCTATGCGGGTAACATTAAAAAAGTAACTAAAAAAATAATGTTATCCGCAGAGCGTTGTAGCATGCGTTATTAACATTGAAGCGGAGTGGAGGAAGATATATTTTGGGCTAATTTGTGTTAAGTGAGGAAGAAGAAATTGCTACTTGTATTTTAAAATAAATGCAAATAGAAACTAAAATTTTGCTCTAATTAGATTTTAGAATAATAATAGTATGAAATAAAAGGAAATACTGACCATGGGAGTACAACCTGTATAAATACTATGTTATTAAAATGCTAGTTATCGTCTCAGGTATAAAAGAAAACAAACAGTCGGCGACTAACGTTTGGGCGCATGAAGGTCTGTTACCTATCTGTCTGTTGACTTTTCATTTCATTGCCACAAACTGTCATTTTTGATTGTTGCAATCAGCAATTCATTGCTACAGAAGATACGTGATCGCCCCGCGGTTTCTATGTGTTGCTTGTTATAATTTTTTATATCACAGATTAGTTTCAATATTCTCCCAATATTTCACTATAACGATTAATGTAATACATATATACATACATAACATCACGCCTCTTTCCAGTAGGGGTAGGCAGAAACCACAGATTTCCACTTGTTACAATACTCATCAATCTTTTCATACACGAGCGTTGGTTTAGGGTAGTTGTGACCTGGCCTTTTTTCAGAACGTCTTCAATTTGATTTCGGAACGTTAGCCTAGGTCTTCCCCTTCCAACACTTCCTTTCACTTGACCCATGTATGTCTGTTTAATCAGTCTCATTTCATTCATTCTCTCTATATGTCCAAACATACTTTTCTCGATTTTTGTCACTACATCCTCATTCACACCACATCATTTGATTCAACTTATCACACTATTCCTTATGCTGTCACTCCGTTTGACTCCAATCATGCTTCTCAATGCTCTTATCTTCACTGCATTTATTCTATTTCATGTTTATTCTGCCATACCCAACTTTCACTACCATACATTATTGTCGGAACCAACACTCGTACATGAACAGCCAGATGAGCCTTCTTAGATACCTTTATTTATGAATATAATGACACAATAATAACTATGACAGGCTGATGGGCAAATTCGAAGAGGCATCTCATGATCTCTGCGAGTCCCTCAAGATTGACTACGACGATCAAACCAATGAATGGCTGAATGAAGTCAAACCCAATGCCGAGAAACTGCGTCAGCATAAACTTATTGCCCAGCGCAAAAAGGAGGAAAAAGAGGTAAGCTTTTATTAAAGATTCTTTAATATCCAGAAATTATGTATTATCTATAAGACCCGCAGGGTGAAGTAGAAGTTGCTAAAAACCTTTTATTATTCTTAGGTCCCATCAAAAGTCTATTCCAATTTGCCAGTCCCAGCTCCATTCTATTGAGAAAACATCAGCTCAGAAATATCTTATTTCGGCATTTTTGACAACTTCAAAGTTATCTCTGTATTAACATCCATCTTTGACGAAACAAATTGGCAATTATTTTAGGGCTGAGAACCCGAAAACTGTTGTAAGCCTTTGCTGTACAATGTCCATATGACCTTTATAGTGCTGTAGGAAACCGTAATGTGTAGCCGGTTGAAAATTTCGCAGAATATGTGTTAGTATAATGGATTACTGTATCAGCCGGATAGTCCACTCCTGAACACAGCCTCCCCCAATATTTTTGGGGGGATTTGCCTGAATCCCCACGATGGGCAGGCTGCTTGTGGATCGCGGATTGGGGAAAATGGATTGCTTCTCAAATATTAATATAAAATTTTAAAGAAAAGAGGTTCCCCATACATTGTACATGTCTTTTTGTAGCATTGCTCTACTATCACAAAACAAGCCAAGTACAATTTGTTACCTTATGTTTGAAATGTATTTAATTGCTTTAATAATTACTAGCGGCCCGCCCCGGCTTCGCACAGGTATTTAAGAAAAATTCTAAAAAAAAACATTTTTCTTTTAAATAACAAAGTCGAAAGACTTTTTTTTTATATTGTTAGGTTTTTTTTATATTATGCGGATCACATTACAAAATCACAAATATACGATAGGAAAAATTTAAGTCATGTGCGGGATTCGAACACGCGTCCATCCACCCCTTGAGCCGGGGTATGCTCTAACCAATTGAGCTAACATGACATGACGTCATAACTCAAATCTTTCCTATCCTTCCTTTCGTTAACCATTGTATTGGGATGGAGATAGGTGCTTGGCGATAGATTTTCTCCTTGAGGGTGGTAGCTGGCCAGGCGGGCAATCGCAAAATGTCCTCCCACCATGCAGTGAAGCTCAAGCCGGCGGTGCCAATCGAACCAGGGACCTGTGGCACAACAGTCCATAGCTATTACCGCTCGGCCATCATTGCTTCAAAATGTGTGTGTGTACTATAAATACTACACAACATATTGCAGTTCATAAATTAGTTTATAAAAAGACTGTATAGTTGATACACAAGTGTTATGAAGTGGGTGGTGGTATGAGGGTTGTGTAAATATTTATAATGTCTAGCTTAATCGAACAAGTATTCATTGCTTCTGTTTGATCATCTTATTAAAGAAGCCGTAATCTTAATGCTGCACTGACACGCCGACAAGTGTATAAAAATGTGCCTAAATAGCAGCCATTCGGCTATAGACCAGCTTTGATCACAATCTCAACGAATGATGGTCAAAGACAGTGGAATTTACAATGAAAACTGTTTCACAAGGACAGATGCCGAAACACACCGTGCTTCGTGATAGATTTCCTAATTGGGAATAGCTCAAAAACTGTCAGCTAGTCAGGCTAGACTCTACTACCTTTCAATCTTATGATGATATACATATACACCGTGTCCCAAAATTCAACGATAAGCCGGCATCGGTGCATGGACCTACTCATGACTACACGGGAAAAAATAAAAAAAAAAATTATAACCCTTTTTTTTTTTATTACAGAGACTTTTATAAAGTTGCGCCAACTTTTAATAAAACTTGCCATGGTAGTGTCCATACTTTTTTTTTTAACCCAGACTATAGAAAGTGCATAGAATGTTAAAATCTATGAAAATTATAAGAAAAACATTTTTTTTTACTGATTTTTGTAAAATAACTACAGACTTTCTGTAATTTTAAAGGATTGTGGTAGATAGCCGTCCTTCTTAGGTTGCTAATGCACAAAAAATATCAAAAATATGTCAAAAATTGTGGTCATGGTAGTTGAAAATAGCATAATGGGTATCGAATATCGATGAAATTTATAAATCTCTGTAATTAATAAAAAAACAGTTATAATTTTTTTTTTTTTTTTCCGAGGTGTCATGAGTAGGTCCATGCTCCGATGCCGGCTTATCGTTGAATTTTGGGACACGCTGTATATACGTTACTCTTACAGCATCGCGAAAAGTTGCGCAGAGCCCGCAAGGCCCAAGAAGCGCGTGCCCGTGCGGCTAAAGCGCAAGCCGAAGCTGCGGCAGCTGGAGGCGGTTTCGGCGGAGGTATGCCGGGTGGCTTCGCCGGTGGTTTTCCTGGCTTTAATCCGGGACCGCAACCTGGATCTGGCGCCGGTGCAGGCGCAGGCGCGGGTGGCAGCCCTGGATTCAATTCAAACGACTTCGCCTCTCTTCTCATGGACCCTGAGATTATGGCCGCATTCCAGGTAAACAGAGCACTTTCCTACGAAGGTTCAGGTCATAGGAAACCCCTATAAGGTCTCAGAAAATTTGGGGAAAACATAATTCTATTTTTTTACCAACTTTAATGACAAAGAAAGTTCTTCATTCGACACGTATGAATGTCTTATTGTAACTGCATTAGGGCTTCCAAACTGATTTTAGTAAATTTTTTATAGGTAGAATATATGTTTATGACCACGCATTTCTGAGAACCTATTAACTTTTTATTGGCTTACATTTACTTCCTTTGTAGGATATATGAACTTAAACAAGTAAGTATGACGACCTATCTCATTGATATGAGCTACTAGTGTGGTGTCAAAGGGGAAACATCAATTATATCGTAATTATTGGTTTATAGTAAAACCTGGAATATTCGTTTATAATTTAATTACTAAATTTACAACAAAATATTAAATTTGTAGTTAATATTTTGTTGTAAATATTTAAACATGTTCAGTATATCATGATTTTTAATAAATCATGATATTAAAAATCATGATCATCAAATCAAAGAGACAATTTAGTATACATGGTTGGCATATAATACCTTAAAATGTACCTACCTCATCTAACTTTGGCTTCAAATTTACGACCTACAATGGCATTACCTTCGGACTTCGTCGATCTCCGACGCCGTAAAATTTTTTTCAGTCTAGGTAAAAAAAAAAAAAAAATTTATGTTGTTGTGATGGAACAAGCGCGAGGCCCACCTGATGTTAAGCGGTATCCTCTGCCTATAACAGATGCATTTCATCAGAAGTGACGAACTGCACTGCGCCCATCACCTTGAGACAGTTGTTAAGTCTCATTTTGCCTGTTATTTCACTGGCTCTCAAGGACTGCTGCCGGAACACACCGTTAGGTGCTTGGCGACAGATTTTCTACTTGAGGGTGGTCGCTAGCCAGGCGGGCATTCGCGAAATGCCCTTCCACCATGCGGTGAAGCTCAAGCTCTGGGCGGGATTCGAACCATGGACCTGCTGCGTGGCAGTCCATAGCCAATGCCACTGAGCCATCACTGCTTCAAAAGTTGCTGGAGGTTGGGTATATGTTGTCCATTACTGAAAAGCCTGTCAAACCGTCTCACAACCCTCGCTCTTTGTCAACCGGCGCGCATTGTCTTGTATAAATAGTACACTGCGCGCTTGTTTCATCTCTATTTAAGAATATGCTTACTTTCCTTGTCTTCTTGAAACTTAAGGATCCAGAGGTGGCAGCTGCGTTCCAAGATGTGTCTTCGAATCCGGCCAATTTCGTCAAATACCAGAACAACCCTAAGATCGCGTCAGTCATTGAAAAACTTCAGACAAAACTTGGTAAAGGTGGTGCTGGAGGGTTCCCTGGTGGATTCCCTGGTGGTAAGAAATATTAAATATATATTATTTTTTTAAATATGTATATGCATGCATCTCTTTAAGTGTTAATGCCATGACACCTAAGTCACACATTTGGAATGTTCAAGACTGACAGAAAAAGCGGCAAAATTAAGGAGTAATAAAGAGTGAAGTAACAGTTTTTTTTATTTTTTTGTTATGTTTGATAGATTTGCCTTTGACCACTGTCTCACCTGATGGTAAGTGATGATGTGCTCGAAGATGTTGTTCAGGCTAACCTAGAAGTACTGGCTCTCAAGGACAGCTGCCGGAACACACCGTTAGGTGCTTGGCGACAGATTTTCTACTTGAGGGTGGTAGCTAGCCAGGCGGGCATTCGCAAAATGCCCTACCACCATGCTATAAAGACTGCCATCCTAAGACAACAGCCGGGACCGACGGCTTAACGTGCCCAAAGGAAACGCTCAGTAGTAATGTCACTAGCGGTCACCCATCCAACTCATGACCGCGCGCGACGTTGCTTAACTTTGCTGATCGGTTGAGAACAGCTTAGTAAACTTCGCTACGAGCGCTTCAAAAAGATTCGCCTTGATCTGTTAAATCGATGTTGAAGTCAGCGATATTGTATGTAAAACACTTATAAAGTCTTCGATAGTCTTGAGATAAATTGTGTGTTTAATAATCTGCTTAACTATGTATTGTATACAACTCTGATTGATGGTTACCTGATTGATTATTTAGACACATGTAGCACCCCTGAATTTTAAAATATACATCGGTAAGTTGCACCATACCTGTACATAGGTTTCGCATAATGTAATTACAAAGGGACACACAAAAAACTGGTTGTGTCCAAGTCAAAAAAATTAAATTGTCTCCCGGTTTTACACAAAGGGCGCCTTAACCGCTCGGCCATCGACCTACCGAAAATATATGTGTTATTTTGCATGGTGGAAGGGCATTTTACGATTGCCCGCCTGGCTAGCTACCACCCTCAAGTAGAAAGTCTGTCGCTAAGCACCGAAAGGTGTGTTCCGGCAGTAGTCCTTCCAGTGAAATTACAGGCACAATGAGACTTAACAACTATGTCTTAATGTGACGGGCGCAGTGCAACTCGTGACTTGTGATGAATTGCAACTGTTATAGGCAGAGGTTAGTCCACTTAACATCAAGTTGGCCTCGAGCTTGTTACATCACAAGTATACCTATTTCTAGTCTATTGATTGAGAATTAGCGAGTAATATATATTTTCCCTTTGCAGGATTTGGTGGCTTTGGAGGTGCTCCTAATGCTGGATCTAAGCCCTCTGATGATGATGTTGGCCTTGACTAGAGATATATTCCATCAGTACCATGATTTTGTGCAAAGTGTATCTTTTGTGAATTTCTCTAATTGCAATATAATGCATTACATATAAATATTTATTATGCACTTTGTCATTATTATAATTAGGTGTATATGTTTTGATTCACACAATAATTGTGTAGTATACACTGTTTTTAATGGGTGGGATGACTTGAGATGGGTAAAATGTAAGTATTTTTTTTATTGGCTCCGGTATGCCCTCCAGAATACAACTCATTCTCAACAAGTACTTCCTGTCCACGTCAATAAATATTTTTCCCCTGCATTGTGCTCATTCAGATATTGGTTGACCTGTCTTATAATTTCTAAATAGTGTGTTTTCGGTTATTTTTGTCTTTCGAAATATATTTAATAATGTCAGGCAAGATACCCAATTTCTAGCCAACCACCCATTGATAATATGGTCATGATTTAGATTATAAACAGTCAGGTAACAGGTGAAGGTAAAGAGTCGAAAACGCTCATTTTCTCATTTTAAAGACTGTATGCATAAGCGTCAATTGGTCCAAAATTAAGGCCAAAGAAAAACGATTGCCATACAAAATTGTTGTATTTTTTTTCGAAGTTTTCAAATGTTCTTTCGGTGCTGATTATTGTCGAAACAATACATTCAATTAATATTGCATTTAAAACATATTTTATTACTATACATTATCGTACCATGTGATACAAATTTGATTTAAGTCAAATTTTTCATATTTTAATGTGTTCTAAATAGTTCGCCTTTGGTATAGATTGCGTAACATAGTAATATCATAATAATACAGTGCCTTTAGAGCAAATTCAAGCCATTCGTTATTATGAGTTAGTCTGTGTATTTTTTATCATTGTAATGTTATGGTTATTAAAAATATTGTAACTAAGAATGTTTTTTATTTACCAATGAATAAATACTATACTCTGGTTTTTAATTCGAGATCAAAAATGTAAAGAAAGGTGTTTACCGTGCAAAAAAATTACAAGTACTTGGTAATTTTTCTAATTTTGGGAACGGATGTAGCATTTAATGTAAAAATATATTTAATGCTATAATTTGCACTCATTATTATGAAACAATAAAACACTTTTATATGCGCGTACATATTTACGCATATATTCAAGCCTGAAAAAATTAGTGTAAGATTTTTTTGTTTTTAATAGCCACACTTGTGAGAATATTTTTGAAGAAAAACTATTGAACACCCTGACCTATCAGTTTGACAATGACATATATTGACATTTCTTTGTTTACATTTTTGATCTCGAATTAAAAACCAGACTATAGGTACAAATATATTATATACATCATATTATAATAATAACGGATGATACCTTAACATTACCACAGGTTCCGAAATCAACAGCGTTTACATGTTGGTAGAGTACTTATAGTAAATAAATGTAAGATTTTGAGGAACTGTGGACATCATATAAAAACAATCTATTGGTATGGATAAAAGGTATACCCACAGGAAGTATGTGAAGAAAGCATGTTAAGATTAGTTGTCGGCTAGAGCAAACGTGGGGATGCAAAATGCCACTGAAGAAAATACTTCAAAATACTATATGAGTTTTTGTAAAATATTTGTGTGTTTCGGAAACGTATTTCTTGAAGCCACATCAGAGTTGCACCACTACTTTAGGGGCCACCAAGATATAGGCCCAGCCTTGTTGAAGGACCCGTGTTGATGATCCCCTACGAGACACATCAAAATTCCTTTGTTCTCTATTACATTCGCAAAATATTACATTCTCAAATGATTACATTTTGAACAATGACGGTCAGAAGGGTTAGAGTAAATATGGTGTCTGTGTAACACGTCATAACACGCTACAAACTCACCAAATCATCTATCAATCCTCGTGTCTATCCTAGGGACGGATATATCAAGTTAGGGGCCATAGATAAAAAGTGCATATTCTATCAAGAAATAGTATTTGTAGCAGAAAATTATCATAGTCTAACTTTCTATGTAATAATCCGATAATACAACTACAGTTGAATATTTTTTTCTTTATTAATTTGTTAAATAAGTGAATAGTGTTTATTGATGCGATGCCGACTTTAAATCCCAAGCTAGAGATGTAGTCGTCGTGTTTGAAGCAGTTATTGCTCAGTGGCTTTGGCTATGGACTGCCGCGCAGCAGGTCCATGGTTCTAATCCCGCCGCGGGCTTGAGCTTCACCGCATGGTGGAAGGGCTTTTTGCGAATGCCCGCCTGGCTAGCGACCACCCTCAAGTAAAGAATCTGTCGCCAAGCACCTAACGGTGTGTTCCGGCAGCAGTCCTTGAGAGCCAGTGAAATTACAGGCACATGAGACAACAAATATGTCTCAAGGTGACGGGCGCTATGCAATTCGTCACTTGTGATGAAATGCATCTGTTATAGGCAGAGGTTAGTCCGCTTAACATCAGGTGGGCCTCGATGTTGTTATTGTAATAACATAAAAAAATTCTAGAATAGTACCGGGGACAGATGGATACTCTAGTGCAGTGGGTGGAGGGGGAAACTTGAATTCCCCGTCCACCCACCAGTGGGAAAGTCCAGTGGGTGGACGGGGCATCGCCCGATTTAAAAGGCATGAAAGATAAAACATGTACTGTACTTATCAGCCGGAATGTCCACTGCTGGACACCCTCCCTCATTAAGGGGGGTTAATACAATCCCTACGCTAGGCAGGTAGCTGGGGAAACGCAGTGTAAGATGGCAGGTAAAGGCGCTGCTGCTTACACCTGGTGTTTTTCGTTTCGTTGCCTCTTAGGACTCCCACGGGAAGAGATGAGGGGTTTAAATTCTAGCCTCACGAGGCAATAATGTGGTCGTGTAAATCGATGAGCTATGCAACAGGTCCATATCCTTATTTTTTTTAAACTCTCGATAC
Organism: Plagodis pulveraria; assembly: GCA_963890685.1. Classification (NCBI taxonomy): domain Eukaryota; kingdom Metazoa; phylum Arthropoda; class Insecta; order Lepidoptera; family Geometridae; genus Plagodis; species Plagodis pulveraria. Next base: position 16,073,679 of record OY982958.1, on the reverse strand, counting down.
GATGTCAGCGGACCTTATAACATGTTAGCACTATTTCTTCAAGACATTGAAAACAGCTGATTAAGGAATCCAGTCTGGCAGAGATGATAGGATCGGTCATGATGAAGCCCCAAAGGCTCTATAATGGTAAACTTGACATTTCTCATACTAATGAGTGACAGCTAACAATCTCTTCTGATGCTGAATTTATATTTGCGGACGATATAAATTCAGCGTCAGAAGCTGCCTAGGCTAATAGTCACTGCAGATAGCCAAGTGTTATAAGTGCGGTCTCGCAGTGATTCAACCTCAAACGTAATGGCCAGAAAACGCACATTTTTCACTTTAACTTGTTATGTACCTACTAATATAAATAACAGCTTGAGTTTTCTGTATGTCTGGCTCTAAGAACACTTAGCTGTAATGGAATGACCATTCCTCGGATCGGACTAGAAGCCTGCATAGTAAACCCAAGAAGGCGAGTGCTATATGACATCGAATTCTGTGGGATGTACATAAAACCCAAAAACATGCTTTTTTTTTTATACGTAACTGGGTAGCTCTTGACCACTATCTCACCTGATGGTAAGTGATGATGCGATCGATGATGGATCGCGCTTACCCAGAAGGTATCTATTCACTCGCTTCTTGAAGACCCCCATATTGTACTTAACCGGAAACACAGACTCAGGCAGGGTGTTCCATTCCCTGGCGGTTCGTATGATGAACGAGGACGCAAATCGTTTCGTTCGGGAAAATGGAACATCAACCATATAGCGGTGGCGCTTCTGAGTGTCCCTGGATGTCCGGTTATAGAATGGGGATGGCGGAATCAAGTCATGCAGTTCCGTGGCACACTCCCCGAAATGCATCCGATAGAAAACCGATAAACAGGCGACTTTGCGGCGATGCTCTTTTTAAGATTAGACTTTGGAGTCTCGTGCTTACAAGTTGGTCGTCGTTAATTAGTCTCTTGGCTCTCCTCTCAATAGCTTCCAGAAAAATTCCTAATGTTGAGTGGGAACACTCCGCCAAGGAACAAAAACAATTCATGAATTTAATAGTTCTAAGCGAGTGCTGATCTCCATCACTACAGACGAGATGGCACTAGCTCAGGCTGCCGACGGGTCGTATACCGCAAAGGTCAAGACAAATATTGCGTTATTAGGGTGTAAACTTATTTAACAAAATTCCCAAGAACGTTAAAGACAAACTTACTGTAAGCTCATATATTTCAAAACTACAATCGCAGCAGCTCGCCACCACGGCTTTCTATTCAGTGAGTGAATTTAATACGACCAATATATCATTGACTCACACCTATGATTACTTAGTCATGACTTGGATGGGTGACCGCTTGTGGCATTACTGCGCTGCCGTGCTTAAGGGCACGTTCAGCCGTCGCGCCGGTTCCGTTTGTCTTAGGATGGCAGACGTTACAGAAGGGTGGTAAGGGAATTCGCGAATGCCCGCCTGGCTAGCTACCACCCTCAAGTAGAATATCTGTCGCCAAGCACCTAATAGTGTGTCGGAACACACTATTAGGTGCTTGGCGACAGATATTTCGCAGCTGTCTTTGAGAGCCAGTAATTCTAGGTTAGCCTGAATAACATCTTTGACCACATCATCACTTACAATCAGGTGAAAGAGTGGTCGAAGGCTAGCCTATGAGTTATAAATAAAAGATAGGGGATTTTCGCAGCTTCCGGGAAAAAAACATTCTTAGGAAAAGATAATAACTGAGCAATTTTAGAATTTTTGTAGTCTGACCTTAATCAATATTCAGGCAATATTTGTGGAAATGCATATTGCATACTTAGGTAGAATCCAAACGCTTCTAATGCAAAATGTTTCGATGGCCTTATCTGACTGACGTCATAGCAGGAAGTTTTGGCAGAATGATCACTTTTTACTAATATTTATTATTAAATAGGTTTTTCATCGTCATATTTTTATAGTTTCATACATTATATACTAAATAGGTTTATAGAAAGTTAGCAAAAATAACAGTTTATGATGCTATGTCAATAATTTTATTGTAACTGAATTAAGTATTTACACATCATTAACTCTCCCCCAACCAAGCCTTATCTTCCTCTCATGCAGCTTCAGCCATGAGGGCATTTTGTGAGGCAATGGTTGAGCATTGGGGAACTTCAATGGTGGTGGAGGCATCTTGAATGGGTCTTCAGTTTTAAGCTTTCGCAATAAATATTCTTTGTTTATCTGCTTCGGATCTCTATACTTGTCCATGTAAATGTTAAATGGTTTTCTCCTCGGGAACCATTCTTGTGGACGTATGTAAGGTGCTGGGAAGTCATATTCATAAACTGAAAAGATATAATAAGCAAGTTAAGTACGCAAGTTAAGTACTTTTTGACACTTTTTTGATACATCCTTTATAATACATTTTTATTTTATTTTTTATGTTATTGCGACGGAACAAGCTCGAAGCCTACCAGATGTTAAGTTGACTAACCTCTGCCTATGACAAATGCATTTCATCACAAGGCACGAATTGCACTGCGTCCGTCACTGAGACATGGTTGTTAAATCTCATGTGCCTGTAATTTCACTGTCTCTCAAGGACTGTTGCCGGAACACACCGTTAGGTGCTTGGCGACAGATTTTATGCTTGAGGGTGGTAGCTAGCCAGGCGGGCAATCGCAAAATGCCCTTCGTTGCCTTGACGCTCAAGCCGGAACTGGAGATCGAACCAGTGACCTGCGGCAGTCCATAGCTATTACCGCTATGGCCGCATCATTGCCATCAAAATACATATTTAATTTTTTTTTTTTTTTTTTATGTATTGGGTTGGCAAACAAGCAGACGGCCCACCTGATGGTAAGCGGTTACCGTCGCCTATGGACATTTGCAACACCAGGGGCGTCACCAATGCGTTGCCGACCCTGTAAGACTCTTTTAACACCTTTTTTGAAGAAATCCATACTGTAGCCCTGCGGAAAAACGCTAGATGGAAGATCATTCCACATTTTGCAAGTATGCGGTAAGAAGGAGCGCATAAATCGAGCTGTGTGAGACTTCCAGGACTCGATTATGTGTGGATGAGCTTTTAACCGGCGACGCGAGGAACGATGATAGAATCGTGATGCCGGTATAAGCTCAAACAGCTCTTGGGAGCATTCCCCGTTATAGAGCCTGTAGAGTATGCATATCTTAAACATTATGTGCAAAATTTTACCAGCTAAACTGTCTAAGATTAATGCTCATGTGAACAAATACGGAGGAGCAAAAGGTGCAGCATGTCCCTACTCACTTATATATTGCATACTATAACATTTTTATTTTTGCAATACCGCATGCTCTGCCGATTACACAAATTTACGAGAGAAAAAAAATATAGTCATGTGCGGTGTTCGAAGTCATTCACCCCTATAGCCGGGGTATGCTGACTGAGCTGAGATAATTTATGTTCTTATGATGTTGTAGCGACACCTATAGTTCAACTTACGTTGTATCTCGTTCTTTAACCATCGTATTCTCATACGATGCGATGGAAAAAAGATATATGTCTTTTCACTATCTAAACTGTCGGGACTAATGCTTATATTACAAGCTGCTTAATACTTAACATAATAAAATCATCCTCCTTATCTAAACTCCAACCACCTAGTACAAAAGCAACCAAAACAGTTACCCACTTACTTATAAAAAAATCCGTTAAGTAGTTGCTAAGTAGTGAATAACTAAACAGTGTTTAAGTACTGTTTCGAAGCAGAGATGGCTCAGTGGCATTGGCTATGGACTGCCGCGCAGCAGGTCCATGGTTCGAATCCCGCCCAGAGCTTGAGCTTCACCGAATGGTGGAAGGGCATTTTGCGAATGCCCGCCTGGCTAGCGACCACCCTCAAGTAGAAAATCTGTCGCCAAGCACCTAACGGTGTGTTCCGGCAGCAGTCCTTGAGAGCCAGTGAAATAACAGGCAAAATGAGACTTAACAGATATGTCTCAAGGTGTTGGGCGCAGTGTAGTTCGTCACTTGTGATGAAATGCATCTGTTATAGGCAGAGGATACCGCTTAGCATCAGGTGGGCCACGTGCTTGTTCCTTCACAATAATATAAAAAAAAAAATTTTGATTTTTGTACATATTGTTAGGTGTACTGGAGACTTCTGCAGCGAGTTTTTATTTCGTAATATGGTAAATTCAAGTGCTTTAATATTCTATGAATTCGATTGGCCAGCAATATAATCCATAGTATAATTGGAAATGTATTCTGGGGCTGGTGTAACCCATGAATACCGTCAAGTCCCGCTGGAAGTCTACATTTTTTCCATGAAGCCCAGTTTTCAACCTTATTTTTTTTCATTATTTTATAGCGATTCCTTAAATCACAGTAATATTATTATGGCCGTAATATGTTCTTGTGTTTCATCCAGTGTGTTAGAGAAAACATTTTGTATGACCCTGACTCTGTGCCCGGTGAATTGCAAAAAACTCGTCCCCTATTACATGGGACAAAAACCCAATTGGCGAAACGTGGGTGTTTACACACCTCTGCCTTCCTGTTCGGGGAATACAGGCGTGATTATAACAGCATATTTACAATATTTTTTCGCTTACAACATAAGAACAAAAATTTAAAAAATATTAGCTTCGATTTTATAATTGTTAACAAACTTTATTAGTAGCAGGTATAGTATACCCTCATTACCCTCCACCTTTCGGGCCATCATCGTGACAATAAGATTGTATGGAGAACTCTTTTGTTCAGCAGTAGGATGTTCCCTACTCACATCAACGTGGATAATGGTATGATACGGAAAAATCTAACCCACTCATTGGGCTCATGCTTTCCCAAGATGCCTTTTAATACATGCAGTAGGAAGATACGAGTATGGCACAGTCCTTATATTCCTAAGTCAGTAACTGTACCTGCGGTATACTCTTCAATAAGATCACGAAAATTAGGTACGCATAATATTAATTTCATCATCCATTATATGTTTATATTTTATCTATTTTTTTCGATTTATTAACAGAGTACCTGTCATGTTTATAGTTTTGTGTGCCGCCTCATTAGTAACTAAATCAGCTGATCAGAAATATGGGCGCCATCTTGCTACTTAAAATTTTAAACAAGGGTGGGACGGTGTTTACATTGACAGCTGATTTAAGCAGTACTTAGGTAAAGTTATGTAGCGTTTATGAGTTGAATTTTGCTAATCAGCAGCTAAGTGATGCTTAAATTTTAAGTAGCGTTTATAAGTAAGACTGTTATAGGATAGTGTAGTAATGATTAAAACATTTTTACTAACTTGGTTCTGTAGTCTGCAGCGTTTTGTGAAAGAAATCTTTGACAGTACTATCCCAATCGCATTGGAAGAAAGCAAGACCAGCAGGTGTGACAGTGTCCTGGTATTTCTGGTACCAATCTCTAGTCACAAAGGTTCTATTCTCCAGAGATGCTGAACTCACTGAAAACAAGAGACCCGAAAGTAGATCTTGGCTTAATAAAGAAAACTATATGATACCTCTGAAGGTACCTCTGCTTATCAGTACATCTCACTTGCACAATCATTATCAGTATTGTGCAAAAAATTAGAAAAAATTAGATGTACTGATTCACAGTTCCATCTTCGATTCGTTTCTTCATTAAACCAGGTTATAACATTTGAATTGGGACCAAAATTCAAAGTTACTGTTGAAAATACATATATTTAATGATTAATTTAAAGTTAATAATTCAGGCACCATGACCACCAGAATGGAGAATCAAAACTTTACCGCATTCAATTTCAATTTCAAATCCAATAAATTTTTTAGCATTATGTTTTTTAAATCTTAATAATGTTATGGGAAATGAACAATAACAGAATTATTACCTTTTGGCATCTCATAAGAAACTCTTCCATCTTGTTTATATAAAACGAACACATATCTGTGATAGCCTGTGCCTTTCAATGGAAAAGGTTGTAGGTACTCTACGATAGTATCACCCTTTTCAACGGCATTTCCAGGAATATTAGCCACAAACCAGTGGACATATTCCTTATCATTTTCATTCATATGACCATCAAGACTTGTCAATGCTAGAGTCCAAAGACTGTCGACATCTCCTTTGTAGCTAACAAGAGGCTCTTCTAGTGCTTCAGCAGGCTTTATTATGTTTCCAGTATGAACAGGTAAGACGGAACCAGTTTTTAAGTCATACAAAACTTCCAAATTGACATATGGGATAAAGAATCCTTCTCCATACAGATGTTCAAAAACTGAGTAGTGATCTGCAATCCGTTTTTTGTGAAGTGGGCCATTCATTTCCAGCCAAGCATTCCTTGCTTTATCTAAATCAATTTCCAATTTAACATTACGTGCGAGCTGCTCTAGAGCTGAGTCATTCTTTATTTTCTTCAAATGTTCCAAGCGTGCTCTGCGAGTATCATCCGATGAAGTTCTGAAACAGTGCAAATTTTAGTAATTCTTTGAACATTTTATTGCTCAGCTACTGGGCGCTTCTCGAATGGTTCCGAGGACTCTATCATGGGAGACGTCAAAGACCCCTAGCAAAGACAACCTTGCATCCTACCTAACAATCACTTACAATAATTATTATGTATATATGTAGGTACTTAAAAAAACACTCAGTGTAAAAGTTAATATGTATTTTAATTTGTGATAACCTAGTTTAATTATTGAGAGGTTTGCTGTATTTTTTTTAAACACAACCGTGTAAGTTACTTTTACACTGAGTGTTTTTTAAGTTCATATACAATATAATTATTGTTGTAAGTGAATGTTCTGTAAAACAACTAGTATACTATAGTATTTTGACGTAACTAATATAGATTATACATTATACAAGCAATCAAAACAATGTATAGTAATTTTTACTTTTTTATTTTATTGTGACGGATCAAACACTTGGTGGAAGGGATTCGAAACAAGGACCCGCGGCACGGCAGTCCATAGCCAATGCCACTGAGCTATCACTGCTTCAAATAATCTGAGATTATAGACCTTCTTTTATAATTACTGTAAAATGTGATTTTCTGTGACATATTACCAGTTGATAAGTATATTATTGAAAATATATGAGACATTTTATGGAAGTGCAAATATGGTAGTGAAAATTGTTGGTTTTGATTCAGAAAATAATAAATAATGACTGTAATCAGTACCTAATCAATTGTTTTTATTTAACTTTAATGCAAATAATTAGTTAAGGGGATGGCAGGTCGCTTTGTCCAGTTAAATGATTAAGGGGATTTTTGAACTTACTGTCCAATTATCCCCTTCCAACATTCAAAGACGAAGCACTGTGATTTCTGGACAAAATTTTCAGTTATCCCCTAAGCAGGAGATTTCCGGTATAAGCCTTTTTATTGTTTGGTCTTTAGGTATGTCTGTTTTCCCACGGCACACAAGGGGTGTATTAATAACGGAACACTTTGTATCTAACTCGATGGGTGGTGCCGCCTGTTATTAGTCCGGTCTCCTCAAGAACAGGTGTAAGAAAAACACTAAACGCAAATCTCATTGTATCATTTCCATTCCTACCCTCTTATCCTATCCTACTACCTACTACTTATCCAATCACTGTAATTCCTACCTCTATTTTTAAGGGGGGAAATGCCTTCGCACTGCCCATCCACCACGGGGGTGGTGGAAGGGGGTGTGTGGGACTTGGACTGTGGAACCCACTAAAACCCCCCCGTGAGCAGTCCTCCGCCGAGGTGGGGCAAGATAGGGTCGCTTTAGCATTCACCATCTTGCCCCGGCGGTAGGCCCAAACTCCGTCGGGCCTCTGCGCCCATGGAGGGGCGACCTTGCTCACCAAGGCCACCCCCCAAACGTGTGGGGTCGTACAAGCTGGTGAAGAATCCCCCGCCTCTCCACCAGTGACCCCACTACGGAGAAGGGAGGAGGCGGGCGATCTGCCGCCTCCTCACCCCCGTTCGTCTGCGCTAATTCCTACCTCTACTCTAACCTATCTCTGCGGCTTATTCCACTAAACCCCAAAAATCATTCCACTTCAATTCCAAGACGATTTGTAGGTATGATTAAATATTCTGTATTTTGTTCCACTCCAACCCCAAGAATTAGAGGTAGAGTCAGTAAGTCAAAATGTAAATGAAAGCGACAATTGCACAACTTGAAATGAAAGCATCGCCGATGCGACGACGACAACGCCTCGCACATGTAATAATAATAATAATAAAGCCTCTTTATTATCCTTAACTTACAGAGTTTTAAATTTAATTAAGTTTTTAAGTTATACATAGTGATAAATGGACATAGTGATATATAGTTCAGGCCCCTGATGGGGCTCCTCCAACAGTTTCCAGGTTTTTCTTGACTTTGCTTTCTTTGTCCAGTCGTCACCAGCATATTTTTTAATTTCGTCTACCCAGCGTTCTTTAGGACGGCCTCTAGCTCTCTTGCCACTTGGGCCTGCCCAAATTGTAGCCAAATGCGTCCATCTTTCAGCTGACAGCCGTGCTACGTGTCCAGCCCACTTCCACTTGAGCTTTCTCATTTGTTGTAGAGCATCTGTGAAATTGTTTATTTCCCTTATGTTTTTTGATTTTATTTTATCCTTAAGCCTAATGCTCAAGATGCTCCTTTCCATAGCACGCTGCATCGCACATGTATGCAGAAACATATCGTGCTCTCCTGCTCTCCCAACTAATTAGCTGATGATTTCATATGTATAGGAGGTAGGAGTGTAGGAGTCTTCTACCCCGTGTGGTGCTGGGTTAGAATGTCACCTCCTCATTTCTACCTGGAAGGCGAGCAGCAGTCGAGCAGCACCTTCAGCAGGAGGAACTGATATCTTCAATCGCCAAGACGAATGGGGGAACCCCCCCCCCCTCCCCCCAATGGCAGAGGCTGTGTTCTGCAGTAGAAAATCCGGCTGATACAGTTACAGTTACAGGGGCACCGTTTATGTTGTATGTGGTTGGTTAGAACAGTATTTAGTTTCTACAGATGCATGAACCTGAGAAAGATGAATGTGAGGCTGGTTCTAGCTCGGCTACGATTTTTTATTTATAGAGAATTCAAGTTAGTACTATATAATATGTATCAATCAACCTACCCCCCTATCATAAAATTAAATGTAACCACACATAAATATCTTTTATCCAAGTATTTTAAATTTATGAATTTTTGGACATTTTGAAAATTTAGTTTGCTACTGTGAACAACAAATCACGAAACAAATTTTGCTTCGCTCGATTTTGTGCTTGCACACTTTGAGAACCTGATGTATGTACAAGTTGTATTGATTTAATTTACGCTTTTTATTAAATTACTAGCTGTACCTGCGACTTCGTTCGCGATTGCCGTACCTGCAAACTAATTATTCACAATTGAGCACTGTTTATCTCATATTAAGCAACGCTGTGGTCTGTGGTGAAGCACTCTTAGTAAAGCATATCTCAGAAAGGAGCTTTTTACTTTGGGTTTGATAACTCCCGGCTTGTTTTTCCAGAAGACAGTAGTTAAGTAACTCAGAGAGATCCTTCGCGGTTCGCACAATAAAGTTGTGCAAAGTAGGTACTTTGTGCGTTTCTTTGTAATTTCGATTATAAAACGGTATCTTTTTGCCGAGGTTCTCCTTGTTTGGCGGTAGAATAAAAATAAATTAGATTGTACACTTCCATTGCGCAGTCTCCAAAATGTATCCGGCAAAATATAGATAGTTAAATAAAATTATTGTGGCGAATGTTACAGATTTTATCTTAGCAAGCTGGCAAATCTAAATAAGGATGCCGAGATGCCCGTGGGGTGCCGAGCTGCCCATGGGGTGCTAGACTGCCCGTGGGGTGCCAGGCTGCCCGTAGGGTGCCGGGATGCCCATGGGGTGCCGGAATGCCCGTGGGGTGCCGGGCTGCCCTTGGGGTTCCGGGTGACCCGTGGGGTGCCGGGCTGCCCGCGGGGTTCCGAGGTCACTCGTCAATATTCTAACAAAAAAAGAATAATTGAAATCGGACTACGCGTTCATAAATTACAACTAAGTAACATTTTGACTGTCATACCGTTTCCCGAGGGAACCGTGCTGAATTTCGGGATAAAAAGTATACAATAACGTTCTTCGTGGGATGAACTCAAATCGTGTTAAGTTTAATTGAATTACATTTAGTAGCCCATGGGGTGCTGGGCTGCCCGTGGGGTGCCGGGCTGCCCGTGGGGTTCCGAGCTCACTCGTCACTATTCTAACATAAAAAGAATAATTGAAATCGGACTACGCGTTAATAAATTACAACTAAGTGCACATTTTGACTTTCATCCCCTTTCCCGAGGGAACCGTGCTGAATTTCGGGATAAAAAGTATACAATTCCTTCACCTTCTTCGTAGTATGAACTCAAATCGTGTTAAGTTTCATTGAATTCCATTCAGTAGTTTTGGAGTGATGCGCGGCCGGGATACAGACAGACAGACAGACAGAAAGACAGACAGACAGACAAAAATTAAAACAAAAACAGTTTTGGCATCAGTATCAGCTACAGAGTGCTCTCAAATTTTTTTTTGTTAAATATCTTCAATGTACAGAATTGGACCTGTTACAGTTTTATTATAAGTATAGATTATATTTATTTATTTCCACAATTAAACTATCTTTAAGAGAGTAATAAATGGTGCGTTCCAAACAATTTACTTTTTATGAGCACATACTATTATTTTATTCATGCATCTTGCAATTTTTTTGGGGTTGAAGTGGAATTGAAGTATAGAAATATTTCTTGATTCAATTTGATACCTAAACTAGCTTCGGGGTTCAAGGTGGAATGAATGTATGGACCGCAAAGTTTTGAGATCAATGGCTTTGGGGTTAAGTGGCATAAGCCATCTCTGCACCTCTCAGGCTCGTTTGCAACATGACCCTTACTTACGTCTATATACCGGACTGGTACCACATAACTTTTGTATCCTCTAGTAAGGGGTCCATGGATGTTGTTCCCCAAACCAAGAAAGGTGAATATCAAAACAACATGGAAGATTTTTTCAACAAGCAACTCACTAAAGAACAGGCCTATGCATGGAAATGTTACCTAGAAAAGTGCATCTTAAATGCAGCTAGGGACCCCAATAGCAACTTCTTCCCTGGTTTCAGAAGCAAACACATCATCGCAGATGGAGCCTTGACTTTGTGGTGCGAAGATGACGCTTCACTGCAGTAGATCAAATAAATTATTGCCGACATAGTGGATTTCAAGGGAATAAAAGTCACTTTGAAGCTGCAAAAAGAACTCTCCAGGACAATTAGTGCAGCCCTCTCCATCTCTGACTGCAAGAGAGGCTTTGAAGGCGTAGGTCTCGTGCTGAATAAGCAGAAAAGATGGGCCCAAATCAACTCTTGGGCAATGTACTCCCACAGCAAGCAGTCCGATAACACTAAGGTTCTGACACTGGGAATCCCAGAATACTTTGTGCCGACGCTGCTGGGAAGAGAACGGCGTCTCACACACTACGTTGGGAGCGTCTAACGTCCAGTTCTACGCTGCAGGCACTCTGCAAGACGAGCCACCGAAGGAGCTGCCATGGAGCGATGGCAGAACCAAAATCGGAATCCAGCACAACCAGTTGTGAAGACCTAAGAAGTTATGATAACGCCCTGGAGAACCCGAAGGAGGAGGCCCCTATGGCGCCAAAACATACGTTTCGGAAACCATCAACCTCACGGGCGATGAAGGTGAAGAAAGTCGACGAGTCATCCAGAGGAAAGTTCTGAAGGGTGCCAAAGGTGGAAGAGACTGACTTATCAGAGCAGAAGGGTAACTTAGATGATGGTGACTCCAACACCTAAAAGTAGACACATTCTACAAACAATTCTCCAGCACAGTGAAACTACCACTGCTAACTTGCACAGAGTAACAACAAGAATTAGATCATAGCTTTTATTTGTGAATTAGAGCTGGGTGTGTGTCAATAATCTGGAGGATAGGTTAATACTCTACAACAAATCTCACAGACGCACAAAACCTCCAAAGCGGGAAGTCAGTGCAGGACATATTGCCCCCAATTAGAATAAGAAGTGTCACAGCTACAGGGCATGTATATATTTGTGCCTTTAACAGAATACTGTCCAGATACCTAAAAACTGTCAGGCTCCGGCACAGGTGCATCAACGACATTATGGATCTGTTAGTTGATCAGCCTACATGCCAATGACAAAGATGCCCTGTCGAAAAATGTTGTTGATCTGGTAAGACACTGTGAACTAAGATCTCGTGTCCACAGACACAAATGCCCTCTATGTGTCATGGACAAGTCAATCAAAAGAGGCAGAGAGATGGTAGAGTTCTTATTTTGAACAAATCTCTCAATAGGTAGCGCTGAACCAATATATGTAAAACAACAGATACCTACAGAGATCCAGTAATTCTAGGTTAAGCCTGTTAACACCTTCAACCACATCATCACTTACCATCAGGTGAGATTGTGGTCAAAGGCTTACCTATAAGTCAGTAATAAAACAAAACAAATAAAAGAAACAAGCATTGGCCAGAGTTATTTTCAGAATTATAGTGGAGGCGTAAGGTGGCTACTGGGTAAGGTCTCTGTCAAGACAGTATTGGGAAAAGAACAATAATAAACAAAATGTTATTTATTCATCAAATTGTATTTTATCAACTTCAAAGTGTGCTCCTTCAGAAAAGATACACTAATGCTAACAAATAATCCAATCATCATAGATTATTAAACACTTTTTCCAGAATTGAGTCCAGTTCTCGCTGTGTAATTCTACTGAATGAAAACAGGAGCCACAGTGATTATTTGAGATAAGGAAAACAAAAGAACTCTGGCTCAGTGACTCCGAACATGAAATTCCATTGGCGATGCAAAATAGAACACAAATTCTTTGTTCAATGTTTTTATCCATTATGAAATTCACAATACACACTAGATATAACTAAAACCTGTATTTAATTTAAATTACAGATGCATCTTAAGCCCCGCAGCTATATAAAACAGTTGTACTAATCTGACCAAAAAAAAAATTGGAACAGAGCAAGTAGAACAGAAGTATGATAATTGAAAATACAGGAGCTTTAGCATCTTATATTTCAAGTCATAAGCTGCCATGTAGATTAATGGGGGGATGGACGCAAATCCCGCACATGACTATGTTTTATTCTCTTGTAATTTTGTAATGTAATCTGTAGGGCAGGCATTATTGCAAACATAACAATATTAAAACAGATAAATTATATTATGGTGTCCAAGTATTTATATATATTAAAGATATCAATTAACCAGAAAAACATTTACATTAGGAATGGAATATATCCATACCTAGGTTTCTAACATAACAGAGACTATGATCATCAAGGTGTGATCAGCAGCATCTGCAATCTCGCAGTTATTGAATAATATTTAAATATGTGTGAAACTAATGAGAATTTAATTTCTAAATTAAATTGATTGTTCTGAACAGTCTGCCGTTGTTGTCTGCTGAAGCTTGCTTATAATCAGGTGAATCAGTGTTTTGTACTTGCCTACAGATGGGAATGGCATATAGAACACTATATACTGTGCAACTGCAAACTGTTCACCAGGCAACATTGTATAATCTAAGAAGCCACTGAAATAGTGGGCTAGGTACTAATTTTGTCACATAACTTACTGAGGCTTTGGCAACCCAATATTGATCTTCATTGTATACAACTCATCCTTATAGTTCAACTCATCTAGACGCTCTTTTATGGTTCTGCAGTATATAGGCGCTTTACCTCTGACTCTATGCCCATGTCTCAGTTGTTGAAACTGCACATTAGTGATCCAGGCCCCACGAAATGTATTTAACATTTCGACCAACACGATTATTGATATGTAAAGTAGGAAGTTATTCTTTGCTAAAACCACGACGGACCTCGCTCGCTTAGCTGTAATTTAAGAATGTAATGCATATACATACGAATCGTACATAATAAATAGGTACACACATATACTTTATTTTATTTATCCAAGTAATAATTATTGCACTAACCTAACCTCAAACCATTTACCAAAATATGTCCGAAATATACTTATTACACGTACATCTCACTCTGAGCATTTACTACTTTGAAGTTCGATTAGGCACAAGCATAGGTATATTCGTACCTACTCAAACGAATAACTAAATTCTGAAATGAAAAACTGAAAAATGAACACAACATTCATTCAACCCCAAAACTTCTTCTTCTTTAGATCACTTTGGCGTTTTCTGCCAAATGTCAAAGTGTGGCCAGAGTACATTTTATAATTATGCCCGTTACAATAATTATAATTTAGTTATTTAGGGCAAAAATATAGATAGAAGTATTTAATAATTAATAATTACACCGATAAAATATATAATACCAAGACTTAATAAATTAAATAACACATATATACATGAAGTAAAGACATATGAGGGAAGACACATTGAGGCCAATTCGAGATTAGTTCGATTATAACTTAACTATAACTTGATCAAAAATAAGTTTCCGTGAAAATAAGCCGAATAATAGTCAAACTGTATTCTATTTTATTCGAGGAACAAGTGAGGAGACCATAGAGAAAACCATTAGATTCGAGAGATCCTCAATGACCGGTTGTATTTAAAATTATAAATCGATATCATAATGACTGATCATATAATCTGTTTAGCGAAATACTGATTGTAAAAACAAGGGTATTTTTTTTTATTGCTATATAATCCAATTTAAGTGTGGCGTTATACTATATACATATATATCGGAGGTTACGTATCGTTTTTTCTCGACATCATAAGTTTTAATGGCAAAGCTCTCATAACGTGGGTGTACATGTGGGTATCGTACAAACGAGAAGACACAAATTACTAAAAAACACTTGGTTCATCGTAGCCATTCCAGTCCTCGCCTTGCAGAAACTTCTCTTATCTCGTGATTCCGGTTAGGTTACCTCATCATTATTGTGGTACCTCCACTATCACGATGTCATCTTTAGTACACTTTTCAAGGTTCTGTTATCATCTGGCATCATCATGATCACCTTTGATAGCACGTGGCATGGTGAACAACTATTGTAGAATCTATGATATAAGATCAACTTCTCATCTTATAAGATTAGAAGTTGATCTTATGGCTTATGGCTCTGGCTTGTGCCAATATCTTCCAATCATAAAACCACCGTTTCGTAATAGGACCGCACTGATGTAGAATGATTAGTTCACAGTCCTCACATCATATTATGTTAACTGTGATAGGTTTCACTACATAGGTGGTGCCTGTTACGATGGTCGGTAGAAGAGTGCCGAATCAACTGCAGGGTCTAATGACGTAAATACCACTGACTGAAATGATATACAATAACACCGACAAATCTTTGTTTTGCCAGTCTCATAGAAAACTAACTCCAGTTACCCAATTCATGTTTTCATACGTTAGATATTTGATGGCTTGATAGATGAACGCTAAAAAGAGCCCGATGTGTTGCAGTCTGTGATACCTACCACCCTCAAGTAGAAAATCTGTCACCAAGCACTTAACAGTGCGTCCCGGCCGCAGTCCTTGAGATCCAGTAAAATTACAGGCACATGAGACTCAACAACTGTGTGTCTCAAGGTGACGGGCGCAGTGCAGTTCATCACTTGTGACGAAATACATCTGTTATACCAATAAACATCAGGTGGCCCTCGTGCTTATTCCGTCACAGTCACAATAAAAAAAACTAACATTGAATGGATATTGGTTCTCAAAGACAGCTGCAGAAACACACAGGTGCTTGGTGACAGATTTTCTACTTGAAGATATTAGTTAGCTACGCAGGCATTCTGCCTCAAAGCAAAATGTGCTACCACCATATTGAAATGACATGCCATTCTATAATGACAACCAGGAATTATGACTCCACTTCCCCTCAAAGTACGAAATCACTCACTCATCAGTGGCATATTATATTTTTTATTGTAGTATATGCCACTAACAACTATCCATCGAAACAACTCAACCGCTTAACTCAGTTTTTTGGTTAAGAATGATTTTGTTAGTTCCACTACAACTTAAAACATACATATAAAAAATCTTTTGAAAATTTTGGCCGCAAACCTCATCTAGTAGTTATTTACCAAACATATGATGATGTGGTGCAGAAGCTATCTTGATATAAAAAAAAACTATGCCTGCAGTCATTATATACAATTCGATTCAACGCTCATCGATTATTCTCTAGAATGTCTCTGGTAAAATAAACAAGAAGGCTTATTTTAATCTTGGCGATTAAAATTAAATTAGTTCAACTTATTCAGAATACCAAATAATGGATCTGACAGGACTAAGACCAATTATAGTTAAGTTTTAATCAAGTACGTGATATGGAATCGACCCCACTATCAAGTTAACAGGTCTAGGGACATCAGGACTTAAAACATCGTACAGAGAATAAGACAACTTAGGACAGCAGAAAAAAACATGATCTAAAGTTCCATTGTATACACCACATTCACAACGGGAATGGTCCCTGACTCTTGCCTCCCACTTGATTTTGGCAAAAAAACTGGAGAGCAAACTTGTCCCAGACGCGATTTTGCAGAAATTGCCATATTTATTAGAATTATTATATTTTAAAATCCATGGCTGAATTTCTCAATAATGATTATCTTTAATTATTCTTGTCCTATTCCGAATATCAAGACTATTTTTCTTATTTTTTTTTTCCGCTAAGGTTTATAATTACGTAAGCCTTTGTAAAATCTCGAAAATTTGAATACGTGTCCTGGCCTATTTCAATTGTTTGCTTAGCATAATAATCTACAGTTTCATTACCCTCAATACCACAGTGACCTGGAATCCAAGCAAGGACTACCTCACTTTAAGAAGAGTGGCATCTGTAAAGAATTTCTCTAATTTTTAGGTGAGAGTGTAGTAAGTCTTGATACTGAAATGGAAATTTATTAATGTCCTGCTAAACAATTTATAAAGTCTGAAAGTATTAACAGCGCACCGAGCTTTTTAAGAAAAAGCGTATGTGTGCGTGAGTAAGGCACGCCGCCAGCATCCGTCCCCGTCCGACGGCCCAAGCTGTACTTAAAGGGGACAGGGACAAAACATCGCGGCTCTCGCTAAAATGGGCGGAACATGCGTGAATTTAGCTATTTCCTTCATATAATAAAAATAAATATATGTTTTATAAACTAAACCAGAAACATTTTTGTTTAGTGTAAGCGTCTAGTGGCATTTCAGGAATAAAATAAAATAATATACCAATGCATACATTATTTTTTTCAGTAACAGTATAACGGTTATATTTCTTTTTTAAGTTGAAATCACTTAGCAGCTTTGTAATATTCTTATTTCTCTGCCACATTCAGCCCTTTGAAATTTGTTGAACTTTGACATGAGGCAGAAATGAGAATAAGAAAATGATCGCTGACATCAGAATTTGGAAGCCCTAGCATTTTGTATAGGAGAAACGGAACGTGAAGGAGAGCCATTATTTGGAAGACATTATATGTTATCGTCCATTAGATCACCTACATGGAAACATAATCGGACACAGGACAACCCCAGATAGGATAATGACAGTTAAAATCGCCAAGGATTATTACAGGAAGAGGAAACAAGAAAATGATTAGAGATAGTTCTGAAATAATTGGTACGATGAGGGATATAAATAGAAAGAAAGGAAATATCTCAAAATTTGACAGCAACAACATGAAAGTTCCAACTATGAGGCGTAAGAGGGAGGAGAAGGTATGGATTTTTTTTTATGAAGCCACCCAACCATGGTCGTCGTCTTCGCTGAAACAAGCGAAGCCAGACAGCCGGAAATGGGTCATGCTTAAACCATGATTCAGAAATGGCCCCAACGACGGGTTTATATTTATTGATAAAATTAATTAGTTTATGCTTTCTGAGTCGGGCACTACTGACATTCCATTGAAGGAACCGAACCATGTTGAGAGTGTGAAACTGAGGATTTATTTGCAGAATCTGCAGGATATTGTTCGGTAAGGCATCATCTAACTTAGAGATCATCTAAAGTAGAGCATAAAATAATAACTCAAAAAGGTTGTCATATTGAGAAGGAGGACAGTTATCTGAGTTGAGACAACAACCGTAGCCGGCTGATAAAGATGGAGTTGCAACGATGTCATCATGAGTAATTTTGTCATATGATTGCGAGCATCCATAATTGGACATGAGGAGCCTAACTGAGGTTAAGAACATTTATAGCATCGTACTCTGGAACGAAACGCAGTTTGAATATGTCTAAATCTGCAGCAAGCCAAACATTGTATAGAAGATAGAAGGGAGCTGCTTAGACTACGGCTATCGCAGCATGAAAACAGTATTATGTTTTTGGGTAGAAGTCAGCCATTCGTGAGTAGGGAGACTGTCTGGGTAATTCGCCAAAAAAAATATTTTTTGCCTAATTTCCTTGGCATGTTTTTTTTTGCTAATTATTTATCAGTTAGGTTGTTGATTATATAAATGAATAAAAGCAGTATTCATTCCTGTAAAAGGGGTATCAAAAAACATTCCTGAAAAAAAGTTATAAGGTCATGAAGTTTTAAACAGTCAAGGAAATTAGTAAGGTCCCAAGGAAATTAGAAAACTATAGCAAGGAAATTATAGGTTGCCATGGAAATTAGTATTATGTTATATTAATTACACTATTTATTTTCCTTAAAGAAATGTTAAGTATGAAACGAAATATTTACGTAATGACGTTTTTATTTATATATTTAAAAACTATTCATAACTGATAAATTATCATGTTTTAAACATTTTATAAATTGTCATGCATGTCATTATCTCATGTTTTGGAGATAAAGATTATTATTAATTCAATTATAAATAATTAAAATAATAATAAATATAAATCAAGCGCAAATTTATTATTAATGCATAATAAAGCGCAAATTAATAATTAATCTGCTTACAGCTTCAATCCGATTTGGCATACTGAACGTGAGGTTTAGGAGCCGATGTTGGGAAATATTATCCCATTCTTCTACCAGGGCGTGTTTAGTGCCTTTTTGCCTTGTGGGTGGTAGGTGGTGGTCTGCAGATTTTGACTAGCTTCCCTAGCTCATCCCAGGCGTATTCAATCTGGTTGAGATCAAGACTTCTTGATGGCCAAGCCATCACGCTGATACCAACCTCCTGAATATACTCTTGCACGACCCGAGCCATGTGTGGCCTTACATGCATCAGCAACGATCCATCACCCACATTTACTAAATACGGCACTGCATACTCATTGAGAATCTCCTAGGGGTATCTTTCCCCAGTCAGAGTGAAAATTTCTATGGTCACTAACTCTGTGCGACCTTCTAAAGATATGCCAGCCCATACATGTACACTGCCTCCACCGTACTGGACTCTTTCTGAGAAGCAGGTTTAAAGGTATCACTCACCAGGTCACCTGTAGACACTTGGCCTTTTATCAGAAGTGTAAAGTGAGAATC
The DNA here is from genome assembly GCA_963890685.1 of Plagodis pulveraria. Lineage (NCBI taxonomy): Eukaryota > Metazoa > Arthropoda > Insecta > Lepidoptera > Geometridae > Plagodis > Plagodis pulveraria. Next base: position 16,054,315 of record OY982958.1, on the reverse strand, counting down.
ATCTGTAAACAAAATTCTTGACCATTCTTGTTGATCCCACTGTATGTTTTCATGGGTGTATCGCAGTCTCGCTACTCGATGCTCCCTCTTGAGTTTGGGACCACTCGCTGGTCTTCGAGGTTTCAGGTTTGCTTCAGCCAGTCTTCTTCTCGCTGAACTGTTACTAATGTAGTCTCTTCGGGTCTGAAGATGCTGGACTTAAACTGCATTTAGTTGGCAATTTCGCAAAACAGTGGAAACAATATAACGGTCTTCTCGGGCACTAGTACACCTGGGTCTGCCAAATGGTTTCCAGTCTCTTCGTACCTTCGCTTCACCTTCTGGATCGTTTGTAACGTCACACCCACCATTCTTGCAGTATAGTTAAGTAGTCCAAGCACATTCTTCTGGTGGAAGAGGCATGATAAATAAGTTTATGTGCTGATTGTCTAACTTAAATTTTGTAACAAGACACATCACTCAGAATTATTTTTGAAAACAAAAATATAAACAAGAAATGAAGAGAAAAACGTTTTTCGAAAAGGATTATTTATGATTTGAAAGGTTTTTCAGCCGTTTCTTAAAAGAATGTTACAGACTATGAAGTTTTTATGTACAAAATTAAACTTATGTCTAGACCTTTTTGTTTCAAAGGTATATCTTGTGTACTTAAAAATTTATTGCAATTTTAAAAGTGCTGTAGGTACTTATATTTGCAGGCCAGTGTAGCAGATTACTCTTCATTTTTCTAATCTATTTTTCAAATTTTTCTGCTAATATGTTTTTTTGTTTTCCCCATGTTGAGTTTTCTACGTAAAAGAAAAATTAACGAATTAAATGTTTTGATTATCTTGAAATATAGTATTGTCCTTAAATATAGTAGTCAAATGTCGAGAAACACTTTAAATCTATCTTCATTTTCAAAGAAATATATATATATAATATAATTTATTTATGTAAAACTTAAAAAAAAAAAGATATTAAATCTGGTATAAACGCAATTCTCTTCACCACTGGTAAGACAATAAAATAAAGCGTAATTTTTATAATTTCCTTGGTAAACCATAATTTCCATGTCAAATCATGAGCCAAGGAAAACATGGAAATTAGAACCAAGGAAATTAGATTTAAGTCTTTAAAAAATCGTAGACCTAAAACCATTAACTTATAATATTCATGTGTCAAATTGAGACTACCTGTGCCACAAACATTACCGTTAATTGAAACTATTAGTTTGAAGTCCATCAAACTGTTGACAAATAACGACCATGGAAATTGAAAAAGCTATAAACCAAAAGCCAAGGAGGGGTGTACTTATGTGAATGGTGCGAAACTAAACAACGGTGTGCACATCTTTCTCCGATGGGTTTCTCGCGGCAAAATGGTTGAGTGAAACGGTGTAACTCAATTTGTTTCAAACGTTTGTGTTTCGATATTACAACTGTTGAAATAACTAACCAAGGAAATTATATTTTACTCGCGGACACGGATGAAACTGAATGTAACTTTAAAACCATATCTTTTTAATATACTAAACACTTTTTTTTTGTGAAGTGGGGCTTATTATACATTATGATAAAATTTATATATTGTTACGAATACAACTTTATGCAATATGGGTGATAATATAAAATAAAATACAAAACGGACATGACAAGGAAATTAGGATTTTAACATTTCGTTATTATTTTTTTATATGTTTCATATAGATATTAATGTTTGATTAGCAAAAACAGGTGTATATAAGGATACATTATTTGAATAAAAATAAATATTAACCATAAACATCAATAATATAATTTTCGTCCATTCGGACATCAAAAAGTCATGATTTTGGCGAATCACCCGTCTGTGAGAATCCAAATAGGTTTCTTATCTACATACTTTACTCGATTTATGTCTCACTTAATGACCTGGACTGCATCCAGGACGGCAATCTAAGACGTTTACTAACTCTTCTATTGACCATTCTGTTGGAATATTTTTAACAATGCCCATCCAAGTTACTTGAAATACAGGAATTTTAGCTTCAAAGTTGTTAGTAGACAAGAATGATTCATCAATAAAGCATCTCTTGCCATTTTTAACTCAATAGAAGCCTTATTATGGCCAATAGCCTTTATTCCTTCATCATTCATAAGTAATGCCACAAACTTTATTTTGGAATGAAGTTAGGGCTAATTTTTAATAGTTTCATAGACAAAACCAAAACCAACTTCGTAAAATGAACAACGAATGGGCTTCCGTTTCGTCGAAATGTAAGTCTTTATTTTATTGATGTTGTGGTATTGCATATACATGTTGAGTAGAAGAAGCAGGGTCAACTACATATCTAAATATTATTAAAAGGACTGTCGCGTGCGGAGCGAAAATCACATTTAAATATTATTGGATCACGAAATTTTGTAAAAGGATCAATTACAGTTATGTTTGGGACCAGTTCTATCCTTAAAAACACGATAGTCTCTCAAAAAAACTATCTTCTGATTTATCGCCACGGGATCTTTTCCAACACTCCCAAGAAGATTAAAGATCCATAGGGATCTTCAGAGGTTCAACCGGAGAATTACTCCACAAATTCGAACAAAAACTCATTTTTAAGTAGAAATTTATCAAATAAATCTAACCTGATTTAATTTACAAAATGGTGCAATATTGAGCAACCGATACATTTACCAACACACTAGTCGAAAGCATGTTTATATAATAATATATCCGCTATTAGGACCAAACACTATCTCAAATCTTTACTTTACATCTTTTATATCTTTATGTGGAATCATGTTGTTTATGTTAAGTGCCCTTACACACGAACGGCATTTGCCAACGGCAGAGGAAACTGCAGCCGTCGACACCTGTCGGCGGCAGCCGTCTACCATTCAGCGGCAGACTGCTCAGCATCGACGGCTGCCACCAACGTGGCGATGCATGCAGGGCCTCGTCAACGGTTGCCGCCGACGTGGCAACGCATGCAGGGCCGCGTTCCAAGGCTCAGAGTGTAGTTGTCGGTTGCTTTAACCTACTCGAAGGTTTGGAACGACTCGGTTGTTTTGTAACCTCAAACATCGATTTTTGGAGGGGAACTAGCAAAATATATAGAAGATTTATGATGTTTGAAAAGCAATAACTACCGTTACCTGCAAAATACAAAAGAGTTCCTATAATTCTCTCATCAATAAATGTCAAAATCATGCAGTTAAAGATTCAACCTTTTAACGACCGTTTTTGATAGTTAAAAAGTTGCGTTCTACTCGAAGGTTGGGAACGACGTTAGAGTGAAAAGTTGTACTCCGAGTGCGCTCTAACCGTTTTGCTGGAACTCTTAAAGCTCCATAATATGCAAAAAAGACAAGCCCACACCTGTCCTCCAGTCCATTGCAGCCAACGCATCTTTCATTAATGTCACACAGCTGCCGCCTGATTTCCCGCACCCATGGGAACATGCCTAAGCACTGGTACACTCCCTTTCAAACTAGCAAGTCTATCCAGGGGGCATAGACACCGTGATGGTGGCACCTTTACATTTTTGTTGTTTGACTTTTGAAAACTTGCTCTATCTATCAGGTAGCTACCCTGAAAACTTAATTTTATTATTCATAAGGCTTCAATCAAAAAATTTATATCTAAATTTGCTAAGTGCAAAATTTTAATTTACACGATGATTAATGCAAGCAAAGTAAAACCAATTACAAGGTTTTTAATTACAATAAATTTAAAAAAATGGCCCCCCGTTACTCTATGCAAGTATCCATTGCATCTATCCATTGATTTTTTTGTATGGGGATACTACAAAGACTTCGTCTACTCGAGAGTATGCCGCAATTTAGACGAGTTCACCCGGAAATTGAGAGTAGTAGAAGAAACCATTGAAAATAATAGAAGTGCATTCAGACGTTTAAAATACAACTTTTTCCGGCAATGTCGCACTTGCATTGAGCAACAGGGCGCTATTTTGAAAACTTATTGTAATTAAACAACTTGTAATTGGTTTTACTTTGCTTGCATTAATCATCATGTAAATTAAAATGTTGCACTTACCACATTTACATTTCAATTTTTTGATTGAAGCCTTATGAATAATACAATAACATTCTAAAGGCACTAAGAGATCAAAATAATACCTTATTTAGGAATAAACTTAAAGCACTTCTGTTGCAGAAACGTTATTACAAAATTAATGACTTGCTACATGACATAATTCTTTAAATTATTCTTTTTTATATGACATTTCATATCGGTCTATAGGAAATTTTTATATTATCACTCGATGCGACTTTTGCAATTAAAATTATAGTTATTAGTTTGACATACATTGCCCGTGGGGTGCCGGGCTAGAATGTCACCCCCCATCTCTATCCGTGGGTGTCATAAGAGGCGACTAAGGGTAACACACTAGAAGGTGGGCAGCAGCGCTTTCTGAGGAACTGATATCTCACATTGCGATCTCCAAGACGCCTGCCAAGCGTGGGGATTACGGCAAATCCTCCCATAATGGAGGAGGCTGTGTTCAGCAGTGGACAATCCGGCTGATACAGTACAGTACAGTAGTTTGACATTATAAGCATTGTTAATATTTTTATTTTATTTGTATTGATCTCATAATGTTGTAACGAACATAGTGCCACTCTCCAACATTTGCACGCCTCATAGACAGAACATGATAAAAGCGACTTTATTATTTTACCATCTTTTGGGCATGTGTTGTTTGTTCGTGTGTATGAAATTTCTCATGTTGTATGCAAATAAATGATCTTTATCTTTCTATCACAGTGTGTGAGTCATATGTAGCATCACATGATCTTCTGTACAATAATAATAGTTTTCAAAGTGGCTGTCAAGTGATGTATGAAACTGGAAGGAATCATTAATTTATATATTATATACTGACTTTGGTAATTGGCGAACTTAAATAAGACTCAAAAATGGAGAGGGAACGCATTGTCAATCTGGGCAAATATATTGGTCCGCAGATTCGTTATGTAAACAGTTGTAGTATGAGTAACTCAATATTCCAAGCATATTGTACGTCTATGGTTTAACTGTCATAAAAAGCTTACGAAATTACAATCGTCAGTGTTCTTAGCTTTGTTGCGACTTCTACGATTCCTATATATATCCTTACCGCCAATGATCCAAACACAGGCACACATTGAAACGCTTATGTCCATTAGGTGAAGAAAAAAACAGCTTTACTGCTAAAAGGATTACGCTAAAGTAGAAAAAAAAACAAACGTTATAGCAGCTATAGTGGTTTTTATAAACCTAACCACCCTAACGATTATTACACATGGCCCTATCTACCGCAACTTAAATTGCGAGACACCATCTGCCATATGCTGCAGCTTCAATTTTATATTTGTTAGCTAATTATTCCATAATGTTTGTAAGCTCCTCTTAATTTTCCCCAAAAACGAAACAAGTTTCCTAATATAACTAATGAAGACTGTCATCTGGCAACAATAATCTATACTATTTGAAACCTAGAAACTATTCTATAATCTGTGACTAGCTACTGAACTAGTGATATTTTCTGGAACGGCTCGTTAAAAATATTATTTTATCGATTAGGCCATTACTATTACGTGCTTACGTTCTGTCCCTTGAAAACAAAAGATTTTGTGATAATGTGTGTAGTGATTGAACGTAATACAAATAAACATTGAAAATCTTAACGTATAACGATGGATCAATTGTTTTTATAAAGTGGATGTGTTTCCATACTAAACATATTTGGATGCCATTTGTCCATGGCATGTAGTCACGTACACCGAAATTAATCCGATATGTGCAAGAATCAAAGAAGTCGCGACAGATAAGTAACTACGTTCATCAAGTTGATAACTTCAAATTATTTAAGAAAATGGATACCAAAAACATTCAGAAAAATGCCATGCATAAAAGTGCAGAATTTACTTTTACATCTCCGCCTGAGGCGCCCGTGTTTGAACCTACTCCCGAAGAGTTTATGGATCCTTTGGGGTATATAGCAAAAATTAGACCAGTCGCAGAAAAAACTGGAATATGCAAAATTAAACCACCAGCACGATGGCAGCCACCATTTTCGTTAGATGTTGATAAATTGAAATTCGTGCCCAGAATACAGAAAGTTAATGAGTTAGAAGCCATAACGAGACTTAAGCTTTTATTTCTGGAAAAAATACTCAAATTCTGGGATCTCCAAGGCTCACCTGTGAAAATACCTATGATTGAAAATAAAACACTAGACTTGTACTGCCTAAAATTCTGGGTAAATGAAGAAGGGGGTTTTGAAAACTGTAAAAGCCCAAAAAAATGGCGCAAAATTGCTCAAGCAATGGGATATAGTCAAAATGCCAATACCATGAATTTCCTTAGAAGTAACTATGAAAAGATATTGTTACCCTTTGAAACATTAGAAAAAAGTCAAAACATTAAAAGAGAAGCAAAGGTGGAACGTAATGATGAGTGCACTGATATTTCTAAGCAAATGTTTAAAGAAATACCTATTGAATCCATCACTAAAACTGAAATCAAAGATGAAAAGCCCCATTCTAGTATTAAGAAAACTAAAACTGGTTCAGACATAAAATTAGACCATAACACACCAAAAACTGAGGCTGATAATGTAGAAATGAAAAGGGAACTCAGAAGATTAGCATGCTATGGACCAGGACCTAAAATGCCTGGATTGAACGATGAAGAATTTGACATAACAAAATCTAGAAAGAGACCACGGTATGATCGAGACCCACTGGCTGATTATATTTGTAACATTTGCCAAAGATACCACAGAGAAGACCTGATGTTAATTTGTAACGGATGTAATGATACCTACCACACTTTTTGCCTTACACCTCCGTTAAATGCTGTACCTGATGGTGATTGGAGGTGTCCATGTTGTATTGCTGAAGAAGTTCATAAACCTGCTGAAGCCTTTGGGTTTGCACAGGCAGAGAGAGAGTATACTCTACAGCAATTTGGAGAAATGGCAGACAAATTTAAATCTGATTACTTTGGTAAGTCTGGTCATTTAGTGCCAACTGAAGTTGTTGAAAAAGAGTTCTGGAGAATCATTTCATCTGTAGAAGAAGATGTCACTGTGGAATATGGTGCAGATCTACATTCCATGGACCATGGCTCTGGATTTCCCACAAAATCTTCTATAAACCTGTATCCTGGAGATCAAGAATATGTTGATTCTGGCTGGAATCTCAATAACCTGCCAGTCTTAGATGGTTCTGTGTTGAGATTTATTAATGCAGATATATCAGGCATGACTGTGCCATGGATGTATGTGGGAATGTGCTTTTCTGCATTCTGCTGGCATAATGAAGACCATTGGAGTTACTCCATCAATTATTTGCATTGGGGAGAAGCTAAAACCTGGTATGGAGTGCCAGGTGGTGGAGCTGAATTATTGGAGAATGCAATGAAAGCTGCAGCTCCAGATCTATTTAAGACTCAACCAGATTTGTTGCATCAACTGGTCACTATCATGAATCCAAATATATTGATGACTGCTGGAGTTCCAATTTACAGAACTGACCAACAAGCTGGCGAATTTGTAGTCACATTCCCAAGAGCTTATCACGCTGGTTTTAATCAGGGATATAATTTTGCTGAAGCAGTCAATTTTGCCCCACCTGATTGGTTAAAAATAGGCAGAGAATGCATAATGCATTATAAAAACTTGAAAAGATTTTGTGTCTTTTCACATGATGAATTGATTTGTAAAATGGCATTGGAAGGTGATCGTTTAGATCTTGAAACTGCATTAGAAACCCAAAAAGAGCTTATGCGGGCAGCAAATGAGGAAGGGTCTCTGAGGGGTTCCTTATCAAAGGATGGCTTAAAGTGTGCCCGTAGAACAGCTTTTGAGTTGTTGGGTGATGATGAACGCCTGTGTGAAGTATGTAAAACAACTTGTTTCCTGTCTTCCATCTCATGCAGTGAATGCAAACACATGGCTTGCCTAAAACATGCCAAGGAGTTATGTCAGTGTCCATTGGGGAAAAAAACTATTTTCTATCGCTATGATATGGATGAACTGCATATCATGCTTCAGACAATAGAATTTAGGGTGAATAGCTTTGACAAATGGAAGAAAGAAACTGAGAATATAATGCTTCCAAATGCCCCTATTTTAGGACGGGTACAAAAGTTAAAAGCCCTAATAGATGAAGCAGATGAGTTAAAAATACCAAAGTGTGCATTGTTGACAACGCTTCAAGAAGAGTATACAACAGCAACTGATTGTGTTGTTCCCATTGTAATTGAATTAGACGATGATTAATTAATGAGCTATGAATGTACTGTGCTGTGTTGCTTAGTACAAATGACTACAAAGTATTTGATTTGGCCAACTTGCCAAAGGAGCCGTTTTTAAGAACAAACATTTTTGGCACTTTGTAGCCTACAAAGTAAATGTTAATTAGGTAATCTAGTAGTGTTTACTAAGTACTTTGTAAGAAATCAATATTTATTGATTGCAGGCTACATAGCAGGGCAATAGCTTAACATATAACTTTAAATATAATAATTATCAGATTTATTTGAGTGATATACATACAGGTCATATTATTTCCAATCACATGCTTGATATATCATTGTTTCTGTTAACATATGTGATATAATATGAAAAGAGATACATATGTTTCTGTAACACATAAAGTCAACCTTAACTTCATATTTGAACAGATAACAGCAATTAGCTCAATAGATAGTGATGATGATGTAAATTGTTTGATTATCTTGATAATTTTTAAACCTGCTCCTTCCTTACAAATTTGTTGATTAGCAAAAATATTTGATTTATTCTTGGAAATGTTTGAATTATGATTTTAGTTGTTTTATTACACATTAACCCGTTAAAGGGTAAGAAGGTACCTAATATTATAACAAGTAATAGTTTTATTTTATTGACTTATGTGGAAATTCAGGCTAGTAAGATATGTGTTAGTATAAGTTTTCGTTTTCTACCTACTTAAAGTGTATTGTATATTAGGAAGCTTCCAATGGAGAACAAGATTAAAATATGTCAGTGTTGCTTAACTACACTTAGGTATATTATTATATAATTTTGACGCTATGTGATGTGTGGCATGGACCTCCCACCGCTGAAATATCGTAAGTTTTTAATGTATAGTAAATACATTGTTGATTTTATCACTGAACCTTCTAACATTTAATTAATACATTTGTGTGTGTGTGGTTTGAAACTAGATATGTAATTTGCACACATCTATTTATATAGGAGATCTTATGTCAGCATTTAATTTAACATTGCCATAAAACTTAGGGAAATCGTTAATCTTATTCTCTTCACATGTTGTTAAATTAACTTATTATAAAGATGGCGATGTGGTGTGTGGTATGATATGATAAATGTATATTTTCAAATACCAATATTTAACATTTGACAAATATTGTCTTAATTGCAGTTTAATCCATACTAGCCTTTAAAAGTATTCACAGTAACATGTCATTATTTTCTATATAATCCCCATCTGCATAATAATGCATATTATCCTCTTTGTGTTTTTTTTTTTTTCTATGATTGATGATCAAAAGGTTGATAAATATATTGTGAAACTAATCTTTGTGAAGATTATAAATGTTGAAAAGTATCCTTATTTATTAGGTGTATACAAATTTAATAAACTTCATATTATGTGAGTGAGCCCTAAATATAAACCCATTCACAGTGCAGCTGACTATGAAAATTGGTAATGATCTCATATTTTATTTTAAACTAAGGTATTAAAATATATTTGTCAGCTTTTTACTTATCTTTTCGCGCAGTGAGTAGAATAGTATATTTGATTGCTTGAAAATTGCAAAAGATTAAACGACAATCGATTTCCGAAAAGCGTTATAATTTGACACATGCTATAGCTATAGGACACAATCTTTGGACCTGAGGAATTCTTTGTAGACGAGTAACTGGACTGGTATATATTTATATGAGAACGGAAGTTAGAGTATCGATTAAGGTATGTCGTTAATATTTTTCATCAATTAATGCTCTTTCAGAAGGATTAAAAGGTCTTTTCGCGTACACATTTCAAAATGGAATTTGGACTAACCTCGACGCGTTGTTTCCATTGAGTTGCATCGACAAGGGTCACGTTGATATAATTATTTGTACCAATGTGCGCGAAAAGACCTGATAATAAATACATCTTAGAATATGAATTCGGTTCGCGAAAGTTTAAAAAAGGATGTTTTATAAACATAATCTATGTAGTACTTGGATATCAGGTAGGTAAATCTAGACAGTACTGCAAGTAAAGCAACAAAATCGCTGATCGAATTCATAATTGAACATGCGAATCGACATTAAGGATTAATTCACGTTGATATAATTATTTGTACCAATGTGCGCGAAAAGACCTGATAATAAATACATCTTAGAATATGAATTCGGTTCGCGAAAGTTTAAAAAAGGATGTTTTATAAACATAATCTATGTAGTACTTGGATACCAGGTAGGTAAATCTAGACAGTACTGCAAGTAAAGCAACAAAATCGCTGATCGAATTCATAATTGAACATGCGAATCGACATTAAGGATTAATGTTAAGAGAGTGTAAATATTAAATGTAATTTGTTTGAATTCTAAAATAAATTTGAATTGTTGCTGAGGAAGATTCTGTGTGTACTAATAATACCTTGAGATTGCCTGAGACAACTTTTGCGAATAATTATCCAATAAAAAAATAACTCTGAATTAATTAGAATTTTATCAAAATCAATTTAAATACTTACTTAATATCATGGTAATCTCAGCTTTGGCTGGTAATCAATAAAGATATCGGTTTTTGAATGATGAATTGATGACTGTTTTTTTCATGAATAATCTTAATTATTTTTATAGTTATCACACATATTATAAAGCCAAATCCTGCCTAGCTCTAACAATGCGATATGATTTACGATGAACAAATAATTATACAATTTCATCAAAATACCTGAATTGTTTGTAATCTATCGCATTCTTAGCTTCGATCTAAGACTGGTGAAATTTTATCGGATTATCCAGGTAGATTTTGCATATTTTTGTTAATTAACCACGAATTATTCGTGAATAATATAATAAATTATAAAAAAACATTCGTGACAAAAGATATTTTATTTCTATATCTGCGTAAACAGAACTGTGAAGAAACTGTTAAATATGTTATAATTTTTACATTGTCGACAAATATTAAATTTAAGTAGGTACCTATTTGGCTGATAATTTACATGTATAAATAGTAATTTTAATGTTTGTTTGTATGTTTACGGAGTAGTAACTGACTGTATTATTTTCTAAGTTCATGAGTAGGAAGTATGTTAGTGATCCCCACAATATTTACTCGTCACTAATACAAATTCGAACCTACAAACTGTGATGTAAAGTTTTGTTTTGCTGCCAACACAAATGTACTATGAGCGATAGTATTATTTAGCATAGTAATAAAGAATAAATAATTCTTCTAATTATATTTACCAAAATTTTATTTTGAAAACCTACCTATGTACTTATTACCTACTTAAATATTTCTTATAAAATCTCGTGGACTTTTTATGGCTGATAGATTAGCCTTTGACCATTATCTCACCTCGAAGAACAGTGTTCAAAGGCTAATTGGGCTATCAGTTGTATAAAAAAAAAGATGTTCTGGCTAACTTGCTATTACTGGGATAATTACCAGAGCATCGTAAGATTCTTGGCGTCAGTTTTTCTAGTTGAGGGCGGTAGCTAGCCAGGCGAACAACAGTAGCGGATGGTGGATCAATTACGTTGCACAATTAATTGTATATTCTATAGTGACATTACCAATTGTGTTACTTGACACTGATTTCTAAACTATTGCAATATTCCCTAACCCCATGTAACACCAATAGATTATAGCTCCGCGGGCGTGGTATGTATATAGCACCATTTTTGCACACTTCAATGACCAAGTGGCTATTCAAACATGGCTAAGAAGCTTGTTTAATGTGATCAAAAAGCAATTAATAAAATGATCATTGGCCCTCTACGTGTTACAACTTTATTAACAACTAATTTGTAATACGAGGGTAGATTGAAAAGTTCTAAGATACAACGGACGTTCCATCGCGAGCGCGAGAGATTTGCGCGCGTTGTATTGATTGAAAAAATACTTTCTTAATAAACCATTATTCTTTAAATTTTACAAAATGCAGCAGTAAGTTGTACCTATGCAGAATTTATTATTTGGCTTTTTGCCTTTTCATCTTCCAAAGGGTGCCATGATTACACTCTTAGCATCTCAGAAATCCGACGCCATGACCCAGGGTGTGCCCATGGAGCAACTGAGTGCAATCAATACTCAGGTGCCCTCTAGTAGGCGCGTGATCAAAAGTTATGATACAAATATTGTATGTAGTGTTTATTTTTGACGAATATATAGGTAATCAAGAGAGACTATGAGACTTAAACTGAATTTGGAGATGTGAGCTCGAAGGGTGAATGTGTTAATTAGTTCGCCGTGATTGTGAAAAAAGATTATCTTATCGCAATGGTTTATTGAGAAAGTGAAGAATATTTATTATTAATAACACTCCGTGAACGTCAGAAAAACGAATTCTACCTTTCTCTATGGTGAGTCAGACATAACAGTGTTACGTAGTATTGTTATATGTTCTATGACAGTGTGTGCGCATAGAACATATATAGGTTAATCTACGTCGTCTTGTATACAAATCCAAGAAGAAATCCTTTTGAATATGTTGAATTTTTTATCGAAACATCATCATATCATCACTGCGATAGAAGTTCTTTTTAACCCGGTTTAATCCTTTCGCATCATAGATAATAAAAACAATTGAATTTCATTCCTAAAGGCTCGAATTCGGTTCGTATGATGCTAACGAGTTACATAATAAAGAATCGTATCGAACCCGGTTTAATCCTTTCGCATCATGGATAATGGAAACAATTCCTAAAAAACATTCCTAAATGCGCTAATTCGGTTTATGTGATGCTAACGAGTTAATAAAGAATCGTACTTATCTTAGCAAAAAACCCCTCACTCGCACAATATAGAGAATAGACAGCAATAGTATGCTTGTGGGAGGTTAAGCGGGGCCATTTTAGCTTCGATTCAAACGTCTTTATTAGACCGGTTTATAATTAGGTACCACATTTATATATATTTTAATTGCTGAAAGGTAAGCCTTTGACCACTATCTCACCTGATGATAAGTGATGATGTGGTCGAAAGTGTTAACAGGCTTAACCTATCATTATTGGCTCTCAAGGACAGCTGCCGGAACACACCGTTAGGTGCTTGGCGACAGATTTTCTACTTGAGGGTGGTCGCTAGTCAGGCGAGCATTCGCGAAATGCCCTTCTATTATGCTGTGAAGCTCAAGCCCTCGATGGGATTCGAACCATGGACCTGCTGCGCAGCAGTCCATAGCCAATGCCACTGAGCCATCACTGCTTCGAGTCTGATATCTATATTAAAATGAATATTTACTCAGTAATATACATCTCATAAACATTTATAAACAAGGTGTTATTAAAATTGGAAAATGAAACATACTTACGTCAATAGTGCATTTATTTATTTATATAGGCAGTGGAAACTTAACAATTAATAAGCAAAATTATATTTGGTGAGTTCATGATTATATCATGTAACATTATATATTATTCTATAGCTATAAGTTAAATGCATCGTGTAAGTACCTACCGAATAACATTATATCGATATTGGTACAACTTTCTATAATAATAAATGTCAAAGATCTAAGCGTCTAAGGATGCCATAATCATTGTACGCATAGTAAAATGAATGCAGGTTGTATAATTATATTCTAAAGGAACAGAAATATGAATATATTGTAAAATCCGACCTCATAAATTACCTACCCAAATTTGGGAACAATTATTTTTTATATGATGATTACAAGTTAGAGCATAGAATTCGCTTTTAGACAGAATTTATATATGTGGTATTCACTTAGCGCGCGTTAGTGCTAGTAATCATATTTAGTTTTTTATCCATTCAACGCTACGAATAAATTCATATTTATTCGTAGATTCAACGTGAATAACTTCAAATATTGCTTGACGCTTACACTTTTTAAATTTCTTTTCACTATGATAAAAAATATCATACGGTGAACGCTGACCTCCATGGCAAAAATTCAAAATTTAAACATGTTTATGTTTTTGATGCTAGGTCGTCTATTTTACTTGATCAAGATGGACTATTTGTACTTTATCAAGTAACACTACGAGATTATTTATACTGATATTTATTTTTTAATTTTTTGACATGAATGCTGAAATATTTGTGGAACAATGTATGAACTGTTCGCTGTTACGGAAGTGTCGAACGTCGCCGAAAAGTTTCGATAGTGTAGAAAGGTGCCAAAAAGTTTCAATAGTGTCGAAAGGCACCGAAAAATTTCGATTTAACTGTGAGAGAGACAACAGTGTATCAATATTTGTAATAATGTGTGCAATGCTGCAAATGTAATTTAAAGTACATATTTATTATATGTATATGTACAATTGTGTTGAATAACTTTTTAAAATAAACCGTGTAATGTTATTTTTAACTCACGATAACATGATCATGTAGCTTGGTTACCAGACGTGGCGACACTACAACCGCGATAAAGTTTTTTATACTTATTTTGAATTTTTTGCCACTGACGTGAGCTTTCACCTTAAGAACAAATAATTAAGCAAAACACAATTTCTACTTAAAAAAACACTAAAAAAGGTTTTGATAATACGGTATTAAGTACTATTTAAAAATAAATACGGAATAATTATGTTCAATATGTATCATAACAGTAATTTAAACATCATATTTTATCATCTAAGTATAAAATGTTTACGATACGATGAAAACATACAAGAACAATTTATTTAAAAATAATATCACAACCGTAAAGTTGTTCACGTACTTAGTTGTACATTTTATAAGTCTAAATCTTAATACTGAGTAAAAAAATATGGAAGACAATTACAATTTTATTCATAAATACTAAGTAATACCGGATGTTTATATTTGATTTCTTATTAAACTATATTCGGAAATCACTTGCAATATAAGAGATAAGATAACAAAAAACAATAAATTATCTATCTTATCGTCATAAAAACTAACGCAACATAATATTTTACACAATAATATCATAAGTTTATTGATAAATATCGTGCAAAAATACACGCACCTAAACAACTTATAATTTAGTTTTCTGTTCTGATTGAGGCAGCGCGTCATTATGATTGCAGCTTCTGCAACTTTTTATTAAAAATAAAACTTTTCAAAGTTGTAGGACGGAATTAGATATCGTATAAAAACTTCAAATTATGCTATATAACTTCATAACTACTCAGTCACAATGGTTATTTGAAAGTCAGAATATTAGAAACATAATAAAAAAAAGTTATTTGTTATATATCAAAATGAGTTGGAAGATTATATTTACATATAAGTACAACTGTATAAAAATTCCAATAACAAGATTCTATAATATAACTAAATTATTATTCAGTCACAACGGTTATTTGAAAGTCAGATTATTGTTAACATAATGATTAAACTATATGTAATATATCAAAAAGAGTTGCACGATCGTATTTACATTTAAGTACAACCATATAAAAAAATCCAATATCAATATTCTATATAACTAAATTATTAGTCAGTCACAACGGTTATTTAAAATTCAGATTATTGTAAACATAATAAAATTGTATATGTATATCAAAAAGAGTTAGACGACTATATTAACATATAAGTACAACCATACATAAAAATACAATATCAAGATTCTATTTAACTAAATTATTAGTCAGTCACAGCAGTCATTTAAAAGTCAGATTATTGTAAACATAATTAAAAGCTGTATGTAATACATCAAAAAGAGTTGCACAATTAATTATATTTACATACAAGTAAAACCATACAAAAAATACAATATCAAGATTATATATATAACACCATTCAGAAAGATTCCTGACACTTATAAACTAAGAATATTATACTCATAAGGTTAAAAATATTTTTAACAATTACAATTCGTCACATACAGGGTCTTAGGTTAATTAAACGAGGGCATATTGAAAGAGGGTAGTCATTATTCGATTTTCAAGTGAATATATAAATAAAACAGCCAAGTGCGAGTCCTACTCGCGAACCGAGGGTTACGTACAAACCTGTAATATGTAAAAGTAATGGTATTTTTATTTCTAACAGAAATCCATAACATTTTTTTATTATGAAAAACATATTTTATTATATAGTGTTTAATTATGCTTGTTGCAATATTTCCCTTTTCTGTGCTATAAGACTTTGCTTCGTACCAAATTTCAAGATTCTGAGTTCACGGAAAGTACCCGTGAATGATATGAATATTGGCATATGCTACGCATTAGCCAATGATAGTGTGTAAGAAGCGATAAATTTGTACCGGGAGTTGTTTTCTAAGCACCGTCGCCGTATTCCCTACTATGTAGCCACCGATTACGAACATTCGGACAGTTTACCTTCCAATAATATTTAGGTAGTAATACCTAATGCATAGGCGATATTTTATTTGTGTAAATTTTGCGTATCTAGGTACTAAGGCTGTCCTAGGCCAGGTTGAAGTATAAAGGAAAAAATGATCTAAAGATAATTCACATGTGATAATGACTCTAAGATATAATGATAGGTAAATCTAGTCGCAAGCACAAAGATATCCAAAATTGAGAGTTTTGTTAGATGAATTTCTATTTAATTAACTATTGTTTTATTGCATATATTTTAACTAACTACTTGTAAGTATGGACTACTACTAGGGTTTAGGTCCCTCGTTTAACCTAAAACACTGTATAATTCACAGAATACGAAAACACTATTTTACGATATAATCACGTTTTTCAAATTTCAATACCATTCTTGTTCTTCAAACAAAAAGTAAACCTAAAAGCAATGTTAAGTAATAAAATATATTTCGTATTTATTAGTTGCACAATGAAACTAGAATAGGGGCAATAAAAGCCACTCTATGAGACTGGGTTGATAATAAAATATCTTATTATGTTGTTGAACCCAGAAACGTCAAATAAATTACACACATTCATTAGATGAGTTTGTTCTTATAAATATTAATAATCATATGAAAATCTTCACATATCATGATAAAGTTATTCAGTCTTATGCATCGATATATATGTACTACGTAATAGATTTCGCGACACGAATTAGTTCAACTGAACTGTACTGATATCATTACACCTTACTTTAGTGAGGTTGCGACATTTATGCAGTGTGGGTGCGTACGGTGTGGCGCTAATAATCCCGAGAATTCGAATGAAAGTGTGAACCTGGGGCCCAACTCCCACCTTCTAAAAACTATTATGGAAAACCAACATCATAATTTAAAACTTTAAATATTGATAGTAAGATTCGTACCACGGCCGTCACGAAACAATAATGTTCATATAGCGCTATCTCTGTCGCACAAATGTCTTGATTCAATGCAAGCAGCCCGCTCTCACGTTGAAGTTATAATGTAAGTTTACTATAATGCTATGTGGTAGTGCAATTTCAAATTGTTAATATATGGTTAAAATAACACTGAATTAAGAGATGGGAGTTGGCCCCCTGCACGTAAATAATTCGGTATTCAAGTACGTAAAATTATTTGTTGTTCAAGTGAATAAATGCGCAATCATATCGTAATACTATACAATGAAAATCATAATTTCTTCATTTGAATAGAATATCATATGCGTTCATAGACTAAAAACCGATCTAGCTTTAAATCTATAAGCGATATAGAGCTGCATGTTTTATAGTTTTGATGGACGACATTTAGCGCTGCAGCGAAAACCTGTCAGTCCACGACAAACACTCCGCAGGCCCCCCTGTCATCAAGTTGCGATACGTTTTTTGTTTCGTACAGCTTCTCTAGTATGTATTACTTATATCTCAATGGTATTACGTATATACTTATATAGAAGAGTAAATACTAAGCTGAGATATTCTTTTATAGCGACATTACATTACATAAATCAGATCCATAACGGTATGTTCTAACCATATAATACAAGTAAATTCCTTTAAGTACAAAGCAGCACCAAGATTGGATATCTTACACATTTTTTTTATCAAAATTCGAATTTTTAATTCACGAGTAATATTTAGTACATTTGATAAGTAAGAAAAAGAGTATTTACATAGATGACAAAAACCTTGAGGTAAATTTAAATGACATCGACATACAAGCTCATTCTCTATTACCCCAATAGTTAAAGTACGTGCCTCAAGCGGACTTCTCACGGTCCGTGATATCACGGGTCGTAACGACCGACCAAATAATAAATACTTCTGGAACCCTTTAATAATATCATAATCTATAACGATGGTACGAGGAATCACGTACCGTGGATAGCTACCTTAGGTATAGTACAAAGCTAACGTAATGTATAAATACTATATTTGATCTTTCAAGAATAGAGATATTCGATCTTGCTGTATAGTTAAATAGCTATGTGGTTACCGTAACCGTGTCCCTCATTTCTCTTCCTTTCGTCTCTATAGGTAGTGCGAGACATGCGATGGCAGCGAGTATTGCGGCCAAGGAATACACTCCAGTTGCGATCGCTATGGAATTCTTTAGAAGAACCTGTAAATATACAATTAAATAACATTAAACGCGTCATATTATAACAATATGTTCTGAGTAAATTTTCGTAAGGCAGTTAGTGAAAGATCGCCTGGCCAGCACTTTCAAGTAGAAAATTTGCCATCTTATGGTGTATTACGACAGCTGTCCTTGTGAGCCAGTTTCTCATCTATATTTTACCTGATAACAATCCCCATTATGAGGTTCATTACTGAAATCTTTTTCAAAGAGGGCCCTGTGTGTTGCTTACCAGGTAGAAGTATTTTTAACAGAATGATCTCGATTTTTCTGTACTTCTGGAGCTATTTGATTTGAAATAAGGGATTATAAGTTCCCCGATATGCCTGACATTTCACTGGACTAAAAAGAAGTTTTGAAAACAAAGTCCTTTCAAGATAGCAAAGCTGATCTAGCAGTCAGGTTATAGTTTTATATGTTACCTGTTACTAGTGCATTGAATTGGTTTTTCCAAATTCAAATGAAATCAGATTAAACTTAGTAGTTTTGCCTAAGCCTGAGTGTAGATTTACACATGTTCATAGAAAAGACGTCAGCAGGTCAAACTCTACTTACTACTTAATTATATGATTCGACAGAATATTTTTTGAATCTCCCGTGTCTGTTAAATAAGTACAACAGATTACTCGGCGTAGTTACGAAATCAGTAAGATGTTTTTAATCCCGCCAAAAATGTCAGCTTTCACCTTTAGTCAGGCCTGGCCGTGGATGTATGAAGGGGGAGAGTAGCTGCCGATCACAAATTATTCCTTGACGCAACGTGTCGCCAGTTTGCGGGGTGAAGTAGGGTGGAAAGCTGGCCTGGCCCCACCTTATTCCTAAAACCATCTGAAGGTGAGTAGCACAGGCTCGATAGTTAATCCGCCGTCAATCGCGACGAATACGGCGCCGCTTTTGTGCAAATAGTATAGTAACACGACGAGAGATGGCGCTCTTTTAAAATTTTGTTATAATCTAAAAGTAACTATTTTTTGTCGTTAGAAATATACAAAAATGTCGAATAAAATAATCAATACGAAAAGTTGGTAGTAAAATGTGGTTACATGTTATTTAATCTGCATATACGGTGGTATCATGAGTTCCAAAAGCTGACGACATCTAGTAGTAAGTAGTGACATTTTTGAGAAAGTTAAGTAATACCGTATTAATGTAAAAGTATAAAAATACACCGGTATAGTAATACCATAGAGAAAAATACACCGGTAGAGTTTCTCCGTTTCTCGTTTTTAAATAACATGTATTACTATACCATAGAGAAAAATACACCGGTAGAGTTTCTCCAACTGGTATAACTTTGTAAGGGCGTTTTTATAAAATAATGCATACCTACATAATGTAAAAAAGAACGCTCGTTCAAGTTTCACAGGAGCTGTCGTAAAGAAAATAAATAAATGGAAATAGTCTAATAATGTATATAATAGAAAAATATATTTTGAAAACATTTACATGTAAAATGTAATGCCTACGGCTGTCTTTGTCACTCAAAATGTATATAGTTTAGTCACGATATTTTCAAACGTGGTTCACATGCAAGCGCCTAAAGAAGACTAAGCTGAATCACGCCCCTACTATTGACGTCTCGGCCGACTTGATGGAGACAAGGCCAAGGCACAAGATTTACATATTACTAATCCTATTCCTCCATGGGCCTGGCTCACTTCGCTCTTTACGTACAAAGCTAAAAGTACATCGGCGTATCCGTCCAAACGTGATTATTGTACGGTGCGTGCCACGTCAGAAGAGTTCAGAGCTATGCGGTAGAAAGAGAGACGCCTTGTAGGTGAATATTAATATTAGGCAATCCGTGCTCTGCGAGCTGAAGTGCACTTTATTGCTTCTAGTAACTTTTTATTTTTTAATTCGGATAGGTAAGCGTTTGACCACATTCTCGACTTTCTAAGTGACGATGTAGTCGAAGGTGTTAACAGGCTTAACCTAGAATTAATTCTGGCTCTCAAGGACAGCTGTCGGAACACACCGTTAGGTGCTTGGCGACAGATTTTTCACTTGAGGGTGGTTGCCAGCCAGGCGGGCATTCGCCCTTCCACCATTCGGTGAAGCACAGGCCCGCGGCGGAGTTAAAACCGTGGACCTGCTGCGCGGCAGTCCATAGCGAATGCCGCTGAGCCCACACAGCTTCACACTCTTATTTATTGGAATGGTTTGCGAAGTGATCCTTCTGATCTTTTTTATTCTGTGCTAAGATTAAAATTGCTTATAATACCTGTGCAACGTATGGTGTAACCATAGCGCCGAGCCTGGCAACACCGCTGCACGCGCCCACTGCAGTTGACCTTAATGCCGTAGGGTACACCTGAAATATTAAATCATAATTTTAATGGGAGAATTAAGGGTACTCACCGATAATTGTCAGGCACATCTCTAAAAATGTTATAAATAACCGGAAATGCTATAAATAATTCAAAAAATACACCAAGCTTTCAAAATTACTACAACAGGAAAAAATAGTTTTTTTGTCTTTCTTTGTTATTTTGTAAACTCATTCGCTTTCTTTAATACTATTCCAAAATTTAAGTACTGGGCCAAAAATGTCAGTATTTTGTGAATTGTACTTCCCCCCTCCGAAATCTTGCTGTATCAGCCGTATTGTCCACTGCTGAACACAACCTTCTCATTTAGGTTTACCATAATCCCCACGCTTGGGAGGCGTCTTGACCGCAGTACAGTTCCTCAATAGGTGTTGCTGCCATCCGGTATTTTATCCTTAGTCGCCTCTTACAAAATATACAGGAAGAGATAGGGTGGGGAATTGGGTGATTTCTAACGTGGCACCCCATGGGCATCTAATCTTTAAAATCTGCCAAAATCAAAACTACTAGCAAACACTAAGAAATTAAGTATTTGTATAAGATAATAAATAATAGGAATTGACAAATAACTACTTACATACCCTTATCCCGGTGGGTCCGGTACAGTATTAGATATATTCAGTATGTATTTACCTCAGGTGTGTAAACGTAAGCAGCCTGAAACAGTCCAGCGATGATGCCTCGCGCCAAAAACAACACGCATGTCAAGAACGTACGGCTGGAAAAAGAAAAACACGTAGGTATATTACTAAGCAAATGCGCGTAAAGAAGTTTTATCTAGCCCAGTCTGAACATGTAAAATTAAACAACCCTACGTAAAGTAAAACTATTTTTTTGAACATAATAAGACTCGTACGGTTTGGGCATTCCCGGTACGTCACAAGTTATAATGTACTGAAATATTTTATAGCTAGAAGTTTATATCAAAGTATGGAGCTGGGAAATTATATTTTGAAGACCAGCAAAATTACCTCAACTTACCTCTACACATAACTTTTATTTCACGTAAGTACTTAAGTAGCAGTAGACCTCTTTGTGAATGAGTTCGTCTGGGGAAATACTGCCACAGTACCTATTTCTAACGTAAAGCAGTAATGCTAGCATTACTGTATTCCGGTTTGAAGTGAGTGGATGCCGGTGAAATGACAGCCAGATAAGGCTTACCAACTTTATGTCTCAGGGTGACAAGGCGCAGTGCAGTTCGTCACTTGTGACGAAATGCATCTGTTACAGGCAGAGGTTACCGCTTAACACCAGGTGGGCCTCGTTCTTCTTCCTTCGTAATTCAATAAATAAATTAAAAATAAACTCTTATTACTATGACATGTAGTAACATGTCATAGTAATAAGAGTTTATTTTTAATTTCACAGTAGTGACTGTGATCATGTGACCATAGCATATGACATCTTTTTTCAAAAACAGTGATTGTAATATGTGACATAGCATTAAATAAATCATGAATTAAAAGTCTATCAACAAAGATAACTTGACGATTTATAATTTTATGTCTAAACTTTTGTTTTATGAAATAATAGATTGATATACAAGGGATCGATATTATGAAGCGCTCGTAGCGAAGTTTGCTTAGCTGTTCTTAGCCGATCAGCAAAGTTAAGCAACGTCCGCCGCGGTCATGAGTTGGATGGGTGACCGTCAGTGACATTACTACTGATCACTTCCGTGCTTCGGAGGGCACGTTAAGCCGTCGGTCCCGGTTATCATCTGGGTGGCAGTCGTTATAGCATGGTGGTAGGGCATTTTGCGAATGCCCGCCTGGCTAGGTACCACACTCAAGTAGAAAATCTGTCGCCAAGCACCTAACGGTGTGTTCCGGCAGCTTTCCTTAAGGGCCAGTAATTCTAGGTTAGCCTGAAGAACATCTTCGACTACATATGACTTGCCATCAGGTGAGAGTGGTCAAGGACTAAACTATCAAGCATAAAAAAAAATGTGGACAATCCGGCTGTACAGTAATCAGTTTATTGTTTATAGTATCACCCTTGTATTTGCGCCAAGAGCGAACTAGAGTAATAAGACAAAATTGATAATAATTTTCTTTTAAAAAAGGCAACGATCATTTAACATCGTACTGATAGTTTTAGAGAACATAATAAAGTAGGTAGTCCCTATAACTTTACTAAGAATTTTATTTTACTAGCTTTTGTCTGCGACTTTGTCAATTTTAAGAAGTCCACATTACTATTACATTCCGTTTGATCCCTCGAATAAAAGTATGATATTCTTTATATTACACACTTTCTGTATTTAAAATATAAGCACGGATAAGTAGGGTACTTGGGATATGTTAGCTGTGCTACTCAATTTCCCTACATTATATATTTAAAAAACCTACAAATTAAGGTAACAAATTGAGATTTTGGGGCTGAGCTGCCCGCGTCCGTAGGAGAGTACCCTTAAATTTGATTCCCTACACGTGGTTCCTGGTTGGTGCTAAACAGGCAGCAGCTAGGTGGTAAGTCTCTTAAGCAGGAGGCCGTCTCGGCGGGTACCACTGCAGTGTCATGTATTCTGCTTCAAAGCAGTATTGCACTGTGTTTAGGTATGAAGGGCACTGTAGCGTGTGAAATTACAGGGCAAACGAGATTTTAGATCGGAGTGACGAGCGCAGTGCAGTGTGCAGATCAATGACACTGCAACTGTTTATGAGCAGACGTGATGCTTACCATCAGGCACCGTTTCGCGTGTCTCATCACTTTATAGCATAAAAAAAAAAGATAACAAACTTACTTTCCGTTGTATATTAGTACGCAAATGCATACGGCAAATATCACGAACTGCACAGCCATCGTTTTCTTCCTTCCAAACTTCTCTATGATAAATATCGTTGCGAATATACCTGCAAATAAGTAATGACAAGTGTGTTAAGAACCTTCGGCCTCTATTCTATGAAGACGGAGTTTTGTAAATGGTGAAATTATTTTCACTTGTACATCCGGTCTTGATGTACCTTAGGTAGTGGTTACCACGTAGCATTTACTTTTCTTATATAAACCATTCTTCATAATTTGTTTTTTTTTTCACCTATATTTACTTAAAAATATTGATCTGCTATATTTATTTATATGTTTTTGTGCAATCGTTATGCAAGTGAGGTTTGAGATATTTTATTTCTCATAAGAAAATATTTCACTTACATGAGAATAATGTTAACATAAGCATAACTAATAATTATCGATGTCGTACAAACAAAGTAAAGATATTTTTTTTATTGTAGGGTAGTTACAAATAGATAAAATCAGTCATCTATATTGTTTGGTTCGATACGAGCGAGGTTTAGCCACAACATGGCTACCAACAAGTTACAGACGAAGATCAAGCGTACCTGGAAGTGGCTCAAGCGCACCTACAAGTGGGATTATTAACAATAATTACCTCCCTCTGACCACTTCTAACATCTCTACGATGATAAATTTGATTTTAGACATCTCCAGTTAAAACGATCTAATTTCCGAGCGTGACTGATAGAAATGTAACTATAAGTCCAAAAACGTACCAGGAAACTCAGCTAGCGTAGTCCACAAAAGGTCCATATAATCAGTTGTCTGTAAGGGGCGACAATCCGCCGCACAAGGCTCCTCGAGACTGCCAGGTTCTGTCTCAAACAGTTCCGTCGTCATTAGTACTAAGCCGTAGTAGCAGAATGCACAGGACATCCTAAAAGTCGTAATTAATGAATAGCACACTTATATAATTATTATATATATTATAATAAATTAATGTCTCGATTTAGATTCGTGGTATATAAACGTTTAGGTATATGATGTTCAATTAGTATTTTTATATGACTTATTCATAATAATTCAAAATAGTATGGTTTAATTATTATTCATATTTTTATCTTTTCGTGTATCAATCAAAGCTCCATGTAACACAAAAAAATATAATGCTAAAAAGTATATATTAAGGATATACAGAGTGAATTTTTGAGACGGGGCAGTAAGGTACCTTAGCCGTTATAGTTACAATAACTGTAATTACCTTATACCCTCTATATTTCCGTAAAAATGTAAAGAAAATTTTTCGCGATTTCTGACGTTTCTAGTACTCAAACCTCAGTCGGTCCAGAAGAGACTTTAGATCCTTGTAGGAAACGGGATCGATTGGCATCAAAAAAAGTTTTTGTGTTAAATTACCATTTTCTTGCTGACTGTATTTTTTGTCCAAAATCTGTAGATGCAATTCAGAATACCTTAAAATTTATGGATAGTCTCCTAAAAAGTTTTCCTGTAACTACAACGGTTAAGGTCAGGTACCTTAACCCTTACTGTCCCATCTCAAAAAGACACCTCAGCTATACTCTGATTTTTAATTCGAGATCAAAAATGTAAACAAAGGTGTTAACTGTGCAAAAAAATTACAAGTACTTGGTAATTTTTCTAATTTTGGGAACGGATGGAGCATTTAATGTAAAAAATATATTTAATGCTATAATTTATTGCATTATTATGAAACAATAAAACACTTTTATATGCGCGTACATATTTTCGCATATATTCAAGCCTGAAAAACTTAGTGTAAGATTTTTTGTTTTTAATTGCCACACTTGTGAGAATATTTTTGAAGAAAAACTATTGAACACCCTGACCTATCAGTTTGACAATGACATATATTGACATTTCTTTCTTTAAATTTTTGATCTCGAATTAAAAACCAGAGTATAGGAGTGACTCGTCACCGTGACTCCAGTGTGTGCAGTTTGGAGAAAGACATTGTTTGGAGTTGGTGAGTCGTCACCTTTCGATGGGGATTGTATTCTCTTTAGATCGTATTATCCTTCCAAAATAGGTATGCATTTATCATACAATATAATATCTAGGACGATAATGATTATACTTACCAAATAAACCAGAGCAACAAGCTTGTATTTCTGAATTGGGGAATCAACAAATGCTTCAACCGACCGCGTTGTCCAATCCCGACCGAGTCATCGCACACCAGCCGCCCCAGCAGCATCGGCCTGCCATTATCTTTAGCAATCTATAATAATGAGCCTTTTCTTATTTTGGAAATTATTTCGGATGGAAAAAGATAACTTGCACCAAGTTTCAAGTGTGACTTGAACCAGCAACTCCCAGAATACCGTCCTGGAGCATTACCAATTATGCTATGGAAGCGGGTGCTGGACTGTCGAATCTTCTCTATCCGTTTGAATGCACGTCTTTTTGACGTTGGCGACATCTACCCAAATAGCAGAAGACTATTTACTTAGGCTGGTAGGTTGATATACGATCATCACTGAACACCAAATCGATGAAACCATTTTGTTTTCCATCCGAAATAATCTGTTTTCACTTAGCATGCGTTAATGCTCTTATAAAATAATACTTTTCTTCTGTTGTTCTTATTTTACATTGTATACGTATCATTCGAACATTTGCCATTCGCCATGTCATGGTTAGATAAACAAATTCAATTTGCATTTAAAAGTTAAGTTTAATCTTGTCATGTAAAGTAGAGTTAAAAACTCGAAATGAAATATAAATCTCGAAAAGTCACGTATAAGAATAGAGCTACATTTCAATACAGGTAAAGCCTGCAAAATAGAGATTTCACGAGCGAAAACTTATAACAAAAAAAACCGGCCAAGTGCGAATGGGACTCGCGCACGAAGGGTTCCATACCATTATCTGTAACCTAATCTTGCAAGTTACAGACACTTTTCGCAGTGTCCGATTGAGCTAGGTATAGGTACGGCGAAAACCTCTTTTATTGTATGGGAGCACCTTAATTATTTTTATTTTAACTAATTATATTTATAGAGAACATAAAACTAAATATTCTGTGAATAGTTAAAGCGTCTTCTTTTCACCGTTATCAGTATCGAGCAAGAAACGGTAAAAAAAACAAGTTTGTTCTATGGGACCCCATCTTAAATATTTATTTTATTTTTAGTATTTGTTGATATAGCGGCAATAGAAATACATCATCTGTGAAAATTTCAACTGTCTAGCTATCACCGTTCTTGAGTTACAGCCTAGTGACAGACGGACGGACGGACATAGAAGTCTCAGTAATAGAGTCCCGTTTTTACCCTTTGGGTACGGAACCCTAAAAGTATTGATATAAAACTGCCTAGGGATCAAGTACGTCCGTAAGTACGCGGCCATTCCTCAAAGTGATTTTGATGAATTTATTTTAAGCATGCCAAATCGCTGTGCTTGTGTGATTAGTGTAAATGGTAGAAACACAGAATAATAATTATTATAATTTTACAATAAACATAGCCAAAATCCAATTTTTTTTCGTTTTTCTGCTATTTGATTGACGACATTAACTTAGGTTATATTTCTTCAAATAGCAAAAAAATGATTCTTTTTGCATATTAATATAGGGATTCGTTGTTAACTTAAACATAGGAATTATATTAAAAAACCAGTCTGGATAATTAGATTTGGTAATTATTAATTAAATATTTTTTTATAGTTCAAAATATACATGATCCCTAGGCACTTTTGATGTGTGCATATTATAATATTATTATTATAATAAATTACCCCTACGGGGTATCACAGGAACTACAATTTTATGTTTAAGACCGTAATTCTTATATGATATGCAATAAAGATATTAGATTTGAAAAATAAAAAAGAAAATGGAATAGTATTAACTCCCACAATAACTAGTCCGTATATTTTATTTACCTGTTCCAATGTTGCCAAGGCCTTATCCGGCTGACCGCATGCTACGTGAAACCTCGCTGATTCTGGAAGCCACTGAAAATTAAAAGTATTAATTTTATTATTATTGTCCGTTTTGAAGGTTTGAAGGGCAATCGTGACTTAAAAACGAATGTATCCGAGTGTCGAGCGCAGTGCACTCTCATAAACAATGGTGCCACACTCTATCTGTAACGGACAGACATTATGCTTATCATCAGGCGCCTGCTCAATCTCACGTATGAACAAAAAAAAACTGTCGCCATGCACCTAACTGTATTTTCCGGCAGCAGTCCTCAAGAGCCATTAAATCACAGGCACCTGAGACTTCCTAACTGTACATCTCAGGGTGACGGGCGCAGTGCAATTCGTTACTTGTGACGAAAAGCATATGTTATAGCCAGAGGTTAGTCAAAGTCAAAATCATTTATTCAATTTAGGCGTCTACGACGCTCTTATGAAGGTCAATTACAAATTTTAGTATTGAAATATTCTACATTGTACTGCCACGTTCAGCAAATAAATTGTTTAGAGCCACTGCGAGAAGAACGGACAGCTTAACAGGTGGGCTTCGTGGTTGTTCCGTTACAATCTCATAAAAAAACCTGTCAGTAACAAAAATACACTCCCTCATAGAAGAAATGATAAACCCAAAATCTGCAACTGAACATCAAAGTTTACTGCCGTTTTTTCATAATTCATCACCCAGCAAAGGAATGGGAAATGGTATTACTTTTATAATAAATACTGGCGAACTCAGTTAGTGGCCTGCTTGATGTCAAAATACTGTCCCTGTCCGTATCGTGTATAGAAAGTTAGTTCAGAAAAATGTTTTGCACGGCATTGTATTTCTATTCATATTAATAAAGTGTGTATATTAATGCACTACCTATAATATGCCATCTATACTGTCAACGTGTGAAACTTTGTATATTAATTTGTCATTAACTACTTACATCAACGTAACTATGTAACTAACCCCCAGTTTCTGAAACGTTTATCAAAGTCTTGATCAGTTAACAGGTTAGTTAGGGTTAGACCTGGTTTCACCATACTCTCCCCCCGAAGGGTTCCCGCCTTGTCGTGGCGGTGGGGCTTAGTAGCCGTGGCTTCGTCACCCACGGTGAAGCGAAGAGGAACCAGGGGCCGTGCTGGCTTGGGCAGTCGGCCGGCCCCAGAGGGGCCGCTCCACTGGGCTTTGCCTCTAAGTCCAGACTGGAGCGGCAACGGGTAGGCTGCGGTGCTGTATGGGCAGCACCGCATCTGAGGCGGGCTGTGGTGTTGTATGGGCGACACCACAGCTGACGGTGAGGGGCCACGGCGGGAGAGGAGTGCCGGTATCACGGTGCGCCGCTCTCCCTACCTTCCGTGGCCACGGCGGGGCCGCCACCGTTGGATGGCGGACGCGGAGGGGCCGCAGGGGAGGAGGAGTGTTGGTATAGCGAGGCGCCGCTCTCCCTATCCTCTGCGGCCGAAGTAGCAGGCGACGGGGCTACTCATCTGACCCGTCGCAGGGGGACCTTGGGCGTCGGAAGCGGGGTCGTCTGACGCCCATTTGCGGGCTTGGTCCCCGGGTGGTAGCGACGTGCCATGTGTTCTGGTGCGTCGTGAGGGGTAGCACCCCAGGAGGGGTCCGGCAACGGACAACCGTGGCGGGTTCGTGGTTGAGTGCTAAAGCGACCCTGCGATCCCGCCGAGAAGCGGTAGAGACGGAACACCGTGTGTTATTTAGTCGGTAGGGGCACTTGCTGCTGTGGGAGTAGTTGGTGTCGAGCCCGACATATCCCGGCCACCTTCCCCGGGGTGGACGGGAATGCGTAAATGCATTTTTCACACGTTAAAAAAATAAAAAAAATAAAAAAATGGTTTCACCATACTCTGATCCTCGCCGAAGTGTACCACTTCGTGGCGGCGAGGAGATCCCGCGGGGAGCCTCCAGCGTGGGAGGAGGTCACGCGCATGCGACGGCAGGCGCGGGCCGCCCTGTTGCGGCGGTGGACGGAGGACCTGGCTCCACCGGTCCCTGGACAGAGGACGGTGGATGCCATTCGCCCGGTCCTTCGGAGGTGGGTAGGGCGGCGATTCGGGTCGCTCACCTTCCGATTGGTGCAGGTGTTTTCCGGGCATGGATGCTTCGGCAAGTACCTGCATCACATCGCAAGACGTGAGGCGACCCCCGCCTGTCACGAGTGTGGAGCGCCAGAAGACACGGCGCTCCACACGCTGGTGGAGTGCGCCGCGTGGAGTCCCATGCGGCACACCCTCACAGCGGTCATAGGCGCAGATCTGTCGCTGCCGAGCGTGGTTAACGCTATGCTCGGCAGCGACGGATCGTGGCAGGCGGTGGTCTCTTTCTACGAAGAGGTGATGGCGCAGAAAGAGACCGCGGAGCGGGCGAGGGAGGACGACGTCCTTTCAGACCCGCTCCGGCGTAGACGAACTGGGGGAAGGAGAAGGCGATTCGGGCGCCTTCTCGCTCTTACCTAGTGTTGTGCGGATCATCGGTGGAGAGTCGGGGGATTCTCCACTGGCTTGCACGATCCCACACGTCTGGGGGATGGCCCTAATGAGCTGGGTCATCCCTCCATTGGCCGGGGCCCGTCACCGGTGACGGGCCAACCGCCGGGGCGAGATGGTGATTGCTAACGCTACCCCATCTCGCCCCGACTAGGCGGCAGACTGCTCATCCCGGGTTTTTAGTGGGTAACCTCACTTACTACCCCCCCGTGGGGGTAGTAAGGCCCCTCAGGCGAGGACTCCCACATAACCACCCTGCTCCCCCCGGAGCCGGGTGGTATCCATAAAGGATTTTCCCGGGTCAAAAAAAAAAAAAAAGGTTTCACCATACTCTGTTATATATTTAACGCCTTGTTAATCCTTTTAACGGACTGTTAACTGAACTGAGTGTCCCACCAAGCGTTAATGGATGATTAATTCTCTTAACAAGGCGTTAAATCTAATCACTGCCCTAGAGGTCCGTTAAATAGTTAACAGGCTGTCAGTGATGTGAAATATGAATTTATTGTCATAACATAAGTAGATCAAAAATGGATGATGATTATTTTTGAAACTGATGTTTTATAAAATTTAGATAATATGGACAGAATAGTACTACATCCAGAAATTGAGACTGCACATAATTTTATGTGCATATTCGTTTATCGGGTTGGGAAAATGCAGAGTAGTTTAGAAATTGGAAGGGCGTTATGTCCGTCAGTTGCTTGGCGACAGATTTTCTACTTTTTACGATCTATTAATGTGCAAGTATTGGCAGTGCAGTTTTTTTTTGCCTGATAGATTAGCCTTTGACCACTATCTCACCTGATGGTAAGTGATGATGTGGTCGAAGATGTTGTTCAGGCTAACCTAGAATTATTGGCTCTCAAGCACAGCTGCCGGAACTCACCGTCAGGTGCTTGGCGACAGATTTTCTACTTGAGGGTTACCACCCTCTAGCTGCTGGCTAGCTACCACCTTCAGAGCCTTTTACAGAAATGCTGTTTGATACTGGGTGGTATGGTAATGCAGTTTTATTGGCTGATAGTGGATACATTAATTGAAAGGGTCAATCCTCTACCACCCTCAAGTAGAAAATCTGTCGCCAACACCTGACTGTGAGTCATGGTGCCACTGGAAAATCCAAGAAAACTGGTGGAGGTACTCTATTATGAATCTCAAATAAAGAGCAGAAATCCTATTGAACGCTTGTATGGAAACGTTGATCCCCCGAGCTTGAGTTGGGCATGTAAATGAAATTAAATAACTGTCTGTTAGTACCACAGGAGTACTGAATATCTTTTTAGTAAAGCAAAGGAAGGTTTACCAGCAGATGACCCTTAACTTGACTTACCAGCACCATGGGAAGAATAATTAGATCAAGGCTACATCACAGAACAAAGAAGTGAAGATGCAATCACAAGAAACAAATGTGTGTATATGCAAAGATAGCTAATAAATAATTATTTTAAAAGTTTTCACCTGTGCCAGTCAAAAATCCTATAACACATGTATGGCATAATTCAATACTTAGACAAAAATATGAAATAATAACAAATACTTTTAAAATATTTTAAGAAAACATCAAATTAATATTTTAATAAAACACTTAAAAAATATAAAAATATATCTAGTGACAATTCCGCTTAATTTTCCTGCTAAGCCGACGTGACGTAACAAACGCCACGCAGCCAAACCGGAAGAATTTTCGACGCGTTTCGCTTCTACACGAAGCATCCTCAGGAGGTCTTGACTCTTCGAGCGCACGATCGAGAATTCATTCTCGATCTTTGGATTTCCGCAAAGTAACGCCTGAATCTATTCATTAAAAATATGAAACTATTACGTAAGGCTAGAAATAATAAATTAAAATAAATACATTAAATTTTTTAATTTATTGCACCTTACATTCAAATATTATATATATATATACCTAACTAAAAACAAATACTTCTAGATTAAATACTAAAATTATTCATTTTAGGATTTTTCATATTTTTTTGTTCTTGTAATTTTGCAGTTTTAATTATTTCTTGATTTATTTAACTGCTTTTCTTTTATGTTACTGTTGGTTTCTGAATTTCCTTTTCATAATTTCCAATAAGTCCAACTTATTTCAGGATGTGTCTCTTCTATTAACAGAAAGTGTAGTGACCACTATAGTTTTTAATGCTTCTGGTGTTCAACAGTTCCAAATATTTATTTTCTGCATACTGAAACAAAAATAAATATCAGCTAAAATACTTTCAATGAACAGATATATAGATAGATAGTCCTATCTTTAATTAAAAATGAAAATTATTACAATATACTTAAATCCCCAATGCATTCATACTATTTTTGGTTTAATTATAATTTTAGTTACACCAAGAATAGTAAGAATTATTAAATTAATATATTATACAAGCAGACGGACCAATACATTTTGTATGCAGCTGTTATCGGAGATGTGAATTGAACCGGATATGATTGCTAGATTTTTAGAAGTCTGCCTCAGTAAATACACTAAATAACTTTCTGGATATTTTTTTCTGCCATCAACCATCCTGTGTATATAAATAAAAACAAAGCTGAATAGCCACCACCTACTTCTAGTTGTATATTTTCATCTGCAGGTTTATATATTTGCGATGGTCCAGCATCATAAACATCTGCGTTGTCATCATGGTATAAATAAAGTAAAAAATTTACTGCGTATCATATCAACACACAATTACAAACTGTATTAGTGAGGAATGAGAAAAGCA
This sequence comes from Plagodis pulveraria, assembly GCA_963890685.1. Lineage (NCBI taxonomy): Eukaryota > Metazoa > Arthropoda > Insecta > Lepidoptera > Geometridae > Plagodis > Plagodis pulveraria. Next base: position 16,021,440 of record OY982958.1, on the reverse strand, counting down.
AGTTGCCTGCAACAAGTGTCACTCTGAATTTGGAAATCTACAATTTAAGAACTTGCACAGCAGTGCACTGCACTCGTCTATCACCCGAAGATAATAGATGTCAAATATCTTTATGCCCAGTAAATTCATTGAAAACATTGCCCTTCAATCCCGACTTCGAACACAGTAGTGTTTGCACAATACCTACTGCTTAGCGGTTGAATAATTGCATGTGGCACTTTCCAAGACAGACACTGCAAGTCTTTGCAGATGTTGTGGTGATTAGCGTCTGCTTATCACCACAAAAATAGTGAAATATGAAGCTAACTGTGAGAAATATAAACATTTTAATCTACGAGATGTTCGTGAAGTACGATCATCAACAGTGCATTATATTAGCAAATATTAAAGCCAAAACTTACTTGAGTTTTTTGAAATTATGAGATATTCGTTGGTATAAAAACTGGATACCTATCAGAATCGTATGGACTGTCTAATCCTGTAAAATGTCAGGCCTCCTTCTGCAAAGTAAAACCAGAGCAGTGAGCGTGTTACCTGGATGGAATAACTGGGTGATACGTATGAAAATAATACTAGTTCCCTACCTGTTAAAAGGACTTGTTCCTTTGTTGCTGCTTTATCTTTCCTCGTGGTACGTTTTATGTTGTCTCAGCAAGTTTTGAGATGATATGTGTGGTGTGGTGAACCCAAAACGAGCTCCTGAACTATAATATTCTTCTCGTTTGTAAAAAAATAAGCCCGTGAGTTTTCTAGAACATCGTGAATTAATTAAAACTTGTTTTATCAACACTAAAAAAACAAACACTACAAGCACAACATAAAATCCTGAAACTCAAATTAACGGGAGTTTAACATTTCAACCAGTAAAATGAAAAGTGGCCCGGTTGCATTATACTGCTACTGCGTGAACGTTATTTGAATTCGGCCGCGTAGCTTAACAAGCGACCGAATTCAAATAACGTTCACGCAGAATACTGAGACGTGTAGAATATGGGCCCCTCGATTTGGTCGTATTAGAATGAGAGTGAATGATTTATGTTTCGTTCCCGTCATAGATCAAATAGAATATATACCACCCCGTAACATGGGATTTACTAACGGTCCGCTAATTTTTCTTCATAGCACGTAAACTGATTTAACAGCTCTGTTACTTTTAAGGACCCATTAGCTAATGCCTGATTTAGAGTAAACAAACAATGTATGGTGAAATTAGGCCTTAGTATGTCATTAACTAATTACATTAATTTAACTATGTATACTAAGTTAGTCATTAACTAATTACATTAATTTAACTATGTATACTAAGTTAGTCATTAACTACTTACATTAATTTAACTATGTATACTAAGTTTGTCATTAACTACTTACATTAATTTAACTTTGTATACTAAGTTTGTCATTAACTACTTACATTAATTTAACTATGTATACTAAGTTTGTCATTAACTACTTACTGGACATATCAGCGCGAATATGAGCAGCGGTATCGTTGAGAGAGCGAGGAGCCAATGCACGCCTAACGTCGGCATCACAACTAGCGCTAAGGCCACCTCTAAGCAAGCACCGAGCGCCCAGAAACACTGTAAAAAACGTTTTGAAGTTTCTTAAACTCTATCATTACATCCATTCGACTGTATTATGTTCCAAAAAAATTCAACCCACTTGATAACCTTAAATTGTAAAGGCGAGGAAGGAAAAAAATTACCAAAATAACAGCTCTTAATCTTAACCTGCAATCCCCAAGGCGAAGGGAAAAATACCAGAAGGTGGGCAGCAGCGCTTGAAGAACAGCTCTTAATCTTACACTGAGGCCAAGTGTGGGGATTATGGCAAATCCCTGTATTGGGAGATGCTTTATTCAACGGTGGACGTTACGACTGTTGATGATGATGACATAATTACAATCTTTGGACCGAGTTAACTTTTAAACAAATATCTCATTAAATAACAAATCACTCAACAAAATAACACGATGATATGACGGCTCATGATAGCTGACTTTGACATTTCCAGATGGCAGAGGCAGATTGCCATTATAATTCGTAATGTTAGTTCTCCTGCTGACCAAATCCACTCTATTTTCGAACATACTCTAATATGAATCAATACAAGTCAAACATAAACTAGGCTAAAAATGGCCAAAAGTATCCAAATACACAAATAAAAACTGTTCCAAAGACAAGCTCTGGCACGAAAATCGTATTGGATCTTGCAATTTCTTGTTCGATTTTCTTTTTATTCAGTATTTTCAGTATTTCCCCTGACAGCGACACTGATCCAGCTATATACACCGGTTCTCTTCTTGAAGATGAAGCGGACATGGATACCACACCTCACAATGACTATTTATTACCAAAAACATACTTACAACATAAATATTTGTCAGCCTGATTCTTCGAAAAATCGAGCCTTTATGGTAACGCTGTTCCACTCACGAATTATTTCAAAAACATGCTTATACAGTATTATATTAATAGGATTATAAATATTAAATGATGAATACCTACATCAAGGAGCACAACACACTTGGCTCTTTGTTTTGTTGGAAGAAACTCTGCATACAAAGTGACACTGAAATCAAGAGCATCAAATAAAAGACAATACTATGTACCATCATGTAATTATTATAATTATAATATTTGCTTACAAATTACTGACTAAATAATATATCGCATCAAATCGAGTGGGGAATGCCCTTGATCTTTCATTTTAAGGATTGTTTTACCAAATCTAAACTAGCTAAATAAATTCAAAATTACAAATATAAGATAGGAAAAATTTAAGTCATGTGCGGGATGTAATGTAATCCGAATAGCAGGCGTTGTTGCAAAAATAACAATATTAAAATAGCTGAATAATTGTTGTATTTTTTTATGTTATTTTGACGGAACAAGCTCGAGGTCTACCTAATGTTAAGCGGACTAACCTCTGCCTATAACAGATGCATTTCACCAGAAGTATGTACTGCGCCCGTCACCTTTAGACATAGTTGTTAAGTCTCATGTGCCTGTAATTTATATATAATAAATATATTCATATGCTATTGTGGTCTGCGGTTCGAACTTTAAATCCTGTCTCAAATTGAGATCAACCTCAAATAAAAACCTCTCATCAATCAACTGGCGGTTGGTTATGACATCTATAAAAATATAGACATACTGGCAATTTTCCATACGGGTTGCCACCATACTGCCAGTCTAGAAAGCTACACGCCTTCATCAAAACCACTTCAGTAGTTACAGCGTGACGGTAGTAACAAACACACATTCTTTCTTATCACTTAAAATAAGATATATAATTCTGATTGAACACTTACGATTGAGGCACGCATCCAATAGCGAATCCGACAAGCCCTCTCAAAAACAGTAGCCAAAGGAAATTAGGTGCTATCGAACTTAATAGTCCATAATAGAACAGAAGCACTCCACACATGCTTAATGCCTGTAAAGTAAAACAAGATTTAAAAGAATTGTTAAGCAGTACATATTACAAAAGAAGAGATAGCCCAAGACCGTTGGTGTTCATTCTGCTGTGGGGCATCCATAGCAAATGTCTTAATGTAGGCCTTGCATGGTTTTGGAGGGTAAAATGTGGATATAACTAGCAATCATAAAACTTATCGTCAAGTACGTAATTTAAATTGAAATTTAGACTGCTTGTTAGAAATTACTTAAGAGACAGTGATTCTAGGTTAGCTTGAACAACACTTCAACCACTCTATAACCTACTATCAGTTGAGATAATGGACAAAGGCTCGGCGATCAGCTATAAAAAATACCATCACCAATAAGCAGAATAGAGATGATAGGGATACTACTTTGAGGAATCTGACAGCGTCATAATTGCAATACACAAGATATTAGCGTCACGTCAAAACTGAGCAGCAAAAGACCAGGCGAAACCAGGACCACCACCAGCGGATTGAGCAACTGTGGCGCTGGTCTGCCTAGGCTGCTGCCTCTGACTAGCACGGCAGCTGCTATACCGATATGGAAAGCACCGGTAAGACCCTAGCAGAGGGAGAATTTCTATGTACTCCTCCATATCTTATTCTCATAGGCGCAAGGCCTACCTCATGTAAAGCGATAACCTCTGCCTATACTGCTTATTATCTATAATTCCCTAATGCATTTCGTCACAAAAACTGCAATCTTACGCTGCGATCTCTCAGCTGCCTGGTATCTCAGATCAGAGAAACAAGGGAAATTTGCCTTAAGGCTGTTTGCTCTCTGTTTAACTAACGCTCCAATAAAAACAATTATGGCATATTAAGAAGCCTGAATTAAAGCAAATGTGTTCGTACGCGCCACCCCCATTACCTATCTTGTTACCTGATGTGTGGTCCCCACCACGATATTAAGATATATCTTGACTACAATGTAACTAGGCACTATTTTGCCTTTTTTATTTAGCTACATTCTTTCAAGGAATATGATTAGCATTGACTAGAAATAGATAATTATAAAATCTTACAGTTTTCCTTCCATATCTGTCGCTGAGGTTTCCCCAAAATGTAGAGCTAAGCATCATTCCCAAGAATACTACTGTGGTGGTCAGGGCTTGTTGGTATCTGAAAACAAAATATATGGATATTATCATATTGTAATGAGTTTCCTTTTCCATGTGTAAACTATGCTAATGAAACAATTATTACACGGTAGGCCACGCGGGCGATCTAGCGATTCTCATATTGGGTCACTTTACAAATATGGCCTTTGAGTTTTTGAGAAACGCACTAAAATTTATCGATTAAGAGGAACGGGAAGAGAAGCTCCTACAAAAAAATAGGTATTTTAACAAAGTGATGCTGTCTCGCCGCTAAACACCCGAACAGAATAGTGCGATAAGGACAATTGCAGCTCCTTGAAGTTTTGACTTAGAATTTGAGCATAATATGCGTTCTGGGAGAAAAGTGTTCTCCTATAGTAAACAATTATCAAATCTAAAAATGTTGGTCTTATTTTATAACTGACAGAATAAACGAGGTTTATAGGTTCCCTTTTTCTTTATTTATCATTATCTTTCCTATAAATAATTCACAAACTAGAGATACAAGTTTTGAGAAAATGACAGTTTTTGAATACCCATTTCCATTAAAATTACATTAATATAATGATAAAATATAACCAAACTACCCTATTGCTTGAAGAAGAAGACCTATGAACAAAGACTAGAGATTTTAAAACTGCCAACCCTACAAGACCGGCGTAGACGAGGTGACCTCATCAAAACCTATAAAATTCTCTCAGGCAAATACAACTCCTCTAAGCTGCCTTTTGTCTTCAAGCCCAGTGATACTACTCGAGCATGATGTAGTAATAATAAGCAACTAGCTGGCTGGAAGTCAAAGACAAATGTTGGACATCACTCCCTCAACCACAGAGTGATGATGTTGTGGAACAAGTTACTGCAGGAAGTGATTGATGCTCCATTTACCAACCGTTTTAAGAGAAGACTTGACAAGTGGTTTTGTGAAAATAAACTTAATAGTGAAAGTGGAACAATAGTAATTTAATAGTTATTATAAACAGTTATGGACAAACACACACCAACCTAGATATAGGCACATCAGCCTGTTGCTGCTCGCCTATTATTCAATAATAATAAAAATCAAAACCTATAAACCTGGATATTAACATCTATAAAATTTCCAAAAATCATCAAAATCGATGATTGTTTAGGGGGGTAAAAACGTTTTCTCTTTTTATATGAAAATTCGAGACTTATAGAGAGAATAATATTTCTATTATTCTTTAAACTAAATGGAGCATAATTATTTGAGGAGTGAAACTAAAAAAATTACAGATAGCTGTTGAGCAGCATACAATAAAATGTCGTAAAACTATGGTAAATCCGTTCCATAACATCGTAGTTCGGAACAGTGCGGTTTGATCCTACCTAAAGAACGAATTAAATATTATGTATCACGGATGTGCAAGCGAGATATTATTATTATTATTCTTATTGTGATACACTAAGCAGCTTAAAGCTGATGCGTGTATATGGAAAACAAAACAGTGCACATTAATTTTATAGTTCCAAATGTTTGTCTAGTCTATTTTTAAAACAGTTCACTGAAGGGGCTCTAATAACGGTTTCTGGCAGTCTGTTCCATTCATTGACTACACGGTTTGGCAAAAAGTGTTTTTTTGGTTTGCTGTTGCACTTCAAAATTTGCAGCTTCAGAGAGTGTCCTCTCGTCCTATTGTTGTCATTCTTTGTGTAGATGTGTGTCATGTTTGGGACATTATAATATCCATTCAAGATTTTATATGTTTCAATTAGGTCTCCTCGTTGTCTTCGCTGTTCTAAAGTGGTCAAGCCCAGTTTCTTGAGACGAAGTTCATATGGCACATTCTTCAATGATAGAACCATTCTGGTTGCTTTACGCTGTACTCTTTCAAGAAGATCAATATCTTTTTTAAAGTATGGACTCCAAATTTGGAATGCATATTCCAGTAGTGGTCGTATATATGTTGTATAAATCTTCAAAAATAGAGTTTTGTCAATGTGCATAAAAGTTTTTCGTATTGTGTACAGAATTGAGTTGGCTTTTTTTGTCATACTTATGATATGTGTCTCCCATTTCAGATTTGATGTGATATATACTCCTAGATCTTTTTGGCATTCCACAACTTCTATTGGATTATTATTAATATGATATTTTGCCTTTCGCCTTTTAGATACAAGATGTTTATAATATATCGCGCTCGCACTGTTCCGAACTACGATGTTATGGTACGGATTTACCATAGTATTACGACATTTTATTGGGTGCTGCACTACAGCTATCTATAACTTTTTGGTTTTACTCATTGAATAATTTTTCTGCATTTATTTTGAAGAATAATAGAAATAAAAACATTGCACGTAATTTACACATTAATTAAACAAACAAAAAAATAAACCAACATGAAACGTGAAATACGCCCTAATAATTTAAGGATAACTCAAATACCCGTACTTACTTACGGGTGCCAAAACTGGGGCCTGACAAAGGCTCACAGTCAAAAATTAAAGGTATGCCAACAGGGGATACAGAGAAGCATGCTACACATCAAGCTGAAAGACAAGTGGAGACTGACCAAAATCAGAAAGACCACAGGTGTGACAGATGTCTCAAAGAAAATCAAGAGACTTAAATGGCGTTGGATTGGGCATGTGGTTAGATCTACCAAAGAAAAATGGACCAAAGAGGTCATATCATGGTACTCCAGCGATGTAAAGAGAACAAGAGGACGGCCACAAAGAAGATGGGAAGATGACCTACCACAAGGATGCCGCAGATTAGCAATGAACAGACATAAATGGCGAATTCTAGGGGAGGCCTATGTCCAGGGAGGACAACCTGATGGATAAATAATACTGGTGTTACCAATTTTTTAGAGGATACTGTGTAAAATAGAATTAAGTATTAGAAATAGGAAAATTAGTAATACGGCTAGTTAGTAAGAAATGGAAACACAACATAAGAGATTAAAGGCTATTTTAATTTAATTTTTTTATTTTTATTTTAACTCAAATACTACTTGTCAGATCTAACTCAAATTTAAATGTGACTAAATGACAAGTACCAGCATGAGAATTAAAAAAAAAACCACGAAATCGGTACACTCCAAAAACAGTTGTATTGAGAACCTTCTACTGTTATTGAAATTGGTTAAAAACAGTATATAATATAGTAGATATGTCTATTTACAACACTTTTCTTTAATTTAAAAGAATAAGAAATAAACAATAATTACTTGCTAATATTCCATTCACAGTGCAACGCTGGTGAGAGAATGCTCAATATTGTCATTTCCATAGAGTCAGCCATCCAACACAAACCAGTGCAGAGTGATAATTTAACTTGGAACCATCCAAAGCCAAGAGCATTTACTGCTTGAGTAACAGTGAATGTATCTGAAATCAAACAGTGGAAGATCTTACCATTAGCAATTTTTGACAAAACCCTTGTACAAAAAGACATGGCTTTCTTTAAATATTGTCTGCAGTTTATTGGGAATATATTTATAAATACAACAATATATTTTATTAATTATTCTATGGAAGAACACAAGACGAGAAACAACTTTCTTCTATGATGGTTAAAGTAATACAATTGAGCACAAAGTTTTGGCTCGAACGAGTAAGGTTCCGTTGGCCAAGTGGCATAGGAATCCGGCGCGAAATCGAGGATACGGGTTCTATTCCCGTCTAGAAAACAAAAATATATGCTCCAATAATTAGTATGTTTTTTTTAGGATAGATATATGTCTGGACCTTCAGCATTTGTTTTAAATGCTGGAGTTACTTGATACTTACTATAATGCATCTTTTGAAAGAGAACTACTACTTTCAAGGCCACAAGTAAGTATGGAGACTAAACTCAATGGTACTGTAGATATTGAACAAACAGTAGTAACATGATGTTATTTGGGAACAGGTACTATGAACAAATGTTCCACACTAGCTTGTCCACTGATTCAAGTAAAACAACAGGCAACCAGGGCTGGTCAAGAGAATTAGAAAAGCAAAGAAAATAAGTATGGAGACTATTTAACAGGGCCATGAATACTTACTGTGATGATGCCTGGGACATTTACAGAAAAGCATGACCATATAAAAAAAATGGCCAAGAGCGGGTTGGATTCGCACACTAAGGGTTTCATACCAACGCAGAAAGTAAACCAAAATTATTATTTTTTTAATACAGTCTGAGGTACTTAGCGGGACTGAGTCTCACATGGCTGGTTTTTATTATTGATTATTCATTATATAATGGAATAATTTATTTTACTATATTAATAGTTTATATTAAATGTACTATTTTCTGTCAATAAACAGCATTAAAATACTGTGTGGTCAACATGCACAGCAAACTGACATTTGTATCATCATATATGTAGAGTAAATATTTTCAGAATTATTATTCATTCTTTGCATCATTATATTCCTTATTTGTTATTTGCATGGCTGCAGGCACAAAAAAAGTAGTATTCCAAAATATGCACTAGTTCTAGAGTTATAAGGACAAAATCATCCTGTCCTGTTAACCCATCCCTGAATCGTAAATAAAAGATGTTTACGATTTGTCAGTACAACTGGTGGTTTAACCCATTGGCATCGGTGATAATGATAACTATAGAATTTAATTCATAACTAGGACGTAGTGGTCTTGACGATGCCAACTTATTAATCAAGTTGTACCCAAAAGTGTATTTCAAAATACTAATATGTAGATATGCAGAATTTTATAGATGTCTGCAACAGAATATGAAAACTCTGTGTGGCACATCTAATTATAATTCAGAGAATTTTAAATTTAGCTAATACTCACTCTAATTGACACAGTAGGGTAGATACTCTGTATTTATTTTCTATGGAAAATTTCGAAAATTGTCTTCTCACCAGTATATTGCTAGGTATAAATGAACTCTTAGAGAACGTACTGTTGGTGATTTTAGCTTGCAATAATTGTTTGTAGTAAGTAACAAACTTACCATCGGGGACTACCGATACCGATGCCATTTCTATCTCTTGTGGTGCAGGCATAGGCACCGGGCTTCGGGGGCCCACGCCATTGTCATCTAAATCCTGATATCCTTTCGAACGCCTCATCATCACCAATGTTGGTCCGGCAAAAAGGTTCTGACGTGGAATGGATAGAGATCGACTAACGGGAATAAATTTAGGCTACGCGATGGTTGTATGTGTATTAGTTTCTCACTACTTAAACTATCTTAATAAGTGTTGTTTGTTATGTAGACATTAATTTAAGTAATGTAAATTTATCTGTTTATTTAAATTTTTCTACCGATTCGAAATCAAAACAAAAAGTTTCGAAATTTGTTTGCCGAAGACAATTTTACTGAGTGTCAGTACTGTCAGTAGTCACCCATTGCGCTTCTGTCAGTGTCAAGTGAAATTGTCAATAACTCGAACGTCGCCGAAATGATGTTGCCTGTGACAGGCAAAAAAAAAGTGAATCACATAACAACATGTTAAATAATATATATATATATATATATATATATTAGGCATTTGGTAGATAAACACACACACACTAACACACACACACACACACACACACGCAATGAATGTTTTTCATTATTTAAAACCACGCGCATGCTAATTAAATAAACTAAAATCATTTACCTACCTATTGAAATCAAATTTACCTCTTACGATCCGGAACTCTTGAACGAGGAGAATATGTTTCCACATTTTCTGAAGCTGTGCCATTTAAATTTCTTGGTAAGATCATTATTCACGTCGCCATGACTCGAAATCATACGAGAAGCAGTGTCTCTCGGTAGCTGGAGCAAAAATTGGTTCGACCACAAACAAACGACACATCGATTTTGTAAAAGAAATTTGTTCATCAACAAAACCTAAATCCAGGCCTTACTCCATCTTAGGCGCGGCTCCCGATTGGACTCTTTTGATGGACACGAATGAAAAACACTACTAAATTCCTGAGGATGTTTGTGATGAGTCTTCGGACATATTTCTATACTCAAAAAATCTAAAACGCCTAGTACTTATACAACCTACTGTATTGTGGTTAATTTATATGCTGTAGAAGTTGCAGCAAGTAGTATACCAGTGAAATCCCTATATAACCTACTTAAAGACCTTGGCCTGTCAAGGACAACCGTAATTTCCATCCTAGAACCTCTGACTAAATAGAAGAAAAGACGGATGCTCGTAAAACATCAAACTGAAGCCACACTTTTATACATCATTACAATTTTACCGAAATAAAAGTAAAATGTAATAGAAGGTTTTTAGGTTCTAACGATTATTCCTAACCGCGGATAGCCAAACATCTATATAAGCACTCCTTATTGGAAACCTGATATGATTAACAACAATAACACAACAAGTGTCACGGGAGTGTTTTAAAAAATACTGCTAATTAACTATTTTCGTGTGAAAGTTTTGGTAGCCTAGTCGATATTTCTAACTTTTAGACCTAGAATTTAATTATTTACTATAGATAGATTATACTAAATCATCAAACGAAAATTGGTTTGAACATTCCGTGATAATAAAATAACCGTTCCTGTCATTTGAAGGACTTTTTCCCAAAATATTTTTGGTCAATAACTGTTAAATTTTGACAAACTGTAAATAAAATAAAAAACCAACAATGGTACTCGTTAAATGGTTTTCTATTTATATACGGCATCTGCGACGGGAGCATATCATATACGCATATGATATGCTCCCTGACACGCTCTTGATCGATTATTGTCTTCGTTAGTCATCAAAATGTAGGCTTTGGTGATTATATATAACTGTGGGAGAATTTTGTAATAACTTTTAACCTGCAAACTTTTATAAGGAGTATCAAATTTCTTGGTCGAACTACTATAGTTGCAGTGATAACAAAGATATTGCACTAAAACTATAATAAATTAAATTTAACTAAAACATGATTAGTTGCAAAACTCTTTACTGGTTATTTCCACTATAAGATAAGATAATGCCTAGATTTTCCTAATAAACATACGCTTGTTTAGATATAAAGTATATAATGTTACAGCTACACGAACCGACTATTAAAAACTGCACACTTTTGGAAACAACCTAAAATGTATGTCTGGCAACACTTTTGTTTAAATTTTTAATCGAAATTATAACTTATATTGCGTTGTATAATATTAAAGAAAGTACGTTATATTTAATACTTACGTGTGTTTTAATACTCAAATCGGTTTTAAATTTATTAATTCCGTTATGTATGACGTGTGTAATGTGCGGCGGTCTATCGTGAATGAGGACAAAATTGGCCAAATTTGGATACGTTTGTGTGAGTGAGTTGTCTTACATAAAATTGGCCGAATATGATGCTTCATTTTTTATTTTCATTGCCTCTTTCTTATTCATTTCTCTGAGCCTAGAACGTGTATCAAAGGCGGCATTAGTAGCATCTTACCGAATCTGGTTAGGAGGTGAGGGGAGTATTGATGTCATCGTAAAGGGGCCCTTAACCCTACTCCCAGGGTTGCAAGTCCCAGGCCCCTCTAGCCTCTTCCTCTGCAACGCTATACTAACGCAACGGACCCGGCATCCGCACGGTGAATCCATGGAATGCTAAGTAATTAGTCTCTCTACATAAAAACTAACCTAATATTAATTATGGTAACAAAATGTATAAAAGATACTTAATTAATAATACTGCAATACTATCACTGTATACACGACTAGTTTATGGAGGCAGGCGTTGCTATCTGCGACACAGACTAGTAGGTACTATAACAGATAGCATCGTTTGACTGTTTATTGTTTCCTATGTTATTTCTGTTCCAATATAAAGAATATTATTATTACATTTTAAAAGTGGGCCGTCGCTCGCCGAGTGACTATTCTATTTGCACAAAAGCAGGGTCGTATTCATCGCAGTTGAGGGCGGATATCGAAACTTGACTATTATCAAGCTTTTGCTATTCACCGTCAGATGGTTTTAGGAATAAAGTAAGCTTTTCACCCTCCTCACTCCGCAAACTGGCGACATGTTTCGTCAAGGGATAATTTGTGACCGGACCCTACTCTCATTTTTTCACTGGGCTCATCCAACCACTGCCTCATCAAATACGAATCTGTCTACACGCTTCCATACTGTGGCCAACTGTACTGGGGCATCAGGCGAGTATGGCGATACTAGTCAGCAGATTGGGATGAGATGATTTTTTGAAGTAGTGGTGACTCAGTGCAATTGGCTATGGACTGCCGCGCAGCAGGTCTATGGTTCGAATCCCGCCGCGGGCTTGAGCTTCACCGCATGGTGGAAGAGCATTTTGCGAATGCCCACCTGGCTAGCGACCACCCTCAAGTAGAAAATCTGTTGCCAATTACCTAACGGTGTGTTCCGGCAGCAGTCCTTGAGAGCCAGTGAAATTACAGGCACATGAGACTTAACAACTATGTCTGAAGGTGAGGGGCGCAGTGTAATTTGTGACTTGTGACCTACGAATAAATATGCTTGTGACGAAATGCATCTGTTATAGGCAGAGGTTAGTCCGTTTAACATCAGGTGGGCCTCGAGCTTCTTCTGTAACAATAAAATAAAAAAAAGATGCGCCAATTTTTTGGGTGCCTCCTTTGTCTACATGTTTGCTTTTCATCGGGCGAAGCCTCACACGCAGCTAATGCGGTAACGAGTGTGATTCAGCACGGAAAGGAGTACTACCTAATTTTATTAATTCGCATCGTCCTGCTGTGCACGTCACATGGATTTCTTCCAGTCGTCGGTTATAACTGTCCTCACCATCCTTACTGGTATGACTTCCTTCACTTTGCCATCGTGAGTTTCTCTAATGTCGCTGGATTCAATATTAGAGTGAAGTTGGTCGCGCTGTTGATTCCATCCTTGTTGAAGTTTATCTTCCAGGAAACTGGATCTCAAATGCCCTTTTTCTCCACAGCTGTAGCATCTCGGGCAAAATCTTCGATAATTTGTACCATATAATGTATGTCCTTTCCTGTTCCATCGGTATGTTGACACCAGTAGTAGAAAGTTTGTCGTATCCTTTGTCACTCTGTTGCGGGCAGTTATACCTCAAGTGACCCCTTTCCCCACAGTCGTAGCATCGAGGGCTGAATATATGTTTGTCATAATGTTGTGTGGTAACCTCTCGAATGTGACGCGATCGATGATCATGTCGTACGGCTTCCACCTCCAAAGCATGGGCTAGTGCGTCCTTTATTGATTCATGATGACCCAGCCTCACTGCAGCTCTCACTTCTAAGTCACGTATCCCATCTACAAATGCTAGAAGTAGAACTCCGTCAATGAATGCCGGTGATGATTAATACGCCTTCCGTACGAGCATTTCCACTTCCAACACCCACTGCTGAAGATTTTCACTGCTTCGCTGGGTTCGCTCTTTAAGCTGACCGCAGAATACATGCTCCAGATGAGCATCACCGAACCGAGACTCCAATGCCTCCAGAAGTTGGTCATACGCTATGTCTTTCCCAAGGGCCTCCAGAAATGGTTTGTCACGAAGGCCCAGAGTAAGCGCTGTCAAAGCCTGCGCATTAGTACAACCGTTGGCCTGTACAACGGCCTCAAACTGAATTTTATAGGCCAACCACGAAGAGGATCCGTCGAATGGTGGTACTTTAAATCCTCGTGGTGATGGCGCAGGTACTACTGACGCAGTTAATCCAGCTCCAGTTTTTGAAATGCCCAGCGATTTTTGCATGTCATCCATTCGGGCTTCCACTTTCTCAAAGTGGTCCTCATGCTGGTGGACCTGATCTTCCACCACTTGGAGTTTCTTTCCGATCTGACCTGTTTTTCCCTGTCCTGTCGCAGTTGTTCCACAAGGCACGGGCCTGCTCTTCCTGACGCCGGGCCTCCTCCTCTTTGTCATGTTGCAGCTGCTATTCAAGACGTCGTAGACATCTCCGCTTCCAAAGCAAGATTGTTGAGAAGAACATGCCCATTAGTCATTTAAAAATAATTAATACGGGATGACTATAACGTGATTAAGTCAGATAGCTCCGACTATAGTTTATATAAAATAAAAAAAACTGAATATTTTTTTAATTCAACCTTAATAATTTTATAATTTAGTAATCGATCTCCTGTACATAGTCATGTACTTTTCGTGGACTTTTTAAAATTATACTAACAGACTCCTGTATGTTTAGATTTATGGCCTGTAGATGGCAATAGACTTGTCACTATTACACGATAAGTTGTCGAATCTTGTTCGTTTCAACAACTTCCATGACTTGAGACGAGCACTTACCGTATGTGAATATTCATAATATGTGTTTATCAGGGCACTTCCCTTGTTTGCGCAGTGCGTAGCACAGGACGTGCGTAGTAATATTCTACGACGTAACTTTAAGGTTGATGTGTTACGAGTTGTTTTGGTACAATAATATTGACATATTATTATGTTGAATTCACAATGTTTAATTTGAACTGTCACTGCAGTTCTCAATGTCAATATTCTGCTGCTGGCTTGTTCAACATTTTTTCGATATTATTCTATTTGAGTCAGTATCCTCGTAGCCGTTTCCACACATACGTACCTATGTAACGTACCTATTTCCATCGTATTCTAAATACAAAGTGATTAATATTGGCGAAATTCCGCTTCCATGTCCTTGAGCCCTATCTATACTTCTATACTAATAATGTATAGAGGAAATATTTGTATTTCTGAATGTAACGAATAAACTTAAAAACTACTGGAACGATTTGAAAACTTTGAATATTTTCAAAAACTTAGGGATCCGTATTAAAACTTTGACTATGCGTAATCCAACGAGTGAAAAAAATCGTTATATCGCGTACGGTGCGGAAATTGTTGACAATAGAGCAAAGTGATGTACTAGAATTTTATATAGGACATCAGCATCTACAAAAAGTTTGCAACACCATATTACGAGAATGTCTAACTATTATAGTTATGTCGCCATTTCTATAAATGTGTTTCAATTTATTATTTTTGTTTAATGATTAGACTTTACGGAAAACTGTTATAGTTTAACGTGTCCTCAGAAGCACGGTAGCGCTCGTTGGTAATCTCACGCGGTCAGCCATCCAAGTCATGGCCAAAGCGGACCTCGCTTATATAATTGATCGGTTAAGATAGACTCAGCAAGTTACGCTACGAGCGCTTCAAAATATGTATGAACTGTAGGCGCCCCGGGGAAATTATAACAAGCATGTTTGCAGAACAGTCCTAATTGTATGTCTCGCTCGAATATTTCCTACAACAATACCAATTGAGTTGATTAAACAAAAACAAAACTGTTAAAGTTGAATGCCGACGTTTCTAGTGGTAAAATCGAAATGTATACTTTGCTCGGTTGTATTGCTAGGTTCTCTTATTGTACCTGATCACGTTTTTACGATGTATAAATGTATTATTTTAAGAGTTATTGAACTGAACACGTGTCTTACGGGGAATTGGAATATAAATATAATTATTTGACAGTTTGAGGCTACAAATAAATAGGTTTTAGAGGTAATTTATGGAACCATCGGTGTTCAAATAGGCTTGGCAGTGTCGTTAATTGTAAACGACACTACGCAGGTAGCGCGGCTGGTGGTGACCTTGCCAAATAACGTAACTTATCAAGATTATATGAGGAATAATGTTGTCTTAGGTTTTCGCGATTATTACACATAGTAATTAAACAACTTTAAACGGTTTAAATCGCGTATATTTATCATTATTTTTGTCCCGGCGTTTCAAACACTATGTAGTGATCGTGGTCACGGGGTGACTATCACGATGACCACGATCACTTAAACCGTTTAAAGTTGTTGAATTACTAATATGAGGAATATTAGGTATTTTAACTATATATATAATATAGTTAAAATACCTAATATTATATAATAGTTAGTATTCGCTAACTATTGATTACTTAAATAAAACCATTTTCAGCATCATCAGTTACCAAGACTAGCTACAAGCGCGATAAAACTGCTTGAATTTCTCGCTACCATGCATGATAGCCATGGAGAAACTAACTTCTTTCTCGAAACCCGCCGTGACCCGCCGTACAGCCGTGAGTTTCCCCCAGAGTTTAAGCTAATACCACAGCCTGGACACTCGACTCATTCTCTATACAAAAGCCACGTTCTAACTACCTATTACACAGACACTACACAAATGTTGTTTTTGTACACGCGTAAACGTGTGCGTGAAGTCTAAGGTTGTCATCGTATGAATAATTGTTGTACTTACCTACCTAACAATCTTTTGATGCCGTTTTTATGACTTATTAGATTTCGTAGGTTATGCGTAGTACCTACCTTTAGAAACATTTTTAAGTACAACAAATCCAACTCACTCCATTACTTATACAATAATAGATACCTATACTATACAAAAAGTATCATTTCAAGTTCATATTTTATACAAGATCACAATAATAATTTATGTTCTTCTCGTATGATAAACAATCATGAAGTGTTCGGCGTGTCAACCATAGCGAAGATCGGTATGTGTATTCCTCTTATCTATGGTAGGTATAGGTCTAGATATAGGTTACAAAGACACTTGTTTCACTGATAAAACGAAGTCGATATCCACGGATATTTTTTGCAAACAAAAATCATCTAAAACAGTCATTATTTGAATAACAGTTTAAATATTATATAAAATGCAAACATAAAGTATTATGTTTGTATTTTTTTCAATACCTACTGTAAATTACCGGGTTTTATAAATTACCAACTATATAACTGAAGAACGACAAATAGGCAGGTATTTAGTGTAGGTTACCAAGAATGACTAACCTCGTTTTATCCTTAGAGAATCTATAAAAACTCCTATCCTTTTCTCGTTTAGTTGATAAGCAACCGTAAAAAGCGCAAGAGTAGGTTCCCCATTCACAACTTTTAAAATGCTCGTACAATCGTCACGCTTAGTCGCCACGTCATCGTGCGCGAGTTGCACTTCCCGTACTCAAATCAGCTCAGCGACAGCTCAGAATCGGTGGCGGGGTGAGGAAGGCTCGTTTTGGTGGGGGGAGAGGAGTGTCCATTCTATACGTAGTATTATTGTATGTCCTATGTTAATACGCCACTTTCTGCAAGTTATTTAGGACGAATACATGGTTTATCATCGTGTATATCCCCGAAGGTAGACAGAGTTGTAAGCACTTACGTTCCGTCAGATTATTCAATCATTAGTAAGTATCGTAGTATATTTAGTAATCGTTAGTGACACATATATTATAAATGCGAAAGTTTCCGAGGGAGTGGGTATGTCGCCCACTCACACTGAGACGGCTGAACTGAATTGGACAAATATAGGAATGTACATAGTATAGGTTCTGGATTACCAAATAGGATACATTTACATCATAATCACTTTTCATCATTACATATTTGGATGAAACCGCGTGGCGCAGCTTCTTTTTTCCAAAGAAAAAGTAACTCATACTGAAGAATTTAAATATAACTAAAGTTCAAGGTTAATTGGGAATCTTAAACCGAAAATGTAAAGATTTCAGTTTCTTTTACAGTATTGACTTTATTTTTTTTTCATTTAGTATGTAAATACATGTCGTCATAGATTTACTAAGAACAGTATCGTATCCATAGGTACATAATACAGTTACATAAGGTTGAATAAAAAAATAAAATAATTCTAGTACGTATATAAAATAGAGATACAAATAGCCCATCCACATATGGCTAAGAGTAGGTATGAAAAATTATGAGCAATGTTTTAGGCACTCTAACTACTGATTCTGCCTGAATGACCTCTGAATCGTTTTTAAGTAATTAAGTAACTACGTTTATACAAAAGGATCCCTTACAAAGAAAAGGATTTCGGAGGTAACACATTCGAAATTTCCTATGAGTTTCCTTATCTGTAGTTTATACAACAACAATTGTTAACATGACTAATAATACTTGTTTTTACAGTTCTACTAATTGATATTTTTATCAACTAAAGAAGTAGGAAACATTTTTTCTACACTGGAAAGTAATTTGTCTATATTTTAGTAGATATGTCCTTAGGAAAGATATTTTTATCAAATTTTTTATCGTACTATAAGGTAGCAAAAATATCGTATAATGTACTCAATGATGCCAGCAAATTCAAAGATCCTAACATAATATTACCTTAAGATAGTATACAATAATAAGATTAATATGCAATGTTACGATGCAAAGTGACAGAGTAGGCATCATTATTACAAGTTAAACGTTTCATCAAGCAAAGGTCTTGGACCATATCTTGTTAAAATCATTAGGTAAGAAGCTGTAAAGCTAAAATATCACGCAATCCTCCGCTTTCCGAGAGAATTAATATTCCTTAGATATAGGTATACTTTAGGTTTTGCTTTGCAAAAGTTTTTCGCGGTATTGTCTGCGTATAGACCGTCATTTAATGCAGTTCAACATAATGTTAGCACCTGATTGAAATTACAGATCAGATATAATTAGGCCTTGATGTAGACAGATTTGATTAGGCTTTTTGATTTACCTTTACCATTTCATTTCATAAAGGTATCTATAGAAAACTATGATGTTTAACTTTAAATCTAAATAAGGATAACACAAGTCTTAAATACTCAGTATATCTACACGTATATACACATGCACATATTGTGCGATTTAATAGCTGCACTTTGAAGGGAGCAACTTCAAAATACCTAATAAATACCTACTTATAATTAATGCAAAATACAATAGACATATCTGATCATAGGATTATAGTCACTCTTTGTACGATTATTTCCAACAATCCATATTACGTTTCTGACATTACTACTATTTATACGTAAGAAAATATCTATTCAAAGAAGATCATAGGAATTTTACGTTACGCCTTACAACATTTTCAAAGCTTGGACAGAACTTCATATCATTTAAAAAAGGATTGTATTTTTTTAGTAGGTTTTCCTGTAACACTTCCGTAGGTGCCGTCTATGAAATTTCTAAAAAGTCTACATAAATTCAGTCTCATTTTAGTTGGCGATAAATCGGATGTATTTTGTTTAGGTCGGGATGCGGTGCTTTAGTCCTCGAAGTTCTAGAACAAGATCGGAGTCGCCGGCTATGAAACGTTTTTCGATCCTTCGATCTTTCGCCGAGTCCTGTTGACAAAAATATTCATGTTAGTTAATACTAATAATAAATATCATTGCTAAATCGGGAAGAGTTATCAGGGAAGTGATCTCAAAGTGCTAAAAGTAGGTGGTAGTGGCGTTGACGTCGTCCTACCCGCTCGATTGACCCGGCCCCGAGCCACTGTGTCACCCGCCGCCACCCCTCGGCCCGGCATCGGCAGGCTATTTTTAGACTTCGGGGCTTCCACCACCGCCCGCTTCAGCTCTCCAACGGCCGACTATAATATTTAATACTTATACGGCTCTTTTGAAAGCTCACGTTAATAAATATGGATATAAGACAGTTTTATTGTATATCATATATACTTACTTCAAATTGTGTTTTCGCAGATTTGTTTTCCAGAAGTTGCGCAATGGTATTGTAGAAATTGTTTCGCTTAATTTGCTTATTTTGATCTTGATGGGTATGAGTTTGGGCTGGTCGTGGCACTACTATTTCCTTCTGCCCTGCGGTTGGTGTTGCCTGGGTACTAGTGGTAGGTGCGACTGTAGTGATGCTTCTTTTGTTTCCATTCCAGTTGATGAATCCATCATCCGCAACGTAGTCATCTTCATCGTACAGTTTGGGTACAGTTTTGGGTACGTGGTAGAGGGGTTTGCCAGCCAAAGCTTTCAGTTCTCTGACGTCTTCGTCCTCGACGTCCCTCTCCTCGTAATCAACAGGCGGGAAGGCTGCGCGGGCATTCTCACGGCGCCGCTGTGCGTCCTGAGCCATTTGCGTGAGAATCAAATTGTCGAGGAAAGCCGCACTGACGTCATCCACTTCGTTGGCCCGCCAGCGAGGTGTGGTGTCGCTCTCAAACCAAGTTTCTTGGCCGATAGGTAGCGCGGCTAGCCTCTCTTCCTGCTCTTTCGGGATATCATTTGGTACGAATTGACCATATGGGTCATAATAATATGGATAAGGAACTTGACCGTGCACTTCCGGAAGGCTCATCGCAGGGGCATCGTAGTAATATTGTACTTTAGGCGCATAATAATATTCGTCATCAGCATATTCTCTGGGACTCTGTGGGTACATAGGCCAAGTTTGCACGGGATATGTCTTCGCTTGCGCTACTAAGTAGACAAGTAAGAGCGTCAATAGCCTATAACAATAATTGAAAAATTAACACTTTGTTCATAGAATTGAAAAAAATGCTATTTAAGAACTAATGAGCCAACAAACATTTTATTATTCGGGTAAAAAATATTAATTACAATATCTATGGACACTTAATTGATTTAAACAACTGTTCACCTACCTTGAAGTTGTCGGATTCATGTTGAACATTTCACACTATTAGATGTTTCTCTGTTAGCGATCAGAGCACGACTACACGTAGGAGGGGAGAGCCGGGCGGCTTTATAAGGAGCTCGCCCACGCTTGCCGCCCACACGTTCTCAATGAAACATCCCCTCTGTCCTCCCCACCTCTACCCCTCAGTACACCCCCGCAAAACACCCCCGGCCCCAACCCGCGCTGTACTGCTATCGATCGTGCCTGAGATTATTCATCTCACTCTTTTCGCTAATATTTTTATTGTCAAAATGTTGACAATGTCCTTTTTATCCAACTTTTATGCTGTACGCACTTTGAAATCTTCGTCGTAAAACTAAAAAATATGGTAGAACACTTTACTAGCACATAACATGTCCATGGGGAGAAATTTCACTAAGCGTGGGTTGAGGCGAAAGGACAGAAATTACCAAAGTACCTAGGTATATCGTTATATCGTACAGTATTTTGATCCATAGCTTAAATATAGAACCAGTTGGTGCTTCGGTGACATTATTGTTTATTTACGACTGTCATAAAGCTAATAATAGGACGATTTGTTTTAACGACGAAAGGAAAGTTACCAGCCTATACGTCATAGTTGTAACGATTTGAAGTGGAATTGTTTGTCATTCTCTTTGTTTTCCACGGTCTACGTACGGTGTTTCGTAGCGCATGGCAGTGAAATGAATGATTGAGCCTCCCGGACGTTATGATGGCTGT
Source organism: Plagodis pulveraria (assembly GCA_963890685.1). Classification (NCBI taxonomy): domain Eukaryota; kingdom Metazoa; phylum Arthropoda; class Insecta; order Lepidoptera; family Geometridae; genus Plagodis; species Plagodis pulveraria. Next base: position 15,999,848 of record OY982958.1, on the reverse strand, counting down.
TTTTGCAGTAATTAATTGAATTATTGCGATACTAGCCCACTGCAACAAGTTTCCCATTTTGTTTCTACAGAATGTGAATATCAGATTTTTTTAAATGTATACAGCACAGTGAAAGTCTCACTTCACGATAATCTATTACATAATTCTGTATTCAGCAACAGTTGTAGGTAACGGTGTAAGTTTTGTAATTATACACACTGTCGAATAAACTATTATTATTTTAACGCAATATCTGTGAGATTTCAGTGTATTATTTTAAAGCAAATTTTGCCTAACTTGAATTGAATGTAATTTCTTGCGGGAGCTCCAACTTGGTAAAGGTCATAAAAGCATAAACGCTACTACTGAAAGTGTTTGTATCGTTAACCTAGTACTACACAAACAGTTGTATGATGCACAGTGGATACAAAAGTCACGTCTTCATTGATCTACAGTTACGTGAACTCACTTGGCATACCTACCACAACATACCTAATAAAAGTATTGAGTCACACAATCCAATCTTGTGGTATAATAGAACATATTGACGATTAACTTGCTGACTCTTGATTCCGTTTTTGTTTGAACGAAATTTTTGTTTGAATTAGTAGTGCTTGGTTTATTTGCTGATGATTGTGCCCCCCATCTCCCATGTCCACTAATGTAGCTGCTAAACTGCATTATTTATTTTGTTCTGTCCATGAAGAATGGAGTAGTAGAGGAGTAGTAAATTGTAAGTCACTCCGAGACGTTACTTGTTATGTTTCGTTTATCCAGTGATTTCACTTGCTACAGTGTCCCGGACCATTCACGCCTAAACACAGCACTGTTTGCACACTACTAAAGTTCTACAGTAGTGTTTGTAAACTACTATATTCAGTTTATGTGATATAGATTCTGACACTAACCTCCTTAACGGCTGAACAGCTGATTGGATTTTAATACATTATTTTGACAACAGATTCCTTATATCCTGAATAAGTCAACGAATTGGATATTTTCGAGGATTCAAATACATAATACTGGCAGACGAATCCGAAGTCCTCGTAAGTTCCCAGACACAGACATAATTTGACCATGCCATTGTCGTAATAAAATAGTATTTTTATGATAATACGTTTTCGCTTGGCTACATTCTGGATGCGAATTGCCAATGAGGTCGAAAATGACACATTCCCCGCCAAGAATTACTTTAATATTAAAATGAGCCCTTTGCAGCCGCCCTTGCTCCTCCCACGAGGCTTTAAGAGAATGATGTAGGTATCCTAGTAGGTACCTACTCTAATTCTGCAATGTTAACTGCTGGAGTACCTTAATTAACTAATAGGTTTCACATGGAGGTTTATTAAGAAGGTATGATGAGCTGTAGTTCTATAATTTTCGTACACGTTATGGAGGTACGTATATGTGTACTTCAAACATGCCCGTTTCCAAACTCCAAGAATTTCCGTACTCCAAGAAGGCTTGTTATAATATCAATATTATGAAAAATTATATTATTTTCTCCTTACAACTATACAAAAACATTTGTATGGAAAGATTCAGGCGTTACTTTGCGAAAATCAATATTTAATGAAAACAAATATTTTAAAAGCTTTTTTAAGAAAACATCAAATTAAAACTTTAATAAAACTTTTCATTTTTTTTATAAGAATATATATCTTGCAGGGAGTGGAAAAAATCACGATTTTTACAAGAAATCAAAAATCATTGATTATTTGCCAAAAAATCGTGATTTTTTATATATTTTCTTTGAAATACATATTCTTGTTAATATTCGATAGCCTATGTTCATCAGGGATAATGTAAGAAGAAAGATTTTTTCAAATCAGTCCAGTAGTTTTTATGTTTATTCGTTACATACAAAAATACAAATCATCCCTTTATAAAATATTACATTGGCCTGCAAAAATAAGTATCACACTTTTAAAATTGCAATAACTTTTTAAGTACACCAGATATACCTTCGAAACAAAAAGGACTCGAAAAAGAGTTAAAAATTTGTATATAAAAATAGTCATAGTCGTGAAACGTTTTTTTATTTTAAATTTTCCAACTTCTATAGTTTAGAAAAAATAAAATACTAAATAAAAACTGTAGTACTTATTTTTGCAGGACAGTGTAGAATAGATAATCCAGGGTGTCCCGTAAGTAGTGGACCAACGGGGTGTGGGTGATAGGGGGAACTATTATCTACCAAAACCACTAAAAAATATTGTTCTAGGTCTTATAGTTTTAAAGTAATGATTGATTTTAATAAATTTGTGAAATTATCGTCTTATGTACACACATTTTATAATTCTACGAAATCTATCACTTATTTTTTTGTTATTTTTAATCTAGGCGGTTAAGAATACATAGGTCTTTCTAATTAAAATCGTATTTAGGTGTAATTATCATTAGCATGAAAATAAAAAAATAAAACTAGTGCAATTTGTACATTTCAAGATGCTCTATCTGGTGTTTGAGCTAAGCTGGTGTAAAAAAAATGTATTATAGCCTAGTGAAACTTTATTATAAAAACATCTACATGTCATACCAATTACAAAAAAGTATAACACTGTGGTTTTAATAAGTATTTTACCTATTTTAATTACTATCAAAACCAAAGGACTTTTTTGCAAGTAAATAAAAATACATTGTTAATAATGGAAAAGCTTTTATTACACATATTTTTTCTTACATTAAGTGCTCGAAATGCTTTCCTCTAGCTCTTATGCATAACCAACATCTTCGTGTAAAGTTTCTTTGTAAACTTTATACTTTTTTTTCTTTGTTTTATTTTTAACTTTTTACTTTTTTTTTTTACTTTTTTTTTTCTTTTTTTTTCTTTTTGGTAGATAATAGTTCCCCCTATCACCCCACACCCCGTTGGTCCACTACTTACGGGACACCCTGTATATAGATTTGTACATGGTATTATTTTATTTATAACTTTTTATAGAACTAAGTAATTTTTCTCATAATATATGTTCAATAAAAACGAATTAGCTCTTTTTCTTTTACCTGGGATTTATACTTTATACCAGAACTTACTTCGCAAAACTGTGTATTTTGTCGGCAGTAGGCAGCAAAGTTATTTTGCGTCTCGTACCTTCACTACGCTCATGATTCTATTATTCATTAAATCCCAGAATCTTTGGCTTTCTCAGATTACCTCGGATGAATACAAGTACTAGCACCAAATTACAAATTTAAAGCCTTGCATAACAAATAACTATTATCCCCTTTGAGCACTTCCTCACATATTGGTAGGTGATTATGTGGGCAAAGATTAAGGGCTAAATCGGGGCAAAGTTTGTACGAATGGGAAATAATAACTTTATTGAAAAGTATACTTTTTGAAGCGCTCTCGTAGCAAAGTTAGCTTAGGTGTTCTTAAACGATCGGCAAAGTTAAGCAACGTCCGCCGCGGTCATGAGTTGGATGTGTGACCGCTAGTGAAATTACTACTGAGCGTTTCCGTGCTTCGGAGGGCACGTTAAGCTTTCGGTCCCGGTTGTCGTCTTAGGTTGGCAGTCGTTATAGTATGGTGGTAGGGCATTTTGCAAACGCCCGCCTGGCTAGCTACCACCCTCAAGAAGAAAATCTGTCTCCGAGCACCTAACAGTTTGTTCCGGCAGCTGTCCTTGAGAGCCAGTAATTCTAGGTTATCCTGAACAACATATTCGACCACATAATCACTTACCATCAGGTGAGAGTGGTCCAAGGTTAACCCAACAAGGAAAAAAAGCTTGTAATTTCGTGTTACAATATATTCTTCCAGACAATCCGTGAAACACGCGTTAAGCTTTATATTTTTTAATTCTACTTCATAAGTTGCATGGTGGTAGGGCATTTTGCGAATGCCCGCCTGGCTAGCTACCACCCTCAAGTAGAAAATCTGTCGCCAAGCACCTAACGGTGTGTTCCGGCAGCTGTCCTTGAGAGCCAGTACTTCTAGGTTAGCCTGAACAACATCTTCGTCCACATCATCACTTACCATCAGGTGAGATAGTGGTCAAAGGCTAACCTATCACGCATAAAAAAAAAAAAAAAAAAAAAAAAAAAAATAAGTAAAAATGGGTTAACTTAGTCTGTATCGGAATTATTTGTATCCTTGGGATTATTGTTTTTATACAAAATTATTGAAATGCACGCTTTGAAGTTTATGCCATTATATTCGAAAAGGTGAAAGGCAGTTTTTCAAAACTACACCTCTATGAGAGCTTTAATAGGGATGCAAAAAGTTTGAACAGGAATACATACTTATGGAATAAATCATATTGAATGTAGATTTTTGAGTTTAATAAAATTAAAATTTCTTAAATAAAATTTAAGTCATAGGCAAACTTAAAAAAAAATCCTATAGTATATTTGTAATTTTGTAATGTAATCCGCGTAGCACGCGTTATTGCAAATATAACAATATTAAAATCTAGGGTTTGTTGTGGATTCTGCGTTTTGTGGCACATATTGAGAATGTAGTCAAAGGTGTTGAGTCTTGATTTAGTATTGAGATACTATTGAGTGAAAAAGTTCGTATAGTGTCACATAAAAGTCTTATTTAATTTGGCAACATTTACATATTATCTCACAAAAGTCAAACCAACATTAAAATTCAGACCCCAACAGAAAATAAAGTTCTCGTAACAGGACACCTTCTAACTACTTATTTATAGTAAATTATGTATCAAGTGTCTAAGGCAGTGTCTTACGTCACGGTTGATATTTTAAATCCCTAAGGTAACGAATAGGGATTACATAAGTAATGTTTACATTTAAAGTCAATCCAGCAAAATCCATCGGGATCCCACATAGTTTCATTTTAGGATATACAAAAAAAACTTATTATCGTAATTATCAAATACCTATAATGTAACTTAACTATTTAACAGTTCGTCTGCTTAAATAATAATAAAAAGTCCAAAAACAATAACAGATATCAATGTTGGTATAGATTTCTCGTCTTTGTACCTACTACTACTACTAGGTTACTAAATATATACATATTCCCATAATCATCTGTAGAAGACTGATTATTACCTAAACCAATACAGCTATTTTCACAAAAATATCGTATGAATTCAGTTGAAGTTTACTAATACATAGTGTTTTAAATACAATAAATACAGGAATTCCAGGACAAGTAAACAACATGAGAAAAGTACATATTTGTCAAATAACCAATCGCTGGCGGCGGGTGATGGCGCGGCAATCGGTGGTGATGCAGAGCAGGTCATGCCATTGTAAAAACTTAAATACTGTTTCTACTATTATGGCTTTGTTTTGTAAAAAAAAGTCCGAATTGTAACATCGCGACGCGCAATGCCCTGCTAAGGGAAATCAAGGCGACGAAGTTTAATTAATAAGGGCAGGCCATTGGATGCTTGCAGATCCCCGATGCACGTCTTTGTACTGTTGAAAATTAAATTGTGCTGGATCCCGCTCGATTGCGGGACCCTACCTTACTCCATTGCACAAGGAATTCTAGATTACGCAGGAGGCAATACATTTCTATTACGATCTTTACTAATTTAATAAATTCAGTTGTTTTATTGTATATGAAACGCAATAAAACAACATAGTAATAGCTCTATATAGTTATAGCTATATATATATATATATAAATATATATATATATATATGTATATATAATCTTTGATAGCTAATATAATAGTTTAGCGTAGATACTTACCATGTGATTGCGATGTTAGACTTGACGTCAATTTAGCAGCACCTGCGTCATACCGAACTTAAGCATGTTGTGAAATTATGAAATAAGCACATCCTGGAATAACTTTGATAAGTCCACGTGAGCTTTTAATAAGCGCACATGTTAGTTACGTAGTTTCTTTCATATAATTCATAATCCTGAAAACAAAAGAGGAAAGTATACAACAAGTGAGCGTGGGGAATGGTGGTTGTTCTCGGTATTGTGGTTCGTATTAATAGAGAAATATTCGCATGTGTTATTTTCTAGATAAATATGGTCCTACTTAGTATAATGCTTGGATATTACGCGTGAACCTATATATATATATAAATATATAATATATAAGTAAGATAATAGTCCTTAAGAAGAAATTATTCTTATATTATTATAATATATTATTATAAGGTTAAATATAATTATTATAAGGTTCTAAGCTCGACTATATGTTATTTTTGTATGTTTGTTGCCTGTTATGAACTTATTTTGTTGGGAAGTATTATAAGAAATATTATCAAAATTAATAAGTACATTATAAGATATATTCAATTTACTGAAAAAATATTTGGCATACGATTTTTGCGACTATTGTGCGTGACCACTATTTTGGGTGGCGAGTTTTTTCTCAGCGCGTCATTTAATTAATTCGTCGTATGATTTCAGGTATCTTTGTTTTGATTTAGGCGGTAAAAGGTTTTCTTAGGCGTAGCGTCTTAGGTTTCGTAGGCGGTAAAAGGGTCTCTGCCAAGCTATTGCCTGTCAATTACATAATTTAAACAAATATTGTAATAACTCTATTATATAGTAAGTATGTAACACATTGTTAAAAGATGTTTAAAAGAATGACCCCGAGTTTCTTGCCTGTGCAGTGGCTCTATACAATTTATTTGCTGAACGTGGCAGTACATTGTAGAATATTTCAATACTAAAATTTGTAATTGACCTTCATAAGAGCGTCGTAGACGCCTAAATTGAATAAATGACTTTGACTTTGACTACCACTACTGCTTTAGTATTCTCTTATTAATCTTATCAGGCATTAAATTCATATCTAAAGCAGACGGACCCATTGTGTAAATACAAATCTCTGCTATACGGAAGTAAAAAAAACTGTACAACTCGAAAAACCAATGAAGATCAGATTGCCGATTTCCCAATTATTTTTTTCTGTGGCCCTTGCTATAGATTATAGATTATAGATATAGAGTGCTATTAAAATTAAATTATTTAAAATTCATATTAAATTGAATAAAAGGTAAATATTTTAACCAAATCTATTTTTTGTCTTAAAGAATAGTTGAAAAGAATTTTAATTAAGCCATTTTAAAAAATATATTAATTAATTGATATTTATCTTTATGTTATTTCAATTTTACATCGCGCTGTAATTGAGTGGCTGTCTAGAAAGTTGGAACATGGTTAAAATTTTTTTTACTTTTGATACCTGTCAGTTGAATGCGATTCTCCCTAGAGCTGAAAAGTATTACTTTCAACACGGTCATCAAGCAACTTCAGACCTACATTCCGAGAATGAGTACCTAATGAAAAATATTTTTTATTTTTGTATAGTTTGGATGCCTCATCAGCATTGAAGTACAAGTTGTTTTTTTTTAAATAGTGACTCCCTTTTCAGAATTTCGATAAGATGTTTGTTATGAATCTAGACGGGACGATAATACTTTATCCTCATTAAGGGCCAAATATGTACCATACCGATTCGTAAAAAAGTTGTTAAACGTTTAAAAAAATAAATTTGTTTTTATATTTGTGTTCATAAATGTATTTAGGTTAACGGAAAAACAAATTCTAGTTTGCAATGTAAGAGTTTAACTAGGGACGTCCGTTATTTGCAGTACCTCGATGAATTCGGTAACCCGCTTGAAGAGTTCCTTAGATCTTTAAATTTAATTTACCATTATTTTCATTTCATTCCCTGTCGTAAAGATAAGAAGCAAACGTAATTTGCATGTAAATAAAGCGAATACTTCCTACAGTTTTAAATGAAAACAAATTTGCGTAGCAGTTTATTGACAATCAATTAGTCATAGAGGAAAGATACTGCTATCCGCAACTTCATCCGATTAGGTCATATTTAAATAGCATCCTGATCTCCATATTATGTTACAGGTTACAGCATCCTCTTGTAATATACCTATTTGGTAACGGGACGAAAATATGTAATGGATTTTTTCTGGCAAATAAAATACAACTGTTAAAACCAACCATGTTATATGTTTTTGAAGCAATGATGGCCGAGCGGTAATAGCTATATATAATACGCAGGTCCCTGGTTCGATCCCTACCGCCGGCTTGAGCTTTACCACATGGTGGAAGGACATTTTGCGAATGCCCGCCTAGCTAGCTGCTAAGTAGAAAATCTGTCGCCAAGCAATCACCTCACGGTGTATTCCGGTAGCTGTCCTTGAGAGCCAGGAATTCTAGGTTAGCGTCAACAACAATTTTGACACATCATCACTTACCATCAGGTGAGATTGTGGTCAAAAACTAGCTTATAAGCTATAAAAAAAAGGGATTGACGGACAGCAATGGTGGTGTAACGACTGCCATCAACACGGCAACAACGGCAACAACCGGGACCAACGACGGCTTATCATGCCCTACGAAGTACGGAAGTGCTCAGTAGTAATATCACTAGCGGTCACCTATCCAAAACGTGACCGTGGCGGAGTAGCGATCGGTTAAGAACCGATAAGCAAACTTTGCTAAATAGTTCTTTAAAATCAGTCCACCCGACCTTTCAACCTTAATCTTTAGATCCATAATAACCGGATAGTAACCGGTGGAAATAAAGAATATGTGTGAGTATATAATGTAGTGGATTTCCTAACAAATAATAATGTAACCAAAAAATTAAAAAGGATTATAATATAAATACAAGATTCGTCTTTTTTCAACAAGTATACATATGTTTTGTCATAACGGTAATACATAGAAGCGCCAAAATTTATTTCATTACTTAGTCCAAAGTGTAGACTTTGGACTAAGTAATAAATGGGGATCTAGAAAATTATGAAAAAAATATCGATTTTTGGTTTATTGTGTGTTGGTACAGAATCCTCACAGTACTACTCTCACTTAGCCGGATTTATTTAATTTAAGTTTTTATAAAAAAAAACAGCTCTACTTTTTTATTTTAACATTTAATATCTCATTTCTGACAAATTCTCAAATAAATTTTTATGTGACCGCACTAGGCAAACAGAACTTAGAGATAGAATAATTCAATAAAATTAGTTCAGAGCTAATAGGGATATTAGGTAACGTACATTAGATTGCTTTTCTTCTATGCGAAGCTGGTTAAAAAGTGCATAAAGTGACATATAACTCTGATTCTTTGTAATCCCTTTTTTAGAAGAAATATAATAATAAGAGTGCCTAGTACTCTACTCAGACACATATTCTGAATCTATTTCTACTTTAATATGTTTCACCCAGTTGTGTGTTTATTTATAAAATCTACACGTTTATGTTGCTCAGGAAGAGAAGCTAACGCAAACACTCAAAGAACAGTATAAATCAATACAACCGCATTCATATACGATTCAAACTACCCACATATAATTGCAGCTACGATTCACAGACTTGTGAGACCAGTGAGAGATTTCGTAATCCCGCAAAGCTGGCACGAAAGGTGTTCGAAGGGGTTTCATGGGGTAGGTCGCGGAGAGGGGGGGAATCAATGCAGTCAAAGTGCATCGTCAGGTTTCGGCACGGAAGCCGTCACAAACACGAGGTCGACGACCGCACGGCGCCTTACCGTCGTCTGTCATTGTCCATAAATCCAAAACCAACACTATAAAAACAACACTAGAATATTTCCTCATTTTGTCAAATACTCTCTTATTTTACTGTTCATTCGTATGAATCTACATAAAAGTAGCAATACGACGTGAATATTAGATATTGTCGTAAAAATGAAACATCTAATGTATTCTCTTGCTATATAGAAATATATTTATCATATGTAGGAGGTTTCATGTGAAATTGCTACGATAATTTCACAAGAATGTATGGTACGTAAATATCGATCTGTTAATGTAATAATGCTGTAGACTCGTAGACAGCTACGACCAACTGCTACGTGCTACGGCACTGATTGAGGACGGAAGCGCTTTCACAATGGCTAAGAATACCGATTGTCTCTTATCTTATGTATGAAGATTTTATAAATATATTTCATAATAAATATTTAACATTTAAGACTTTATTCTTTCATAAAGTTGTTGTTCTTATTCATAACCTGACATCAACATTCCACATCAATGACCCCAAATTTTAGTATTTTTTGGTTGCACGCATTAAATATAATTGAAAAAATCATTAAGGCGATTATAACACGGTCAAAACGTTATATGTTTTTGAAGCAGTGATGGCTCACTGGCATTGGCTTTGGACTGCCGCGCAGCAGGTTTATGGTTCAAATCGTACCGCGGGATTAAGTTTAACCGCATGGTGGAAGGGCATTTTGCGAATGCCCGCCGGGCTAGCGACCACTCAAGTAGAAAATCTGTCGTCAAACACTTAACGGTGGGTTCTGGCAGCAGTTTTTGAGAGCCAGTGAAATTGCAGGCACACGAGGCTTAACAAATATGTCTCAAGGTGACGGGCGCAGTGCAATTCTTGACTTGTGATGAAATGCATCTGTTATAGGTAGAGGTTAGTCTGCTTAACATCAAGTGGGCCTCCAGTTTGTTGTTGTTTTTTTTAAATTGTTTTTTTAATGTTTTTGCGACGACAATAACATTAAAAAAAATGCACCTCTTATATTTTAATGCTTTGACAGATTTCATTTAAGTATATGCAATAATTTAATAACGATAATATCAAAGTATACACAATGTACACTATGACTAGTAAGTTCTAAAAGAAGCGTGGTGAGGAGGTAGTTCGTAAGCCCATAGGCATGATCTGTCTAAACCGCCAGAGCATTGCAACTATTGCCTTAATAAACGGGCATCGATAATGAATTTTAATATCTCGCTCTTGTTTCTCGATCAGGTTTCCGTTTACGGTTTTCACATAATGATAAATTAGCGACCAACCCTGGCTTCGCACGGTTGCAATACTGATACTAAATACATAAACTAAAGAATGTCTTTATACACAATGTTCACAGCTTTTATGTCATTATACAATACAAACATGTTTTCTTTAGAACTTAGTCTTGAAAGAGTGACATATAATTGGCCATGTGAAAAACACTCAACGCGCAACGAATAATCTAATGCTGTAAAAGCCATATTGATCTATATTAAACGCAAAATTATTGCAAATTTTAGGTACTTAATTGGATATAGACTAATGCTTTATTGCCTAAAATTGCTTCGTAAGTAAGCCATTATTTCGCGTAAAAGTAAGGGATACAAAATGGTTATTATGGGTTATCCCTGAAAGAAAGACATAAACCGACGCGGACTTTTTAAGGTATATAATACTGTAGTATATTATGTTGATCTATCTCGTAGAGTACAGCCAGTGTTTGCAAAGTAAGCGCAAAAATGCGTTTATTTACGACATCACATTAGAAACCTTTAAAATTATCAGTGTTTCTCTACCATATTATGCATATATTATAAACCTTTCTCTTAAATAACTCTATCTATTAAAAAAAACCATTCAAATCAGTTGCGTAGTTTTAAAGATCCAAACATATAAAGGGACAGACAGACACCGAGAAGTGACTTCGTTTCATACTATGTAGTGATATAAAGAATTATTTAGAAAAGCGTAGTAGGAGATGCTTGCGAGTCGTGTGAATTGTATAAACAAGTCTTTCTTAACTCAGTTACCTAAAGATTTATTAAATCTTAAATGCTATCAATATTTGCTCTGCTTTCTACGCCGGTATACGTAGATGTTCCCTTTGTGTCTGAAGTCAGTTGACATAGACCGCGTCCATACGCGACAGCGATTAGATGAAAAGAGAGACTGTCTAACCAGACTAACGCTCGTCGCTGTTTTTGTGACCTTTGTGAGATGTTACTAAGACGATTTACGCCCTTTTCCATCAAATACCGATTCCTGTCTCACTTGAGGTTTCCGTTTACGGTTTTCACATAATGATAAATTAGCGACCAACCCTGGCTTCGCACGGTTGCAATACTGATACTAAATACATAAACTAAAGAATGTCTTTATACACAATGTTCACAGCTTTTATGTCATTATACAATACAAACATGTTTTCTTTAGAACTTAGTCTTGAAAGAGTGACATATAATTGGCCATGTGAAAAACACTCAACGCGCAACGAATAATCTAATGCTGTAAAAGCCATATTGATCTATATTAAACGCAAAATTATTGCAAATTTTAGGTACTTAATTGGATATAGACTAATGCTTTATTGCCTAAAATTGCTTCGTAAGTAAGCCATTATTTCGCGTAAAAGTAAGGGATACAAAATGGTTATTATGGGTTATCCCTGAAAGAAAGACATAAACCGACGCGGACTTTTTAAGGTATATAATACTGTAGTATATTATGTTGATCTATCTCGTAGAGTACAGCCAGTGTTTGCAAAGTAAGCGCAAAAATGCGTTTATTTACGACATCACATTAGAAACCTTTAAAATTATCAGTGTTTCTCTACCATATTATGCATATATTATAAACCTTTCTCTTAAATAACTCTATCTATTAAAAAAAACCATTCAAATCAGTTGCGTAGTTTTAAAGATCCAAACATATAAAGGGACAGACAGACACCGAGAAGTGACTTCGTTTCATACTATGTAGTGATATAAAGAATTATTTAGAAAAGCGTAGTAGGAGATGCTTGCGAGTCGTGTGAATTGTATAAACAAGTCTTTCTTAACTCAGTTACCTAAAGATTTATTAAATCTTAAATGCTATCAATATTTGCTCTGCTTTCTACGCCGGTATACGTAGATGTTCCCTTTGTGTCTGAAGTCAGTTGACATAGACCGCGTCCATACGCGACAGCGATTAGATGAAAAGAGAGACTGTCTAACCAGACTAACGCTCGTCGCTGTTTTTGTGACCTTTGTGAGATGTTACTAAGACGATTTACGCCCTTTTCCATCAAATACCGATTCCTGTCTCACTTGAGTTCTTACAGCAAGGTTATATCACCGACCCATTTTCATCAATTTGTTTTCAGCAAATATGAAACAAGTTTAGGTCTAAACATGATGAAATGCATCGTTAGAAGACCTAGTTTTCGCTGTTATCATTAGTTGGTTAGTAGGATTTGTATTGAATTTGAAATCGATCTTAAGATGCAGTTTTGATGTTTAATGTATGGAGCATCTATCAAAAACTTCATCTCAGGATGGATCTCAAGTTTGACATGTATTCATTAATACGAGCTTAAGAGTATGATTGATATGAATTCCATGTACATCCATACAACACGCCTTTTTATCTCTCAAGGAGTAAGCAGAGAGGTATGTTAACCTATAATTTCACCGGATGTTTTTTTACGTCCCATGTCCTAGGAAGAGAATTTCTTAATTAGGAATAATTTCACCAGGTGTTAGGTCTCTAGCAAGAGTCCGCCTACAAGATATGTGGACCTGCAATGGCCTTTAGGTTGTCTAAATGCTTTTGCTGTAGTGTTGTGTATAGTTTATGGTGTTTATATATTGATTCTTGAAGTTAAGTGTCCCTCCCTTATGTTTATTTTCTTGTGTCTTGTATCAATTAATTAATATCCGTAATTAACATCAACCTTATGGGAAGACTTGCACTATCAAAGTAAAACGCGTGGATGAATAGCTCAAAGTCAACGACAACGAGTCAGAGATCAATTATTCAATTCAACCAAAGCAAATATGATATAGAGCAACTGCGAGAAGAACTACTACTCTGGGTCATTCTTTTGTCGTTAATTCAGTAACTTATATGTATTTTGAAATTGGTATGGTGACTGGTACGTACCGTAGTTTAGATTAGACAGTATAAACTACGGCAATATCAGTTCCATTCCTATGAAGTTAAATTGACCTTAATTTGAAATCATTTGATACATGATACATCTTAAACCACAGGTTTGTTTTTCATAATTTGATAACGAATATAATAATATGTGCCGTGTTTTATTTGTATTACCAAAATGTGCACAGAGAAATGTTTAAAAAAATCTTCTGCCTCTTCTGATTTACTTTTGGGTGAGTTGTTATATACAATAACAAATCATTCAACTGGCTAAAAAAGTTTTTATTGCCGTTAAAACATTAACGTTAATGTCACATTTCAAAAAAAAATTCATCGTCTGCTCCCTTATTTATGTACAAGCTGTACCTGCGACTTCGTTCGCGATTGCCGTACCTGCAGACTAATTATTCATATTCATTATTTTAGCACTGTTCATCTCATAAGCAACGCTGTGGTCTGCGGTGAAGCACTCTGAGAGAAAGCATAGCTCAGAAAGGAGCTTTTTACTTTGGGTTTGAAAACTCCCAGGTTGTAGTGTTTCCCAGAAGACAGTAGTTAAGTAACTTAGAGAGTTCCTTCGCGGTTCGCACAATAAATGTTGTAGTACAGTACTTTGCACGTTTCTTTGGAATTTTATAACGGCGTCTTTTTGCCGAGATTCTCCTTGTTTGGCGGTAGAACAAACATATATTAGATTGTGCACTTCCATTGCACAGTCTCCAAAATGTGTCCAGCAAAAGATAGACAGTTAAAAACAGGCTTATGTTTAATTTACCACCAGATATAGTAACATATAACAGACCAAAATAGTCAATTATCACCAAAATGTAACCCGCATTTAATGTAAGCTTATAACCAAAGTTTTATCATTTCGCTATCCTATTTAAGCAAAATGACTCTAACTAAATCACTGTTAAACCAAAAGTAGTAAATGATTACCAAAAGTAGTAAATGATCACTAAAATTAAAACAACATTTTAATGTAAAATAATAATCAAAATTTTTAACTTTTTGCTATAACTCTTGTGGCGCATCGCCGGCCGCTGCCCTGGCACGTTCGCTTCGCTCGCTTGGTTCGCGCATTGTTGTGGTCACAGGTAACCTAACGCTCCTCCTCGCTTCGCTCGTCGTCGCACCTAAATATGACTTTAGTGATCATTAACTATACTTGGTGATCATTTGCTACATTTGGTGTTCGATTTTTGGTAAAAGAACTTTTTGAAGCGCTCGTAGCGAAGTTTGCTTGGCTATTCTTAACCCATTAGCAAAGTTAGGCAACGTCCGCCGCGGTTAAGAGTTGCATGGGTGACCGCTAGTGACATAACTACTGTGCGCTTCCGTGCTTCGGAGGGCACGTTAAGCCGTCGGTCCCGGTTGTCGTCTTATGATATCAGTCTTTATAGCATGGTGGTAGGGCATTTTCCGAATGCCCGCCTGGCTTGCTACCACCTTCAAGTAGAAAACCGGTCGTCAAGCACCTAACGGTGTGTTCCGGCAGCTGTCCTTGAGAGCCAGTAATTCAAGGTTAACATAAACAACATCTTTGACCACATCATCACTTACCATCAGTTGAGATAGTGGTCAAAGGCTAACCTATCAGACAAATTTTCACGATAATTATAGTTGTGTAAAAGTGGCTGTTGTGTGACCTTTGTCTCCCACTTCGAGGATAATTGACTTGAATAATTATTTTATTATTCGGAATTGTTGGCATGAAACATACTTATGTAAATTTGATAAAGTTTGATGAAGCTACTTTGAATTTGGGTCGCACCCTCGTGTTTTGTGAATACTCGCCTAACCAGCTGCCATCCTCAAGTAGAAAATATGTCTCCAAGGACGTATTTACCAGTATCTTCCGGTAGGTGCCTTTAAAATTCACTTATCATTCTTGTCCTAGCTTCCATCATAAAATTGCACTAACAATTAGACGGTGGTCAAAATCTTTGCCTGCTTACGTTCAGTTTTACTTTAGTCATACTTTAAAAACGACATTAATTATTTTTTTACTTTAAGTCGGAGAACCTCTGGTATAACCTTGTACGTGCGTAAACGTCATATTTTTATAATGCATACATAATGTAAAAAAGAACGCTTGTTTAAGTTTTCACAAGAGCTGTCATCGAGAAAATAAAGAAATGGAAATAGTATAAAATGCTATAAGTTAGATCGTAGCGAAAAAAACCTAGGTCTGTGAGTTAGATAGTCACTTAAGGTTCGTAACTAGTTGCTTCGTCTATTGACTAATACGACGTTTTGTATACTTGCATTGTCATTATTAGTCAAACGTAGCATAAACCTAGTCATGAGTGAAAAGCTCGACTACCCACGATATTACACCTACGCTCCACCCCTGCTGTCACAACCGTAACTCATACGTAAGTACGTATAAATAAGTGAGAAAAATTTACAAAAATGTTTACGAAACGCGACTGTTGCCAAATCGGTTAGTAGAGTTTTAAAAATAGTCACCACGAAAAACAGTTTTTTTGTACATTGTTGTCACGATTCAGCAAGCTCGTTTAGAATCGGGTTGATATATTACATGTACAAATGCAGATGACATATACTATGTGGATTCCTGGCCTTACACGTGGGATACCAGGCTAGAAAAATACCACCATCTCCTCCAGTAGGTATCGCAGAAACCGAATCAGGGTAAACCAGAAAAAGAGAACAGACTGTTTCACAAGAGCCAACAACGATTCCCGAGATGCCCGTGATTATGGGAATTATGGACGTAAATGTTCCGTAATAGAAATTCCGGTTGATGCCTCAGTAGTAAATATTATACTCGTATTTATCATGTTCTCAACTTACATCTAAAATAATAAGCGTTGATAAATTTCATTCATTAACAAGCTACAAATTAATTTCAATACTAATTTGTAATGAAAATTGTTGTCTGTAGTCTGTAGTTTACGTCGTGACCTTTGTGGTTGTATTGTATCTATAAATAAACATGATACAGCTCCCAACTAAATACTTTCATCTAAATATTGACGTGTTATTAAAAGCTAAAGGTCAAGCTATTGTAGGAAGTTGTATATTTCTGTATCAAAGAAGGTACCAGAATACAGTTACAAAATACAAATACTATGGTTTTCTACAAGTTTGAATTGAACGTACTTATATAAAATTAGGTCATTATGGTGTGTAGTTCAGTCAGTATTATGGTTAGTAAATTTACATCATGTACATAACTTAGTGGTCCTTATTAAATAATAGTGTTGTGATTTCCATAACTATAGTATATTGGCGTAACATTTGTCAGTTTATGAAGGTTTAATGTCATGTAATATGTTAACTGAGTCGTTTCCGAACGCAGATCGTGTAACTCACGAGTAACTAGTAGTCATAATTACTTCTTAACCCTTAGCATATTTTTCAATTACGTAAATTAAACACTGTATTGTACTGTTACTGTATCAGCCGGATCGTCCACTGCTGAACACAGCCTCCCCTATTATCAAATTAAACACTAAAAACTTGAAAATATAGCTCACATGCTTAATTTAAACAAATGTTTATATATGTAGGTATTTATTTTTACAATGAGTAAAAAAATATGCAATAAATGGACTCTCAAATGACAATTGACTACCTTTCACCTGACAGGTGAAAATCTTCACCCTACAATAAAAGACAGACAGCGGAACTCAAAACGAGGGGACACTTTTAATTTTTTAAATGCGAGTGTTTCCGCCTGTTATGACCATAAAGTCATAACAGTAGCATAACATCAGACGGGTTTAACATGTGCATTTCATTGCGTAGAGAGTCAAATCAGCTCCAATATTTATTGTCAATCCGCGTACTAAATCTTCTTTAAACAAAAAAAATATGGGGTGTGGCTGTGTTATGGACACGGCCGTTTGTTGTACGTGAATACGTATCAAAATGGTGGGCTCCCGTTTTTTTTTTTTTTTTGAATTGCGTCCCTAAGGAAGCAATTTTAAAGACGTATTCACGTCAAATATGTGTAGGTATACAATAAAAATTTGCAAATAAGTCCAGACATCTATTACCACTCCATTGCATTAAAAAAATATAATATTAAGGAAAAAAATTACTTCACCTGAGGTACAACTTAGAAGCAATGATGGCCGAGCAATAATAGGTATGGACTGCCGTGCTGCAGGTCCCTGGTTCGATCCCCACCGCCGACATGAGCTTCACCGCATGGTGGAAGGGCATTTTACTATTGCCCACCTGGCTAGCTACCACCCTCAAGTAGAAAATCTCTCGCCATCACCTAACGGTGTGTTTTGACAGCAGTCCTTGAGAGCCAGTGAAATTACAGGCACATGAGACTTAACTATGTTTCAAGGTGACGGGCACAGTGCAATTCGACACGTCACTTATGATGAAATGCATCTGTTATAGGCACTAGTAAGCACAATTACAGTTAGTCCGTAACATCAGTGGGCCTCGAGGTCTTCCGACACAAAAACATAAAAAATGGTATAAATATTTACCTGTAGTAGTGATTATGAAAAAGCTTAGTAACAATAGTGTGGAACAAATATGTGTCCAGCTTCCAGGTATTGACCATGATCTAGGTCAGGTCAGCAAACTAGGTCGTACGTCTACTTAAAGCTCTAGGATGCTATGCATATAAAAGGTCACACTTAACGGTAGCTCGCCCGGAGTAGAGCCCTCGTATATAACTAAATTACGCTAACTTATTTAAGACAATGAACAGATTGAGGCGTTACTTTATGGAAACTCATATTTAATATTACGAAATACCAATTTATTTATTTTATTTTTATAGTTATTGTGACTGAACAAGCTCGAGGCCCACCTGGTGTTAAGCGGACTAACCTCTGCTCATTAACAGATGCATTTCGTCACAGGCACGAATTGCACTGCGCCCGTCACCTTGAGACATAGTTGTTAAGTCTCGTGTGCCTGTAATTTCACTGGCTCTCAAGGACTGCTGCCGGAACACACCGTTACGTGCTTGGCGACCGATTTTCAACTTGAAATCTTAGAAATATTTTAAGAAAAATATTATAACATATTAATATTTTCACACTTAAAAAATTAAGAAATATATCTAGTTACAATTCCGCCTATATCGATGAAGAGATGAGAAAGTGTGTGGAGTATTATCGATCGCGCGCTTGTAGAGTCAAAACCTCCTGATTGTAAGCGCAATACCTGTCCATTATAAGTACCTAGTTGTAATATCACCTTTCTAGTTCTGCCTTACACTGCATTGAGCTAGTCACCCTGTGACTGAGTAAGCGCTCGTAGCGTAGCTTACTTAGTCGAGTAACCAATCCACTAAGTTAAGCAACGTCCGCCGCGGTCATGACTTGGATGGGTGACCGCTAGTGGCATTACTAATGAGCGCTTCCGTTCTTCAAAGGGCACGTTAAGCCATCGTCAGTCGCAGTTGTTACCTTAGGATGGCAGACTTTATAGCATGGTGGTAGGACATTTCGCATTTTTTTTAATGCATTATAGTTTAGCCGTTGACCACTATCAGTAGAAAATATGTTGCCAAGCACTGTGTGTTCCGCCAGCTGTCCTTGAGAGTTAATAACTCTAGGTACACTTACTATCATGTAAGATGCCAAAGGTAGTTTAAATGGATACGAACAGGAAGCAATGGAGGCGCCTTATTGTCGTTGAGCTATAAACTAATTCACAGTTTTCAGTCGTAAAAGATTGACCAGAAAGTTCTAATATATAAGTAGTAGTATTTGGTAGCGTGTCGACTGTTTGCTTAGTAACTAATTTTCATATGTATATCAGATGTCATATAATTTCTGTTTTGTAGCCAGCAATTTAAAAGCGTCACGTCAGAAACAAATGATTCTATACAGTTCCAAGGCTGAATTAGTACTATGGTACTTCGAGATGTGAAACTTTCAATAAAAATATGATGCATGGACGTATGCCCGATATAATAAGGCTATACGTACGGCACTTATTATATTTTAAGCTAAAAACCACAGATCAGAGTAACAAGGACAACAAACCTTCTTTCCTGATCTGAGCTAAAAACATAACTGGTGGTTTTATAGGATACACGTCATGGTTATGTATTATTTATAAAAAAAATACATGAACACATATAGAGGTAGGTAGCTACAGGTACACAAAACCGGGCGCAATCTGTGTCAGGCCGACAAAGTAGGTCATCTATAGATGTATTATGATTAAGTAGGTAGGCAGTTTTATCGTGGTAATGCACTTTCAAGGATAAAACCATCGAGTGACTGTAATTGGAAAGCAATATCAATATAAACAGAACCGAAAGCCGAAAGATAATATTCACCATTCAAAAGAAAAATAGTGCAGCTGATAACAAATAGCAGATTATTTTTCTTTGAATCCTTTTATTAATTGAATTGAAATTGCCGATGAATCGATTATGTATAAAAATAATTTTAACTGATACATCAGAATAGGAATACTTTTACTCCTAAGTGATACTAAATACATACATTTGATGATAGCAGCAAGCTGGACCTATAGGAAATTAAAATATCCTGCCGAGACTTAGGTACCACTAGGTGCTGGACGATAAATTTTCTATTTAGAATGTAGTTATTATTCGTCATCATATTGTATCAATGTTGATATAAAGATAAAGTAACACTACCTATATGCATATGATAGCTGTATCAGTATAATCTAGAAATTACATCAGGCAAAGAGATAAAAACGAAACTTGTGGAATCGATTGATGCTAATTATTATCCAGGATAATAATAATAGAAATGGAAACTTTATTTGAAATTTATTTGGCTTCAATCATTAACTTGGATGCATAATAATATGTTGGCGACTGTTATATTTATGCATGTAAGATCAGGCTAATAAACTAAAAAGCCACCAAAGTGGACACTGGACTTACACACCGTAGTTTCCGTGCCACCACGCAGCATTTGTTATACAGGCCGTCCCACGGCGATGCCACATGAAGGGAAAGTACCTTGAATATTGTAGATGGAACATTTTACTGAAAGAAGACATTATTTTAATTTAAGAAACGAATTAATCTGCAATCATAGATATTTAAATAATTACATAGGTGAAGCAGACATCGAACCACCGTTACACGAGACAAAAAATCACTCGTAGTTTTGTCATACCGGTCGAAAGATTTCTTAATAAGGATTGTTTTTTTGCTAAGTAACATAGTGTTAGAAATAAAAGGAAGACCATGAATTTTAACATTTAATGTGATGTGTTCAGAAAAATTAAAAGCTGACATTGCCGTAAGGACGTACAACTGACATTATCATAAGTACCTATTACTATAAATGTACCCATTTGAAAATCATTTCCCTATTATAATTTAAGTGCATGATAAAATGATAAAGGCATACGTAATTACGTATGCCTTTATCATACAACCAGGTACCTACTAATTAGTACCAACCAGGTACCTACTAATTAGTAGGTACCTGGTTGTATGCAACAAATCGGGCCGTATCCTGAGCCGAAAGACGCGTTAATTATTTTGTCCATCGCAATGCGGCTGGCTGATTATAAAGAAATAAAAATGTGTTCCATTTTCAAACTTTTATTCTTTTGTTTCTGTGATTTTAATTGTAGTATTTATGTGAAAAAATCGCAATACAATAGTATTGCGATTTTTTCACATAATAATGGCTGATCAAAATAATTTTGATTTAATGGAAGCATATTTTTTGAATCACAAGAACATAACATTAGCCTTACAATGGCACCGCGAAAGATATCCTGATAGAAATATAAACGGTTGGTGGATAATCTGCTAAATTTGGAACGTTTCGATCATCGCTTACCTCAACCGCAGCACTAAATGATAAACACTGACGATGAACTCGACATTTTGATATACTTTGAGGCAAATGCTAAAAGTTCAGTGGGGGAAGGTGGAGAAGTAATCGGAATTTCAAAAATCAAAATACACCGTGTACTAAAAAAATACAAATACAAAAGTTACATTGAAGGGCGATTAGTACCAAAATTACTGCCCGGTGATGCTGAAAGACGACTTATTTTCTGCCATGAAATCGAGAGGTTCATCCTAGAGGTTCGGTATTTTCTTAATAATATTATCTGGTCAGACGAGACAATATATTTGCAACTTTCCTCAACGAGCTCTACATGGTGGCACTCCACGTGCTATGGCGTAAAAAAGTGTGTTTTGATTGCCTTCCTTTTTAGGCATCGGATCCTACCTGAAAAATTATGTTTTTTTGAAATGTTATTGTTACCTAACCCTAATTATAATAACACTTAATCCATTATGTATTAGGAACATGGAAAAGCAATGTTATGTTACTTGGTATTCGGACTTACTATACCTAATTTAATTTATCAACGCATTTTCCTAGTACATATTAGAATACTGCATCAGCCGGATTTTCCACTGCTGAACACAGCCTCCCCCATTAATGGGGGGATTTGCCATAATCCCCACGGGAGCAGTATGAGAATAAGTCAATTAAAACATTTATTAGTAAAACGATATGCGTCTCGTCAGTTAAAAGTAATAGAATAGAATTTCGAGTAAATGTTTTTCACAGGTCACACAAAGGGACAGGTACAAAAGGTAACAATAGGTTAATATTTTCACCAAACTTTTACTTGTCCAAGGTTGAAATAATTGAATGAAACACAGTCGTAAAGCAAAATAAACAAACTCAACATTAGTTTGGATTCGTTTGTGTAATTTGTAATGATTCTCTTTCCGTTAAAGCTTACGCACCATTGTTTTAATTCTTTAGATTTACTTGATTATAATGTATATGATCTTTTATTTTGGACTTTTAAGGTTGCTTTACAAATATAAAAGGTTTTTTCTTTTTCATATGATTAAGCTTTTATTCTTATATCTAAATTGTATGAAGCACTTATCTATTCATATCAGTAGAGTCTTTATAATAATTTCGTTGAAAGCACAGCACAATGTCCTTCTAGAAGTTTCAGAGACGTCTCGTAAAAATAAATTATTGAACATAGTTTTATGTGCCTAGAATTAAAATACAAAGTTAGAACAATCGTCAGATCAGGATTATTGGGTTTTTTTTTAAATATATTTTGTTGTGACGGAACAAACCCGAGGCCCACCTGATGTTAAGTGCACTAACCTCTACCTATAACAGACTCATTTCGTCAAGACGAATTGCACTGTGCCCGTCACACTAGAGGTCCAGTTGTTAGGTCTCAAAAGCCTGTAAATTTTCTGGCTCTCAAGGACTGCTGCCGGAACACACTGTTAGGTGCTTGGCGACAGATTTTCTATTTGAGGGTGGTCGCTAGCCTGGCGGGCATTCGCAAAATGCCCTTCCACCATGCGGTGAAGCAAAAGGTCAAGCCCGCGGCGGGATTCGAACCATGGACCTGCTGCACGGCAGTCCATAGCCAATGCCACTGAGCCTTCACTGATTCAAAACCTACCAACAGTGTACCATTTATGCAGGCTCACACGCTGTTAGGTGATTGGTGACAGACTTTCTTCTTGAGGATGGTAGCTATAGCCAGGTGGGATTTCGAAAAATGCCCTATATTACCACCATGTTATAAAGACTGCCATCCTAAGACAACAACTATAATCAACGACTTACCATGCCCTCCGAAGCACGAAAAAGCTAAGTAGTAAAAGCCACTAGCGTTCACTAATCCAAGCGTAGACCACAACGAACGTTGCCTAAGGTTATTTTTTTTATTTCCATTTATTTCATTGATTGCACTATGCAATATGTTTACATGTCACATCAATTACATAACCCTGTTAGAAAGTAGCAAAAGAGTATAGTAATTATAATATATTTTACACAGTATTTATGAAACAGTGATGGCTCAGTGGCATTGGCTACGGACTGCCGCGCAGCAGGTCCATGGGTCGAATCACGCCACGCGCTTCAGCTTTCACCGCATGGTGGAAGGGCATTTTGCGTATGCAAAATGTTCGTTTTCAGCCGCCGCTAGCTAGGCGACCACCCTCAAGTAGAAAATCTGTCACCAAGCACCTATCGGTGTGTTTCGGCAGCTGTCCTTGAGAGCCAGTGAAATTACAGGCACAAGGAGACTTAACAACTATGTCTCAAGGTGACGGGCGCAGTGAAATTCGTGACTTGTGAGCAAATGCATCTGTTATAGGCAGAGGTTAGTCCGCTTTACATCAGCTGGACCTTGAGCTTGTTCCGTCACTATAACATAAAAAAAAAAACAAAAAGAAATATCATTCATAAAATAAGTATATCTTATAAAGTAGAAGAAGTTTAATTTTATAGTTTATTAGAGAGCAATCGGCCCTTGCGAAATTGGAGGATTGAGTGAGCACACACAAGTTTTACTAAAACTAGCATACAATTTAATTTTGTAAACTCAATAGATTTTAATATAGTGACGGTTTTCTGTGAGGACTGATTACCTTTTTACAAAAAGGTATATTGGTTTTACAATTAGTTTTAGAGCTTTTACTAAATGATGCTATTTTTTTTTTCTGAGGGTGCTCACTCAGTGCACACGCACACATAAATTAATGTACAAGTTATATATTTGCTATGTATCGTGAGTTTGTAACGCTTTTGTCTTTAATAAAAGTAATTTTTAAGTTTAGTCCGTATTATTTCATTACTGTTTTCTTCTCTATAATTCAGGTGGAAGTTTGTTAAAAATTTTAATTAGCATATAGCAAGTAACTGTTTATACTGAGACCTGTTGGTATCTTCGTAGCTCTTTCTATACAAATGTAGTTTCGTCAATATTACAAATACCAAGTGTTCAAATTCGATAAAAAATTAGCATGCATGTCCATAAGCCTCATATGTATACTTTTAACTTGCCAGTGTTTTTTAGTTTTTTTGTACATATTTTATAATAATAACAAATATTTTAAAAGTATTTTAAGAAAACATTTAATTAATTATTTAATAAAACACTTAAAAAATCTTTATAAAAATGATATATATCTAGTAACAATTCCGCCTAATTTCCTGTTAAGCCGACGTGACGTCACAAACGCTACGCAGCCAAACCGGAAGAGTATTCGACGTGTTTCGCTTCTAAACGAAGTACCCTCAGGAGGTCTTGACTCTACGAGCGCACGATCGAGACTAGATATATTTTATGTCTATATGTGAAAATAAGAATTCCCACAAAAAACAATTTTCTGAAATAATTACAATTAAAGTACATAATAGTATATAATAGTAATTAAGACAACATTAAAATACATAATTTTACGTAAAATTTACAAACTAGAAGCATACAGTTTAGGCTCAAGGACAGGCAAGCATAATGACACCGAGTTTAAACACTAGGAATTAAAAAAATTACAAAAATACGCTTGTGTGGAAAGAGCTGTGAAAACACTAACTTTAACCTATTGGCTTTACAAAATTACAAATATACGATAGGATAAATTTAAGTCATGTGCGGGGTTCGAACCATCGTCCATCCACCCCTGTAGCCGGGGTATGCTCTAACCAATTGAGCTAACATGACATGAGGTCATAATTCAAATCTTTCCTATCGTTCTTTAACCATTGTATTGGGATAGAGCGACATCTATAATACCACTTGCGTTGTACTACAAACAAGACCAATCATGCAATTGATTTAATTTATTACTTGTAAATGATGACGCAACCTTATAATTTTAATATTGATCTGTTTGCAGTAACGCCTGCTATGCGAATTACAAAACCAAATACTATCATAGGATATCTATATTTTTTTATTGGCTTTTTAAAGATCGACTAGGCGAGCACTTCAAACAGAGGAATTTGCATTATTATATGTTATCCTTAACTGGCTTTCCGGTCGCGGCTCCGCCCGCGCGTGTGTCGACTATCGCGCAAAACCAATAACCTCTTTTTGCACAGTTGGATAAAAACTACCCTATGTTCTTCCCCGGGTTTCAAACTATTCCCACACCAAATTTCATCCAAATCGGTCCAGTACTTTTTAAGTTTATTCGTTGCATACAAAAATATAAATCTTTCCTCTTTATAATGTAGATGTCCAAACTTCGAGAAAGGTTAGTTTCTCGATGAAACCAAACGACGATGCAGTCGAAGATGTAAAACAAATGAAATGCAACAATATGACGGTTATATATTTTTTGTTTATGCTTAGATTATTAAAGAGGTTATGACCTATATGTTTATCGCCTGATATCCAACGTTTGTGAGTACACAGTTTGAATGATAAGCGGCGCGGCGTGACACGATAACGCACGTCGCCCACAGGGCCGCAGCCTCCCGAGATGAGCCCGCCAGGGGTGGCGGCTGGCGGTCGCTACCAGCGGAAAGGATAATTGACTGGTATTCACGAGGTTAAGCTACACTGACGCTAGTGTCGCATTGAGCTAGCTTTAGCGTTTTATATAGGTATCCCACATTAACAAAGGTCACAGGCGTTTGGTAGACTACAAATATGTGATGATATATTTAAGAAACTTAGCTGTATTTTCTATTTGAAATAAGTTTTTGATTTGAAACAGTGATAGCAGAGCGGTAATAACTAAGGACTACCCTGCCACAGGTCGGTGGTTCGATCCCCACCGGCAGCCGGCTTGAGCTTCCCGCTTGGTGGAAGGGCATTTTGCGAATGCTCGCCTGGCTTCGGTAGCTAAGCTCGAGTGGAAATACCTTCATCAAGCACCTAACAGTGTGTTCTGGCAGCAGTTCACAACTGGACGTCTCACGGTGATTAGAGCACTGTAATTATTTTTTTGTCGAAATGCATCTGTTGTAGGCGGAGGCTACCGTTCAATATCAGGCGGGCCTCTTGCGTCTTGAATCATAATACCATAATATAAAAGACCCTTGAAAATAATCTACGATCCACTGGGAGAAGAACGGTTAAGAAACTTGAGGCCATATTTACAATCGTGCTCTATTATTGAGTTACAAAAATATATTTTTCATCCCGTAAAGCCAACCAACTTCAATCTTTGCATTTGAGAAACGATTTCAAACTCTTCACTAGTAAGGCAAACTAATTAACATTATTGTGTAACCAGAAGGGCTTATTGACATAATTATTGGCCCCATTGGTGAATAATTAAAAAACCTGCCCCTTTCCCTACATAATGTACAAGTAAAAACTACGAAAACACTATGTTTTTGGATTTAATACCCCATTGGGCACTTTCTGATAAAACGAAATCAAGTTACTCTATTTTAATTTTCTAAATTTTTCTTGACTATTTCGTAGGCAGCTAACTATTGTTAATTATACATTATCTATCGCGCAGGCCTAGTGATTATGACATGATATGATATGTTAAAACTTTTTTCTATATAAAACATACATACCTATTATATCGTACAAGTGATGGTTACAAGTCAATTGTAATTCGCGGCTTCGGGTGACTCGCCGAGGTTGAGAAGATGGTAGATATCTTTCTATTTGATGTAGCGTAATATCTTATAAACTTTATTCATTCCTATTTTCGAAATGAATCACTTAATCACAACAATAGCCGGACGAGCAACGTCCACCACTGAAAAATTTTTCAGTTCAAATCTGTCGCCTAGCACCTAATGGTGTTTTCCGGCAGCTGTCCTTGAGAGCCAGTGATTCTAGGTTAAGCTGTTAACACCTTCACCGCATCATCGCTTACCATCAGGTGAGATTGTGGTCAAACGTTTTATAATTAATAAAATTGATCTAATGGCAAGATTTTAAAGAAATGTGTACCTAAGCTATGTGTTTTAAGATGTATTTTCGTACATATATCGTAGGTGTAATAATTGTTAAACCAAATTCATAGCTAGTAGGTATTAAGTAAAATTTCATACTTATACACGAAACTACTGTACTGGAAAGTTCGCGAACATTCTATGACGCAAGAAGCCGGTACATACCTAGGTACAAAGTGTCTATACTTTAGGAAGGGAGGTGGGAGTCCTTTGAAAACGCAGTCTGCATACGTCCGTCTCCTTCCTGGCGTGAGAAGGCAGCTCAGTCTATTTTTAGACTCGATATACTCAGCCTGGGAGATATATAATGTAGGTACCAGACTTCTAGACACTAAACAAAATTTTCATCATGACTTCAGCAAATAAAAGACGGTGGCGTTTGTTCAATAAAGTATCGATTGTTGTGGGTTTCAAAATGTTTCATTAGAAGAATACATATATATATATATATATATAATAATTCAAAAAAGAATAACAGATATAATAATTTCGAAGCAGTGATGGCTCAGTGGCATTGGCTACGGACTGCCGCGCAGCAGGTCCATGGTTCGAATCCCGCCGCGGGCTTGAGCTTCACCGCATGGTGGAAGGGCATTATACCCGCCTGGCTAGCAACCACCCTCAAGTAGAAAATCTGTTGCCTAGCACCTAACGGTGTGTTCCGGCTGCAGTCCTTGAGAGCCAGTGAAATTACAGGCACATGAGACTTAATAACTATGTCTCAAGGTGACGGGCGCAGTGAAATTCGTGACTTGTGACGAAATGCATCTGTTATAGGCAGAGGTTAGTCCGCTTAACATCAGGTAGGCCTAGAGCTTGTTCCGTCACAATACATAAAAAAAAATCGTTGATACATATATGTTACTCATATATGTATATATATTTATGCCTTATAGGTTAGCCTTTGACCACTATCTCACCTGATGGTAAGCGACAATGTGGCCGAAGATGCTATTCAGCCTAACCTAGAATTACTAGGTCTTAAGAACTGCTGCCGGAATACACCGATAAGTGCTTCGTGACAGAATTTCTACTTGAAAGGTGTAGCTAGCCAGGCAGGTATTCGCAAAATGGCTTATTACCATGCTTTAACCATAACTATAATGTTCAGCAGTAATACCACTAGTGATCGCCCATCCAAGTCATGACCCCAGCAGATATTGCTTGACTTAGTTGAACAAGCTACGCTTCGAGTCAAAAAAAATATTCGATGCAGGTATTGAGTATCAAACATCGCAATTAGATTGTGTTATATAAGTACCCAATTTATGAATTCTTTCAACAAAATGTAAATAAAGATTACACGAAGAAACTATTTTGTATCCAATCCCTTTTCATTCATACAAAATCATAATGAAAGGAATATCAAAACAGGAGCGGGATGATCGTTTTATCCCTCGGGCTGGGCACGGTTGCGTCATTGACCTTTATATACTAGACGCGACATCTCAAACGAGGATAGTCGACCAGTGGAAATAAGCCGGCCGGCATACTCTTCCCCACACGCAGCTGGGCACTCGTAGAGTTACATGCGCTTTACGTTCGAAAATTGTGTATTATCAATAGTGTATTTTGTATACACAATTTTCGAACGTGAATAGATACCTTCTGGGTAAGCGCGCTCCATCATCGATCGCATCATCACTTACCATCAGGTGAGATAGTGGTCAAGAGCTACCCAGTTCTGTATAAAAAAAAACGTAAAGCGTGTGTAATTTCTAGGGAGAGAGTATGCCGACCGGCTTACCTGCACTGGTCGACTATCCTCGTTTGAGATGTCGCGTCTAGTATATATAGGTTTGCGTACATTTTATAGGGTACCGGAGGAGACGGCGGGCCCCTAATATTACAGTACACTTCCCGTATGTCCGTCTATCTTTCATACAGAGTCTCATATAAACTGTAAAACGTTGCGATGTTATGGCGAATTAATGGAATGTGTTATGTTATAACTATATAAATATAGGAAGATTAAAAAAAGTACACAGGTGAATAATATGTTGATATGAATCATGTTTATTTCAACGTTTTTTGTTTTTGTTGCACACGCCTCCAAATTGGTGTGATCATAGTCATAATTCATAACAATAATTAAAAATAAACACCAGTTGTGTGAGTTGGTAAGTCACTCGAATAGAATAACTTAAAAAAATAACAAAAAATCCACTTCAAACTAAAAACGCTCTAAAACAAATATTGCACTAAGAAGTAAATGAACCAAACCATCGTAACAGTTTTTTGTCCATTTGACATTGACAAATGAAAACGAGAACATCATCAATGTAGTAGAAGCTATTAAATACGTATTACTAGGGGTAACTCAAGTAGGTACTACTCGTCAGATCTCACTGATATATAAATGGGACTACAGGACAAGCACCAGCTCTCACATCTGTACAACCTGTAAAACGATATGAGGTAATACACATAAAAAATACTGTCAAATTAATAACCTCCTCCTTTTTTGAAGTCGGTTAAACCGCATTATGTGTACCGAAATGGTAAGGACCCATTGGTACGCGAACTAAACACACACTTAGACGGTGTTTTTAATGAAATAACTAAGTAAGAAGTCTCGTAATCCATATTTTATTTTTGATATGCCAAACAGCATAACTGCTTGTCATCAATTCACAGTATATTCATAGTATTTTATCATGTGTCCACGAAAATCGGATTATGTTGTTTCAAAACATATTGGTAATATCAAATGATCTACTTCATTAATTCTAAAGTAATATTCACTAATGTTTTCACCATGTTTAAGTAATTATAATAATACAAACTGATATACTTAACCCGTCTTCCACGTAAATGTTTTTGTTCATGTATTATTCATGAACCTGACCTTTGAGAACGCGACCGTGGAAATTTCTCCGTAGTCCTCATTTCGAAAGTGCTATAAAAGGGTTAAGACGCTGTTCATTAATTATCTATGTTTTTAATTAATGTTTTGCCGCAAAAATAAACTTCTGGAATTTATTATTTCTTACCAAATACATAGGTAGGTAACCCATGTATATATTATAAATTATAATGTAAAAGCATATAATCCTATTAAATATATATTTTAGAAGCGCTCGTAGCGAAGTTTTCTTAGCTATTCTTAACCGATCAGCAAAGTTAAGCAACGTTCGCCGCGGTCATGTCATGACTTGGATGGGTGACGGCTAGTGACATTAGTACTGAACGCCGTCGGTCCCGGTTGTCTTGCGAATGCCCGCCTGGCTAGCTACCACTCTCAAGTAGAACATCAGTCGCCAAGCACCTAAAATGTGTGTTCCGACAGCTGTCTTGAGAGCCAGTAATTCTAGGTTAGCATGAACAACATCTTCGACCACATCAACACTTACTATCCGGTGAGATAATGGTCAAAAGCTAACCTATTAAAGAATAAAAAAAATATCAAACACAAAGTAGGTTGTTTTTTAATGGGGTGTATTGGAACAAGATGTCCACCTGGTGTTAAGTGGTAAGCTCTGCCTATTAATAAATAGGCAGAGCTTACCCCCAACCCCATTACCTCTGCAATTCCTCACAAATGGCGTACTTAAACTATATAATATGTAACTTTTTAAGTCTACACCTAGGCCAAAACGAAACTAATATGGGTTTATAATATTATTTGTGTCTACAGTGATGTATAAAATAAATAAAAGTTATTGAAACTGAGTTAAAACAGTAACTGAACTGTAGCAGCCGGATTGTCCACTACTAAACAAAGTCACCCCCATTACTGCGCTCCGAAAGATTCCTGGCTAGCGTGGGGATTATGGCAAACAGGGGGGGTTCCCCCTTAAAGAATCCCCACGCATGGCAAGAATCTTTCGGTTCGAAGTAAGATAGTAGTTCTTTAGAACGCATTGCTGGCCACCTTCTGATATTTTACCCTTAGTCGCCTGTTACGACTCCACGTGAAAGGTTGTGTGACCTTCTAGCCCGATACAAAAGCGTAGCAACAGTTAATCTATGAATAGAGTAATATATCAACGATCTCTCCGTTTAGTCAGTGATATGCCAAGTATAGATTAGGTCACTGAAGAACGGAAAACTCTTGTTCCAAAGAGCTAGAAAATATTGAAAAAAAAATCAAGAGCAATTTATTAGCTAGACTCCAAAGGTAATAAATAAAGGTTAAAAACCCCAACCCCATTGTCACTATCATATGACGAGATAGAATAACTTTATAATGTCATGACATAAATATTAATATATTTGTATCTCTGATGCTTTAAGTTTTACTTTGTAGGATCAAACATTATCTGCGATAATGATAACAATAGAATTTCATTCATAAATTGGCCATAGTGGGTCAGCCGATGCCAAAGGATTTACGTAACCAACATTGGTTAAAAGTCAATCAGAAAATATTTGAGTTATATACTCTTTCTCACAAATCACAGAAATTCTCATTATTTATCGTCTGTGTGCTGACCTACAAAGACGAAAATGAAAATAACAATTTTTCTCTTTATCGTACCTGTTTAAATAATGTAATCAGCGATTATAAATAAGTCTAGTGTACAGAAAGAGCGCTGTATGCTGAAACACGGGTGAAGAACCTATGCAGCAGAATTACATAAAAATCAAATATGTTAAAAGTATTCTATGAAAAAATAGTAAATATTTTAATAAGAAACTTTAAATTATTAACAATCTTGTCAAACTGGTAGAATTTGCTACGCGTTTTGCTTCTACACGAAGTATCCTCAGGAAAATTAGGCGGAATTCCCACTAGATATATTTTCTCAGTGTTTATAATTTTAAAATATTTGTTGTTATTAAATATGGATTTTCGCAAAGTAATGTCTGAATCTATTCATTAACATAACATTTACTTGCCAATTTTTAAGAATGAAACAATGTACACCATTTTTTAAATAATGGTGTATGAAATTGTTGGGAGTTTCACACATATTTAAATATTATACAATATCTGGCAAAAACAACGTTATTGTATAATATTTAATTGGTTATTATTATTATTAACCAATCGTTAAACATTATATATATTTGTATTATTTTCGTAGTTGAGGCGTGTATAAAAGCCAAATACAAATCAGACCTGACATGAAAAGTACATTACTGCAGAATCCAGTAAGTAAGCCTACCTGGCCATGTATGAGCTATAGGTTATATAGGAGGTCAGGATGGCTTTCTTACTGGTTGAAGCTTGTATAATGCTGTTCTCAAAAATGAATGCCTCAGATTCTAAATCCGGAGGAGTGCCATCTATTTCCGAATCAGATTCGCTTGAACTAATTTTTTGGGATTATCTATGTTCATGGTCGCAATTGAATGTAAAATCCCGCCAGTCATTGTTTTTTTTTATAAAAAATATGTGCGTATAGTTTAGGACATTGTTTTATTTTTACCTACGAATAAATGCATTATTTATTCGTAGATTTTTACATTACATGAATGTTTAAGTAAAAATGGAAATTATTGTTTTAGAAACTCCATGTTAATTTTATAATTGAAAGTTTTAATCCAACATGATTTATAAACTGAAATTACTTAATACAAACATAAAATCCCACACTATACTTCTATAACATTATTGAGTACAAAACGCAACGTGCATACAGACCCACCAACTTATCTGTTCAGGTGGCATAAAAAAGAACTAAAACTTTCCCTCAAATTGTGACAGTCTGTAGTTGATTTCCATGACCAGTAGCGCCCTCAAAAACTGCACAGTTAAGTTGGTGGTACTTTACTTTTTCTGCGTCGCGTTAAGTGTCACAGACTATAAAATGGCTGTTTAAGGCTCCAAAAATATATCTATCTCATAAAATGTCATCCCAAAAAGAGAGATAGATATATATTTGGAGCCTCCCTCCTATAACTATGTTATAATGGCTAAAAACTAATCTGTGTCTGGTACTACGTTTTTTTTCTAAGCAGATCTAAAGAGGATTACCTAACTGTCCCGTATATAACATGACACTAGCAAATGCACAATACGTGCGAGGCCAAATTACGAGATAGGAAAAAAAAACTGTTCAGTAATGAATTTACAGTTCCACCAACTTATCTGTTCAGGCGGCAGAAAAAAGAACTACAACATTCCTTCAAATTGTGACAGTATGTAGTTGATTTCCTTGACCAGCAGCGCCCTCGCGAACTGCACAGTTAAGTTGGTGGTACTATAAGTACATACTTACCTACTGGACAGTAGGAGATTCCAAATTTAAAATCTCGCTTATTACTGGACAGTTGTGAATAAGTCTCCGGTAGAGTTCACTTTCTAGATACGTTTTACAGATGTTATGGCAAAATGACATACCATTTTTGAGATAAAAGCTATTTATTTTCACAGAATATATTAAAAAAGGCGATTTTTTTTTATCCTCAGATCCTTGACTACATTTTAAACAAACGAGTACTTTGACTGACGCGCCAAAACTTCTCGAATATTTTTTTTGTTGGTGAAACTAAATTTTGTTGAGTAACGGAAAAAATCGTATCTCCTAATGATTAATGATTTTCTTCAACCATATCAGTCGATAAATAAACTTAATATCTCCGATCCGTACATACGATTTTGAAATCGAAGATTGGTCTATGTGATAAGTATTATTTCCTAAAATTTTCTTGGCATTTGAATGGAGTGAATATCGTAAATGTCACGTTGCAGCGTGCGCTGATGTGACCTTTATTTCAACGTAAGTTGGTTTGATTTTCGTACTAACCGGCAACAAGCTGCTAACTTGGGTCTTATAAGGATCTTATTTAACATCTATTTGTGTACAATTTATAGATGTCTTGTAAAGGCTATTACTATTTACTATCTATATTTATCTACATAACGTAATCCTTACAAAACGTTTAATTTTTCTTTATGAATTAAGTTGGGACCGGACTGTAAAGGCAGCGGAGAGGTGCGCGGCTCTTCCTAACCGCACTACGACTGCGCGGCACAGCAGCGGAGCGGCGCGGCGCGGCGCGGCTCTTTCGTTCACAATATCAACGTGGCGTAGAATAACGGTTTTTCCAACTCATGGCACACATTCGAAATGGACGAAATTGTCGAAGACAAAAATATCGTAATATTTTGCGAAGAGGTGGATAGAGTTGAAAGAAATAATAAACGTTCTATATCTGGTGAAGGACATTGAACATTTTCGTTTTAAATAAGAAGAGTAATAAATAGATTCAGGCATTACTTTGCGGAAATCCATATTTAATAATAACAAATATTTTTAAAATATTTTATGAAAACATCAAATTAATATTTTAACAAAACACTTAAAAAATACAAAAATATATCTAGTGACAATTCCGCCTAATTTTCCTGCTAAGCCGACGTGACGTCACAAACGCCACGCAGCCAAACCGGAAGAATTTTCGACGCGTTGCGCTTCTACACGAAGCATCCTCAGGAGGTCTTGACTCTACGAGCGCACGATCGTTTTCATAAAATATTTTAAAAATATTTGTTATATAAAAAGAGTGCTTCACTCTTTTTCACCGTTCTGCAGAGACACTAATCAGTATCACAAATATTAAAGAATGTAAAAACAGAAGTTCTATGTATTGTTCAAACGTGGGTGGAACGTGAACTGACTGAAAAATTTACCGCGCTGCGGTTCTCCGCTGCCGTAAGATATGACGCACATGTGGCAGCGCTGGCCGGCTGGCTGTTCGCTGCGCGCCACAGTTGCATGCGGAAACTATTCTGGCGCGCCGAGCCTCTCCGTTGCCGCGTCTTTATAATACGGTTTCTGCCATATAAATCCATACACATCATATAAGTCAAGCCGCTAGTTTGGTTTGACCTTTAGGAGGGAGTCTGTTTATGTGCATTGACTCTGACCACTCACCTATAGACACACAAAATGTTAGTACAAAAGCATTGACCTTTATTCAAACAATGTCAACCCAGCACGGTCAAAGCCTCTATATATTTTCGCCTCAAATATTCTATTCCAATATGAAGGTTGATACATGATCCTAAAATAGAAAGAATCATTTCGAAGTATTGCCTTCTGTTCGGATCCATTTATCCCCATAAGGACAAGATACGAGATATGGAAAATAGATAGACACAACAAAATTGTCCCGATATGCGTATCGGATACTATTTATAGCTGCTATATATAAACTTTAGGAAGTAAGTCGAATAGCCGTCACTCTTAACAAATCAATAGTAGTCCGTTATTTTGTTCTGGGTCTCGTTCTGCCCAGAATATTATCTAAACCTCTTAACTATATTTTATACAAAAATTGTCTTCCAAAGAGCGTTCTAAATTAATTATTAAAAGTACTAAATAAGAGGGAGCCTTTCAACAGAATACTGGGTTCTTTTATTGATTACCAGGTAGTCGAAGCTGATTTCGTGTCTGGGTAGGTCTAATATACAATAGTATCGATGGGTATATACAGTAACAAAGAAAATTCTCCATGTCGTATAAAAGTCAGACCAAGACGGGTCTGGGTTTCAATTCATTCATGAATGTAAGTTCTTACGTCAGCGGCCGACCCACCAGGGGGCGCGGTCCCCCCTTGGTCCCAGCACTCGGCTAGCTGGAAAGGGGGTGACGTCAAACCCGTGCAACAAGTGAACCTATATAAAATGTAGTAGGCACCTAGGTTTGAGAATAAGGCTATTTTTAACTAAGCTGGCTTTTTGGTGAGGGCAGAGGTGCGAGGCTGTCGATCGATACAATTTGGAGTACAGCGCAGTGACTTAGCAATGTTAGTATTATGCTGAATTACTTGATTCTTTCTAGAATGTTGGAACGAAGATTGGCCTGTCTGATAACTATAGGCTACTATAACTATAGGCAGTATCTCAACTTCATTCTTTCGACTTTGCTACAGAACTCTTGGACAGAACAGGTTAATAGCACTGCACTAAAATATTGAAATGTCTTCCAGGTGGCTGTATTTATTTTATGCAATTTTGTGTGGGGACAAGGAAGCTAGTTTCTGGGTGAATACACTACATTCACGAAGGAGCACCCCTCCATATTTTTTTGAGTGTAGTTGCAATTATCACTGCCTTTGCTCAAGTGATAGTAGTAGATTACATTTTATTCTTTTACTGTATTTACCATTAGCAATTACCACTTTAAGATGTAGTGTACAAACGAAGCGTACCTATACAAATGCGCATCAATAATATGGAAGGGCGTTCTTTAGTGACTGATCAGGTCTGTACCTACGCATGCTTTTTGCTATTAATTAGTCTTAAAATACCCTGTATCCACAATTGAGTGAAGAATTGAACAGGGGCAACGTATTTGTCTGTCATTTAAGGCCTTTCCGCTCAAATCATAGATTATTATAAATGCACCAGCTTTGTACCAGACTCCCACACGTCCTACCGCAGCTTCCCTTCCCCATTTGTTAAATATATTATTTCATTCATTTTGTTCAGCTTGACGGTTTAATATAACTAATCATATTAAAGGTTATACGTGGTGTTTGTATTTTGTCCAAAAACTTTCTGAGTCATGCATAAAGTTTCTGAAACACATAAATCAAAAGGTTGCTAACGTGTCTTATTATACTACCCATGTTTTGGCAGATGTTTATATCCGGGGTAATAGGAGGCGCGCCTATAGTAATACGTGTTTTTTATTGTATTTATAAGAGCATCTCACTGACGATTTTATGCGTGTTTGTATTTTGAAAATAGGTTATTCAGATTTTTTAAAATATTTTCAATAGCCTCTCAAATCGCAGTATATTTTTAAAGCACATAGGCTAGCTTTTGACCACCATTACTTACTAACGTATTAATAAAAAGTGTTAAACAAGATAAACCTAGAAAAAATATTTCTATATTTAACATGGTGGTAAGGTATTTTGATATATAATTCGTCATAAGACGAATTTCACACCTGCACACGTCGCCCTAAAACACAGTTGTTAAGCCTTATAAGCCTATCATTTTACTGACTCTCCAGGACACATTTTACGGATTTTGAACATTTTACTGATTCTCAACACAATGTTAGGTGCTTGGCGACTGATTTCAACTTGAGGTGGTAGCTACTAGCTAGCCAGGCGAGCATTCGCAGAATGCCCATCCACATCTAGGATGCGGTGAAGCTCTAGCAGGCGTTGGGGATCGAACCATGGATCTGCGTCACAGCAAACCAGTCATTACCGTTCGACCCTCATTGCTCCTTTTGCCTTGCTACATATACCGCCCACAAGTAGAGATTTTGTCGCCATGCACCGAATAGTGTGTTCTGGCAGTTTTCCTCAAGATCCAGTTAGAATAACTAGGTTGGCCTAAACATCTAGGACCATATTTACACTTAGGTGAAATAGTGGTCAAAACAAGCCTATATTTATCTATACTATATAATATTAGTATAATATAATAATATTAACAGGAAAGATTTGTAATTTTATAATTTTATATGTAACGAATAAACTTAAAAACTACTGGACCGATTTGGAAAATTCTTTCACCATTAATATCAATCCCTGATGAACAAAGGCTAGAGCTTATTTTACCAAAATAATCGTTATATCGCGTATGCTGCGGAAATTTATGACAATAGAGCAAAGTAATGTATTACAATTTTAAAGAAGACATCAATATCTACAAAAAAGTCTGCATTACTATATGTCTAACTATTACAATTACGTCACAACTTTTTATGTGTTCCAATGTATAATTTTTGTTGCATAAATAAATATCCGTGCAAAGCCAAAGAAAAAAAAATATACAAAAGGGCCCCCTTTTGCTAAATCAGAAATATAAGAGAATTGGCATAAAAGTCAAAGTGCTCCAACAGAAGCCTGATTTGGAGCGTGAACCTCCTGCATACATACATTCGTAACCCTTTATCCAAATTCATCATTGACTATTTAAAAAGAATCGAAGAGTGCAAAAGTACAGGTAGGTACAGGTGACTATTCAGTATAAAGCGTCATTAGATACATAATATTTGTCCTATAATTATTTTTAGTATCCAAATCTATGGCAGCTGTTTTATATTTTTTTTATTAGGAAGGCAAGGCTATTAAAAGCTCTTGTCGGATGTATAACTCCATCGGGCTTTGGGCGAAGGAAGGGCCTCTTATAACCCTGCAGGGGGGAGTGCCTTAACCACTTATTGATGTTGTTTCTTGTTAGTGTTTTTTATAAATATATTTACAGCTACATTAATAATATAAGGAGGAAAAATTTGTATTTTTAACGACTTCAAAAAAAGGTGGAGGTACTCAATTCATATGATTTTTTTATGTTGTTACCTCATAACTTTTGACTGGGCGAACCGGTTTTGATGATTCCTTTTTATTTGAAAGCTAATGCTTGCTGTATGGTTTCATTTAAATTTCATCATAATCGGTCAAGCCGTTTCTGAGTTACACTCCAATAACTAAAAACTATTTTCCTATATTGATGATATACTCATTGACAGCGAATTACAATCAATGCCAGAAGTAGCAAGGGTCACTAAAAAGTTTTTTTTTTAACTTTTAAATTGAACCGACCTCAACACTCAAATGTGTGAAATAACTTGTCGAAATCGGTACCATGCGCTCAATATTGTGATAGTAGGTACTTTTGAACCATTATGGTACCTACTTCAAGAAGTTATTTCACACATTTGAGTGTTGAAGTCAGTTCAATTTTTTGGTAAAAATAATTAAAACATTTTTGTACCACTCTTCGAACAACATCGTAATCAAAATCGTCCACATCTAAACAAAATTGTTATTTTGGTCTCCCTTTTTCGGAGAGCTGAACTTAATTGGACTGAAATGTTTTTCGTACTTCATTCAATATATTCTTCAAAGTTCAACTTGAAATTCCAGTGGCTTTTGAGGCTCTCTTGAACCTTCTTAAAATCATAACTTATCTCAAATTCTACTATTCGTAGCTTAAATTATTATTATAATCTATACTTAATATTATAAAGACGAAAGATTCGTATTTTTGTATATAACCAATAAAAATAGAAACTACTGGAGTGATTTGAAAAATTATTTCACCATTAGAATCCTACATTATCCCTGATGAATATAGGCTGTAGAAATAAACATTATTTTTTATTTTTCGTGCTTGACTTTTTTTTTGACCACTATTTCACCTGATGGTAAGTGGTGATGTGGTCGAAGATGTTGTTCAGGCTAACCTAGAATTACTGGCTCTCAAGGACAGCTGCCGGATCGAAACGCACCGTTAGGTGCTTGGCGGCAGATTTTCTACTTGAAGACATTTTGCGAATGCCCGCCTTGCTAGCTACCAAGCTAGCAAGGCGGGCATTCGCAAAATGTCCTACCACCATGCTATAACAACTGTCATCCTAACACGACAACCGGGATCGACGGCTTCACGTGCCCTCCGAAACACGGAAGCGCTCAGTAGTAATGTCACTAGCGGTCACCCATCCAACTCATGACCGCGGCGGACGTTGCTTGACTTTGCTGATCGGTTAAGAACAGCTAAGCAAACTTCGCTACGAGCGCTAAAATACCCTTGCGAAGCCAGAGCGGGCGAGCGTAGTTGTGGATGTTTATACGAGATTATAATGTATAATTGGAGATTAATGCAACATACACTATGATATATTCACAGGGCATATCTAAACAGGAACCTGCTCTTTTTATTCTGACGACAAGTAATATCCAAGTAGAGTTTACTTTCAGCCAGCGACATCTGATATTCAGTAAAAAATATCTTATTCTCTATAAGTATATAAACTTTGCCAACATTTATTTTTCAGAGCTCGCTTTTAGGTAAAAGAGCTTTAAAGACACCCACGCAATAACCTGAACTCTCTATCAATTCTAATATTTTGGAAGCCGTGCAAATAAATTTATTTTAGGATGGAAATAACGTACTCGCCTCGGAAGGCAAAAATATACTAAAAGAATTAGCGTTAACTAAAATTTATTGATATTAAACATATTCAACTTTTACTCGGTCACGGGAGAGTCTGGTATGAGTTAAAGGACCTGTTTCAGAATGTTCGAGTAAGTTGCGGTTATACTACCCAGAAAATATTTAGTAAATAAAACACTATATTTGCGTTTCACAGTCATCGATTTAGCCTATGCATCGGTTACAGCGTGAAACGCGCTGCATGTTAACTGTCATTTTTATCATTCAGTCCTTGAGAGCCATGTGCATGGGTAGTTAATTATAAAATTACAGGCATATGATATCACAATAATTGTAGGTCGCAGGGTAATAGGCGCAGTCTTGTTCGTCACTTGTGACGAAATACATCTATTATAGGCAGAGAATAACGCTTTACATCAGGTGGGCTTCGTGTGTGTTCTGCCACAATATCATACACTAGCTTTCCGGCCGGGGCTCCGCCCGTGCGTATGTCGGTAATCGTGCAAAACCATTAAACTTTTTTTGCGCAGTTAGATAAAAACTATCCTATGTCATTTGCCGGGTCTCAAACTATTTCCATACCAAATTTCATCCAAATCCGTCCTGTAGTCTTTTTTTCATTGCATACAAAAATACTAAAATCCAAAAATACAAATCTTTCCCTTTATCATATTAGTGTAGATGTATATATATCAACATGTATCACAATATACATCATGATTATCCTCTACCATCGTGTCGGTTATAATCTGAACCAGCAGAGCTATTATGTAACTCTCGGTCCCCAATTGCAGCACCCGTTCAGGAGCTGACTTGCATTACAGCCAACGCCCTACTCAGCATATTGCAGGAAAGTCGATCGGTCGTTGTAGCCACTGCAAGTCTGGACTTTCCCGTGATATACTTACTTGCTTTGTCGCCTCCAGCACGTCTCTTGTATGAGGACTCCAAATATTTTTTCTTTTTAGTTTTCATTATTATAGTTTAGAAAACTATCGCGAGTTTTATCCATATTAACTTATTAGGAACCGGCTAGGATCCGCGTTATATTTAAAAACGTTATTTTTAATATTTCCGATAAATATAACGCTGGTCCTAGCTGGTTCATAATAAGTTATTATTATTGTCAGCATTATTCAATATTATATTAGGCTATATTCTGCCATGATAAAACCTATTCCGTAAAAATGGCAACCAGCTATCTACTACGGACACAACGGTACAACATATACCTACAGCCATTTAGAAGTACAGCGTATGCTAAGTGAACCTTTCCAATGTCGTAAGACTGGCGAAAATTGTTTTATGCATATTAATCTCACGAACAGTCTATGAAACATGATGTAAAAACCACGGATTTAAGTCATATCCTCAGTTTAAAACAATGAGTTTCCCATGAGAATAAGAAAAACACTTTCATATGTAAATATCCGAGATAGCTAGAGATGAAAATAAAATTACTGTTCAAACGCCATCTAGGAGCATATAGAATTGAAGTGTAAGACTTCTTTAGCTATACCGGTAGAACTCAAGCTTTTATTTGCCTGTCGTATGTTAGTCGGCAATCAAAGTATCGACGAGGCTGCGCAAACAAACTCAAGCGCCACCTAGTACAAACTAAAGAAACATCGTTTATTCTGTTTTTGAATGTACCGCGGAGCTTCGAAGGTTTCTCACCACTTCCTATCCTGGTCTGTTTCATACCATATCCAATAGATGGAGCGGTGCTGTTATTTACTTTATACCACACCCACTCAGAAAAGGTCTCATTACTCGTTCAAAAACATGTTATAAAGTTCGTCATTTTTCCCTTATAAATATCCGGCGAGGAAAGTTGTATGGATTTTCATTCCTTCACTCCGTAGCAGTGAAGGAATGTTGTATGAAAATCCATACCTGCCCTGGTAGCGTTCTTTTGTTTTTAGCTGCTTACATAAAAAAAATCAATCTCAAAAAGGTTTTATATCAAATACTTAGAAAAAAGAGGTGTGATTTTTATTTGTACTCGATTTTCAATGAAAGGAGGTTGGCAACCTTCTTTTGCACTACGAGAAAAAAAGCGCGGCAATTTATTATGTTTGGTTAAATTTTGTTTTTTATTAAATTGATATTTTAACAGTACGCTTTTAATTATTCTAAATAATTTTCCAAAATGTCATCTGAAAGTGAAAGTGACGATTTTATTATGATGACGCCACCAGAAATAAGATATACAGCTCAAGAAGTCATAAAGAACTTAACGCCTGAGAAGTCTCGAGGTAAGTACGAGAAAACGTATAATGATTTTATTTTCCTCGTAGGTGTAGTATAAAGCACTATGTATCACTCGGGAGAAAGTTCTATTTCTGTTCTCGGGTTGCCTCAAAACAAACTCTCGAACAGAAATAGATCGTTTTCTCCCCTCGATGTACAATGTACTATTTCGAAGGTTAGCTGAAATAGTATTCTTAACATCAAATCGTCCTAAATCTTACAAATACTTTTTGGAGTCGTGACGCTTTTACTCCAAATCGACCAGAGCGTTCACGGTCTAGTCGAACAGTAAAGAAATGAGATTTAATAATAAATGTACGTATTACAATAAATTATTGCAAAATGAAGCCTAAAAAGTTTAAGATATTTTTAGTTAATTTCCATTCCAGTCCAGTCATTAAAAAGGATAAAAAAAAAACCAATCTCACTTAGTCACCTCCGTTTCTTTAAAAGGTAAATATTGCGTATTTTTACTGACTTCAAAAAAGAAGGAGGTACTTAATTCGTCTGTATTTACCTTTTTTTATTTGAAAGCTGATGCTTGCCGTGTGGTCCCATTTAAATTTAATTTATTTTAATTTTCCTGGCTAGCTACCACCCTCAAGTAGAAAATCTGTCGCCAAGCACCTAACGGTGTGTTCCGGCAGTTGTCCTTGAGAGCCAGTACTTCTAGGTTAGCCTGAACAACATCTTCGACCAGATCATCACTTACCATCAGGTTAGATAGTGGTCAAAGGCTAACCTATCAGGCATAAAAAAAAAAAAAAAAATTCATCAAAATCGGTCAAGCCGTTTTTGAGTTAAACTCCAATAACTGGAAAGTATTTTCCTATCTTGATTACATATACCTATAGTCATTAGCAGTGAATGACAATCGATCCCATAATTAGCAAGGGTCAGTAAAAAGGATTAATAAAAAAATAAAGAACATCGAATATAAATCTTTTATTGTACTTTCTTTGGTTTTGTCAACTGTTATCAATAATCTTATGAATTTTTCTCATAA
Source organism: Plagodis pulveraria (assembly GCA_963890685.1). Lineage (NCBI taxonomy): Eukaryota > Metazoa > Arthropoda > Insecta > Lepidoptera > Geometridae > Plagodis > Plagodis pulveraria. The sequence goes on along the minus strand of OY982958.1, from coordinate 15,956,514 downwards.
AACAAATAAATAATAATAGAAGCTTGACTAAGTGTATGAAAAATAAAAAGGCACTTTATCTCGACGTAAAAAACCTTATTCCTATATACATGTACAAAATGTAAAGGATAAAAAGGCAGGAAGCATAATATGAGATGTGTTGTTTATAATATAATTCAATATACCATATTGGTATTTAATTTTTCCTATACCTCTTTTTACTTGTGTAGATAAGGTTTTGTTGTTCCTGGAATTTTCATTATGTACTTACTCATGTAGAGAACTGTAATAGTAAATAATGATAACAAATATTTTAAAAATATTTAAACAAAATTTTTAATTATCGTCTAAAAACTTAAAATATATATCTAGTGACAATTCCGCCTAATTTTTCTGTTTTCTGTCTGTCTGTCTCTCGATCGAGAGCCCGTAGAGTCGAGACCTCCTGAGGATGCTTCGTGTAAAAACGAAACGCGTTGAATATTCTTCCGGATTGGCTGCGTGGCTTTTGAGACGTCACGTCAGTTTAACAGGTATATTAGGTGGAAATCTCACTAGATAAATATTTTTGAATTTTTTATTGTATTATAAAAATATTTGTTATCATTAAAGGTGGATTTTCGCAAATTAACGCCTGTATAGTTATATATATATATATATATATAACTTAAATAAATAATGAACTATTAGTCACACAATAAGGCCCTTGGTGTTTATTTACCATAATTTTAGTACAAAATGGATAATAATGTGAAAATGTTTGATTATGCCTTACTGTAATATAGTGTTTGTTTGTAGTGGTTTTGTATGATCGAATAATATTTTCAGTATAAAAAAAAAAAATTCGACGTCCGAAACGCCACGTTACTCACTTAAAACGCACTTTGGGCGCGTCTCATTTCGTCACAAAGCATTATCATCAGGAAGCAGCTTCCTTTCCTTGTTTAATTATAACGAGATAATTATTTTTCTATTATTTATTGAAATTATCATTTTGTTGATTAATTCAGTAAATTAATATGCTTAGTACATTTCAAAAAACTGTAATAAACGCCGATATGAAAAATATTACTCCATTATTGAACATCAAATCGAATATATATACGTATTACAAAAAGTAAGCATAAAAATTGTAAGATAATTTTAGTTAATTTCCGCAGTATTTTTACCAAAACTCGAAAGGACATGGAAAATTGTTCTTTTATTGGACCTTCTTTGTCCTTTTTCTTTCAGAAATCATATTTAGGTATAATAAATAATGAACTATAAGTTTGACTAAGTATAAGAAGTCGAAAAATAAAATACGAGTACGTGAAGCGCTACGAATAAATACATATTTATTATTTAACTAGCTTTCCATTCGCGGATTCGCCCGCGCGTATGTCGGTTATCGCTCAAAATCATTAACCTCATTTTGCGCAGTTGGATAAAAACTATCCTATGTCCCTTCCCCGGGTCTCAAACTATTTCCATACCAAATTTCATACAAATCGGTCCGGCAGTTTTTAAGTTTATTCGTTGCACACAAAAATATAATATGTTATACAAAAATACAAACCTTTCCTCTTGATAATATTAGTGTAGATGTATAATATACATTATGTAGATAATACTTAGGTATAATTAAGGAAAATTGAAAGTAACGTTGCTACAGTTACTTATCTTGAGTGTAATATATTTGGGCCAATTAAAAAAAAAGTACACCAAGAAGGTTTCAAGTCTGAGTCTTTAAAAAATTTAAAACGGTTGTATGATAAATTGGGCACCATGGAGGTAGAAGGGAATAGGTTAAATGATGTTTTGAATTCACTATTTGATCTTGACCATTGTCTCTAAACACTTTTTTTTTTAAATTATTTTATATTCTGTGTTGTACTGTACGATGTACGTTGTGGTGGCGTAATGCATTGTCGAATGCCTGCCTGACTACTTCCCCATCGCCAGCTTAAGTTTCATCACATTGTAGAAGGGTATTTTCCAAATGATCCCCTGGTTTGGTAGTCGTAGCTTTAGTATCTCAAGTAGAACATGTGTTGCCAAGCACCTAACGTGGTATTCCAGCAGCTGCCTTTGAGAGCCTGTTACTTTAGGTAAGTCTGAACAATATCACTAGGTGAGACAGTGGTCAAAGGTAAGCCTATGAACTATAAAAAGTAAATTACTGAATGCAAGGCAAAGTTTTACCCCGGAAATAGATTTTATATTGGCCTTTCAAAGCAGTCAAATCAAAAAATAGAAGTGCTTTATAAGGAATTGCTCTATACATCTAAAAAAAAGTTTATAAAATACCTAATGTTGTCTTAGATTTTCGCGATTATTAAACATTATTTTAAACCGTTTAAAGTTGTTTAATTATTATAAAATACCTATTACGAGGTATATATATTGAAATAAGGAACCCACAGAAAAAAGAAAGCAATATTTATTTATAAAAGAGCCGGCTCACAGATTTGACTCCTAATTCCTTGATACTTTCAAAAGATACTTTCCCCTTGATTTATTTATTAAAATTATTAATTGGTATACTAAAATAGAATACTTCCAAGGAAGGTTGACGTACTTTGGCCAAAAGTAAAACTGAATCTCTTTATAATTATGAACTACTCTTCATTATGTTTTCCTGTGCGCTGTTAACAAAACCATATAAGTAGTGGAATGTTTTATAACAAAAATTATATAAATTATCTTCTTAATTAAATTATATAATTGTTGTAAGCACAGGAGACGCCTTTTAACCGGAATTTAATAGATGAGTTTTGCTTTGACTGTGATTTTACCTTCTTAATTTTTAGTCTGCGTATAAAAAATTGCATGCTGCGGCTGAATGGCTTTTAGTAAAATTACGAATACTTTAAACATATTATAGAAGAACAGATTTCGGCACATACTTTACGATTTTAGGGGTTCAATACCCGCAGGATAAAAAGGAGTCGTATTAATAAGACTCTGCTGTCTGTCTCCTTATCTAATACCAAATACCGTCGGTTTCTGGCATGTGGAGTGTCATCCTCTAGAGTTCATTGAGAAGTAAACATATATTTTTGCCTTTTAATATATAGTATGAATAGAGTTGATAAAGAATGTGATAGTTCCTCGTAAATAGGGACTAAAATAGCTTTTTAATCTCTGAGGGACAAAAGTGATTTGAATTTAGAATGTGGATATTTTTGTAAAAGTTCCTCTAACCAAAGACATCAATCATAAAAATTGCTATGAACTTATTACTGGCTGTTTTTTTACAACCAAAAAATAATATACTTTCTCTAAAACATCATAAACATCCTGAGACGACGTTTTCTTAGACTATTTCTAATTCACAAACTGTAAATAAATCGACAACTGTAACTGATGGTAGTGGTAAAATTGTTACAATGCACTTTCAAATGTCCCAATATAAACATTAGGTTCTAACTATTTCTATGCTATGTCTTATTTTTCCTAATTATATCTAAATAAATAAATCTTACTTACTAAAAATAAAGTGTCCACCTAGCCAACAACTATTTTAAGCTCGAGTAACTTTAAATCCCTCGCTGCACTCAGGATACTGCTTTAGAATCACTCGCTACGCTCGTAATTCTACTCTAGAATCCTTCGTTCCGCTCTGGATTCAAATAAACACTCTCACCTTTATAATGGTTGTTTGCTCCCTTGGTAAACAATCTACACTGAGAAAAACGACTTAAAGGCTTAAATCAAATTTGCCCTTTACCGTTGAATTGTAACTACGTAAGATGAATTCACAACTCTTAAGATGATTTTCACCAATCAATAAAAATGTACCATGTTTTATAATAAACACAACCGTCAAAAACGCCTTCCGTAAAGTATTTTCAGAATTGAACTTGTTATACGATAATAATTGCAGTATTTACCATAAAATATACCTTACTTTTACGGCGGTTTATATAGGTGATTATCACTATAACGTACGACTTAATCAGTGTCATCGAAAAGTCAATATTTAAGAAAGACCACAAAATACACCTTAAATGAAGACGAAAAGAAACATTCGCCTTCACTGACCTCGTTTAACGCCTTCTAGTTGGAAGGCGTTTTTGTACGTATTTACGTTTGGTCGGTTTTTCGCCTTATACCATATAAATTGGCCGTCATTAGGGCGCTATTGACTTTACATTTTTCTCAGTGTACTATTTCACTTCTCATGCTCGTAAAGATCTTATTTATGTCCGGTGTAAGCGAATTAAAACGGCATTTTAGTATTAGTTTTAGTGCCTAAAGCCTGTTCTTAAGTGATATAAAATAAAAGTGATATTTTTTTAACTGTCCGAGGTTCCGTTTTTAATATGATTCATGAAAAAAGTATGCCTATTATTTTAGTAATACGTGAGAAGAATTTCTCGATCGTGCGCACGAAGAGTCAAGGAAGAAAATTCTTCCGGTTTGGCTGCGTAGCGTTTGTGACGTCACCTCGGCTTAGCAGGAAAATTAAGCGGAATTGTCACTAGATATATTTTTATATTTTTTAAGTGTTTTATTAAAATATTAATTTGATGTTTTCTTAAAATATTTTAAAAGTATTTGTTATTATTAAAAATGGATTTCCGCAAAGTAACGCCTGAATCTATTCATTAATAGAGACTGATCAATTACTGTAGCCCACTGCTGCTTAAGGACATCGCTAGACCACACTCTGCACAACAGACGTTTGCAAAATTAGAGGATCTGCGATTGGAAGATCTACGACATCCTCCGTACTTCCCGGACCTTGCTCCAACAGATTAACACTATTTTAAGAATTGGGACAACTTCTTGCAAGGAAAAAGAATCTATTTCGACGAGTTGGTCAAACCAGCTTTTATTGATTCTCGCTCCCACAATTTTTTCAACAAATGTATCAATGAACTATTATTAAATTGCGAAAGTGCATAGATAAGAATGGCACATACTTAAATTGAATAATTTAAATAATTTAATTAAAACAAATGTTTTGCTTTTCCTATACAAAACACCAATTTCATATACACTGTACCGTATCAGCCGGATTGTCCACTGCTGAATACAGCGCCCCCTATATTATGGAGAGGTTTGCCATAATCCCCACGCATGACAGGCGTCTTGGGGATAGCAGTGTGAGATATCAATTCCTCAGAAAGCGCTTTTGCCTACCTCATGGTATCTTACCCTTATTCGCCTTTTACGACACCCGCGTAGCGATAAGGGGCTTGACATTCTAGCCCGTATTTATATCTAATTCAGCATTAATATGTAATTCATACTATTATGTAAGGACCTAATATTACTAATATACATTTTGCGATCTCTGGAATAACTTCCTTGGTTTTGTATAAGGTGCCTGAGGATAGTTCAATTTAAGAAATAAAAATCGAGATTTGTGGAAAGCAGCAGCTATAGCAGCGACGATGTAGAGCGGTCACAGACGATATATTTTCTGAGAGAGACGAAAATACTGTAAAGCAGTGAAAGATGATTTCGCGTTGTAAGACGTAAATTGAGATTTCAGAGGAATTTGGGGAAAAATAAAATTATTTCAGATTTTGCTGCCTTTTATTTCATGTCCTCTCTCGGTTGACTTTTACGATACCGTTAAAGTTTTTATACATATTTTGAGACTCCGAATACAATGTATATTATTAAACAGCAGAATTTACTTAAATTGTGTTTGGGTATTTAACTACATTAATATTATTGCTGAAAGGTATGGAGTCAGTTAAAATGAATTTTTTCACCTACAACAAACGATACACGTTTTTACTGTACCTACTCGTAGATTTTTTAACCTCCGTTTCTACAGCAATCCTATTCGGAAATTCGAATTATTAGAATGCTTATTCTCAGTGTTTCAGTAGAGAAGTAATAAGAACGCAAATTGTGGTAATAAATAATGTTACTATATTCGCTTAATACTCAGCAGCTTACCTATAATTCGTTGACGTTATGTACTGGTGTGCTGCTTTTGAGACATTATTATCCCTCGGTCGACTTTTACGATGTTTGGTTGGAGAATAGATTACACCCTTTATTTTTATGGCAAACACGGTACTTTACAGTAAAGAATGGTGATTAATTATATTGTGTGCCTAATGTGTGGGTTCACCGTGTCGCGCACCTTTAAACGTTGTCGGCGTAAGTATCGGTATGCTGCTCATCTGGCGTAATGTTTTCCCTTAGTCAGCTTTAGGTATACTCTTACACTCTCTATCTCTCTCTTTATAGAAATTGCAGACATATTTTCAAAGAAATACACTTCAATAATTCCTAAATACTTAGTGCGTATTTATTTTATCATTAACATGTGAAATTCCAAATGTTGTTATCAAGCTTTTAAACTGTGTGTGCGTAAGGGGTTTCGGTATTTAAATGTCATTAATATTAATCAGGTACTTTTTGAGCAACATTCAAAGAACTAAAAGAGAGAATTACAAGAAGTGAATACAAATTAAAACTTCTTAGATTCAATCTTAATAAGACGGAAGGGAGATGATCATACATTTACGATATACGAGTATGTCAACATAGTCCTAGAAATTAAATGATATAAGTTAAATTCATGAAAACTGTACTGGCATTCGGCAATAAAAAGTATGATATAACTTATGAAATTGAGCTCAAATTTTCATAGTTCAACATCCACAAGTTATTTCATAGTTTTGAGTGTTGGAAGTCAGATCTGAATTTTTTTAGCTCTTTTCTGTGAATCATACTACTTATCGGATCGATTGTGATATTCAATCACGACTAGTTTCAATTATTATATAACCCAGATATAGGTATATTGCCAAATACTTTTCTTTCTGTTTTCTTTTACTTTTTTGAGCGTGACTCAAAAAATACGCCATTGAATCTAATGACATTTGAATGGCACCAACTTGAAGAGCTTTAAAGTAAACCCTATCCAACAAAAAATACTTAACCATCAAGATTGCATAATCCCGTAAAAAGTATGTAAAGTATGTGTTGTCAGACATTAAAACAAATTAAATATAATATGCGCATCTACTTGAGAAACTTCCTTTTTTATAATTCGATTAATAAGGACTCAAGTATGTATTTGTATATATTATTATACACACTTTCGCTTAAATTAAATCTAAACTGGAACAAAAACGGACTTATCGAACGAGGAAGCATTTTCTTATTTCGCTACTTAAATGAACAAGCGATAATAATTATTGATTTCTTGTTTACAATACATATTGTGAAAAGCGCGTAGCATGTTAACAATTTAATCTACGACTGGTCCAGCGCATGCATAGCATACATTAGACATCAACGCGCACGTTACTTCTTTCTACATTATTATTATCAATTTACAATATTTAATTCAATTATGCTCATATAAAAATATTTAAAAAAGGAGTAACATTGAATATTTTACAATAATTAAAATAGGAAAACAGTACAATTGAATAATAAAATATAAGAATGTTATATGTAATTAAAACAACTGAAACTTGATTATTTGGCCTAACGTACATTATTAATATTATTTACTACCTGTCATAATATAGCAGGGTATATTTATGAAATAAAACATGCCATAACGCTTCTAATGACAGGTATCGAAAATATTCTACAAAATCTACCTGTGCTCCCGTGAGCGTTTCTCGGAATGGTGAGTGAGCGAGTATCGAACAATAAATAGTAGAATCCTTCGGCCGCCATTATCTTGGCATCATCATCACGCAGCCACAGTGGGAGCTTTTGAAGCTGCGGGGCGGGTGGAGACGGAGGGAGGGGGGCGGAGTGGTGTGGAAGCCTCCGCTCCGCCCGCTAGTGCCGCGCCGGCTCCGACGCTGCCTGCACGCCGCATCGCGCTCTCGCAAAGAGTGTATAACGAACAAAACATAACTGAAACACCTTTGAAATTGTGATACATTACAACAAGTGATCGTGGAGTGACTTATATTTAAGGGTGTATGTACGGATTCATGTAAAATACAATTGTGTACAGTGTTGTGTCACGTGTGTTTACGAATGAATGTGACGGCGTAGGCGCAACCGCGGCGGGTCGCACTCTCCGTGAGATATTCGAGCGCGCGCAGGTCGCCGCGGCCATGCTGCATACCTGACGTGAGCGAGCGCGCTAGTTTGCGCGAACGGGACACAGCGATTGCTCCCGGCGCAAGTCGACTTTCGCTGACGAGGAACTAACCCTGCAATGTTTTTGTGGGTGTCATGACGAGGATGGGGCGATGGCACGTGGCGCTGGTCACGCTGGCGCTGCTCGCCTGGGCAGCCGCTGGCGCCGCCACCGAGCAGATGCAGTCGCGCGCTGTCGATACTGGTGTTGACTTTCCAGTGCTTGAAGATCAACCGATTGGCACCTTCGTTGGAAGAATTCCTTTGAAACCAGGATTCACGTACCGATTCAACGAACCTCCAAAAGAGTTTGTTCTGGATCCGGTGACAGGTATCATTAAAACTAATGCAATTCTTGATAGAGAAACCGTGGATCGTTATGCTTTTGTGGTCCTCTCTAGCCAACCAACTTATCCTATCGAAGTAAGGTTGCGAGTCACTGATGTTAACGATAACTATCCAGAGTTTCCTGAACCTAGTATAGCTGTCACTTTCTCTGAGAGTGCAGCAGCGGGAACTAAGTTATTATTAGATGCTGCAACTGACAAAGATTTAGGTGAAAATGGCATTGCAAATGACTATAGAATAGTGGATGGCGATAGTGAAGGTAAATTTCGGCTCAATGTGACAGTGAACCCAAGCGGCCAGACTTCTTATTTACATTTGGAAACCACGGGAAAATTGGACAGGGAGACAACGGACTTTTATATTCTCAATATATCTGCTCGAGACGGTGGGAATCCTCCTAAGTATGGATATCTTCAAGTTAACGTTAGTATTTTGGATGTGAATGACAATCCTCCTATATTTGATCAAAGTGATTTTTCAGTATCTTTAAATGAAAGTGTCCCACCAGGAACCACAGTTCTGAAAGTGACGGCAACAGACAGTGACCTGGGTGACAATGGTAAAATAACGTATGAAGTGACTGATACGGAAAAACAGTTCGCTGTTGACCCTGAATCTGGAGTGATAACAACCATTAAAAAGCTTAACTGCCCTAAATACTGCAGTAATATGACGTGCAATATGACGTGTGTTTTGACGGTTATTGCTAAAGATCATGGTGTACCACGGCAAGATGCAAGAACTTATGTAACTGTTAATCTTATTGATGCTAACGATCACGATCCGGTTATAACGTTCACATATGTTCCACCAACAGCTAACTATGCCACAGTTGATGAAAACGCTAAAAATGGATCACTTGTCGCTGCAATCACTGTGACCGATCAAGATGCAGGGTTAAACGGTATTACGACTATCAGTATTGTAGCTGGTAATGAGTTGAACCACTTTAGGATGGAAAATTCTTCAAGTGTCTATATCGTCCACGTGAATGGTATTTTAGACAGAGAAGAAATCAGCAAATACAATTTAACAGTAGTTGCTACTGATAAAGGATCCCCTCCCCGAACTTCAACATCTTTTTTAGTAATACATGTAAATGATGTAAATGATCACGAACCTGTTTTCGAAAAATCGGAGTATTCAGCAATTTTAACAGAACTTTCACCTGCTGGTACTTATGTTGCTAGCATTACTGCAACTGATGAAGATACAGGTGTAAATGCTGAAATATTTTATGATTTTTATGATGGTAATCAACAAAGATGGTTTACTATAGATACACTGACTGGATTAGTGACTACGAAATCTGTTTTGGATCGAGAAGTTCAAGGGAGGGTTGAATTAAATGTTTCAGCGAGAGACGGTGGCCCAAATCCAAAATGGGCTTACACAAGGTTAAAGGTTACAATTTTAGATGAAAACGATGAAGCTCCTAGTTTCCCTCAGGCGCAAATTAACGCAACTCTTCCAGAAAATATAAAACCAGTAAAAGAAATTTTAATTTTAACTGCGTCTGATTATGATCAAGGAACGAACGGTTCTGTATCATACTACCTCTCGTCAAGTATTGATAGAAAGTATCCAAACATATTTACATTAGATCCAATTACAGGACAACTAAGTGCCATTGCTAAATTAGACAGAGAACAGATTCCTTTTTATGAATTGTCTGTTATTGCAAAAGATCAAGGTTTTCCTCCTCAGTCTTCAACAGCAACGATATTTCTTAAAATTTTAGATGTAAATGACAATGACCCTGTGTTCTATCCTCAACGTTACATCGAAAGTATAAGTGAAGATGTAATACCTGGGTCGACCGTACTTCAAGTTAAAGCTTATGATTTAGACGAAGGGGAAAACGCTCAAATTATGTATAAACTTGAAAATGGAGGGCAAGGATACTTTGAAGTTGAACCTTGGACAGGAAATGTGATCCTACAAAAAGATTTTCACAAGGCTTCCGACGTGGCATTTATATTGAAAATTTCTTGTCGAGATAAAGGAAATAGAAAAGCATATGACGATGCTATTGTGGAAATAGTAAAAACTTCTCAGCGTAAGAATTTACAGTTTGACGAATATAATGGATATAACTTTAAATTAGTTGAAGATGAAGGAACAGATAAATCGAATGGTGGGAAATTTGTTGGAAAAATAAGTGCTAGAATTTCAAGTGATACCATATCATATTATATTGTAGAAGGTGATGCCAAACATGTATTTAAAATTGATAAAAAAACGGGAGTTATTACCACTAACGCTAACGTAGACCGAGAAGATAAAATGACATATCGTTTGAAAATATTGGCTAAAACTGGAGTAACTTTTGGATTTACCACTGTAAACATTTCCATTTTAGATGTTAATGATAATTACCCAGTATTCATAGAAGATAAGGATGAAATACACATTCCAGAAAACATGGCTGTTGGACAAGAAGTTTATTTTGCAAGAGCGACAGACCGAGATTCTGGATCTAATAGAACAGTATTTTATTCGTTAAGTTATAGTGCAGAAAACAACTTCCGCATTTCAGAAACGACGGGTGTGATTTACTTGAACAAACCAATTTCAAATGAACCCGGCAATTCGTTGTTCATTGAAGTAACTGCAACTGACAATGGCACTCCACCTCTAGCTACAAAACATTCTATAACTATCATCATAGATGATGTTAATGATCACACACCAGTATTTGATCACACATCTTACGAAACTTCTTTGCTTGAATCAACTCTAGTAAACACGAGATTCTTTGCTATTTCAGCTTCAGACGCTGATTTGGGTGCAAACGGCAAAATTTCTTACTTTATAGCTGAAGGGAACACAGATGAAAAATTCGGTGTTTTTCCCGATGGTTACCTGTATGTGAAAAGTCTGCTAGATAGAGAAGAAAGGGACTACTATTCCTTAACGATAATAGCATTGGACAGTGGCAAACCACCAAGATCATCACAAGTTCCAGTAGTGATACATGTTTTGGACGAGAATGACAATAGCCCCCAGTTTACTAATACCACATTTATTTTCAAAATAAAAGAAAATGAGCCTCCAGACACATTTGTAGGAAAACTGACTGCTTTTGATAAGGATATTGGAAGGAATGCTGAATTGACATTTTCTTTACCTATCGCACAAAATGACTTCAGAATAGATTCAAGAAATGGATTTATAAAGACATTAAAATCATTTGATAGAGAGAGTTTGGCTCAAAAAACTGGACAAAACTATATCACGTTAACAGTTACTGTCAGTGACAATGGAAAAATAAAAATGACTGATTCTGTGAGAGTAACAATATACGTAACTGATGTAAACGATAATCCTCCTGTATTTGTGAGAACGCCTTACAAAGTTGAAGTATCTGAAGGAGCTACTGTTGGAGCTTCCATCATGAGAATACATTCTACGGATGCTGATGAAGGGCTTAATGGTGACATTTATTACAAACTGATTGCAGGTGATGAGTATGGAAAGTTCACTCTTGATGAAGCTACAGGTCAATTAGTGATCAATAAACATTTGGATCGAGAAACAATCGATAACTACCAACTTACTGTAATAGCTCATGATTCGGGCCAGACTTTACAATTGTCTGCTTCTACGACTATATCAGTGACAGTCTTAGATGAAAATGATAATGCTCCAGAATTTACACAGACCCAATTAAACGTATCAGTATTAGAAATAGAGCCAGTGAATAAAAAGATAATACAGTTTCAAGCAACTGACGCAGATCTTGGAATTAACCGTGAACTACAATTTTCGATATCGTCCGGAAACAGAAAAGATGCCTTTTTCATTGATAGTTACTCTGGTGAATTGTTTTTGCACAAACCGTTGGATTATGAAGATATTACTTCCTACACTTTGAACATTACCGCTACTGACAACGGCAGTCCCAGTTTATCTTCAAGTATCTCATTTATTGTAAATGTAATTGATGCCAACGACAACGCACCAATATTCACCAATACGGCCATTGTACGGCAAATCAGAGAAGGTATTCCAAAGCACACACCAATAGTAACAGTGACCGCAGAAGATCCAGACTCAGGGCTGAATGGCAAGGTTTATTACTCAATCACACACCAAGAGCCTAGCAATAGTAAGCGGCATTTTGCCATTAACAACGTCACTGGGGTCATACATACACTATTGCCTATTGATAGAGAAAGCATCGACACGTTTAGAATAACTGTGGTTGCTTACGATAGAGCAGAGCCGCCTTCGGCGAGATTATCCGCCGAGAAATTAGTCACTGTGATCGTCGAAGATATAAACGACAATGCTCCAATTTTCGTTTCAATGAATGCAGCCGTAATTAACTCGGAGAGGATGGGTAGAAGCGCAGGCCGCGGAATATTTATAATGAACGTCTTGGCTCGTGATCTGGATTCAGGAACGAATGGACTGGTCACATATAAACTCATACACGGTGGGAACGATTTATTTGATTTACATAGAAGTAACGGGGCATTGACTTTACGATACCCTCCGACGGTGCCCGAGGCCAGATGGAACCTTGTCATTAAGGCTACAGATGAAGCTGTGTTGAGCGAACAAAAAAGTACAGAGACTTATATCAGCGTTATTATGGGGGGTGCAGAATTAGAGGGTGTTACTTGGACGAATGTTAGATCAGTGTCTGTCTCTGAGAATGAGCCAATCGGAACAGCTGTGTTAAACTTGACTAACAACTACAAATCGGGATTAGAATACTACATAGTGAATGTGACTGGTGACGGTAAACAAGTGGACAGGCTATTTGACATAGATTCTTCTTTGGGGATCTTATCTACAGCGGTTTCATTGGATCGTGAAGCTGGCGTGGACCGGTATGATGTGGAGATCTGCGCAGTATCATCAGGAACATCGTTGAAGACTACAACTACAAAGGTAAGTCATATTTTAGTCTATTCAAATTTTATTGATGTTCTGTTAAGTAGCAAGAGCTTATCGTAAATTGCTGACAGTGTGCTAACCACAGTTTAATATTTAATCGGACAATCCAATTAACTGGCACAATTGTCGGCAGAAAACAAAACATTGGCACCATACCGTTGTTGAAATAAAAATAAATTGAAACGAATGCTCGTTAGTGTATGTCGGCCGACGCAGTCTAATCTGTGGCTCTAAATTACGATAAGTCCTTTCGCGAAGGATATCGGAACACTCCTTCTTAAATCTCCCGAAGATTATGTATGTATTCATGCAGAACATAACTTTGTTTGCTCTTTATCACTTCATTATAATTAAATTTCCAGTAAGTCTTATATCTGCTTTATATATTTTTTCAAGTATGAAAAAATAATCAATTTCAAGTGTGATCTACTACAAATAATATGGGGCAGGTAATATTGTATCATTATACAGCTCGTCTTATGGCTATGCCACATGAAGGGGAAGTTAATTAAATAAAAATATATCAATATAGGACATTTCCCTGATATGAAACTTTATTTTATTTTTAAAATCATGTAATACTGGATTCACAGATTTTATAAAAATCGCGTGTTTCCAAAGAGAAGTGAACCGCTCGAAAAATTAAAAATAAACATGCGTTTTATGATAACGCATAACGGTTGAAAGAGTTATTCGTAAAAAATACTTCTTCCTAAATAACATCTTCAATAAAAGGAATACCCTTTTTTATAATAATTCTGTTTAACAACAGACGATTTAATTTGTCCAATGCCCAAAATGTGATCCATTCTGGCACTCTTCACTCCCTGTTGATTTACTTACCTTAACGTTTTCCATTTTCGAATAATAACTTTAATAAACAAAGAAAATACGGTAGTTAATATAACAATACTTTGTAATTATAATGTCAGTTGTTGGAAGCACGGCACGTCTGAAATCAGTCTATTATATATTATCCTGCACATTTTTGTAAATAAAATGTGAATTTAAAATGCTATATTATTAAGGAAGATATACTCGTTATGACAAACCCTTTTAATTGTTATAATAACACACATGTTATTTTTGTTCATATTTCGTGAAGGTTCAATTCACGTTTCAAGCACGCTATTTTAAAGAATCTGTAAATGTAGTTTATATTTTTTGTTTAATACAATTTAATCTTCCTTCAAACATATGTCCTATCTTCAACATTTAATGTACATCCCCTCCGAGTGGCACAACTGTGGAACGCCCTGATATACGTAACAATAAATAATTGCATTACCAGATATTTTGTAGACAAGAAAATATATTTTTGGGAATGTCTAAAGGTATCCAAACTCAATAAAAGTTACAGACCCACGTCTGCAGAATTAATCATAATTCAAAATAATTATTTACTGCCACTGCTAGTAAAAAAAACGTGAACAGAATATATTTTTTATTCAATTTATTTTAGATTATTATTTATTTAAGAAAACTGTATACATTTTATTGTACATTCTATTGTAGCTCGTTGATATTTTTGTCAAAAATGTATTTTAGCTTGATTTTAAAGTAGAAGTTATTTTGTTCTGTATGATTAGGCACGTAACCATAACAAACATTAACTTTAACAGCAAAAAAAACACCAATATTTTTTACCAAAAAAAAAAATAAAGTAATGTTAACGCCCGTAAGCTTAATTCAAGTAAAACTTAACCTCTGGACTCAAAAAGCCATTTTGGCCACAAGTTTCAAATGTGGTTTTATTTTACTCTTGGTTTGGAGGAATAAAAATGTACCTAAAACTGGTCATGGGCTCGTAAAAGAGTTCGTCGCGTTGCGATTACGACTTTGACGAATAAATGTTGAATTTAAAATTCAGAAAAGTCAACGAACGTGTTACTGGTGATATAGAAAATCAAAATATGACATGTTTTAGCAATTAAATGATTTTCAAATGGAACTAGAAGCCCTGTTTTACTCACAGCTTTGAAAGAATACAGTATTGTTATGTTTGAACATGAAAAAAAATAATATATTAATCTTGCACATACAATTAAAGCTTTTATTTAAAAATAAATTATAGAACAACAGGATGATGTATGGAAGTATTCATATTTTTAAAGACCAACTCTTACATCATTTTTTCAAATTGTCAATACGCTGGACATGATGAGTCAATCTATTGTTAGTCAGTATGGGTTCGGTTGTCTTTTTTCCATCTTTATTACCAAATCAGCTTATTGCTACTTTAATATTGTATTGTGATATGAGAAGCATTCAAAAAAAGTGAAACTTGTAGATGCTCATTAAATCAGTTTCTTCCTAAAGTAAATAAAAGCTTAATAAAGAGACTGTTGAGTGAAAAAGATGTTTTGTTCATGTCCAAACATTACCATATTATGTGTTTTTGTATGCCTTATATGGTTTTTTTTATGGTTAGCCTTTGGCCACTATCTAACCATCATATTTTGCTACTTGAGGGTGGTAGCTAGCCAGGCGGGCATTCGGAAATTGCCCTACCACCATGCTTTAACGACTGCCATCCTAAGACGACTACCGGGACCGACGGCTTAACATGCCCTCCGAAGCACGGAGGCGCTCAGTAGTAATGGTATTAGTAATAACTAGCGGTCATCCATTCAACTCATGACCTGACGCTTAACTTTGCTGATCGGTAATATTGTTATGTATGCAATAACGCCTGTTCGGCGAATTACATTACTCAATGGGTTCAGAATATTTTTATTTTCTTCAATAGTGCGTCTAAAAGCGACCAGTTTCTTTTTTTATTTCCTTTTAATGTACCTAGTCACAATTGCGCTATCAAGACGAATCTGTCGATATCGCATACGTTAAAATCAGTTAAACCGTTTATAAGTTATGGTGAAATAACGAAACTCACAAACATACATACATGAACCCTGAAAACATAACACTCCTTTTTTAGGCAGACGTATAAAAAGATAGATAGATAGAAAACACTTTATTTGCACAAGAACTTAAAATTAACATTACAATAAAAAACAAACAAAATACACTAGTGCAAAATGGCGGCCTTATCGCTTATAGCGATTTCTTCCAGACAACCAGGAACAAAGGATTTATGCATATTTGATATGGGAGGCAGTTCTCCGCAATTAGGTATACAACTTACTGACATTACCATGAAGTAGGAACTGCATACAAGGAATTTACAAAGAAACAATTAATAAAATGAGGTATATAGTAACTTATAACCTGTATTGACTTGGCTTGTAGTTTCTGATCAAATCCGAAGCACTTTGTCGATTTTCACTAATATCTGCATGGTGGTAGGGCATTTTGCGAATGCCCGCCTGGCTAGCTACCACCCTCAAGTTGAAAGATCTGTCGCCAAGCACCTAACGGTGTGTTCCGGCAGCTGTCCTTTAGAGCCAGTACTTTTAGGTTAGCCTGAACAGCATCTTCGACCACATCATCACTTACCATCAGGTGATATAGCGGTCAAAGGCTAACCTATCTATCATAAAAAAATTATATAAAATAAAAACTAATTGCGGTGCGCGTGCTATACTTAAATCTGAAATTGGCTGATCAGATTTTCTTTAAACATTATAAACCATCGTATGACCAGGGTCCGAATGAACAACAGCATCTTAATCCGAAAAGCCGATTTAAAAGTAAGCATACCACGAAACAGATATACACAAACATATTCAAAGACTAAGCTTACAACACCCCTCATTACTCTCAAGGGGTTAAAAAGAACAGAAATAAACCATGACAGTAGGTATAGTATCCCATCGTAGCCATCATCTGCCAGTTCATAAACTTGCCCGAGTTATATCACGTTGACACCACCGTTATGTTTAACCGCTGTCCAAACGGCCCGCATACCACACTTGCTGTAAAAGCTTTAAAAACTGAGAGAAATAATAAAAACGTTAAGCAGTATTCACACGGTATATATTTTTTATAATAATCTGATATGTTAATTATTCTAATAAAATTTGTATTGTTTAAAGCGCTGATAGCTCCGTGGTTTTATATTGTGAAGGATACCGATTAAGCCTAGATATTAAACTTACCACGAAATCGAGCTTTATAGTATGATGAAAGAGAACTCATGTAAAAAATATGCCTCCAAGTACCTAAGTGCGTTTGATTGAGTTGCCATTGATTGAGTTTCCGTTCTAGACCTAGTTTGTTAATATATTCGACCATATCATGAGTTACCAAAAGGTTACAGGTTAAGTCTCACAACTATAAAAAAAAACCTTTATCCCTTACATAGGTTCTGACTCGATCATTGTGTTTTATAATTTTTGAGAAAGGCACAAGAATATAAAAGAAAGTGAATGCTATGTTTTTGTTTGTCGAGAACTCAGTTTTTTAAGAGCCCCTATATTTAGCTAATATAATTTAGCTTATATACGTATATATAAAATATCGAACCGTGTGGTCATCACCTAAAGAGCTCAAGAGAAATATAATAAAAGTGTATTAGCTCGAAACTTGCTTATTTGAATATACCAATCGAATATCTTACTTAATCGACTTGAGCCGATTGGTCGACAAGTGAGAAGTGTCGCCTTTACTACTCAATATATTGTCGTAAAAATGTATTTTTTAACAACATTTTACGTCGTAATGGTCGCAATCTCGTTATTTCGACCTGTTGATTTACACTCAATTAGGATTCGGTTTCATTTTATTATTCGCATCTCATTTACCGTAACACGATTTGAACTGAATAATAACAATTAAATGTAAATGAATTTAAGTGTTTTAGTATTATAGTACATACCTAATAACATTGTGTAGGTACTTACTGGAATGTGACAAAATCAAATATAATGTTTTTAAAAGAATAAGAATGTTTCTGCATACGTTTTAAATAATACAATCATGATAAAGTTGAATTACTTAATGTATGTATAATTAGTTTAAGTATGACAAGGCAAAAGCATGTCAAGCCAGGCTCGGTGAAGAGTTGCGTAGCTACAACTCCAAGGGTCGGGTTTAATAAGCCTTACAAAACCAATTTAAGCATTGACTTTCAGAAACTATCTATAAAAAATGTCGTATTCAGTTTAAAGTAATTCTGTATTAGTTTAATTTTATATAGTTTGGAAAATACTACTCAAAATTCCCACGATACAAATCTAAAATAGTCATTTTGTATTCCAGTATTACGAAAACAAGACGGTATTTGAAATACCTAGTGATATGTTGCTATACATGCTCAGTAGCAATGGCCATAGACTGCCGCGCAGAAGGTGTCATGGTTCACTGCACGGTGGCAGAGTATTATATTTAGTAGTATTTTATTATATTGTGAATGCCCGCCTGGATAGCTACCACCCTCAAGTGAAAAATCTGTCTAATCAGGTACCTAATGATGTATTATGGTAGCTGTTCTTGAGTCTGTCATTCTAGATTAAGCACACAAACGGAAGAAATTAAACAATGGCGTTTGTAATCCATATACAATTACCAATTTTCAGCATTGTTGATATTTATTATCCATAATCTCTAAATAAAATGACTGTTAAGGGTGAACTGGCCGATCAGTTCTCCATACAAACGTCGCAGGGTAATCAATCCCTTATTCAAGGATTTAGGTCCAAAACAAAGCATGGTATCTATTGATCTCTTTATTATTTAAGCTTGTATCTTTTTTTTTTAATAAGCAAATTAACTTGAGAGTTATGACCTTCGCAACATTTTCATATAAAGTTTTCGAGGCAAATAATGTTCAGCATAATTATCTTTTTAAAATTTCGTTACCATGCAAGCCTAGATAATGACGAGATCAATCGATGTTAGGCTTAGTTCTGGACCTTAAATCTCAAATAATGAAGGGATCACCCTACGACGTTTGTATGGAGAATTGACCGACCAGTTTAAGCTTAAGATGGGCAGACAGACAAGCATGTCAACGAACACAGCGAAACTGATTAATTCTATGGGCTCTGTTTTGTTATGCAACCTAAAAAACATATAGTATATTCCACGTAACTAAATTTAATTTTTATTTTTCTAAGATAAGTAGCTTCTGTTAGCAATTTCGTATGTGAGGGTTTGAAAATTAAAAAACATCTATTGAGTTTTAATATACTGCAACTATATGTTTTGCTTTATTATCCGTTACAAAGTCTTTATCCGAATCGTCCCCTTAAATGTTAATGAATTCTTATTTAAGACGATTTTACCCAATCATTAGGAAAGGACTTAATTTTACGGAAAACTGTAAAACCAGATGCCTAGATATTGGTCAGCAAACCACACTTCATCACCTTTCGCGCATTGCATCATACAAGGGGTAGCTCCGGATCTGGCCCATAGACCAAAACAGGGTAAAATATTAAACCAAAAGAAGTGTATTTTTAATATTATCAACATACTAAATTTATTACTTGTATTATATTAAAGAAGCAAAAGGGATTTCAGGCCAAGACCAACACTAAGTTTATTTTATAAAATTATGTTTTTAAATGCTATGTTTTATTGTTTGCTTCATTTAAAACACATGAAAACCAGTTTGTAATATTAAACTATTGAAATAGTATCAAAGAAAGTCTTATTCTGTCTAAATAAAACTATCTGATGCTATAAAAATGTTTTATCAATCTAAAGGAAGTTTGTGATTCTCTAATAAATACTGCATTATTAAAAGTTGACAAATAAAATACTGCAACTATAATTATGTTCTCTGTAATGTCACGGTTTCTTGCACATATGTCATGGAATAAAATCATGGGTCAACGAATGATATGTATATTTTACAATTTACTTGTCAAGGCTAAATTATTTTTATTTCTGATTTTCAAAGTCGTAGCGTGTAAAGTTAATTTTTTAAATATCATCAAGTTTGCCACAATTATTACTATGGACAAGTAATATACACACAATTTGATTTAGAGTAACTATAATATTTTAATATTAGTTCTAAATCTAAAACACCTGCTGAATTCTTGTTCTCTGCACTAAGTATTCAAAAAGAAACTCAGCTAGGTCAGTGAAACTGGTAACATTAATAAAAACAATTAGAAGAGCTAGATACAAACAAACTTATCAAAACAGGAAGAAGCTAACACAACCATCAGAGATAAAAACTGCCAAAATAGTAATCCCAGTTATAAGAATAAAGGAGAAGCTTTCTGTTGAGCTATCGACCAACAACGAAAGCGCATTAAGGAGCCTGCTGCATTCCCGGACTGATTTATGCAACTTGCGACCGCCGGCGCGGGCATCGACACTCACCTTAATGAACGTACACGTTACGTAAGGACTGTGAAATGAGTTTGGTATACTGCTGATACAAATAGGTTTTACGATCAGACTAATAGCTCAGCATAGATTGGAAACTAAGATTAAAACTATAGATAAGAAACTGACCTCCGGTTTTAGTTTCTAGGATTTCCGTCTTTTTTCTGATGGATAACCTGAGCTCCCGCACATGACTATAATTTTTTCTCTCATAAATATATATAATTTTGGATAACGTGAGCTTCCGACTGGCACATTACTTGTAGGTTCTGGACTGGGCGCATTTTTAATCTTTTTTAATTTAATATCTCTTTAAGCTGTGAACAGCTTTGTGTTATTCTTTTTTGTAGTTTGGAAATTCAAGCCCTGATGGTAGCGAAACTGGGGTCCAAATGTTAATAATAAAAAAGTTTGGCAAATCCAATTAAAAACCGCTTAAACATTGCTATTGTTAAATAAAAATGCCCTACCATGTGGTAGGGCATTTTGCGAATGCCCGCCTGGCTAGCTACCACCCTCAAGTACAATATCTGTCAGTTACCAAGCACTTACCGGTGTGTCCGGCAGCTGTCCTTGAGAGCCAGTAATTCTTGGCTAGCCTGGACAACATCTTGGAACATATCATCACTTACCATACCATACATCAGGTGAGATAGTAGTAAAAAGCTAGCCTAACAGCAATGAAAAAAAAACGGTTTTATTTGATATCCCGAAGTCCGCCACTTTAAGGGGTTGGTATATCGTTTGACAGGGGTTAAAATTTGTAGCAAACAAACAGTTCAATTCTTTAACCAACCTATGATTATTTCATGTTTAGAAAATATGGTGGTGCTTTTAAAACATTCGAAGTGTAATCCTGAATTTAGTTTTAATTTACTGTTACTTTATTACTAAAGGTATGAAAAGGGGTTCAAATATATAAATATTGCTAATGCTTTTGTTCATCAAAAGACGAATAATCGGATAACTTCCGTCAATGCAAAAGAGGGATGTCCAAAATCACCGATTTACTACCGAGGTTTTAACTTATTATCGTTTCGCCTTTTTATCAATAAATTTATTGGTGGCCAGTCGTACGTGCCGATTGGGTTGAAACTTAAAATGTTAAATCAACGTTTGTTTTAACCTGTTACGTCGCCTAAATGCGTTTGGAGGCGCGTTGATAACGCGTTTGGGTGGCATGGCCCTTAGAGTCTTATCGTAAGAGAACTCTTGATTTTCCAAAAAATAAAATGTATATCTTCAAAACGCATTAAGTAATATCCGTCTGTTGATTACAATTTACATACCAGCATAAGTAATGTGTGCTGCCAAATAAATATTCCGATTTGTTCATATAACATTGTATATAATTCCTTTAACTTTATAATGTTTTGTAGTGTTATTGATGTTTGTTTTTGCTTCTTTAACGTTACATTTGAAGGAGTTTTGGACGGCTTAATAACTTTCAATCAACAGTGACACTCAAGCTGTTGGTGCGAGTACAAAGTGGCGTAGGAGAAAATTAGTAGTTGTACATGTGAAAAGCCCAGCCCGCAATGCGAATAAAAACTGCGCAATTTTTTTATCCGAATTTATTACGATTCTATAAAATTTAGAATCAATAATATTTTTTACAGTATAGACGGCAGTGTTTCCAGTGTTTATGACATCATGTGACATGTCTTTTACGCCACAGTAAAAGATTAGTTTCATAAGTTTTCCATGTAAAACAGATTACTCTCAGAACTCCATAGAAGATTATTTATGTATGATAGAACAGATCAATATAATAGTATTCACAGTGGGCATTAAGAGTAATTTTACAACTATAATATGTAATTAGTTGAAATTTTCACAGGAAATGCATGAGTATGGCGGAATGCCTAACAAATGATAATAGTAACAAGAAGCTAAAAATAAAAGGGGGTCCCTATATAAAAAACGTCTTCTATTTCAGTAAGTTTACATGTATGTTTTTACTCTTTTTTGTTAAAACGCAACGGTAACGTATTCAAGCGCCAAACTTGGTGTCTAGTCCAAAGTCCGCCAGGGATCTAGAAATATATGAAAATAAAACTATTTTTGGTATATTCTGTGTTGGTACAGTACGCGTAATTCCAACTCATACTTAGCCGGGTTTAATTATCTAACGTACAACAACAAACAATAATAAGCTAAATTTTGACACAAAATAAAACCGACTTTGATTAAAAATATTCTAAAACAAAAAAATGCACTAAAAATGTTTACAGTTCTTTTGTTCCTTTTTCATGGACAAGTAAAAATGAGAACATCATCAATGTTGTCGAACCCAATTAAATACGCATTATTAATAACTCAACTACTACGTGTCAGATCTCACTCTTTAAATGGAACCACATGACAAGCACCAACTTTCGGGTATAAAAAAATATCATCAAAATCGGCGCAACCAGTAAAAAGATATGAGGTAAACACAAATACAAAAAAAAGTTGAATAGAGAATTTTTAATTTTTTTAGGTCTGTTAAAAACTGGCCAAGCGCTAAGGAATGACGAATGGAAGAAGGAATGACTGAAAACCAGCGCCGCCTGGCATGAATATTTCGGGTTGCACAAGCTGAGTCACCTCCCTTTGCTTTGTTTCCTCCATATAGTTTTTAGTTTTTAATCACATCTGTCTATAAATGGAAAGCAATAAATATTTTTTATTATTAAGGATCTCCATAAGTATGAAAAAAATAACGTTTTTTTTGATTAATTCTGTGTTGGTTGGTACGGAACCAGTGTTGTTGGATTCTAACTTGCACATGGCCGGTTTTAATTATTACTTAATGACTGTGTTGAAGTTTTGCTCAGTTTATTTCATGCATAGGAATAATACCAGATTACCAGGTTTTCAGAGAGCAATAAAGACAAACTGATAGGTATATTGTGATTTGATTTATTTACGTCTCTGGTTAGTTTATTAGCCATTGCTAATAGCATTTTGGAACGTTTCCTTTTTATTACGATATTTTAGTGGCCATTACGTGTTTTATGTTTTACGTATCCTTGAAATTTTTGACATAAAGTAGGTACATTTAAATTTGGTATCTATTTCTTTGACAAGTAACGCGTTTTAGTTCATTCGTTTGTATTAATATTATGAGTTTGTACATAATTAAAGACAAAATTCGAGTTTTAAGGAATGTACACCTGAGATTCCGTTCATCAATTTAAAGTATAGCACTAGCAAAGCATTTTTCCTAATAGATCTATAAGATCCGCTTAAATTGATGTGTATACGCGGATAGATATTTTGCAAAAGTAAGAAAATAAACGTCTTTCTTATCTAAGAATGTTAAACTATTGCTGTATTTTAAATTTTATTTGTTATTTTCTTAGTTGGACGTTTAATGATTCATTAGCACGCAGTTGTATAGAACAAAAAAAATTTAAAAAGATTTTTCATTTTTACTTTCGAAGGTTTAATAACATAAACTATAATGTAATATGGTAAAGCGGCCATATAAGTAATATGGCCGCTTTGCTGCAGTTGATATGGATAGTACAGTAACAATAACATTATTCTGGTAATACCAAATATACCTATGACTAAAAAACAAACGGAAAACCTGAAACATTATTTAGCATTATACGATAGCAAAAGTCGAACACACTCTCACGAATAAATAGTATACTTAACCCCTCCTTTTTAGAGGAGGCTGTGTTCAGTAAAGGACAATTCGGCTGATACAGTATATATATTAAAAATAATAATTGTAAAGTAATTGGCCGTAGGTTAAGGAATCCTCTAGTAGTCTTGGTCACTATTATTATAATAATAGTGACCAAGACAAGTATTCCTTTCATTCATTTCAGGCGTTAAACTTTGCTGAGACTTCAATAGGTACGCAGTTTTCCAAAAAGAGTTTGAATAAGCCTTTAATTTATTGTTATATTTAACATATGAATACCTACTCTACAGTGATTCAATGCTATTTTACAACTGGCATATTCAAGAATATTTTCAGTTATTTTGGTTTTAATAGATAATAAATTAGCTTTATTAATATAATCCTCCAATTTTAACGTATTATCAAATTGTTATTTATAGAATAGGTATCATAATATTTTGATGTTGTGTTAAAAGATAGCATGATTGTGGATGTTGGATTATGTTTATTAGACATTAAATTGTATATAATGTAGGTAAGGTAGTAAAGTAGGTCTTTGACAAATAACTCATATGTTGGTATGTAATGATGTGGTCAAAGGTCAAGCCCAGAATTTATTACCAAACTTTTTCAACTTAATTAATAACATATAGGTAACACTTTTCTTATTTTGATTTTCTGCGTTACATTTCTAGTACCTGCGAATTATCTCGTCTGTATACGCTTCTGCTTATTCAGTACTAGAGGACCGTCCCGGCTTTGCACGGGTATTGAAAATATTATATATAGGAAATTGAAACACATAAAAAATTGTGATTGTGACATAACTGTAATAGTCAGACACACGGTATTACGAAGATTTTTGTAGATATTGATGTTTTCGTTTGTAGTACATCACTTTGCTCTATTGACAATAATTTCCACAGCGTACGCGATATAACGATTTTTTGGTATTTTATTAAACTTTTGGGTAACATTATCGAAGTTTGCATACGGATTCCTAAGTTTTTTAAAATATTCTATAGCCTATGTTCATCAGAAATAATGTAGGATTCTTATGGTAAAAGATATAATAAAATCGGTTCAGAAGTTTTTAAGTTTATTTGTTACATGTAAGTATACCAAAATACGAAAAAGTTTAAATACAACTCTTTCCTCTTTCTAATATTAGAATAGATATAGACTTATAATATTAGTATAGATATAGATAGTATAGAAAAGAGAGTAGTGTAGTCTGTTATGAATATTGTAAATTCAAGCTTGGTAAGGCAGCCTAACTTAGGGTATATATCTACCTCTGTCAGACTAGATATTAGCAGTAATCACAATATAGATTGTTTCTTGGCAGTTCTTCGACTTATACCGCTTTCAAAACGCTGTTGGCATATCTACCAGTCAACCGTGACCCTCCCCGCATCCCGGAGAAGTTCTTCCTCAAAGAGCACAGCGGGGGACACTGATCACGGTGTCACAGGCCTGCCTTAATTGGACAGTTTATATGTGTGCATTCATCTGATGTTGAACCGGTTCGTTCTGTAGCTTTCTACGTCATACCCGTACATCGGTGTTTGAGTAGGGATAGTTATGAGAACGTGTATGTACTCTATAACTTCGAACTTGTATCAAGTTTATGATTTGTGTATCATTGAAGGAGGTGTGATGGCAGTTTAGCCCCGACCGACTTGTACCCTGTCATCTTTATTTTGTTTATATCTCAAGTAGAGCCTTAAGGATGTAGTAATGTAGAGTACTAATATAACTCATATAAAATGGAACGAAAAACATGCTAAGCCTTGTACCAGCTACATCTTTAGCCTGTTCGTTGTTTTAAGTGCTTCGTAGTCCAATAAAGTTTTCACCGCTTTAACTTATTGCGCGAAGTAGTAAAGATCATACACTTTGTGAAACCGTAACGACCACGAAAGGAATAATAATAAACTTACGTATTTTTTGTCAATCCTTTGAAATAAATACATTATTTATTTAAATGAGGTGGAGCCAGTACATGGAATTTTAATTTGAATGGTAACTATACTGCGCCATATTTACGTTTTGGTGGACTCTCAGAATAATTTTATGAGTAAAAAAGACATGTTTTGGTTCGTTAGTGGTTTAGGAGTGTTATAGACCCTTTAACCGTGTCTGATGTTAATTATTATTTATAACGAAAATGTTTTGTAGGTTTATAAAGTAAAATATTTTATTAGGAAAAACTAGTTAGCTTATCAGCTGTAAAATAAGTAGACAGCTACACCTACAGCTATAAAATTTTTATGTATTTTTGCCCAATTGTGCATTTTTTTACTGGAATCTTATCACAATGAAATTTCTTTTTTATAAAAAAAATGTATTGAAACTATTCATAGTATACCAGTGTAGCCCCATGCAACAATAAATTTTCCCCTTTGGGACTCTCGACAATCCTCATCACGATACCAACTTAACTAATATGAATATTTAATGAACACTTATAGAAAAATCTCAAAAATATTTTTTCCCTATTTTCTTTATTTTGCGTCCATTGTCTATGTTGTATAAAAATACACAAAACTTTTTTGCATATTTGACTTTTACCTACTGATTAAGTTTTCAATTTTATTTTCCAAACCTCATCAGAGCGCTTGTTCCATGACGGGTGATCACTGGGCACTCTGCCATATGGTAGTGGGCTGGAGAATGTAAACTGCCTATGGGCCTGAAATGGCTTTTAGTTGCCTAAATGCTTTCATTGTAGTAGCTGTAGTGTTGTATATAGTTTGCAGTATTTTGTTAATAAAGGTATATCGCGTTTCTCATAATAAATTAATAATTAAAAAAAAACACAACCCCGATTCTCGAGTATGAAGAATATGTTTTCCATATATGCGGAGGAATGTTGTACTGTATCAGCCGGATTGTCCACTGCTGAACAGAGCCTCCCCCATAACCCCCACGCCTGGCAGGCGGCTTGGGGATCGCAGTTTAAGGTATCAATCCCTCAGAAGACGCTGCTGACCACCTTCCGGTATTTTACATTTAGTAGCCTCTTACGACATCCAACAGGAAGCAATAGGGGGGCGACATTCTAGCCCGGCAACCCAGGCGGAGGAATGTTGTAATGATACTTAAATTAATAAAATATGTAATATTGCTTTTACACGTAGTAGGTGCCACAGCTTTTAATTTGATATAACTCGTGCACCTGTAACTTAAAGGCCACAAACCTTACGCCTCCGCGACGTTTTGATGCAAAATTGATTTTGTGATAGTATCTATCCCCGAGGGAAGGCTGGATAAATAAATACTTTAAGATAATCTGCGCAGATCTGAGACAGGCCAGTATTACTGCCCGGTTGGGTTATTATTGCATTTTAATTCATCTCGGGACACACCTTGGTCGCATTACGATTTTATTATGATTTAGTACCTTATTGTACATGGTACGATGCTCACACTACAGGCTTCGTATGGCATAAGTCAAATAAATTTCGGTAAGGTATAAGCGTGGTCAGATGATCTTGATATCGCTCTCAATGCGATCCTAAATTACAATTATGGGGTGTGCGTTTTGACATTTCCCTTTATACTTACTAATATTTTCGTTCTTTTCTTGTTTTGATTTGAGTAATACTATAAGATATATTCAAATAATGTCATGTTAGCGACGGTCTTGGATAAAACTCGTCAAGTATTGGTTATTGCAAACTTTTTTTGAATACTGAGAAATAAGACTTGAATTACATTCTCACTTGTTGGTGACGATTTAGTAATGTTGGTAGGATAATAAGCTGGCACTAAACTAACTTTAAAATACTTTCAAGATTAGAAGGAAGACTGTCATCGCGTTGGTAAGTATCAATAAATATATGTATAAATGGCCTAATTAATGACGCATAATGTCTTTGCACTAATCCTTTTACGCCCCAGGTCATAATATTAAATGCAAGCAATATGGAAGAGTACAGATTCTCGCCTTCCGAGGCAGAATCTCGTTTGAACACCGATAAAAGTTGTAAAATGCAAATGGTGCTAGTGAAATGTTAAGAATCTTACGCCCACGCCCAGCTTTAGCACCGTTATTTTATTCACATTGGTATTTTCACACAACTTAGGTATATATTTGGATTGTCGACGGATTTTGTTAATATATTTTAGCTGATTATGGGGAAATGGACTTGATATCGGAAAATGGTAATCGCCGATGTCGTTTAGATGTAAAGTATCTACGTTACAGAAAAATGGTGTCTCCTAATCCTCTTTTACATGTTACACATGAATATTTTAATCTTCTACCTACAATATGATTCAATTTCAAAAAGAAAATAACTGTAACTGTTGTTATTATAATTTTGAAGTTAAAGCTAACGTTATATCGAAAGGGAGGATAGATTTAGTGCATAAATTGTGGGTGAGTAGAAGTAAAGACAATAGAGAACAGACGGCAACATTTCACCCACTAATTGTAGGGGTGCGAAGGCCGCCTGTCGATGATCAAGCGCCTCGAACGGCAGCTAAACGCCATTTTGTTACTAGAGATGGGACAAAATGTCGATCGATAAACGATTTTCTTGAAGTTACTCTTACAACAGATTAAAAAACCTAAGATATACTTAGTTGAATAATATTAACGAAACATTATTTCGTATGTTTACATAATACAATAAACAAAAAACCTAATTTCATTTTAGTGATTGGATTTATATTTAGTAAATAGAAGTACATATTGCAAACAGAACTTCTCTTCGAAATTATTCCTGTTTATGAACTATTTATATCACCCTTTTATTGCTAGTGTTACTAAAGAATTAATATTTTTTTTCTTTTTAAATAAAATACGTAATCAACTCTATTCCAAAATAAACTTAAGCTAAAAGTACTTTGTTTTAATCTCAGTTGCAAAAGAAATAATGTATTTCGCTTTATTAGATATTTTGTTCATCTTAAAGCAATCACTATTTAAAAAAAATAAAGTGTGTATTAACTGTTTAAGTTGATATAACTAAATTTTAAATAGCAAACAGTAAACAGTTTTATAACTAGTATATAACAAACGTGACCAAAAGAAATAAACACCATCGATATGCATTTTCATTCCTCGACACATCTCTAATCGAAGGAAGCCGACCATAAAAAATATTTAATTTGGTTAGCGCGTAACCCATAATTATACCTTACATAGTTATTCACGCACGACTACATCCTGGGTATAGTCACTCTTGAATTGGCTTTGGAGATATTTACATACCTACAACATTTGAAATAATTCTATATTATTGTTTTATAAACGGATGACTTACCTGTTCTTACTTCCATTACAGAGGTTTCAAAGTTATAGGAAAATTATTTATAATACTAGTATTTATACGCAGCTACGATAATATAATGTATATTATACACTAGCCTCGGTCGTCGTGCGATTCCCTTTTATTGTCTCATGTTTGCTCTAAAAAGATTCTATATATGATTAGGCCTAAGTAGGTAGCACATGTTAAACAGATACTACACTTTTTCCCCACGGACTTTACCTAAATAACATTACCTAAGCTTTGCGCTTTATTTCTGTATGCAAAAGTATTTACCTCCTAATTACTGAAAGGCCAGTTAATATATGATGTTTTGTAATTGTTCTTATTGTGTAATTATAATTAGCATTGTGGGCAATAACATAGCACTTTGCTCCCTGTCAGCTTAAGTCAGTGGATGTATAGTTGTGCTATGATATAGTCAAGTAAGATGCATTCATCATCAACTTCTTTTCCTTATTCTATTCGTGTAGGGTCTAGCTTTTCTAGATTTATTTAATTTGATTGGTAAAATTTTCAAATTCTATCAACTTCACAACCACGTGATACATTTTTAGGTGTCTGTACTAGAAAACTGCATGCGGCATCCGTATTACTAAGTTTTGACTGTCGTCCGATCGACCTTTAAAGGGATATATCTATATGGTACCCTAATAGGTTAGGTAGGCAATGGAAATTTTCACAGTATATGTGTGGCGGATTGCTTAACAGATATTGATGAAAAAAAAAAAATGGAGTCTCCATTCATTTCAAGAAACGTTTTTTAACGTTTTTTTTGCTTTTGATCTATCGTAAAAACTAGATTACGTACAAGCGTCAAACTTTGGTAGGTCCAATATCTACCCAATAGCAATTTCGAATGAAAACCAGCCAAATGCGAAAAAATACGATATTTGGTACATTCTTTGTTGGTACCGAACCATCGATATGCGTGTCCGATTCGCACATGGCAAGTTTTTATTTCTGTGTTTAAAAAAAATTCATCATGGTGGTAGAGCATTTTACGAATGCCCACCTGGTTAGTTACCACCCTCAAGTAGAATATCTGACGCCAAGCACCTAACGTTGTGTTCCGGCAGCTGTCCTTGAGAGCCAGTAATTTTAGGTTAGCCTGAATAACACCTTCGACCACATCATCACTAACCATCAGGTGAGATACTAGTCAAAGGCAAACTTATCAGAAAAAAAAGAAAAAAAGAAGAATAATCATCATCATCACATTTTGTATATAAGTAACTGAAAGATATATGTATCTTACGCTTTTTATGGGTATTGCTTTAATCAGTTGTAGGTACAAAAATTTAACAAATTGATATACCCAACAAATATTTATGCTTCCGCCAGATTAGTGGTAATTAAACATTAATCTATTCCTTAATCTTTAGTAAGTACATCAGAGGCTAAGTAGAACTTCACAATGCGCCTGCTAACCACTGCACGACCAATTAAGAATACAGGTTTAAAACAAGTGTGAGAACTCATTCCGGCAAACAAACAGCTAACTCTTCCCCCCATGTAATACTAATAGGCCTATTCAATATATTTAATTCAGTTAAAAAGGGTCTCCAAAAAACTCTTTGTGCCGTTTTGGTAGTATGTCGGGACGGTACCTATATGAATAAGAAGCTGAATTATTGCGAGACAATCCCAGGTATGCAATGATATCGAAATACTATGTATGTGAGGTAGTAATGGAAGTAAAAATGCTTGTTTTTATAAAGATAGTGCATTTGTAAACTTCAAAACAAAATTATCAATCATATTATACTCAGACAGCCTATATAAGATAGAGATGTTAATTCATTTTTTTTTTGTAAAACGTTGTTTTTCTAGAGATAATGAGTTTGCATAATATTTGTAAACAAGTATACATTAATTAAATAACTAATAAACCCAACTGCAAGTTATTGGTTTTCGTTAAACGTTTTATCGTTCCATTGAAATTTAAACTGCAAGTTATATATATTTTTGGTATCGTTTTTTAAAGACCTTCATTTTGATACGCCATTAGATGGGTTTGGCTTTTTGTTTTTTTATTATTTTTTATGTGCCCAGGTTCACTTGCGCTATCAAGACAAATCTAACGATACCTCTTACATTAAATTCGGTTAAGCCATTTAGAAGTTATGGTGAAATAAAGAAACTCACAAATATACATACATACATGAACCCTGAAAACATAAATCTCCTATTTTCGGGCAGTCGTGTAAATACAAAGGTTATGTCACAGTTGTAGGTTTGTATCGTCTGCTTTACGCGAAATTTTTCTGTTTATTCATATGTGTAATGATTATCGTTAGGTTACGGAATAAAAAAAATATTTACTTAATTAACACGGATAAACCAAGTACGCTAATTAGATAATTACAATAACACATTATTAAAATACAAAGGCCAAATCATAATATTATGTCACAAATCAACTACAAAATACATGTTACAATTAATTTTAACTCTACTGTACCGTCATTGTCAAATATATAAGAAATAATAATGGTAATAATGATCAAAAGTAACATAATTTAAATTAATTCCAAGAGAGTAATAAATAACAAATTAAAATGTATCATGAGTTCGTCTCACTATAGGCTAGACATTCCGACAGAATCTCCTTCCATTCATCAGCAAACAAATCCCAAAATGTATGTCATCTTAAGTTTATGTATTATATATACCTAGACGAATTTTAATATATGTTAATATATTTATGTTTAGTGATTATTCCATGATGGGTGTAGAGAGAAGCTATGTGCCCAGTTGATATTATGAGGGGTAGCGCTGAGTGGTTTATATTTGCTGTACTCTTTCAAATTAAGCCTTCTTGTTCTTAACTGTTTTTTTTGTATTAATTTGTAACTTATCAATCATAAATTATATTATGTTTTAAAGTTATTGAATAGGGTCAGGCATATGAGTTGCAAGGTTAAAAAAATAGCATAAGTAATGTATCACTTCCGTTTCTTTCTTTGGAATAACTCTTCTATTGTAAGCCAAGTCTACCTGGAGCAGGTAGTTTCTTATCCAGAGGTCTTTTAAAATAGTCACAGCAAAGATTCGTTTTTTTCTCTGAGTTCAAACAAATTATAACAGTTATTTTTGTGAAATTTGCTTAATGTAAGTAGGTACTTAACTCGACTAAATGTATTTTGATGCTACATTGACTCATAATATGACAAATTTATAATGTTTGCGCGGTAAGCTTCACAGCCG
Source organism: Plagodis pulveraria (assembly GCA_963890685.1). Taxonomy (NCBI): domain Eukaryota; kingdom Metazoa; phylum Arthropoda; class Insecta; order Lepidoptera; family Geometridae; genus Plagodis; species Plagodis pulveraria. Next base: position 15,923,862 of record OY982958.1, on the reverse strand, counting down.
AGGGAATGTAGACTGTTAAGAAAATTTAGAAATATTTACCTTTTTATATCGTCTCTACAGGTGGCAAGAATTTTTTGTAAATAACCGTTAGGACGGTAACCAGTGCCTTGTCCAATTATAAAATTTACATTTTAACACTTAATTTGAGAGTGAAATTATTACACCTTACTAGGAGGAACAATTGACTTACAGTAGAGTTGAACACTCTACTTTTATTACTAAAGCGAGGATATAATTAAAAGTCACAAATCAACTACAAAATACATGTTACAATTAATTTTAACTCTACTGTACCGTCATTGTCAAATATATAAGAAATAATAATGGTAATAATGATCAAAAGTAACATAATTTAAATTAATTCCAAGAGAGTAATAAATAACAAATTAAAATGTATCATGAGTTCGTCTCACTATAGGCTAGACATTCCGACAGAATCTCCTTCCATTCATCAGCAAACAAATCCCAAAATGTATGTCATCTTAAGTTTATGTATTATATATACCTAGACGAATTTTAATATATGTTAATATATTTATGTTTAGTGATTATTCCATGATGGGTGTAGAGAGAAGCTATGTGCCCAGTTGATATTATGAGGGGTAGCGCTGAGTGGTTTATATTTGCTGTACTCTTTCAAATTAAGCCTTCTTGTTCTTAACTGTTTTTTTTGTATTAATTTGTAACTTATCAATCATAAATTATATTATGTTTTAAAGTTATTGAATAGGGTCAGGCATATGAGTTGCAAGGTTAAAAAAATAGCATAAGTAATGTATCACTTCCGTTTCTTTCTTTGGAATAACTCTTCTATTGTAAGCCAAGTCTACCTGGAGCAGGTAGTTTCTTATCCAGAGGTCTTTTAAAATAGTCACAGCAAAGATTCGTTTTTTTCTCTGAGTTCAAACAAATTATAACAGTTATTTTTGTGAAATTTGCTTAATGTAAGTAGGTACTTAACTCGACTAAATGTATTTTGATGCTACATTGACTCATAATATGACAAATTTATAATGTTTGCGCGGTAAGCTTCACAGCCGAGGGAATGTAGACTGTTAAGAAAATTTAGAAATATTTACCTTTTTATATCGTCTCTACAGGTGGCAAGAATTTTTTGTAAATAACCGTTAGGACGGTAACCAGTGCCTTGTCCAATTATAAAATTTACATTTTAACACTTAATTTGAGAGTGAAATTATTACACCTTACTAGGAGGAACAATTGACTTACAGTAGAGTTGAACACTCTACTTTTATTACTAAAGCGAGGATATAATTAAAAGTCACAAATCAACTACAAAATACATGTTACAATTAATTTTAACTCTACTGTACCGTCATTGTCAAATATATAAGAAATAATAATGGTAATAATGATCAAAAGTAACATAATTTAAATTAATTCCAAGAGAGTAATAAATAACAAATTAAAATGTATCATGAGTTCGTCTCACTATAGGCTAGACATTCCGACAGAATCTCCTTCCATTCATCAGCAAACAAATCCCAAAATGTATGTCATCTTAAGTTTATGTATTATATATAGACGAATTTTAATATATGTTAATATATTTATGTTTAGTGATTATTCCATGATGGGTGTAGAGAGAAGCTATGTGCCCAGTTGATATTATGAGGGGTAGCGCTGAGTGGTTTATATTTGCTGTACTCTTTCAAATTAAGCCTTCTTGTTCTTAACTGTTTTTTTTGTATTAATTTGTAACTTATCAATCATAAATTATATTATGTTTTAAAGTTATTGAATAGGGTCAGGCATATGAGTTGCAAGGTTAAGAAAATAGCATAAGTAATGTATCACTTCCGTTTCTTTCTTTGGAATAACTCTTCTATTGTAAGCCAAGTCTACCTGGAGCAGGTAGTTTCTTATCCAGAGGTCTTTTAAAATAGTCACAGCAAAGATTCGTTTTTTTCTCTGAGTTCAAACAAATTATAACAGTTATTTTTGTGAAATTTGCTTAATGTAAGTAGGTACTTAACTCGACTAAATGTATTTTGATGCTACATTGACTCATAATATGACAAATTTATAATGTTTGCGCGGTAAGCTTCACAGCCGAGGGAATGTAGACTGTTAAGAAAATTTTGAAATATTTACCTTTTTATATCGTCTCTACAGGTGGCAAGAATTTTTTGTAAATAACCGTTAGGACGGTAACCAGTGCCTTGTCCAATTATAAAATTTACATTTTAACACTTAATTTGAGAGTGAAATTATTACACCTTACTAGGAGGAACAATTGACTTACAGTAGAGTTGAACACTCTACTTTTATTACTAAAGCGAGGATATAATTAAAAGTCTTCTCAAAGATTACAACAACGTATTATAATATGATTACATACCTTTACAACCTCTATTTTTACTTTTTTAAGACTCGTCTGGTCTGACATCTGCTATAGGGCAAGATTTAAAATACACAAGTTACATATGCATTAAGTGGTTAGAGTCAAGTTCCATTTATGTAGAAGTCATATCGATATGTCACAGTCGTTTACAATAAACATTCAAAAAGTATGACATGACGAACGACGTACATGACGAAACTATAAGGGTTCCTTGTAGGTACTACGGAACCCTAAAAACGTATTCTCATATATAATTATTCATATTTGTAAACGGGTTATAAAAAGCGTAAACCATTTACACTACAAAGGGTGGACATCACGATTGACAAATGCTTTGGCTTCTATCGGAAGCCATCTTCAGGATATTGAGTGTGGTGTGTCACACACACTGAAACGTGACGCGACCGTGGCGGACGAACCTTACTCAAAATTCTGACTCTGATTGAGGTACTGAGACATTGTAATACTTGAGAACAATTATTGTGTTTCCCTAAAATTAAATTATTATCAGCAATTTTCAGTTGGGAACTATGCCCGTTAGGTTTGCTTGTTACCTATTTAAGGGCATTTTCATATACAGTTTCACAATAATACATTCCGTTCGAATATCAGTCATGTCATTGGATCTCTTTATATGGTGATAAAACCACGACGCCGGCATGGAGTTGCTTAATTCTTCAGAACACCTGTTATAGGGTGTTCTGAAGAATTAAGCAACTCCATGCCGGCGTCGTGGTTTTATCACCACATAAGCCGCCATTGCCAGAAAGCTGATCCACATATTATAGTCACGTTAAGATCACACACTGTGCAATTCACGCGATTTTTCTCCCTTACACCTGCAGAATGTGGAATGAGCTTTCTCCCACGGTATTTCTGAGTAGCAAGCTACAACATGGAGCTTTTCAAAAGGTTAGTCAAGAGAGTCCTCAACGTATTTGTGATGCCCCGGGTGTTAAAGTTATAAGACTTTCCATCAAGCAGCACATTTACTTGATAGCCACCTATATCATAAAAAATCATGAAACATAACAGATTAAGCAAATAAGTGTATTTAAACCCTCATTCATGTTAAACACACATATAAAAACACATTTCGTCACGGCCACACTGTCTGTTTTCAGTTACTGAAAATGTCACTCACTATCAAAGATACCTAATAACTTTTTTGATCCCATGATATAATCTAGAGACCAAAGCGGTGCGGCGTCTTTATACACACACCAACGAAGAACTCCAAAACACAGGTCACTTTAAGTATTAATAACTTTAGCTTCGTATATAAATCAGAGGGACGTTTACGACACAACTTCATTTTAACCTATAAATAATTACCACTTCCAAGTCCGCACCGAACCCGAAATTAAACAGTTTTTAATATCTTAAATCGTTTGACGCTTGTTTCTGTCGTCAAAAATAAAGTAGGTGAAAGTAATAACAGTTATATATTGTACATAATGTATAATTACATTTTGAGTTACTTTTCGCACTTACATAATTCAAGTATACTAGGGTCAAATTTACAATTAACTACTCGAATATATTGTAGCAATGATGGCACATTTATGCTTTCAAATCACTGTCGTGCTTTTGCATATTATTGATCATGTTTTTGATTCAGCTGCAGATTTGAGCTTCGCTGCATGGTGATTGGTGGTAGGGTATTTTGCGCATTCAACCTCGGCTTGTTACCATCCTGAACCAGGAAATCTGTCGTCAAGCACTTATTGGTGTGTTAGAGCAGCTGTCCTTGAGAGCTAGTTTACATTCTGGATGTAGCCTGTTTAAATTTTCGACTAAGACATCAAATACTATTTAGTAGCTAAAAGTTAACGTTCGCAAGTAATCGCCAACTCAGTATTTTCAGCTCAAGATACTGAAAATAGCACGTATTTTATCAACATTATAAGATAATATGAATAAGAATAATTCATCGTAATCGATTGCAATTTAACTAATTTAAATAACATTCGCTACGACGATTAAAAAAAAAATGTACTTACCTAATTTTTTTTTATATATTTAGCTAACAATATCGCAAATGCTTTATAATCGATTCTTACGACAAAAGATAATTAATTCGAAGTTATATTTTTTTATCCCGTTGATCTTATGTTTTGTATCATTTTCGTGCATTTCAGACGTAAAAAAAATACGTAATTGCCACGTTGGGGTACGCGCTGAAATAATCCTTATTTCAACGATAGTTTGTTTGATTTTCGTACTCACCGACAGTGAGCTGGTAATTTAGCGGCTGTTAAGCCCTTAATAATCAATTACAAAGCCTTGCTTGAATTATCTACAGAAATTTACTTATAAAAAGGTTGACTACATATTTTAATTATATGGTCAACGGCCACTGGCACTATCACTATCACCATCATCATCTATCATCTTCAGTAATATATTGATAGTATAAGTAGGTATTCTGCATGAACGTTGATAGAAGTGTAATTTTTCAATCATTAAATAATGATAACAGCTATTTCTAGTTGATAAAGTAATTGTAATACAGCTGAGGTTATTTTCGTCGCAAACCAAACCCACAGTGTATAGGCCTTCTCGGAGTTCGACGCTCATCTCTACGTAGCTAGCGGCTATAAAGGTGCGCCATAAAACGGGTCTCGTTTTACGACCATTTGACGAAGTTATATACGTTTTTGAAGCTATTTCTTAGCCAGTCCGGCATTGTGGCTGCGTGACCGCTCCGTTCACTCCTCGTACCATTCTTATTATTCTATGGGATTGCACTATTGCGAACGAATGGATTTTAACTTCAATCACTTTGACGTATCTTTATTACATCTATTGTCTAGATCTAATGCCGTCGTCGGATAGGTAATCAGTTTTGGTTAATTCGTTTGAAATCGTGCTTGTGAGTAGAAAGGGCGTACTATCACCGGGGAAATCTGCAATCTCTACAATGCTGTATCAATATTCATGCTTAAGGTCGCGACTTCTTACTATTTGCATAGCAGCGCAATGCATTCTCTCGTTTGCAACTGTTCTATTGTTTTATGATCTAAATGACCACGCGATATAGAGCCAGTCACGATAAGCTTGTAATATGTACAGAACGCATGTTTATGAGGTTCGCTATGGACAAGCAAACTATAGATATTACCTGACCTATCGAGATTCTCTAGCAGTTAACATTAAGGTGAACAAAAATAACCTCAGTAAAACGTAGCTTATATGTTGATTTGTTAATAACCATAGTAATTCATGATTGGTTAAGCTGAAGCTGAATAAATTGACCGTGAAAATGTTATTGTCTTAGTGTCAATTATAACTTAGCAGCAAACGCTTCAGAATCAAATGTAGTAGGCAGCACAATAGGGCGCCTAGTGAAGATAATTCCATTGTATCAAATGGCTTAAATGATAGTAAAACCTTTTTTGCTTGATTTCAGGTAAGGGTCTATAAATCTGCCAGTCACATATATGCAGCTACGGAGGTATCAAGTTTCTTATATCTCCGATGCGTGAGTATTTATACATTGTAAGGATCAAGTTTGTCTTGATTAAATCAGCTTTTTCATTCATAATAACCAAGTATTTTACTATCTCTAGTTTTAAATATTAAGTGAATTATATTTGATACATGAATATTACAATTTTCATAAGATGCTACAGCATTTCAGATTACTTTGGATTAAGTTTGAACCTGTATGTATCTAGCATATTTGGGTATGATATAAATACGATCTGTTTTGTCAGTACAGTTATTAAATACTTTTAATTCATGTATTTTTGTGTATTGGCGCTAATTTTGGTATAACTTGCAAATTGGTGGCTCTAGCTTATGCTAGGCTTCGTTCGCGTATTATTCAGTGAGACACCTACCCAATTTCCATGTCCCATTAATTTTTAACCACTTCTTCTATTACATGATATATTCACCTTTATTCATCTAAATATTCTACGTCACAGTTTGACGGGTATCTAAACACATTTAATAATAATAACTATGCTGTTACTGGAAAATTCTGGAACCATCAAATTTTCGTTCTCGAACGGACTTATTCATTTCCTGTTAGAACATTTAATTTGTTCCAGAATATAATAAACTGAGTGCTTTATCAGCTCAATTCAATGTTTTGTTTCGATCCACTGTATTTTAAATTGTGCCAAGTTTTGATTGCTTATTATATTTGCTTAAATACTTCTACAGAACACCATTTTGTCGCCTACATCCAACCATGTAAATGTACAATCAGATAGGCACTTCAGTATATTAATTCTATATCAGTAATATCTGCTGTATATTAGGCATCGGTATTCCAATGGTTTTATTTATCTTATTGGAGAGTCTTAAGTGCGTTTAGATCAATAAAAATGACAACTAGAATTGAACGAGGTATAGCCACTAAGCCATTTTAATAGCGGACCAAGGTTATAAATTAAGTTTAATGATCTGTAAAATAAAATAAATTGGAAAATCCAACGCTTCGGTAAAAGTACAAATAAATAAAACGCGTTTTCTCTTACACATGTACACGCAGTTTTTAAATTACGAAACGGGCAGACTATCCAGCAGATGTTAAATTATTGCACCTGCCCCTAACAATTCTAATCCAGAAAGGGTTCGAATTGTCCTACTTTCCTAGTCTTGAATCACACTTATCATAAACTTTGTATGACTGTTTGTACTCGACTACGGAATTCGGATGATATGTAATATATAGATTTCATCATCTTGTAATAAACTAGTAGTAGACTGAAGAAGCGGGTGAGATCGTCTTGAGGAGCGGCAGGAGCGATTTAAATCTACCCCCGTTCGTGCTCGAGTTGTTATTTGTCTCCGCGTGCAAGTTCCGATACTGTTAGTGTATCGAAGTGACAGTGATAAAGACAAAAACGAAAACCGAACGGGGGTAGATTTAAACCGCCCCCGCCGCTCCTCAAGACGATGATACCCGCTTCTTCAGTCTACTCGTGACCACGGTCAATGCGACTTGGTCGAAACGTTGAGGTTATAGTCAAGATATTATTTTGATGTTAATTCGTGCGTGAATAGACCCGTTTATGATTTAGAAACATGAGTTTTGTTCATGAAAGTTTAAAGAAAAGATGTTAATACATCATCTCAACTCACAGAAATGTTCTGGAATGAGAGAATATAAAACACGTAGGTGTAACTGGGACGGAAGGTGGTTAGTATATCAGCAATGTAATTTAACGAGGCAGTGTACCAAGTATGCTAGGTATACTACCAGATGACTTGAGCATTTATGCTACTAATACAACTGCTCTTATTATATAACTGTAGTATTGTAAATAGCTTAAAAGTTGTTTTATCAAAGATATACCTTACGTGCTGTGATTGAAACACGCTGGTTGTATACTGGTAACTGTATTTCTATATAAATTCAAAATACCATTCAAATTAAGTTTTTTTCCATTCGTACAATATATATCAAGCAATGATGGTTGAGCGGTAATAGTCATAGACTGTCGTGCCGCAGGTCCCTGGCTCTGTCCCCACCACCAGCTTGCGCTTCACTGCATGGTGGAAGGGCATTTTGCACCCTCAAGTAGAAAATCTGTCGCCAAGTACCTAACTATGATCCGGCAGCAGTCCTTGAGAGCTAGAAAAATTACAGGCACATGAGACTTAACAACTGTATGCCTCAGTGTGACGGGCGCAGTGGAAATCGTCACATGACGAAATGCATTTGTTATAGGCAAAGCATCAGGCGGACCTCGTGCTTGTTCCGTCACAAAACATAAAATAAAATATGATTTCATCTAAGGTTCAGTTAATAAATCTATGAGCAAGAACATTGCAGTAAGCATTAAAATAAAACCCGCCAAGTTTGATTTGCACACCGAGATTTTACGAGATTTTTGTACCAAATCCAATATGTGTGCGTATTTACCAAAACAATACGCGTAATACCTATTTTCCTTTAGTTCGCGATCTTTGGCGTTTCCCTTACTTACATTTTGCCGTTGTTTTATTTCACACACACACAGACATCAAACGGAACGTCCACTGTTGAACAAGGTCTCGGATCGGATTTGCCATAATTCCCTTGCTTGGCAGGTATCTTGGGAATCACAGTAGAAGTTGTCAGTTCTCCAGAATGCAGTGCTTCTCACCTTCCCATATTTTTTTCAAAGTTGCCACTTACGACAACCTCAGGAAGAAATGGGAGGGTGACATTCTAACCCGGCACCCCACGGAATATTTCACAATGTTTTATTGAATATTTCACAGTGTTGTATCAGTTGATTGTTTTATACACAGCTGCCCAAAAATAGGAGTTATGTTTTCAGGGTTCATGTATTTATGTGTTTTTGAGTTTCTTTATTCCATCATATCTTCAAAAACGATTTTAATTTATGAGATATTGTTAGATCCGTTTTGATAGAGCAAGTGACATGACACTAGGCACATAAAAAATAATGAACTGGTGGATCTTAAACGCCACATTGTAAGATATAAAAAAAAATTTTCTTCCAAACCCACCGAGTGTGGTCTCAAAATAAAGGGCTTTAAAATACAATTCTATAAATATATACAACTTACAGTTTTAATTTCAGTGTAATGATAAAACGTTTAACGAAAATATATAGTTTGCAGTCGGCTTATTTCCTTTTATAATAAATTTATACTTGTTTACGATAGACCAACAACATTAATATGCCGTTTCTTGTGTGAAAATCCCCCGTTTTAGATTTGTTCAAACTTTGTGAAAATTAAAAGAGTCATCATGTTACAGTTAATAAGATACATCGTTAAAATATAGGTCAGACGTACAGCCGGAGAACGTGGGTTAATAGGGTCCCGTTTTCCCGTAAAGAACCCTAAACATGCATTCCGCAACCGTATCTACTCACTGGCACCACCATGTACGTATTTCACCACGTGAGATAAATTCGCTAAAGGAAATGACAAAGCAATCCAAGTTTAAGCCGTTTAGAACAAGCGCCGGCGCACTTAACAGGACATTGACAAGGATCGCAAGCGTAATACTACGATAACCCGCGACCCGACTTATCGTCATGTAATGAAAATGTTAAGCTTATTTGTGCATCGCTATTTCATTTACTTAATTTAATTTCATACTAATTTCGTTCTTGCTGAGTTTAGTGTGCCACGAGGGTATTTTGACCGCTTATCTGTTATAGGTAAACCTGAGATGTTCTACTTTATAAAATTAAATAATCAATAAAAGACATCCCCATGCCTCTATATCTCTGAGGGGATCGGCAGACGTGTCTAAGCACCCACGTTCTGTCAGAATGTTTTGTAACCTATCGGATACAGTGCTGGACTCTGGTCTTTTACTAAAAAAATCACAAAAACCTTTTTGCACTTGTTCGGCCGGGATATCGAACCCGAGACCTCGCTATTTGGACGTAGCGATCAGCAAAGCCACAGCCATAAATTTTTAAAATAATACGCGTAATTAAAATCTCACTATGTATGTCATTAATGTCATATTTATAGATTTGCAAGCTTGGAGAATTATCTGAAAAATAATTCGTTATCACTTTAGAAGTGGTGTTTTAAACATTATCTTCTTATAAAAACAGCCTTTTATAAGTATTATGCATCGAATTAGATTAGTAGATATTATTTGTCTTAAGTACTGAATTGAAATTGGTAATAACACAGATTTAGTATAACATACTCTCTAGGTCATCGATAACTGAGTTGAACAGTATTTAACCAATTTTTGTGTATATGCTAGCGAATTTGGACTGTCAGTACTAGCTTTTTATTAATACTTACTACTAACAGACATGAAACAAAACAGCAGACTTGAATATTCTATTTGAAGATACAATTTAACTGTTACTTTTAACGCGTTAACGTTACAATAACGTTATCAATGTATACTACTCACCATGAAACGGTCTTAGTAACGAGATGTTTGTTTGGGTGTTTATTACTCTGATTATTATGTGAGAACTTTTTAATAATAATGATTCAGTTGTACATGTGAAATGATTATTAGTTGCAGTAATCTCTTTTGCTGTGAAATTGCTGTTAGAGTTCAATACTACTTTAATAACAATAAAATACGATATTTTGCTTATACGATACTATATGTAATGAACTGGTCATGATTTCTCGTCGTCATGCACAGTATCCACAAAGAGTTTGTTTGAGAGGGAGAGAACTTGAAACCTATTTAGTATGTATATACTCTTTTATATTTCCTAAGTTCTGCAACCTTTTATATAGATACGTTCAGAATTTATTAAATTTTAGCGTGACAGACATCGCTAGAGCTGCCTTTTTCTGACACAATGATTTCCGTACACTGTAAAGAAAATAGCATTAAGAGTAAGGCAACATTTTCAATTATATTCAGCTTAACAAAAGTTGTAAGAAAATTAATAATAAAAGTTATTATTATACAATTCATAAAATAGGCAATAAGGAACATTCCATTAAACCGTAATGTAACTTCACGTTGTTTGATTCGAAACAGCTTAATTAAAACTAAAAGCTAAAGCTCTAGGCTAGAGGAATTTAATTCCCATTGAAGTTACGACCACCTATGTATCCAACGGGATCCTTTCCCATGGAGGTGTTAATAAAAAACTTGTCTCCACTACGATCAACTTCGTCAGCTTCTAACTGATTTTCATTACACTTGTTTTTTCAAACTGAAGAAATTGATACTTGCTTTGTGTAGAAAGTTTATTTGAGAGGAATTTGTGGAGTTAAATTATAACCTTTTATAGTGGAATATCATTGATTGTACTGTAACAGCCAGATAATTTACCATAATCTCCAGGCTGTACGCCTACCAAGGTGTCTTGGGGATTGCAGTGTTCACAGTTCCTCAGAAGGCGGAAGGCGCTGCTGCCCCCACCTTCCAGTAGTTTATACATAGTCGCCTCCTATGACACCTTCGTGAAGAGATGGAGGGTTACATTCACGCCCGGCAGCCCACGGGCTTTCATGAAAAGAAATATATTAACTCATATGTACAATATACGTGTTTTTCTCTTTGCTCTATTGTAAAAAACGGTTATACACACAAGCGTCAAACTTATGGTATGATTATAGTCTGATATCTAAGGTATAACAACAAATCCTAAAAAAGCAGCCAAGTATAGGTTGAACTCATGTTACGAGTATGTGTGCTAACGTTATGTCTCGATCAGAAAAAAAAATTTTTTTGGTACTTCCACTCTTTGAAGGTACCCTCGAAGTGAGAGTTGTACTCCTTGTAAAACACTTGGCCGGTTCTATCGCATTGTCGTCAAATTCTGAACGGTATGATAAATTAAGTTCCTTTATTAGGTATTAGGCATGTGCCTGTCACCCACACTAGGCTGGAAACCGTAGAAAACACTCATTCGTCGGGAATAACAAATATTTTAAGAAAACATATAATTTAATAATTAATATTTTTTAAATCACTTAAAAAAATATATATAGTGCCAATTCCGCCTAATTTTTCTGTTAAGCCGACGTGACGTCACAATATTAATTAAGTGTTTCCTTAAAATATTTATAATATATTTGTTATTTTTAATTTATTTTTATGCCTGGTAGGTTAGCATTTGACCACTATCTCACCTGATGGTAAGTGATGACGTGGTCGAAGATGTTGTTCACGCTAACCTAGAAGTATGGATTTCCCGCAAAGTAACGCCTGAATATATTCATTATCATATTACAGTGTAAATATTAATTGTACCGAATAAGATGACAATTTTATTACATATTATTTTGTACATTATAATGGCTTTATGGCTTTTTGTTACATAGCATTCTTAAATCTCATCGAATCGTATCTCAGCTAACAGAGAAGTTATTTTTTTTTAGAATTATAATAGTCTGTTTTATGACCATTATCCCTCCTGTTGTTAAGTGATGATGAGGTCGAGGAGGGTGAACAAGCTTATATTAGAATTAGTTGCTCACCAGTACTTTAAAATTAATTGCCAAATGTATATACGTACCGAAAAAACGTACTAGCAAAATTGACACACATGAAAGACTAAATCATCGTTTTTATTTCAGCTAGTGAAGACTGATAATTGTAAGTTTCAATATTTAATACCTACATAAAACATTCACATAACTTAAGCTCCTATTATTTTAATTACGCTTCTACTTATACTACCTGTCAATGCCTTCAATTTACATGGTAGTTTTTCTATAAATCACCAGCAGAAATAATTTTTTCATCAGAGCAGTGTATAATACACCTATCCCAACATGACTATAAATTGATTCCTGACATACCCATCAACTTACTCATTTATATGCCATATTGTGACCTTCACAGGCACAGCCACAGGCGTCGTATTTTTTTAAGATTCGTTCATAAATATATCGTCTGCACTATTTATTCTCATATCTGAATTTTAATTAGCTGTATTTTTATGTATTGCTGTCTGTTATTCATGTATGTTGTTGCTTTAAGCAGAACTGCTGAAAACGTTGTATAGTTTATTGTTATTATCATTGTAATTATTTTTGTTTGTTCCTTTTCCGAAATATGTTCTTTAGAACATTGCTAAAGTATGAAAAAGTTGCTTATAGGACCAGCTGCCATATTGCCTATTCCAATGGAAATTAAATGAACTTCAATTTGAAATACGAACTATTGTGTTGAGCATCGTTATGAAAAGAAAATGTCCAAATTAATTAAACTCCATTACCATTGTAGTTACATATTAAGACCCTAAATAGCGAAAGAAAACAAATAATGTATGTAAAAAAAAAAGATTATGAGCATCATAAAATATAAAAAAAATATTACAATAACATTATACTAAAAATAACGCAACATCAACCCACCCTGCTCATTATTTATACAAAAATCTATTAACTGAATCCATTCCAATGAGGTAATACACTGAGATACCTGCTGTATTATGGTGAGAAGTTAGGCATACTGCAGTTTCCAGGTGATACTGCACCATCAGTCAAGAAGAACATGTTCTTGCAATATAATTAACGTAACAGGATACAACATTTCGAATCTATCGGACGTTTGAAGGTTGCTTACATATCTTCATCAACTAGAAAAGAGTTTTGAGCTAAATAGTTTTTACCTTGAATTTTTTTTTAAATCTCGCGCCTTTCAAGCAGAAACCAAAATAGCTTTATACATTTAGGAGCTGTTATGCCACAGTCGGACAAATATACACGTAAGACTTGTATATTAATAACACCATATTTGCGGCTGGGGTAAAAAAATAGGATCAAGGTTTCTGACTAATATGATCTGTTGCTGAGTTATCAGATATCCATAATCCATCAAAGAGAACTACGTGGGTAGACCACAAAGGATACGGGCACAAAAGCCTAGAACAGCGTATGCGTTGCTGCTATCGTTGTTTTTTTTTATTGCTGATAGGTAGGTAAGCCTTTGACCACAATCTCACCAGATAGTAAGTAATGATGTTGGTTGAAGGTGTTAACAGGCTTAACCTAGAATTACTGGCTCTCAAGGACAGCTAGGGAACACACCGTTAAATGCATGGCGAAAGATTTTCTACTTGAGGGTGGTAGCTAGCCAAGCGGACATTCACAATATGCCCTGCCACCATGCGGTGAAGCGCAAGCCCGCGGCGGGATGCTGCGTGGTAATCCATAGTCAATGCCACTGAACCATCACTACTTCAAATGTTGTATGCCCTTTTGTTTTTATAGAAGATATATTTTTAAGACAGATTACGGGAAGCAGTATTCTTTTTCTAGATAAGTATCATCACATAAATATTTGGCTTAAGTTAACATTTACAGCAGACAGAGAGCAAAGGCTATCTTCATGACTACAACCAGTATCACGGATTAGCTCACGAAATATCTGCAGTTTTGTCATATACAGCGACTTTATTTATGATCAATATCTCTTGTGATTTATAATGACAATGCTATTAGGTAAGAGTGAGGTGCATTGCATGACTAGCTTTTGTCCTATTTATGCTGATTCAGTCGTATATCAATACTATTTCGAAGTGCTCGTAGCGAAGTTTGCTTAACTGTTCTGAAACGATCTGCAAAGTTCATTCATTCATATTTATTTAATTCTGTTGCTACAATGTACAAAATACAGATCTTAATAATAAAAAATATTGTAAGTTAAAAATGAGGAACCTGGTGAGCGCTAGAGAATGACTTAATTAAACAAGTTAAGCCACGTCTGCCGCGGTCATGAGTTGGATGGGTGACCGCTGGTGTCATTACTATTAAGCGCTTCCGTGCTTCCGGGGGCACGTTAATCCGTCGGTACCGGTTATTGTCTTAGAATTGCAGTCGTTATAGCATGGTAGGGCATTTTGCGAATCTGTCGCCAAGCATCTAACGGCATGTTTCCGCAGTTGGGTTGGTAATTCTAGATTAGCCTGAACAATATCTTCAACCATCGCTCACCATCAGGTGAGATAGTGGTCAAAGGCTAACCTATCAATGGTTTTTAAAGTATCAAAATATGTGTTCGTAACAGAATTCAGGGGTATGTGTTCTCAATTCAAACTTTTCTCTAAGTACATACATTTTTACAGCATGAAACTTTGTTTGGTTCCTCAAATGTTACATTTATGTATCTTTTAGCTGTTGTTATATAGATTAAGTTTACTGAAATAAAATATTTGTATTGTATTTGCATTGTAGCTGTTTGGTTCCATTTCGTATGTTACTTTCAAGTAGAAAGTTTGTTACCAAGCACTTAACGTTGTGATCTTGCCACTATCTTAAATAGATATTTCCATTCTAGAACTGGACTGATTACTTATTCGACCATACAAAACACAATATCCATTGCTGGTACGTTCAACCGTTGAGATTCTAGTCCAATTCTAAGAGTAAAAAAAATCTTTGTAATGTGTTGATTTAAGACAAAGCTGACATATAAGCAAGCAGATGAAGACAGATTGAAGACATTGCTTATCGTACACGGCTGCTATGTTTTCTATTTCCGAGACCTAAGAAAATATATTTGCTCAATTATTTCAGTACCGAGCAAACATTTGAATTTTCGAAAAGAGTTCAGAGTTATATCGGAAAATATGTCAATAACTAGCATTTAGCGGCGGTTTTTTCTATTTAGAAAGTTGTGTTTAATCGTGTCTTCCATCAACAGGAACCTAATTTATTATTAGTAACGAATAAATATCTCAATTTTAAATAACTTATTCACGTACCCACATGACAAGACACATATAATTCTAACAAAAATAAACACATATTTTTATAAAAAGATCCTTAGTCAATACCAACTCATTACTACATTAGGTTTTGTTTAACATCATGCGTACCTCTACATTCGCATTTAAATGAGACTCAGTATATAAATATGAGATGTTTAATGCACCTTTTAATTGATATGTTACGTTCTGAGTTATAGTATCTGATCTCTGGTCAGGCGCGGCGCGTACCTCAGGCAATTCTATTGGGCAATTTATTTATATTGATTCCCATACCATTTCCTATCTACGTACGTATAGATAACTTCTGACTACTTTATGCGCTCGCACTAAAAGGCTTATGGACGTTACCATAAATTAATGAATGAATGACTAATGCTTATTGTATTTATAATGGGTCCGCATCATCTTTTAGGTTTATTTTTGGGGCATAATTTGCTTGTAATAATTAACATCTTATTTTGCATATATAATTGCTTTTATTGTTTTAATCGTGAATTTGATTCGAATATGCATTGAGGTCTTAATTTTCAAATAAAGGCAAGGTGCTAAATTATGTTTACAATTTGTTGAAAAACGTTTTGATTATACCTTGAATATACCTTTTAGTGAAAGCCTACATAAGTTTAAACTATCCAATTTTTAAAAGGAACAGTGCACCTGTAATCTATACAATAAAAAATTAGTAAGATTGTCCCCCAAACCAGTATAAACAGTATTGCAATAAAAGCAGTGTATTGTGATATGAGAAATAATATCTCTAAGGCATTGTGTAATTTTAATACAGCACTCTATCAGCAAGAAAAAAATTACATAGTGCTTTATAGATTAAGAAGGTATCGTCTTTGAACACAATCTCGTCTGACGGTAAGAGATGGCGGTGTCAAAGATGATAAAGAGGCTTAGCCTGGAATGGGAACTCTCAAAAATTTAAATTAATAACCGATTTTGTTTAGCACCACTGTTCCAATTTAGATGCTTTCCTTACAAGTAATTTTGATGCATCAACTTCCAGATTAGTCGAGGTCGATTCGATCTTAACGATCTCATTTGTTTTGATACTAATTGGCTAAGTAATAAATTGTAATAGTTAATGTAGATGTTACAGGACAGCCCTTGCATTTACCGTAGCCGTAGATAAAGCTAGCTACTAAAAACAACACTGAGATTCTACAAGATACTTTGTGCTGCATACCAGCAGGTGATCTACCTGCTAGCTAAGAAGTAAAAACATTACCACCTCCCGAGAACTCTTCATACTTAGCCGTAATTAATTAAAACAGGATAGTTGGTAACCAAACTTACCAGTTTTTGTCGAGCGCGCATTACGTCAGGTTCATCGAATGTTGGCCGACTGCTACTGGGTACCACGACTGGGCGTTTCATATATTATTATGGACTTTCGGAGTATGTTCGATTAGATTATTAATCTTACTCTTTAGGATAATAACATATGAGCTTAGTACAAAAAGATAGTAGGTAAGTAAAGTTTAAATTATTTATCTACAATTAATGTATAATTTTATAAGACGACAAACTGATAGTTATATATAACATAGGCATTTGATATTATTAAGAAGAAATCACAAATATGCAAAAATATATATGTTATCTGTTTTATATATTTCAATTACTTACAAGTGATTTTATGGATATAGATTTAAATAGATTTTTTACACCGATTTTTTGCAGCATTATTTTACCATTATATGTGGCTGTTTCATTGCAGATTTTATTTTTGCTTTCATCAAAAAAAAATACTAATCTATTTTATGTCTCAAAATTAAGATAAAACATCAAATATCCATTCAACTATCAATTTACAAATTTAAACAACAAAATGGACTATTCAACTCGTTTTTGTCTTCCATTTAGACGGAAGATAAATGGTACTCCGTCTGTCTGGCTTTAAGGTCATGCTGCCAAAGCTATAACTTACGAGATGTGTCAAATTACTAAAAGTAGCAACGTGCATGTCTTTGGAGACATTTTTAAAGATATCACAAAATTATGCATACGCATACAAATACGCGTTTTCTAACTGCCGAGAATGCCAATAGCGTGAGAACCGACAGTGGTCACTGCCAAATTATTCAGAATGCGTTCGATTCACGTCCTTGGCGCGTGACCAGTGACCAAATCAACAGGCAATACCAACGAATACAGTATTATATTACCTCGCACGTACTTGCAACCGACACCACATATTCCAATCTATAGCAATGACCGTACTTCGATCTAGACTGTTATGGTACAAAAATTGCCTTTTATTACCCTCTAAATTAACTATTATTACTTTGAGTATAGTCTAAACATTCATTTCGCAGGCTAAATGATAATGAGGTATTTGATTTGCAAAAGAATTTAGAACGATTATGTTCGTAGGTGAGATCAATGACTCACTTATAAACTTGTAACAATCGTCTTTCACAACCAGCAACGGTGCGCCACCTACGTATATATTGTTACGACGTTAAAACATGATTACTCGTAAATTATTTTCATTATTTCAATTAAGTTTTTAACATAAATAATGGTCTGCCGGCTGAATGAGGTTGAGAGGAGACTGGTAGAGCACGTGAATCGCAGTTAAACGATTAAGACGAATAAGCCGAGTTTAATTCGATTATAGGTCGGCGTCGTCGATTCGAGCTTCCGATGACAGTATCGGGAATGCGATTTAAGATTTTGAGAGGTCGATGTGTACGTATGATTAGAGGTACGGAAGCCGGGTAGTTAGTGCGAGGGGCGGGTTGTCCTCGTAACGATAAATCATAAGTGCCCAAGAGTCGCTGGGCGGACGATGGGCGGGGCGAGTGATTTTTAAACGGTTTTTTGAGTTTCAAGACGGCCAATGCACGAGTAATTCGGGCATCCTTTTCTGGTGCCTCGAAATGGCGACACTTTTTCGTTAATTAGGACAACCATGATTACGCCTAATTTTCCGGACAATCAGCCGAATAAGTTGCTATGAAAAAGTTATTTTGCTTAAGCATCTCATTTTATTCATCAAAGTAGCTTGTAAAGTCTAAAAGTTTGACCAAGAATCTAAGGACCTTTTAAAAGTCTTTCGTAATATATGTACGTTCGACGAATTTACTGAAAAAGTTTGATGAGTGTTTCTTGTAACATTGTCGCCCTAATATAACTAATTAATACCCACGAAGTCGGTCGGAGGCCCAGGTCTGCTCGAGTCTGCATTCGTGCTTGCATTCTGGTTTTTGTATGGTTTCGTCTCTATTGTTCTCTGTCGGATCACAAGATGTTTGTCCTTAATTCTTTCTCACTGCTGCATGAGCTCTGAATACTGATTGATGTAAAGGGTTAGTGACATAGCCTTTATGATGAATAGGTTTGTTATGTCTTTGTACAACATACATGTAACACGTGTGTCTTAATGGAGTTTTTATGTTACTAGATCCTTTAATATTGGATATGTTGATTAATTAAATAACTAATGTTTTAATAATGTTGACAGCAATTATAACAAAGATACATTGTATGAAATATAACTGAAACGAATATTCTATGCAAGCTTTTGCCGACATTAATATTATACCTAAGGACCAAATTTTATAACTAAGTATATGTTTAGCTGTTGCAGAGGTGCCTTAATAAAATTGGTAAGATATGACCGTAGAGTTGTTTTGGCCAAAAAAATGAGATGAGTAATTCTGGAGCTTACTTAAACATATCTGATGACTCTATTAGATATTCATCCAGAATTACCACCTGATGGTAGGTTTCTTCAGTGGAGTCCATCTTGGTGGGTAATACTACAGTGTCAGATAGTCAATCATAAGAAGCAGTTGTGTACAAATATTACTGGGTTTAGGCGTGAAAAGCATTGTTGCAAGTGAATTTACTAGGCAAACGAGACATAAAAACAGTTTGTTGTCTAAAAGGAAAAGCATGTGAAATACTGAAATTGTAGTGGACAGGCGTGCCATCAGGTAACTTATTCGTCTCATAAAAAAAAGTAAAAGACTTAATCATTTGCGATACATAACAATATGATAAAACTAGTAGCCAAACAGTTGAAGGCAGAATGCGTGAGAATGTTTAACATTGGGTTGGAAGTAATTTCTTTCCTGACAGATGTATCCCACGCATAACATGCATTACTAAGCTCCTTTATATTGTGATACGCAGTTAAGGTACAAGGTAAACACAGGTCTTTCTGAAGAATTGAGATCCTACAGTGCGATCCCCAAGAAGCACAAGAAATGTGGACATTATAGAAAACTTCCCCAAAATCTGGAGGCTTTTGTGGACGGTCAACATTATGGAAAACTTCCTTCAAATGTGTAGGCCTTTGTAGTCGGACAACAGTGCAAATTTACCGGCTGTTGTGGCTGATGATGATGATGATTGCATATTATTTGTACTTGCAATAAACAATAAAATATAATAAACCCTGTCACTGCTCTTACATCTTTGTATTATTTTATCGTATATATATGTTTTAACTTATTGCGCACTTTTTCTGACCAAAGTTTTAGTTGACCAATATACCTATATATTTCATAGGTAGGCGACACACCGTTTCATGTGTCATATAGAATGTATACCTAGATAGGTATAGAACATAGCCCGTCAGGTGCTGGGCTAGAATGTCACCGACTCATCTCTAACCGTGGGTGTCATAAGAAGCGACTTCAGTACCATATTAAAAAAATGCATGAACAGTATCCTGAGAAAGCATAAGATGTTCCAGCTTGTATTGAAAAAAACTTGCACCTAACAAAATACACGCAAGCCGCTTTTTAATCCCAATCTTATTTTATCTTCAGTAGTGATATATTTTATCTATTTATATAGTTTATTACTATAGGTATAAATGTATGTTTGTTACTGACATTCTAAAAAGGTAACGCAGATCCCCTTAAAATTTGGTGCAAAGATTTGTTTGATCCTAGAATAATGATAGGATCTTAAATACAATTCACGAAGTAGTTTTGAAACATGATGGTATAAAATTTTACTCAATGACGTGGTCACAACGGCAAATCTTCTTAATACAGTATAGATACAAACTTAGTCAAATTAAACATCATATAATTATTTCAAGAACCAATTTACACGACCGTGTCTCATCGAATGGACGTGAATGTGTCAGAATAAATATTCATACACATAATAGAGACACAAAACATGATATTACTTGAAATGTTTGATAATATTTAAAATACTCTATAACTACCAACGATCACCTCGGGGGCGTTACTATCTACATATTTATACCAGATACAATTTAAAACCTGTTCCTTCTCGCCACTCGATTCTAACAAGAATTTGGACTCACACAAAAATAAATACTGTCCAAGTAACATGAGAAAGGTAAAATCATCATAATAAAACTTTTGCCCATCAATTTTAGCTTAAAGTGGGAGTAGATAAGATACATTTTTGTGTAAATAGCTGGTAACTTGTTAATTCAGAATAAAGCTAGAAATAAAAAGCGATATAGTAGTATTTATTATGACATCCGACAGTAAAGTTTAAAATTGATTTTGTCAAGACTTACATAGTTACCGACTTGAATAGGTTAAAATTTTCAACATAGTTCTATTAATTTATATCGCTAAGAAATACTTGTCTTCCTAGATTAAATAATGACTTCCTTACGTAGTTCAATTCAATTATAACTTGATTAGCTTAGCAATTTCCTAGAATATGATGCTATAAATATTACGAGTATGTTGTACCTAAAAATTTGTCTACCTAGCTAAACAAACTTAAATAACTATACTCTATTTTTCTTAGTTTGTTATAAACTAGATACATACGAACTTTTGAATTTCAATCATCATACGTAATATTGAACTCCTTCCAATTGCAATAAGGACAATATTATTAAATTGTAAATTGGCTTTCAAGAGCGCAAAGTACAGTGCTGAAGTTTACGACAATGGGCGCTCAAAGATAAGGGTAAGCTTTCGTCCGATGTCACACTGAGTAATAGTTCAGATAGTTGCTATCTCGACTGCATGAAGGCCAAGTGTTTTTATGGACTCATCCAGCCTGTTTATAGGCGTCCAAGACAATGCTGTTAATATGCCATGTACATTTATTACATTGATTACAAGCATTTCATTGAGACATTCGTACACGAGCATGAAATATTACTACATTTTATAAAATTGCAATTGTTTCGTAGTCAATTTCAGTGTCTATAAAAAATAACACAATTGTAAATTAAATGAATTAAGGATAGTTCAATATGACGTGATGGGACGGTTGGGATTTGTTGAATTGTTAATCATTTGTAGAAAATATTGTTGGAACTTGGAGCCGAGCCGCGAAATACGGTCACAATAAATCATTTAGCTCTAACTCGTACGTGAGTTGTTCGTCATTTTATTTGTACATTTGCGGCAGTAAAATGCGGGCTATTTTAGTGTTTGGTGGACAATGCCGGTGCTGGCCACGAGGCGCGTACGGGGAAAAAAAGAATAGCCTCAATAGTCCTCCACAGCCCACACGCCTGCCTATAGCCACGGCCACTCAATCGTTCATGTTCCTCTATTGGGATACAGAAATTTGTAGAGTAGGACAGTTGATATACTTTTATGTATTTTATGCCTGTGACCACAAACTCTTTAGTTGGTAAGAGATGATATGGTCGAAGGCGTTTACAGGCTTAACCTAGAAGTACGTGCTCTCGAGGACAGCTGTCGAAGCTGTTTGGTACTCGGCAGCAGATGGTTGTCAGTCAGGCAAATATTCGAAGAGTGCCTTATCAGCATTTATTAGTAGAATAAGATGGAAAACGAGCAGTCCTTTTATATTTTTTATTAATTGCAGTTATCATATGTAATAGGTATGTATATATATTTATACATTTCCACATTAAAATGTTTTAACGCATAATTTTCGTCAAATATTTCGCTTGGTAGTAGGGCATTTTGAGAATGCCCGCCTGGCTAGCTACCACCCTCAAGTAGGCAGCTTTCCTTGAGAGCCAGTAATTCTAGGTTAGCCTGAACAACATCTTCGACCACATCATCACTTCAGATGAGATAGTGGTCAAAGGCTAACCTATGAAGCATAAAAAAAATACAAGATGCACCGCGACGAGAGGTGGAAGAGAAAAACAGTCAGCAGCTACTTACTCAATATAAATGTAATTTTACTCATTATTAAAAAGTCTTTAGATGATAAACGGTACTTAAAGTAATAAATGTATATGTATCGACACTATCGACGCTTATTAAACTTAACTTAGAAAAGTTATGCTATCTCAATTAGTTTACGGATAAGTAGTTTAATCGTTAAGTCATTATATGAAATAAATTCACCATTTTATATTATATGCGGTTAAAATTGACGTTAATTATTTTCAGAGTAACTTAGCTCAACATATATGTAATATGAAAAATATTCTTCAATATTAAATATTAATGGAGTACATCCTAGGTAATTAGTATGCCCGTAAGCGATTAACTACTACTTACTAAGCATACATATTGTACTATCATACTTACTTTTTAAGTTTATTCTAAATGTCGGTTCAGTTAAGTATTGTGTGGTTGCTGGAGCGAAAGCAGGAACTACCTTACCCTTATTTGGATTTATAATGAAATTATCCATCACATCAACCAGAACATCCACCATAAACAACCACCACCAATCGTTGAGCAAAGGTCTCCCCCATAGGTTCCATTTTATTCTAAGCTCATAGGGGTTTTATTTTTTGTTTTTATGCCTGATAGGTTAGCCTTTGACCACTATCTCACCTGATGGTAAGTGATGATGTGGTCGAAGATGTTGTTCAGGCTAACCTAGAAGGGGGGGATGGGGATTTGCCAAAATCCTCACGCTTGGCACGCGTCTTGTCGATTGCAGCATAAGATGGCAGTTCTACAGAAGGCACTGCAGCCTACCTCTGAGAATTTTTCCTTTAGTCGCCTCTTACAACTCCCACAGCAACATATTCGTGCAATTTTAGACCAGCATCTAGCGGACTATTTGTAACATTTATAATATTTTTTAACAATATGTTAACCAAATGTAGTCCATAGATTTCCTGTTCTATTTACTTCGAGCAATGACACAGCGTTAACTCTCAAGAGATACTTCGATTCTTTAGAAGTTAAGTTCGACGTACGGCTGCGAGCTAACGAGTTAAGATTGACTTGAGTGCTATTCAATACATAACCCAATGCCTTGATGATTTATAAAGAATATCTTGGGAAGGAACAATAAAAATTAATAAGTTAGTATTAAAAGTTAGTTAATAATATTTTTTTATATATTCTGACTAATGTCTTATGTATCATTAAGAATTCTAGGCAATTATTTTAATTAATTTGGTTTGCATAAATGTGTGAGCATATTTTTATTATAAAAACAATATTCACCTACTAATATTAAACCATTTAATAATTATATTATAAATAAAGGAAATAATATTTATTCTCACTCATGGAAAGAAGCTATTTAAATACAGTGTAAACTCTATATAGCGACACTGAAGGGACTGTGCATTTTATGGCGTTATAGAGAGTTGTCGTTAAATGGAGAGAAGAAACATCAGAATTAGAAAAAGAAAAAGTTTATTTCCGACTATTGTTAGAAGTTATGTGCATAAAAAAGAATGTTATTTGAACGCTATTGCGTATAGTCTGTTATTTTTGTCTGACGTCTTTTGCTGCACCAGTAATTTTGTTGTATTTTTTTACTTATTTTATTCATACCTAGCAATATTGAGGCATCTCTCCCGTTTCTATTGCGCGTATCAGTAAAACTTTTTCGTCAATACACAGTGATTTTCTTTTATTAGCCATGTTTACAGTTTGAAAGTTTGTGAGCAACTAAGAATATGATAAGGTATAGATAATCCATGACTCCTACTTATGAGTCATGGTCAACAACAGTCTACACGTACAAGCAATCCCAATTTGTAAACAAAAGAACGAATTTCTTAGAAAGTTCGGTATGCATGATGCCGACAGTCGAGTTTATTGCGGGCTAGGATAATAAAGCGACAATAGATCGTACACAGCTGCGCAGTTTTTACTAATTTTAGCAACTTAAAAGGTACTTTTTATTACTGAATTGTTGTCGTTATTGAGAGTGGGTGTAATGCTATGTAGAGTGAGACATTGTATGAAAGACAAGCTAAACCAACCAAAGCCAATTGATTTCGACGCTTAAGGGAGTTTGTCGTTAAATAGAGTGACGTTACATGGAGTTTGCACTGTAATTAGAAGTGTCACCGCCTATCCGAGCTTACGAGTCATGCTGTCCCATTTCTAACAACACTTAATTATATAAGCCGGTCCTTGGTTACTTAGAAAAAACAAACATTTAAATTTGTAAGGTAGGACACGCCTACGCAGGTTGAAGCCAATGTTTTCCATATTCAATTCAAATACGCTATTGCATAAGAAGTAAGAAGCGATCGATTTGTGCCTTTCGTTCAAAAACTCTTTGGTCATTCTCATTACGTGCCTAAACGCTTGGTAGATACAGTAAAGTAGGTACACAAATTTTATATAAATCAATCACATTTTTTGTAGTAAGAAAAAAGAAACACTAACTAAGCAATTATCAATCTTAGGTTTATGTCCGTGGCACTTAATGAAACAAATCAGTTTGTGATATAGTTTTATTAACCACGTTTTAGACCCATGTATTATTTGCAGAAAAATATATAGTTTTACGCATGAAAGAGTTTCTTTATACAAGGTGTTCTCGGCATGGAGTCCCTCTCAGAGTATTCTATTTGTTATTTGAACAATACATTGCTTACACGACGCGACGACTCAATGCCTTTCAAGCCAGATTAAGTTAGGAAAGGCGTAATATTAATAACAGCCAATAACTTAACCACCGCTTGAAATATCGAAGTTACTTTTGCTTAAGCGACACTCATACATTATCTGACCTAAGAATGTGTTTCCGGATCGAAAGGGGTTTTGTCATTGGCTTACAGGCTGGATTATTCTATTTTTCTTTGCGACTGTTGCGGTGTTAGCTCTTTTGCCCACGCTCTTTATGTGTCTGCAAGTAACAGTGTTGTACACTACAAGTAACGCATGTTTTTCTTCCAAAGAACAATTAATATGTGCAAAAGATATTTGCTTCTTGTGCCGGATGCTAATGTAGGTACATATAAGGTAAAGTATTGAAAAATCATGTCGTTTAATTTTATGGTCATGTAAAATCAGGTTCGAACAAATGTTTGCTTGCCAAGGGACGTTTTAATGCTTTAACAATAACACTAAGATGCTCTCAAATTATGTCTCAATTAGCTCTAAAGTTTACGAGTTTTGTAAAATGCAAATATAAATTAAAGTTAGTTATGAATTTGAAAAGTATTACGTCTACATTTATAATGTTTTTCTACCCTTGAGTATGTATTATTTTACTGTTTTTTGCGCACCTTTTTCCCAACCTTTAAGTATGACCAAGAAATACATCAATGTCCAAAATAAACAAGCTGTAAGCGAATACTTTATCACAAATTTCTATAACAAGTGCGTCAGTTGAATAGAAGGTATAACCAGAACCTGCAGTTGTCTAATTTATGGCTTGTTCTACATTGAGGTACATAAGTTTAGCAAAATACCTCAGCCAGTGAAAATAGAGACTTGAAAGCAAGTCGTAGACAAAGTGGAAACACCTCGGAACACTTTGTATATTTCAATCTGGGAACGATGCTCTAGTCAAACGACCCGATTTATCTTGGAAACAAAAGCAAGTAGATTAAAGTATTTATGGCGTTGCCAACATATCGTCGGAGGTTGTTACCACTTTTATCTTTACCTCGCTTAATGCCTTGCTCGGTCTCGGAAAACCTTTTAAAAGGTTCGCCCATCCCTCGAGCGTTGAAGCTCATATGATGATACAAGTTTTTACTTGTTACGTTTTATTTTATTATAAATTTTACTTACACTGTAAATGCCTTTTGTTGGCCACTTGCCGTTGATGGTAGAAGTTATTTCGCATCTAAAGTTGAATGTTTAGTTTCATTCGCATGCTCTTGCTACCTAGATGTTGTAGTCATGGAAAGCTTCTCACTAACCAGTGAGGAATTCGATTGTTTTAATAATTTGTAGTCGAATGCAAAAACTTTTTTGTCCCAGGACAAAGGACTACACTACAAAACGGGCAAAGTACAAGTGATGCCTCAGAAAATAATAAATTTACGAGAAAAAAAATATATTCGTGTGCGGTATTCGAACTGCATCCACCCTTATAGCTGGGGCATGCTCTGTCTATTTAAGCTAACGTGACATTATGACTCCTAACTCTAATTTTTCCTCTCGTTCTTTTACCACCATAGGGGATGGACCTCTCGTAAATTTGTAATTTTGTAATGTGACCCGCAGAGCATGCGTTAGGGTTACGTATATAATATATACGAGATATACCTATGTACGTAATCTTAGGGCGAGGACGTTCATAGACGACATAATATTTCGTTTTTGAGATCTGCATCGCACTACATACTAAACAGTATTTTCAGTATGTATTGTTGATTAGATACAGTATATGGTACGTAGTAGTAGTAGAACTATTTGTGCGAGTACATGAGTGGAACTACTGACAGTATACCTATGTGTGCCGCCAAGCACTAATGTTGGCATTATTGTGTTCCGGTTTGAAGGGTATCAGTATGAAGCCACCATTGATTTTGTTAAATTAAGTATTTGTAGTATCTACATATCTACCACCTTAAAGTATTTCATTACAACCTAGCCCACATTATAACTACATACAACTGTTAAAATTAAATATTGTGGTAAAATTAAGAAAGTGTTCATTATCGCCTAATTTAAAGCCTGAGCTTTTTGAGGTTAATACCCTATGTTTTTGTGTGGTTTATGGACATAAGACTGAATGCAAGGGTTAGCACTCACTATACTTCTTAGCACTGACACTTGCACTAGTCAAAAAAATAACTCTATAGCCGTCTTACAATGTCTGTGTTGTCGAGAAGTTGGTTGGTCTAACGTTTACGTGGCGGTGAAGTAACAGTTCCTGAGCTTTTCCATACATTGTTTTGATGATATGTGGCCAACGACGTCCATTTTCTATTTTCAATAGATGTATATTCAATTTTGATGTACTTACCATTGTGCATTTATTATTTCTTTGAATTTTTTTTTGTTACAACCCCATAGCTAAGCTGCGTAAGTAAATGCATGAAAATTTGCCAGTACAAGAGTGTCTTATTGTATACAAACAACGAAGAATGCTTCTCAATAATTGGTATATTTTCTTGTAACGAAGTTTTAGATCTTTGTGTTTTTTTAACATCAGTCATCATCATTAATCGCAATGTAAGATGGCAGTTCTTCAGATGGTGCTGCTACCTACCTATCTAATCTATCTATCTGGTATTTTCCTCTTTGTCCCCTCTGACGTCTCACTCTGGAAGATATGGGGGAGGGTGCTATTCTAGCCCACCACCTAATACGATTTAATGTCCAAAAATCCTTACAGAAGACCAACTTCGTTTTCTTTTAAAAAAAAACACTTTACAACCGTATAACCCGTAAGAGCCAGTTATTCTAGGTTAGTCTGAAAAACATATTCGGCCGCATCGTCACTTAACACGAGGTGAGGTAAAGCAAGATTATCTGTATTAAAAAATCGGACAAGGGCGAGTTGGAATTGTTTTTTTCTATTTTAAATCATCTATACAACAACACGATATTATAACTTGTTTTTTTTACATAGTAATTAAACAACTTTAAACGGTTTAAATCGCGTATATTTATATTTTTGTCCCGACGTTTCAAACACTTTGCAGTGATCGTGGTCACGGGGTGACTCACTTTGTTTTGTTTCCACGACTTGTTTTTTTTAGTTTCCACGAAGGTTACGGAATCTTTCGAGCGCGAGTCCGACTCGCACTTCTCCGATTTTTAGTATTTGTTGTTATAGCGGCAACAAAAATTCATCATCTGTGAAAGTTTCAACTGTCTAGCTATCACGGTTCATAAAAAACAGCCTGGTGACAGATAGAGAGGCAGATGGACATTGGAGTCTTAGTAATTGAAGCGCTCGTAGCGAAGTTTACTTAGCTGTTCTCAACCGATCAGCAAAGTTAAGCAACGTCGCGCGCGGTCTTGAGTTGGATGGGTGACCGCTAGTGACAATACTATTGAGCGCTTCCGTGCTTCGGAGGGCACGTTAAGCCGTCGGTCCCGGTTGTTGTCTTAGGATGGCAGCCGTTATAGCATGGTGGTAGGGCATTTTGCGAATGCCCGCCTGGCTAGCTACCACCCTCAAGTAGAAAATCTGTCGCCAAGCACCTAACGGTGTGTTCTGGCAGCTGTCCTTGAGAGCCAGTACTTCTAGGTTAGCCTGACCAACATCTTCGACCACATCATCACTTACCATCAGGTGAGATAGTGGTCAAGGGCTAACCTATCAGGCATAAAAACAAATAAAAAAATAGGGTCTCATTTTAGCCTTTGGGTACCGAACCCTAAAAAAGAGAGAAATTCATATTATAATGCCGTTTGAGTGGGATAATATAAGAAAAGTGGTGATATAGCAGAAGTAATAACTTTTATAATACTTTTTATGAACAAGAAATTATGTTGATGCAGACGAATATGACTCATGCGTTTTAATCTCTGTCAAATCTCCGCTGGAGCCATTAAAACTTTACTGCCTGCTAGGCATTTGTGGAAAAAACGGTCGCATGACATAATTATATTTAAAAATTGCTTACTCTTTTAAGAAGCCGTAACTTATAAAGGTTAAATATCTGTTAACTTGTTACCGCTGAATTATGAACACTATAAATCTTGGAAAAACATTAATTTTCCGTTATTTAAGTGGACTCGTTATATTCTATGATCGTGTCTTTTTTTACCTTTGAGGAGAATTTGAACTAAATTAATTCTCGTCCCGTTGGTGCCGGGCTTTCGGGGCTATGATCATATAATTGCACCCCCCCTTCTTGCCCTATATCTTCGTATGGGAGTCATAACAGGCCACGAGGGAAAATAACCGGGAGATGGACAGCAGTGCCATATTAAGCTAAATCTTATCCTTAGATAAGTTAGTTTATGGCAAAGAGAGGCAAGGTAGATCCAGCTGATACAGTACAGTTTTCTCTTTGGGTCTATAAACATGATTCTATTTCAGTAATACGAATCTATCAGTGCCTTATATTAAATAAAAATGAATGGTATTACAGATGGATGCTATATAGAGGGAGTATGTAGTTTGGTCTATGCTGTATAGTGTATTGCTAATTGATATTTTACTGATTCAATGATATACCAACAAATTAATATTTTAATAAAACACTTAAAAAATATGATGTTTCTCGATCGTGCGCTCGAAGAGTCAAGACCTCCTGAGGATGCTTCGTGTAGAAGCGAAACGCGTCGAAAATTCTTCCGGTTTGGCTGCGTGGCGTTTGTGACGTCACGTCGGCTAAGCAGGATAATTAAGCGGAATTGTCACTAGATATATATTTATATTTTTTAAGTGTTTTATTAAAATATTAATTTGATGTTTTCTTAAAATATTTTAAAAGTATTTGTTATTATTAACAATGGATTTCCGCAAAGTAACGCCTGAATCTATTCATTATTCATTATTTTGATATACCAACAATTAATCATAGAGAAACCTTCTTTTCGATGCCAGTTTAACTGTCTTGAACCTATAAAAATACTGTATTATTTTTCATTGAAATCGTGTCAAATGCGATGTTATACGAGTACCATCTATTATCTGAAATTGAACACAAACTCTAATGCGGACAACATGTATTGAATGATCTTTTTGGATGTCTAAACTTCCGTCATACGATTATGTAAGATATAAGAGGGTTTTTATTTAAACCAGCGGTATGCCTTAGTAACAAAATACTACAAACTATACACAACAATACAGCCACTACGATGAAAGCATTTAAACAGCCCACAAGTCATTGCAGACTCACATGCAGTCCAAATGCTCAAGCCCACTAGTTAGCAGCGTCTCCTGCATGCTGGAAGACTATTTGATTGATATTATAAACGTACTACGTATGTAAAGATATTTTCAGATATTTCATTCAGTAGGCTACTGAATTAAATGCTAAATATCCATAGGTGTTTAACAATTGAAATCCAATAAAAAAAACACATACAATTAAGTAATTGAAGTACTAAAACTCTTAGAAATATATTATAATTCAAACTCAATAATAAAAGTAGTTTCGATTTTAATCAAATGAGATTTCACATAATTATAATTCAATTTCAAGGTTCCTTAGAAACAGATTGATTATGTTCTTTTGCATAATTTAATTGAGAGTTCATTAAACCGGTTGGGTGTTTTACTTGTAATCGTTCTCACAGTGCCTACATATTGACAATGAATCAATTTTCAAATGAGAGATAAGTGGCTGGTATGACATAACGGCAGAGCGCTGACCGTGCAAGGTTATATTAGGGTTGACAAAAACTTCAGCTTGAATTAAAAATTCTATTTGGCATTATTTTGATATTCTTAATTATTTTACATTTCTTTGGAATATGAAATATTCAACAGCTGCAATTTTAATTAAGCATTTTTCTGTAAATCAATCAAGTGAGGTTTCAAAAACAATATGCATGTTTGGTCTAAACACGAATGGTGGGCGTGAAAATAAAAAAGTATTTTTTCGAAGCACAATACAACTTTTGGTATTTGTTCTTATATAATTTGTAACTTTGTTATTGTATTTGATTAGTAACATAGGTGATGAGTAGAGGGTTAATCTATTTAGGGAAGTGGTATCCCTAAATACGTCGTAAGTACTTTAGAATGTTGAAGTAATAGAACTCCATGAATATAAAGGGCATTTGCTAATATTATTTAATAGCTCAGTGGCCTATAATTTGTGCTGTATATATAAATTTACAGAATGTACTAAGGCGCCGGCTCATGATTTGAATGGCGCGCTGTGATTGGCGCGAGCCGGGTGCGCAGGCGCTTGGATTTAGGTCACAGCGTAGGTCTAGACTAGTAACAGCTTTTGTAACCAAAACGATTGAGGGCTACATTGCAATCGTTATGGAATCGTGTTTGTTCGCGTGAATACATTTATTGACTTATAAATAGAGTGGATACATTTTCTAAAAATAGTTACAATCTTGATTATAATATCGTAGGTCTAGTCAAAACACCACTTTCACTGGAGGGAAAGCAACAAAAGAAAATTCACACAGACCTGCCTACAATTCTCTGTTGATGCCACATGAGTACAAAAGTCCTTTCTTTCTATTCAACAAACGTCCCTTTGTAACAATCTTGAGCCTGCAAAAAAAGCAGTCCTTCATCCCAGTGAAATGACTTACGACTAGTTAAGGCTTAACATTTCAATGCAAAAGTGGTTTCGGTAAATCGTAAATTAGATTTATACGCGGCAAATACTTGCGAGATTCATTCCATCTTAATGCCGTAAAATCAAAACTGAGATTTCTGGAAAAGTGCGACAGGCTGAAATAATCATAGGAGGTCTCAGCACAATAGGTTTTGCTCGTCTCAGCTCGAAGGGCACGTATGCTCGTAAATACGACGTTCCTTATTATTAGCAGGCATTGTTCGGCAAGCTTGGTACAGTCGGAGACGCAAGCAATGCTCTCAAGACGCCGAGCTACTTGCTAATAAGAGCCTGGGAGCTTAAATGGACGCCTCATAATTTAAACCTGAATTATGGATATCAAATAATTGTTCGAATGGCTCACATAATAAAATATGCATTATTCATGAAATAACTTATAGAGGAAGTCCATTGGACGTAGTTATTTATGCCTCGTGATTGTGTTCTTCAAACGCGGTATTTGAGATGAGTTCTCGTTTCGGGCGAAGATTTAATGCAGTTATTACAATGTTGGTGTGGGCGAGTGTACGCTCTAGGTCCCCGTTGGATATCCGACACTTGGTTTAGTATGCAGCGTGAGTCCGACATTGCACAATTCAATCCTAAATAAACTCGACACCGTAATTAGCTACGGCTCTGATGAATTTATCGATCAACATTAAAACCTAATACACCGTAATTAATATTTTTATATCCCTCTGGTATTCTTGAAAGGCCGTTTTAATTAATATTCAAATCTCACCTGATGAAACTCGATGTGGTTAAAGACGAACGGCAAGAAACGTGCGTGCTGGCATGGTAAATATAATCTAGCATCTCTAAACTCCCACGCTTAAACATATGCTTAGAAAACTTAATTTGTAGGTATAAATATCATAACAGTTTAACACAAGCCTATCTTAATAACATTTCGTTATATGGAGCGTGTTAATGTTTAAAAAAATATAGTAAATACTCTGTTATTTCAATCATATTATTTCAAATGGAAACTGAAAATTTACTTGAAACAATATGTGTACTGACGTTTTAGACCAGTCACATCGCTATCAGTGAAAAGAACCTTTAAACGAAACAAAAATCATCAACAAATGCTGTGAGAATTGGGGTTTGAAAAGATAAAAAGCCACGTGACATTTTTTCAGTTACCTGTTATGAAATAAATGACAAAAAACGAAAAACGCAGTCTATACCGTTTGTGATGTACAACTTGATCTTTATCACACCTGTAATTAAGCTTCAATAAGCATATCGTAGAATGCTTATTGAAGCTTAATTATATTATAATTATAAGAATTGGAATTTGCTCCTATGATCATATACTCAGAACAAACCGTACGAGCAGAGTGGGAGATCATTTACTTGAAGACAGGTCGGCGATGATTCTAGATAAAAACAATGCTATCTATAAAACACTAACTATTATTGCGACCTGAATCTACTAGAAACTCCTACATACTAGCATCTGTATAACGTCGATGCAGTCATTTCTAAGCCATCGTTGCATAAATAAAAGCATTTAATAAACCTTGAATATTGAATCGTTTAAAAAGGCCCGTGTATCCCAGGTAGAGGTTTGTGGGTCCGAATTCGAACCATTCATCTTTTAATCTGACATGTTCTATTGTGGTCGGCAGCAGGTATGGCTTTAGTGGGAGGCCGGGTTCGCCTTAGCTATTTGTTATATTAATGTTTTGGATTTCAACTACGTGTACAAACGTGTTTATTATAGAGTGAAGCGGCAAGTAGTTTCTTGTTGGTATACTTCATTTTTAATTATGCATTCATGTAGTATTGCTAATCAAGGGCAATACATTGTTAAACATATGTCCGTTATACTTTCAGAAGCACTCTGATACTACACTGAAAACGTAGGTACAAAATAGTTTACCCATCACATTACTGTAACCATTCTCACTGAGAATTTAATGCTTTTAGTCGGGATAAAAAATCTTTGAATATTAAAGAAAATATATACATACAAACAACTTCATGCGTGTAATTCTTCTTATATACGTATACGATCTTCGCTCATTACGAATTGAATTTTCTTTTAAGTTATGTCGTTGTCTTCAAATACATTTCAAGCATACAATCACTTTTCTTGTGTTTCTGCTATATATTATCACATATATGTACATATATTATCTTATCACTTTAAAAAGGATTCTGATAAGCTAGTTTTCTTTGTCTTTGTCTTAAGTCAATACGAACGAAGTCAATACGGCTTAATATTCTCTGCAACTACGAATTGCGCAAAATGAATACCGGCACAAAAACTTTGTAATATGAAACATATGTATACAACACAGAAAAGGCTATTAATCGAAATAGACGATTTGTGGCTTCTACTTTAGGTAGATTGATTAATTAAGGATCGTTATTAATATCGATAAAAGAATACTTATTGCATTTGCATGAGCAAAACAACTGACTTTAAAATCGATCCATCAGAAACTGGGTGCAGATAAGGGCGTGTTCCTGTCACAGTAATAAGTATTAAAGCTTGAGTAATACATTAAAAATAAACAAAACTGACCGTATGAGGACATTAGGATGGGTTACGCTGCAGAATATTTATATATATGGATTGAATACATAGTGTGCTCAACTTCAAAAATATCTAATGACTGAAGGTTTTGGTTTTAAATAGTGTTAATTGAAATCAGCAGATATACTAAACTACAATATCTAATGTTAATTTTGTAATATAACAAAAAAAGATATGGGTATATATTGAAATATTTTTCATTCCTGTTTGAAATTTCTCATTGTGTGTCATGCCAACCTCATCAAAATAAAATATTACTTGCTCAGTGATCTAAAGTAAGTTATTATAGCGCTATAGGATGGGCGGAGCTGGGCTATCAAGTTGTGCTGAATTTCATTATAACCCGCTGACTAATAATGAAATAAGAGTTTGTATGAAATCTTTCACCAAAGAGACCACACCAAAAAGATTTTTGTAAAAATCTAGCTGGTCATGGCTCCACACGCCCTCTAAATATCTCTTCAATCACAATGTCAACGTTCTATACTTGTGTAATACAATGATAATCATCATCAGACGCCATAGACGTTCTTCACGCCAACTACTCTTAAAAAAGTGAACAAAAATGTGTCTATCTATTGCCTTTGATGTTTTCCAGTGAACGAAAACTTAGAAAAAAGGAATTAGTGTTCTCAACAATCGTCAGCTTCAAAAACCATTCATCTATAAAGTAATGAATGAGGTTCGATGAACAAGGTCAACAATATGCATCTAAGTAGTTAAGTACTCAATTATTGAAATTATTAAAGAAGATATAGGGAGGTCATTGAAAAACGTTTTGCCTTTTCCCGTTAATGTACCAAATGTTCATTTTAAAACTACATAATTATAATGTTTAAATAAGCACCAAAATATATAAAAAGTTCTACGCGCTGGTAACAAAACACTGTTATGTAGAGATGGTTAGTAGTAGAAAATGGTTCTATTTTTACTAACTTAAGCAAATTAAAGCCACTCAGTAATTTGAAACAGTGGTACTGAGCAGATACGAATACTAATTAAGACAAATAAAGAAATAAGTCTTGCATTATCTTTGTGGCCCCTATATTTTGCCTTAACTAATTCAGTGATGTAGGGACTATAAAATTAGTGGTAAAGTCAAAAAATAATAATAATATTGGGCTGAATAGATATAGAAAGGATATAACTTATTGTTTGTCACATACACAAGGCAATATATAGCAATAAAAAAAATTAAAACTGAGGTTATCAAGAGCCTGCAAAACATATCTTCAGCAGTGGTAAATTTTTGAATGACAATGTCGATACAGCATTTTTGAGAACGACATAGTTGAGCGAAAGCTCATTAATCCTTTGTGTACTTATTTAAACTATGAACTAGAATGATTTCGCAATACATATTTTAAACTTTCTCTAATTAATTAACAACAAGTAACACAGCAGGTATCTATATATGCAAGTAAACAGTGCTAGATTCAACGAAAGGGAATTCTCACGCTCATTCTTTAAGGGTTAAATAAAGTAATTTAAAGGTTTCGCAAATTACAGAAATCGTTATGTCCGAATTTATACCATAGTATAAAGAGTGAGACCCACTCCTTCTACTATGTTTATACGAAAGACAAGTCAAATTAAGGTAAAAATATTGTAAACGCTTAGCCTGTAATTAGTATGCTAGTGACATTATGAATGTATTCTTAACTTGAGCAATAGATAACTATGGAAGTAAACTATATGAGTGATGACTACATTAGGCAAACGTGGTGCAGCCATGTAGTTAAATGACTACGGAAGACTGTTAGCAACTTAATATAGTGTGCTAACTTAATAGCTATACTCTGTGGTATGAACTAGTTGAGGCTCAGGTCGAACATTGGTCAGATGTCAGTGTTCTTCAAATAGACCCTGTACAATATAGGTTTGAATTGGTAATTATAATTAAAGATATTCTAAGTTCATAATCATCACATAAACGCAAATGAATGAAATATAGTTTTGACTTTTGAAAGAAACAATTTAGTTCAATTTAGATTTCTGTGAATGTTGTAATTATGATTTATATGGTTATTATAATTTATTTATTTCATCATTCCAATAAAATTAAAACAGTAACTAGTAAGTAAACGTTATTTAAAGCCCTTCATATTGATAACCTATTCTATGGGTTTGATAGAAGAAGAAAAAGAAAATTGTCTCACAATGTGGCGTCTAAAATTCGCCAATTTGTTTTTTTATGTACATAGTTTACTTATACTTTTATGTCACTTGCGTTATCAAGAAAAATCCAACAATGTCTCATACTTTAAAATCAGTTAAGACGTTAAGAAGTTATGGTGGAATAATAAGTCACAAAACATAACACTGAAAACATAACACTCATTATTTTGGGCAGTCGTGTAAAAAACTGCAGAATGTTTCAAACTCTGTGTTTTTTTGGGTTGACTTTCAGAACGTAACTGTTCCAAAATCCATGTGTCTGATAAGTATCTTAAGTAAACTGGTGTGGCGACGACTAACGTGCATTTCAGATACGTGTTGCCAGATAATATTCTAACTGACAAGTGGAAATAAGTAGCTAAATGAAGTATTCGAGGTATGTCTCTCAGTTCTTAATGTTTGTACGTGATCATTGCTCTGGTGTCAGCAACAGTTAGGACCCAAAAAAGGTTAAGAAAACTTGCTCTTTAAGTTTCAAAGATCTTAACTTTTATAACTTACATTTAGTAAAAAAATATCAGATACCAGACTTAACAAATGATTAAAAGTAGTTTCTTTCTTGTTTAAGTAGTCGAAGTAAGATACATACATGTCTTAAGTTAAAGTTAAGAGTCTGCCTATGTTATTAATTTTAATTAATCAACCAGTAGTAATTACTTATATAAAAACTACTGAGTGTTGATAGTATATTATAATATTTTACTATGATTTACCTACTTAATGACAATAAGAGACAAATCGTATGTTACAAACATACACTAGTAATGCCACGACTGCTCGTGTACTAAAAACGTTAATAGATTTATTTGTGTGTTTCCATTTTGAGTGAAACAAAACCAAACTTATTTTGTCATTTATCGTAATAAAAGTGTTATTTCACAGAATAATGCAGAAATTTTTAAAAATGAAGTCGTTTTCTCATTCAGAGAGAACTTATTATAATGTGTAATGAAGATTGGGACTTTTAATATTAAATATTTGTTTCATATTAAGACCTTTACTCCCTCGTGTCGTAAAAGGCCGCTAGTTTGTATTGCCACTTGCGTCGACAGGGTTGCGGTGTCTTATTTACCCTCCACCTCCAAGACAGCGAAAGCATCGGCCGTGGCAGCAGAAGGCATCAAAAGGTGAAAATATGAGAGTCTCGGCGATGGTTACATATTTCTGCCTTTTGGAGTAGAAACATTCGATTCATGAGGTCTAAGCTCCAGGCTTCTTTATAAAGATTTGTCAAAGTGGCTGAGAGAAAAGACAAACGACCAAAGGGCTGCCGCTTACATCGCACAAAGAATTAGTATTGCAGTTCAACGGGGTAATGCCGCCAGCCTTTTGGGGTACCCAAAAGTACCCGTGCACAGTGACCTCAGCTCTGTTTTCTACATATGATTGCCTTCTTGTAAGAAACGAAGCTGACAGTTTTCAGTTGATATTAGATTATTTATTCATATATATATTGTTATTATTTATAGACTTTCTTACAACATTTTATTATTTTTGCGTTCTGTAACATTCAGATAAAAAAAAAAGAAAAAAAAGAAATCAATAAGCATTTAAATAATATTTATTTGTTGAAAAAGTGGCAACATTGATTTTGTGATGCTTTTGAAATTCCAAGCTTGCAAAGTAATCTAAATTTAAATCATTACCGTAGTGAGTGATTCTAGAATAGACTACTAAGCTCAGTGAGGGATGTAAAGGCATGAGACCTACGTTAATTTGTTCGTTAAGTATGTAGTTCTTATTTAAAAATATTACAAACATATTTCAATAATAATTCGGTGCTAATTTAGAGTTAAAATCAAAGTTGTCGCAGTTCTGTAGGTTAATCGAACGGTTTTGTTCGGAAATCGCCACTTCTATTATACTCTCAGCAAAAATCTATATTTCTACGAGTCTTTGAATACTAAAACCTATTCCTGTCGTAACCCACTACGTAAAAAAATATATAAAAGGTTTTTTTTACATTATTGTGACGGAACAAGCCCGAGGCCCACCTGATGTTAAGTGGACTAACCTCTGCCTATAACAAATGCATTTCTATAACACGAATTGCACTGTGCCCGTCACACTGAGACGTACAGTGATTAGGTCTCATGTGTCTGTAATTTTACAGGCTCTCAAGGACTGCTGCCGGAACACACTGTTAGATAGTTGGCGACAGATTTTCTTCTTGAGGTTGGTCGCTAGCCAGGCGAGCATTCCCATAATGCCCTTCCAACATGCGGTGAAGCTCAAGCCCGCGGTGGGATTCGAATCATGGACCTGCTGCATGGCAGTCCATAGCCAATAGCACTGAGCCATCACTGCTTCAAAATATTATTTTATACAAAGTGTTATTTTAGTATTTCACAATTTTTGATTTGTATTTTTTTTGTTGTGAACTTTATAACATGTAATTGACATAATCCGTGGGCTTTGTCTTGCATAAGAAGGATTAAATTTATGTGCGCTATTAAAATAATATGGAACTATATAGTTTCACAATCCCGGTTTACGTAGGGCAGCGCAGCGTGTACTGTGAAACATTCGAATAGGTTCGCTCATAAAATTGAAATTGCCTAATGAATAATATTGGATTAGTTTAACGGTCTCATATGCAGTTCTTGTCACTTTGTACTTTTATGTTTTAAGAAACATAATTATGGTTCAAATATTTTATTACTCAGAATTATTGATATCCATGAAATTTTTTCATCCGTAAAAATTTGTAGGTAAGTTTGAGTCTCTATGTTATTGGTGTTAATAAAAATAAGGCATTTTCTGGTTTCCATCTACCTATTTATATTCAGTCTTTGGCAGTAATAATTACGTACGATGAGCATTAAAGTTTTGCGTGGCCACAGCAGCGAATATAAATCGGCTATTTCATGAAATATCGAGTCGCAGCCGTGGGCTACATGCCTCGAAACGAACGCGTCGCGTCTGCGTCGCCGCCCTTATCTTTGCCGATACGATTTTATACGATATTCGATTTTTCTTTTTCTGACTTTTATGGATCGGTTGTTCGCAGTGTATCGATAATTCAAGATCGGCGTTTTATGTAGTAATTTCTATACAGGTAGCAATACGTGATTACGTACCGCTGCCGTTTCAGTGTTTCTAAACTAACATTGTATTACTAGATGTAATTACTCTACGAAATACGAGCTAATCAGCGACTAGACCATGTTTCCTAGGAGTATTTTAGAAATTGCTCAAGTTACGGGGATCGTTTTCCTATAAAAAGCGTTATGCCGTATACAAACCGGTTGCGAGGCGGGTTCTCACAAGGTTCGCCTGCTTCATAACTGGCTACTTTATGCTATTGTAATGACCTAGCCCTGCCTAGAAGCTGCCACTGCTGACAAAAACTCTCGCATTGTCTTTGCCAGTGGACCTGTTGCCGTTTACAGAGTATTTTATCACTTCGCACGCCGACTGTGACACTTCCGAGAAAAAATAAAAAGCTTAGCTTTTTCGCACTTTTTTTCTGAAATAACAAGTCTCATGGCCACGTTAGGTAAATATGGATGGTCTTTGTAAGCTTATAGAATTTTTTGTAGTCATTTGTATATTTTTTAAACTTTAGAAGTTCATGGATTTAGTTATTTTATTTCAAAATATTTTTAATGTGATCGAGGTCACAAGAATAAACAAAAATATTTTTAAGTGTGATTTTTGTCTGTTTCATATGTGGTAAAACGTGACTAAGGACAACATACTCCTAAAGAGCAGCATGTTGCCACTCAATCGATCTAAACAAGTAGGGTATTGTTGCACATTGGGCGCAAAACGTAACTTAACACCCTGATTACGCGAATGGTGGCAGTATACTTCCAACGAGAGCATTTGGAAATGCTCTCGTTGCTCTCGTCGCTCAACAAGACTGTGCCGGGTAGGTGACTGGCCACAAAACCTTTGACCTATATTTATATACCTATATATAACGTATTAGCTCAATGCATTACACTGCAGCAAAAAAGTCTATGTACAAATATCTATGTCTTTTCGTCGGACTATGTTATGTTAGCAATTTCAACAGTCTTGAATTTGTAAGTATATTTTTAACAGCTTAAGCTTCATTCCTTATTACTATTACAACGATATACATATTTATTTTCTTTGATATGAGAAATTATGAAGGTATGCTGATGTAAGTAGAAGTTATTAGATTTTAACTTGACATGATTACTGTTTCTTTTAGAATTATTTAGTTGAATCACATTTTTTACGTATGGCTTGTTTTTTTATTTTATCACTTCAAGTAGATCGTTTGCACACTAGTTATTAAAGTAAGCTCATAATAAATAAAGAAGGACATAGATGATACAAGAAAAGGAAGGACCGAACAGATCAATATATTTCAATTTTATTGCGAGATGTTAAGAAAGAGTCCTAACTCGGAATAAGGTGAGGGTTACTCTAAGCAATGGTTTGCAGTTAGAGCTTTTATTGACATCACGAATGAGCATTTGACTCGCGCAAACTTCATTCTTATATTCTTATAATACATTAGTTCCGTATTTTTCGTTTACATGGGTTTGTGTGCGATGGACACGGCTTCAGATATAATATTGTTTTTTGCAATTTAACTACTGAGTTAGTACGCGCATGTGTTCTAGAGTTGGTACCTTTTAGCCGGATGAAAGCACTTAAGTATTTATGTCGATGATTGCTATGTAAATAATTTAATTTTTAAAACTAATACTAATGCACTTAAGCACTGTTTCGCGATGCAATCGCCTAATGAGTACAAAAACGGGGATCCTGTTTATGAATTCCTGTTGTGTCCACAGTTTTACGAAAAAGTTTTCGCAGACGAATTATTCATAATGAGCATCGATGGATAAAAGTTACATCAAAGTATTTTATGACTTATTGCTATACTTTACGACACTTTTCTGATTGATGAATTTCACGACCATGTTTGGAATTTATATAACGTATAGCGTTTAAATTTTAAAAAATACCGTGTTTGTTGCTTGAGTGTAACGGGCTATCGTTTCTGTTCATGATGGGTATTTTTTATGATATTATGTTAATTTACTAAATACGTAGTTACACGGTTATGATTGAGTATTGCTTGAATCACAGAATAAATAGAAGTGACATATAATAATTCTTCTAGTCTAATTCTTAGCTTTTCAGTAGGTGTAAGGAAAACCTATGCGTATACTGTAACTGGTAAAACTTGGCTAGTTGGACTGCTAGCAACAAATCAAAGTCAAAGACTAAAAAAGCCAGGCTATAAGTACCCATTTCGGATCGGGGCCTATAAAGAATGTGAAGAGGATGAAACTAGCAAGATATATATTTTGGTTATTTATTAAAAGATATTATTTAATTTAAGATACTTAGAACAGTAATATATTATTTAATTTAAGATAATTAGATGCTTAAAAACACCTTCCGAGGAACTGATATCTTAATCGTGAGGATTATGGCTAACCCTAAGCTTGATGGGGAAGGCTGTTGGCTGTGTTCAGCATTAAACAATCCGGCTGATACAGTACAGATGCCTAATTATAAATAACTAAGATGAACCGTTACTAATACAAACACTTAAAAGCCAAACTCAATTTCAAATGTATTTTTTGAAAATATTTCTCTTTGTCAGATATACCAATTTAACATTTTATTAGTAACATTGCTTTTATTTAATCGATAAAATAATATATGACTGTCTGCATCTAGACTACCAATTATATAATACCTAACAACATGCTCGAATAGCATCTCAGATCTCGGGTCAATTATCCGAATTGTTTTATCGCGGGCCCGGGGGCGGTTGCTAGTGCTAGTAGCTAGGTACCTATATAAAATTAAAATGTTTATGACGAGATGCCGGCGTTTGTTGTCGTGTCACAAGATGTCGCGACGAGGTTCGCTACACGTCAGTAACGTTGGCGGACAGCGACTGGCAACCGGACACCTTGTAACGTTGCGTGCGCAGTAAAGCTGCGCCCGCGCCGCTGCTGACGCCGCCGAGCCCCGGGACGGTAAGCCGGCCTAAGATCCTCTGCTAGCGAAATGTCGATTCCAACAATTTTGATTCATACATCTACTGCCACGTGGACGCTGGGTTAGTATTGTCCGTTTCCGCCTCCTAAATCTTCCCGCGAAAGTTGTTACTAAGACCAAGGGAAAAAATAACAAAGAAACTATACTAGAAAGTGAGCAGAAGCGCCTTCTGAAGAACTGCCTGCCATCCTCCTGTCAAGCGTGGGGATTCTAGGCATTATAGGAAACCCCACCTCCCCTCAATGGAGAAGCCATTTGATCGACAGTGGACGTCTTTCGGTTCTACATGAAGATGATGAATTATGTGAATATACTACTACCTGTCTGCATGACTTGTAGTATATTCCCAGTTACCCACATAATTATTTTTTTATTGGAAAGGGTTGTAGTAAATAAACAGTTTTTTAATAGTGGTAGGGCATTTTCTGAATGTCAGAGTGAATATGCCAGAAAATGCCTTACCACTATGCTACTCCTGAAATAGAAATAATGTCGCCAAACACTTAACGAAGGTTTCCAGTAGCGATCCTTGAGAGCCAGTTCTAATTCTATAGACTTACCATCATCGCTTACAAACTCAAATAAAAGCAATGATGGCCGAGCGGTAACAGCTATGGACTACCGTGCCACAGGTCCCTGTCTCGATCGCCGGCTTGAGCTTTATCGCACGGTGGAATGGCATTTTGCCATTGCCTGCCTGGCTACCACCGTCAAATAGAAAATTTGTCGCCAAGCACCTAACGGTGCGTTCCGGCAGCAGTCCTTGAGAGCTCACTAGCTCTAATTGCAGGCACATGAGACTTAACAACTGTGTCAGGGTGACGGGCGCAGTGCAGTTCGTGACTTGTGACGAACTGGTTTAGGCAGACGTTAGTCCGCTTAACATCAGGTGGGCCCCGAGGTTGTCCAGTCATAATAACATGAATACATATACTAATTACATGGAGGAAGAGACAAGCTACTAGCAGTAATTACTTTGATTCAAAGAGCTGAAAGTTGCCTTCGAAAAAGCACTGAAAGCTATCAAAATTTTCAGTGGTTTGATAATCGTCAATTTTCTCAGCAATAATCTTTGCATTGCTTACGATTCCACAATATTTTATGGTCTCAATTCCCCGAAAACACAGCGCCATATTAAAATTCAATTTTGCAAAACGCTCCTGTACTTTATAAATCAATTTTAATGGTATCCTCCAGAACATCCCACCACAAGGCAATAATTTTTCACTTAGTTATTGATACTTACATAATTACTCAGTTAGACTATCCTTAAAAATAAAATAGCATAACCGTCTAATCGTAACTTTATGCCCCCGTTCCTAAATCCACCATGCGACGGAATGCTGGAGAACGAGTTTTCTATCCGTCCCTGTCATTTCTATGGCCCCACTATCTCCGTCCTTGTCAGCCTCTTGTCATTTTCTATAAGTTTTTCTAACATTCTCGACTCGCACGCCCCCCCCTCCCTATTTCGGGCGAGCGCCTGCCTTATGAACGATAACTTTTGTTTGTTCAACAGTTATGACTATTGTTCGACACACTGATGCTTGTTACGCTTGCTATAAGTGTTTACTTGCCTAATGAAGCTCTGTTACCTCTCATCCTTCTAATGATTTATTTACCTTTTGCGTCTTAAGTTGCGTTGTGCACTATGTCGTTACCACATTATTAATTTAATGATAATGCTCAGTCTTACAGTTAAGCACCTCGGATTTATTTTAATTTGATGTCATTAATTCTCGTCACAATTTCCTGTCCGCATAAGAACATGTATTAAACAATTAACGGATGGTATTGGTCGAAATAAATTAGACCTAACTTTCTTGATACTGGTTTGGTCATGAAATACGACCGCGTTGTTTAAGCAGTATGCTCCTCGACCAAAGACGAAATCTTAATCTAAGCGCGCCCCTCGCGCCATCTGCTTAATGCTAACGAGTTACAAATTAAAAGAGACCGAGACGTGTGCCAAAGGTAACTTTATGGGCTTCGCATGTCTTATATCAATAAATTATTAACTACGCTCCT
Source organism: Plagodis pulveraria (assembly GCA_963890685.1). Taxonomy (NCBI): domain Eukaryota; kingdom Metazoa; phylum Arthropoda; class Insecta; order Lepidoptera; family Geometridae; genus Plagodis; species Plagodis pulveraria. Next base: position 15,879,280 of record OY982958.1, on the reverse strand, counting down.
TGTTTGATTTCACATTCATGCTAACAACTTTCACCTCAAAACGTACCTTCAGTCTTTTGTTTACGGCTTAGAATGCTGTACGAATGACGTGAGTCGAGATGTTGGAATTTAATCCATAAAGCTGGGTGTTAATGTTTAATTTATGCTAGCATGGGTGTAGAGGAGGCAGTACAAATAGTAGCCGTGGAATAGGTATTTGAGCGTAAGCCAGGAGAGGCGAGAATCTTTAGTTTTAATTAATACGCTGAGCCTAGGCACGAGGTATTCGCTATTTTCAATTAGTCCTTCGCACCGGTAGCGTGTTTTGAATTGTGCGATTTAATAGGATCCTGTACTTCCCATACAATTATATAATTTTATTAGTTAATACTCCATTATTCATGCTCTATTTTAAAAACCTTATATAATATACTTTTTGAATGAATATTATATTTTTTCTATTTATAAGGGCAAACACAAAAAATCAGCTTTCCATTGAAAATAAGGTTGAATTGAAATAATATATTTTTTTTCAAAGCACAATATTTCAACTAATGAATATATATAAAAATAAATAAAAAAAACAAACAAAACAATGTTGTAGTGAAGTTCTTGACTTACAATACTTAACAAAGGTAGTTAATAAAGAAAAAAATATACAAAAGTAGTTGTCTGAAGAACAAAATTCTATTAATGCTGTAAAATTTTATCAATGTTGTAGGGTTTGCATCTATTTTCAAGATAAAAACAACTATCACGCTAATATTATGAGATATTGTACTCGTATGTTCAATAAAAAAGCGCATCTAATTTGCAATAACTTTTCTTTTATCTCCCGAGGCTCCAAACTATACAGATTTAAACGTCCTTCTATGGAAGTTATGAAACAGTTTATGTTAATCAATTATCGTTAATATTTACTTACGTTACATTATAATTATATTTTAGAACTGCTATTTAAGCAGTTGGCAAGCAGCTTATATCTGAAGTAGTGTGCTCTGGCAATGGGCTCGTTTTTTGCGGTGCAACAAGTTGTTCAATGGAAACATATTTTAATTTTCATGATTTCTATAGCGACTCAAGATCACTCTCAAAGGAAGAGCCATCTTCCTTGATGTAATTTGTTTTTACGATTCTGTGGCTAATAAAGACACTGTTAGTTAATGAGACTTGCATGTTGTCTAGAGATGTGTTGAGTTCACTATATTCAAAGGTATTGAAATTTGAAGTAAGTTCAGAAGTACTCCATTACATTATTTTGGTTAGTTAGTTATTCATGCAGTAATTAAAAATGCTACTGTACACTTGTAGCATTATCGCAAACAATGTATCACAATATTGTCTGAAGAGATACCTATAACATAGAACCTAATGCGTTGCATTTCATCAACTTTGGCATTCAACGTTCCAGTGAAAAAGGAATTTCCATTAACGATAAATATGAATTTATGTAATTAGATACTAACTTATAGATATAAGAAGTGTTATTGGTGGTCAATAACAGCATTTTCACAATTAAAACACATAACTACATATATGTATTGAAAACAATAAGTTAAGTACTGGCTTTATCCTGATATACTAGTTAGTAGTTGCCAATGACTTAAGGTTTTCTAGCAACTATTTTGAACTTCTCATTCAGTAACTGTGAGCTGTTTGCTATCCTAGATTTGAACCAACAAGTGAGATAGTATAGTCAAAGGCAATATTTATCGGCTGTAAAAAATACAAGTACCTACATCATTGTCAAAACACGTAAATATTAAGTGACATATGTAAAAAAATATAATAAAGACTATAAACAAGACTTGTTTTATATCCATCTTTACATCCTAACGTCATTCTTATCTCAATACAGAAAAATGTCATAATATAAGATCGGAACAAGTTGTTTATTAATCTCCGAGCCGCCTACAAAACATTTTTTTACCGTACAACGATATGGAATACCTTTTGTACGTACCTTGTATATATCCAATTAAAGCAACAAATATTTAACCGAAGTGAAACTTAATCTACGCCTATTACTGCGGACGCCTTCGGTACAGCAGAAAAACAAGAAATGTATAATGTGTTCGTAAAAAGATAAACTTGTCAATTTATGACGAGCCTGGCGAGTGTTGCCGCATAAAAATATAAAAGCTTTATCGAAGTATCTACATTTGTATAGAGCAGTCTATTCCAATCCACACTTTAAAGTCGAGATATCGGAAAGTTTTGCTCGGATCGTTTTGAAATGTCAATTCTGTGGAGAATTACCAACAGCTTTACATTAGTAACCTGCAGTTTAGTGTACATGTTTACATAGTAGTAAAGTTTACATGACATCTGTTTTTTTTATGCTGATCTACCATTACTTACACATACTATAGATACTTATTACTATCTTATTGCATCCTGTGGGCATTCTTCTAATATATCTCCCGTACATCCTTGGATGCCATGAAGTCGACTAAGCCTTGCTGGGCGTTATAGAAGAACCAAAAGGGCGGCCGTATACTGACTGTAAACGTTTTGGTCAAATGTCTCATAATCGCAATGATAAGTTTCAACATCCTTTATTTATTTTGATAAAAGACCTCAGGCAGCAAGGTAGGTAATACGGATATGCTCGGATTTTGAATAACAAGATTCCACCCGGAACGATGTCTGTCGCAATTCGAGTACGAACAAAGTGAAGTAATAAAAATGTGGTAAAAATATTACGGTACACCATGATCCTAACTTCTTTGTTAAGGAGCTGTAACCACCCTCACCGTCACGTGGCATTTGAATATATCACACTTCTTTGTGAAATAGTGTTTGGTCAGAATAAAATGAATAAAAAACTGGCAAAAGAATATTCTTTTGCCAGTTTTATAAAAGCGGTGGATTACAAACTATGCAGGTATTACCAGAATTTGACATCACATTCATACAAGATACAATGAGTGCAATGTGTACGGAACCCTCCTCCACGTGAATTGGGAGTTGAACTTCACCGGAATTATTTCACTTTGAAAACACTAATATATTGCTGTGATAAAAGCAACCCAAACGATCCATTGCATATTAACTTCTCTGCATACTGGCTGAAAATTTTCCTGAAGAACTGCAATGATAGTCATAGTAAATACTTACAAGTTTATTTATTTACATTCGTAATATTCAATATATTCTGAAGAAACATGTCTTGTATTTATAAAATTGATTTTTGCTTTATGTAAAGTAATGATTATTGCTCAATTTTATTGCTGCTTCATTAGGCTGGACGAGCTAGTCAAGAGTGTCATTTTAATTAAGATCTGCTTTATCTGATATCAAATCAGTCATAAAACTTTACCAATCAAACAACACTAAAAATATAAGAAGACAACGGTTATATATTATTAATTCTGAAATATAATTAAAGATATGTCTCATTATATCTACTAAAATAAATAAAAATCCACTGAATTCTCAGTATAGCGTTACGCAATGCCATCAAAGTGGTATTGTAAGCCAAAGCCGTAGAAATAGTTGGACTATAAAAATGTTTATTACTTTTCTTCCCACTTGTCCACAAGTTCGTCACCCTCATATATTTTATTTTGAATTTACAATACAACTAAATATATGTACATACGATTACCATCCAATTAATCAATATTATATCTTATACCTATTACTCGAATTTATAACGAAGGACGATTTAGTGAAACTTCGCGTATTCGAATCACCTAGATTAATCTTTTATCCTCACATGAAACGACTCTCTAGTAAAGATTTTTTTATATTGTTGATGATAACCCTTTGACCACAATCTCACCTGATGTTAAGCTATGATGTGGTCGAAGGTGTTAACAGGCTTAACCTAGAATTACTGGCTCTCAAGGCCAGCTGCCGGAATACACCGTTAGGTGCTTGGAGACAGATTTTCCACTTGAGGAAGGTGGTAAGCAAGGCGGGTATTCGCAAAATGCCCTTCCAACATGCGATGAAGCTCAAGCCCGCGGCGGGATTCGATCCGGTCCATGGTTCGCAGTCCATAGCCAATGCCACTGAGACTGCTTCGAAGTTTTAACATAAGGACAGATTAATATTCCATGTGCAACTATTTTCAATGGACTTTAGTTTTCTGAAGATTTAGAGGAGAAAAAACACTTTTGAAAGCATAAAACATAAAACATTTCACCGGTTTTAAGCGTTACTGTTATACGCTCAATTGTGGATCTTAACAATATATTGTATTCACGAATTTAATCTACATCAATGCAACTTAGCACACTCCTGTTAATTTTTCCGTTCTCTTTCTCAGTGTGATGTTTGAGAAATTTATCAAAAGGACTTTTGTCTGACACGTCATGTTTAACAAGCTATGTGACAATTATTATTTCGGTGTCAATAGTCAGAGAAGTCGTGAGAATAACATCAGAGACCGTGCTCTTGTGACTATTTATACCTAAGAGCTTGACCGCGTAGTTATTGGTGGGTTTTCTTCGTTTTACGCGTACAATGTATTTTCCTTGGTGTTATTCTTTTTTTTTGTTTTATGCATGCCAAAACGTTATTAAGTTATTTTCTCGATTGTCTATCGGTCCGGGTCCTCTTGCAACTCAAATTTCAAGCATTACTCGATAAGTTTTTTCGTTTTTAAAGCACATAAAAACGTGGTTTTCAGGTTTATTTTCAATCTACATCAATTCTTGTTTATAGAATATTTTCATGTGTGAAAAATTACTGAAAGTATTTGGAAAAGCAGCTTTCAAAATATATGATGTTTCCAGGCCTTTACTTGCTAATCACAATATTCTTGCGCGGACCCCATTCTTTGAGATTTCTCCTATGTGTGTCAGTCATCGAAGGTAACCTGAATTACAAAGCTGACGCCTTACCCGCCAATCAAGCGCGTAATCACCATCTAATCACAAGTAAGCCAGTACTTAGGCCGAGTTAACCTGTAGTTAAGGTTTAGCATGATAAAAAACTAGACAGTGCTTAATCTTGTGTGAATTCTCGGGAAAGTGTGTCGATTGATTGTTATCGTATAAAAGTGTGCTTTGGGGAATCATGTCACGATTTGAAAGAATCTTCTGAAGACTTAAATTAAGAAGACTAACGAGTAAGAAAAACGAAATTAAAAATACGTACACTCAAACAATAATCATTTGTTTATTACTGTAGTTCATCAGCTGGTCATTAAATGCTGGGAGAATCAACGAGTTCAGTAATTTCGTTAAGCAAAATCTAACGCGTTCCGGTTGTCTTGACGTCACTGTACCCCGTAAGAAGCATTGTAATGGCGTAATTACTATTAAATGTTCCGTTAAGATCAAGTTACAGTATAACTTTATTGGAACAGTAGTACTTACATAAAATACTATCCATTTTTGAGTCTGCTATATACCTCTGTCATAAAATATAATGTGTTTGTATATTCAAGTAGTTATCCTTTCCTATCTGAACCACAAATAATTATATGTAAACATTGCTGCGGAATAAAAAAATATGTATAAGGTGTACGTACATGTTCAGAGTTTTCTCATAAAGAACCCAACCATCTTCAGTTACAGTTCTTCGGCAAAGAGGTCATCCCTAAGAAGGATTGACGACAGGCAGCAGGCTACAAAACATAGCCAAATCATTTAACAATAAAGTTACCTTTTGTCATCATATGTGTTGGTGAAAACAATTTTATAATATGATCTCTTGTTGTTAGAGATGATAACCCACATATTTGGGACACGGATAGACATGGTGATATTATTGTATCGTCTGCTGTTAGAGAAAGGTAAGGGAATAATTATACCGATACTACTTAAATATGTATTTAGATCCTTTTCTTAACAAAATATTACGAACTATATACAATACTTCAGCTACTACAATAAAAGCATTTAGATAACCTATACGTCATTGCAGACTCACAGGCAATCCAAATGCTCCAGCTCACTATCCTGTTGGCAGCGTGAATTAATTTAGTTTAGTTTAGTTAAATAATGCAAGTTTTTGAAGCAGTGATGGCTCAGTGGCATTGGCTATGGACTGCCGTGCAGCAGGTCCATGGTTCGAATCCCGCTGCGGGCTTGAGCTTCACCGCATGGTGGAAGGGCATTTTGCGAATGCCCGCCTGGCTAGCGTCCACCCTCAAGCAGAAAATCTGGCGCCAAGTACCTAACTGTGTGTTCCGGCAGCAGTCCTTGAGAGCCAGTAAAATTACAGGCACATGAGACCAAACTGTACGTCTCAGTGTGACGGGCACAGTGCAATTCGAAATGCGTCTGTTATAGGCAGAGGTTAGTCCATTTAACATCAGGTGGGCCTCGGGCTTGTTCGGTCACAATAACATAAAAAAAGCAAAACTATAATCAATTGTTTAACCTAAAACACTGCCTTACACGGTAGATGAGGTCGGTGCAGTGCAGTAAGTCGCGGATTCTCGGCAGGTAGGCAAGGCTTCCGGCGTATGAGCCGCTTTCTCGAGACCTCCTACTGGACCGAGTTTATTCCAACCATAAATATTAAATCTGTGCTATGGCCGTTTTGTTCCCATCCAATAAGGCCCGGCTGTTAAACTGATATTGATATTGATATTTATAGAGAAAATGGGTAATTTGAGCTAACAATAAAGCCAATGATTTCTTTTTATTACACGGAACATAATTTATAATATATATTTTACTGTGGTTAGTTTTTAATGTATAATACATATGGTAAAATGTGTTTTAATCAGTTAAAATAGATAGATATCCTGCCACACCTTAGAACAATGGTTAAACACATTTTTTTCTTTCTTAATGTTTATGTACAACATTGTTGATTTTGTACATCCTAAACTAATACAACTTTAGCAAGCTCTTGCTGATTTATTGTCAGCATATTCGGTATTAAGACAGGACAAAATGTGAATATCCATCGACTCATAGATCGTAAAGAAGTCCTAAGGCCTTATATGGAATTGGTATACTGTTTTCTGTAACAACGCGCAGGACAACATAAGAATATATAACATATATTATGTATCTAATGGCACAATACATCATTAAAACATAATCTAAAAGTTTTGATTGGTTTTTATGGCCAAATTCTTGTTTGACGCCCACTCTGACCTTGAGTGAAATTCATTCCAGGGATTTAAAATATTTAAAAATATTGAAATACAACATCACAAAAAAAAAGGTATTTTTCTCAAAGAGGTTTTATCCTCAGCAATTATTCCATTCTACAGTAACAGTTAGAGTAAGGAACCTTACTTTGAATATACATACGACAGTAGATGACTTGATACACGTTTGCTCCAAGGTGTGAAATTCACACCATAACTTAGAGAAGTGACAGGCCTGTGAATTGTTGACTGTCTAACTTAATAAGTTGCCACTCCTCTATTGATGATTGACTGGTTTACGACAATGACACGCCTGAAAAGTACTGTTATCTTTTTTATCTGAGAATGACTTCATTCAAACACTGGTTATTGATTGAATTGATTCATATATTTCAAAGAAGTTTTTAAAGAAAGCTTCTATTATTCAGCCAATAATTGTACGCAAATATTGTCATGGGAAATTAATTGTTCTATGCGAGTTTTTAATGCTTAATGATCTACTGATCCTTGACATTAAAGTAAACATTATGTTTAAATGGAGGTTATGATTTGTTTCGTTCAAGTTACTGTTTGCTTAATACACAATATTTTTATCTTTTATAAGCCATAGTAAGAAAAATATTGTTCGTAAATTGAAATGCCCGCTGGGCCAAATTTGTCCAACTTCAATATTTCAAGCTTCTCAGAAAAGTTGTTGTTTTATTTCAAATATCCTTTTGATCGTGTTGTTTTAGTTAAATCATTTTATTGCAAGAGGTAATAACTATAAATGCAACATGTATTAATGTATTACCTAGAACTAATGTTACCCATAAACATATTATGAACTTAGATCTAGTTTTTCCAGCTAATAAAGCTTTGACTCTTTATTCAGCTGCTGGTAGGTGATTATGTGATTGATCAGGTATATATAAATTAGGATGGAAAAGTACTCTCAAGTACAACCCCTCCTAATTAAAATTTTATCATTCACATGTATATTAATAAAATCAAAGTTTTAAAAATAAGCCTCTTAATCCGAGTATCGAGTTAGTTTTGAAATTTATAGCCTCGTCAATACGTAAGTGTTTGTTTCCTTCGGTCGGTCGGCAGGTAACATATTTCTTGAAACTCCGGGGGGTGTCTGCTCCAAAGTCAAGAAGGATGCACGCTATTGCATCATGTAGGTAGACAATCGTGTACAAATTGAACTATAATACCGAGACAATGTTTGGTAGAAATAAGTGAGTCATAAAGTTATGTAACACAATTAGTTGTTATACCTTAACATACAATACTCTGAGTAGAAACCATCTGTGGATGTTTGTATGCGTACGATCAAGCGTGTCGTATGCTTGATCTTGAATTCTTTAAGACTAACGAAACTTTCAATGTCCAGCTGTGTCGTTTATGCGCTATAAATTATTTTGTTATTTTATTATACCATCATTAAATTAGACCTTGATCGATAACGTATTAGTTCCCTTCACTTTGAGACAGAATTTAGGTGTGCAGATAGAATCTCTATCGGCGGTACAGCATAATTCAATTATATATCTTAGGTCAGCTATCTTACTATCAGTCAATAAATAATGTTACGCAAATTCACAACTGGTAAGGTACCTACTGTAATAGAAATACAAGTGCTGTAACTGGCTCCCGTAGAATTACGATAAGAGCAAGAACAAATAAGAAAGAACATATGAGATTCAGTCGCCTAAATAAAAACAGTTTATTGTTGTTCGTAAAATTCTATAAGCAGCCTGACGCCCAATCTTTTTTATAGAGCACCTTCGTAAATAATGTTAAGGCAGGTATAACCTGTGCCCTCGATGTGGAATCGATTAGTTGCGTTTCGAACATACTTCGTCGAGTTCCACCGATGACTCGTCCTTACTTTTGTCGCTTGATTACTTTTTGATGTAGCGATAAATGTGACTTATGTGGTTTCGGCTAACGGCAAATACATTTGTATAATGACAGGTTTTGTGCAATTTAGGCGTGGACCGTTTAATGTGTGAACGTTATTATTATGTTTTTGGGAGATTTAGTGATAAAAAGTAATTGTTATGTTTATACTTGTTTGTATTTTAATTAAGTATAAACTTGAATGCTGTAATTTAGTATTATTTTTATTTTTACCCCGTGGGGTGACGGGTTACAACGTCACCAAATTTCTTCTCGTTGGTGTCGTAAGAGGCGACTAAGGAAAAATACCAGAATTTGGCAAGCAGCGCCAAATTCTGGTATTTTAGATCGTCTAATTATTTGTTTTGACAACTATGTATTACAATGTTTATTACAATTTACATTTTTGTTTCAGGTAATAACAGCCAGGTGATTGACGATAAAACAGTAAGTGTAGGAATTAGAAGTAATTTTTTAATGGCAAACGTTTGAATCGCGTCCGTAGAGGTAATCGCAGGACACTTATCAAACAAAAAGTATTTTAATTTACGAAGCAGCAAGGGCATTATTCCTGCATGCCAGCATGCTCTACTCGTACTAGATAGGTAGAAGCTAGATCGCCGTTGGCAAAGAAGCATTCAGCTACTAGTCAATCTTGGCCAGGCATGCGGCGGCGGCCATCTTGTTTAGACGGACAGACGGACGGACGAGAAGACGGCCAGACTGTAATTGCAGCGCTATTTGCCGCAGGCTGTTTTTCTATAAAATAGCACAATAAGATATGTGAGTTTGATACGGCCCTGATGTGTGTCCTCATATTTTACAAAAAGCTATACATTATTTTACTTACAATATAAAAACAGATTATAAAAAGTTTCAGTTAAGTAAATTCAATAGGTAACAAGTAAAATTGTATACTAACTAAATTAAATCTCATATTGAAGTTTTAATTAGCATCGATATCTATTTTTACTATTATTTAATGATCAAATCTGTAATCAATAAGAAGAGACTTTTACGAAATTGAAAGTAAATAAGAGGGAGTCTATAATTATTAATAATCTTATATTCTTATAAGAATAAATTTATATTGTTCTCCTAACCATCGATCTCAGAAGAAAAGACATTCATAAGAATATAGACAAAACGATCAATATCAAAAAAAAACTGCAGATATAAATCATTGAATAGAAAAGTGTTAGATTTTAACTATTATGTAAGGCACGTAGCGTTCCATAAATGGTTTGTAATTGTAGGTGAATGTGTGGAAGTTTTTGTGCTATCGCCGAGCCTGGGCCGGCGAATACAGTCGTAGTCTGACACTAGTTTTTGCTTCATCCCGATGACATATTATCTATCTCGGATGAAATGAGCACGCCATTTAACTTCCTACGTGGTTTAGAATTGCGAATGGTAGCTACTTGTACGTGACTCGATAAATAGCTCCTTTGCGCTTGTGCTGGTGTTTGATACAATTTGAAGGCGTATTGTAGATACGAACGCCTTTCGATACACTTTTTTTATTTAATTACGATATCATAAGTGGTATACATGTTATAAGAAAAAGTAAGCTATGCTTGTAAAGATTTCTCACATACAAATACCTATTTACTAGCTAAAGTAACACATGCTTGTTAAACATTAAACATGTTCATTTCTCCATTTATCAGCCATAAAAGAGAAAATATTACAGTACAAAACGTTGTTAGGAGGTCAAGACTATCAGTAGCTGAATAGATAATTAAGCATGCAATAAACATTGATTAATTTATTTTGTGGCCCACCCAAAACCATCTACTGCCACAGAAATTCCGCCAAATAATTATAGTGGCGGTGTGGATATAATAATGTATTCGAAATTCAAGAAAATCTTTAACTGATCCAAAAATTTACGTGAGTTCAGGGTTGCGTTATTTCAGAGCAAACCTATGGTGATTTAGATTTTAGTTTTGTCTTAAGTCAAGTAAGTCGTGGTTAGGCACATATTTCGAAAGGCAAGTTATCGACAACATAAACTGCGGTATCAAAATAATGAATAATAACAGCAAATCAGTCATTATTTTCGTTTTCTAGGACAGCCTCTCTTGCCCTTCTCTTATTTCGCATCTGACCGATAGCCGAAGGTAATTTAAGAACACAAATACATTCATCATTTACCATTCGTAACAATAAGAGTTGGTCATAGATTTATGTCTCGCTTTCGTGGAACAAGAGTTTCGTGGTCGTTATGTATGCGACATTTCAAAGCTTTGACGTCACATGATATACTTACTTCGTCTTCATACAATCGTGCAACCCACGTATCAGTAACGATGGTGATATATTGATGCAATACATTGGAATAGGGTATGTGATCTAAACTAAAACACGGGTATTCCACTTGTAGTTACGTATATCAATATTGTCTTCATTTACTACATCGTCATGACACTATTTTATACAATTTTGGAATATTCTCAGTATATTTGCGTAGCTCGCACAAGCTCTCATAGTATGTAAGCTCTGCCATTTTTGTATATATAGGAAAACCTTATGGTTGCACTGAATGGGGATTGACCCACCCGCATCTACAGATAGTCGAAGGCACAAGTAGTAAGGCCCATTTTTGCCACGCTAATAATCCCAGATATGCCCAATTTTCACTGCCAAATTCTTTACCTCGCTCCACCAATAAGAAAATGTCAGTACACCACCATCTCGTGATTGCAAAACAAAAAAAAAATACTTCGTTTCCTCACGGATATCTGGATCAGATGTCAAAATGACGTATGAAATACTGGTTACAGTTAAACTTCAGGGCATCTGTTGTACCACCTGACACTCAATTTGACGTCATACTTATATATAAGTCCAGGCCTAAATAACCCTTGAACAACTAAGAGTTCTCTGGAAAGTGCGTAGATATTTCACATCAGGATGTCTTTAAACCTGTACCAAGCACAAGTCCGGTCTTGTGTGGAGTATTCCACACAAGACCGGGACAGACCCGCTAACTACCAGCATCCTAGCTTATTCGTTTTTTACAGAATTAATTTTGATGAATTGATAATCGATTTACATAATCATATTCCTATACTGACGACGGCGTTAAAATAAAAGATTACCTAGGTCGATGTTGCAAAAGGTGCAAAATGACCTGTCATTTAAAACCCAAAAAAAATAGTTTAGGTACAGAGTGAATAAGTATCTTCTAGGCAAACTGTACTACCGGCAATACCATATATTATTGATAAAAACTCACACAAACACATCTCTACTGCATTGTAGCGCATTTCGCGAAAGCTCGCCTGCTCTCTCACTCAAATAAAAAATCCGTTTTAAAGTACTCAGCAGTGAAATCTGGTAGATGTTCTTGAAAGCCTAACCCCTTTTTTCGGCATACCTTATCAAGTATCTTCAACTACATCACAAGTAAGATAATGGCGAAGGCTAGAATATCATATAAAAACCTACTTATTGTTTCATTGAAACAAGTGAAATAACAGGCAAAATGAGACTTAACCGGTATGTCTCAAGGTGATGGGCGCAGTACAGTTCGTCACTTTTGATGAAATACATCTGTAATAGGCAGAGGATACCGCTTAACATCAGGTGGGCCTCGCACTTGTTCAATCACAATAACATAAAAAAAAAATATGCGAATATCGTAAAATGTTTTGCATATTGTATGCAAGGAGTTTATTTGAAAGATAAATATCATCAAAACAAGCTTCTTGTACCCCACCTACGCCTAAAATGAACACAGTGATTTGTACCCAGCTAATTTAAGTGACACTTCAAACTTTTTGTTCAAAACAGGTGTTTTTATTGGATCGGTCAAACAAGATTTTATTTGTTATTTAGTTTTTTACATTTTGTTTGTACGCAACACATTTATTTTTAAGGGGCATGTTGTTCATAATTATGGAAAGTGTCCGGAAGTCATGTACCAGATTAAAAGTGTAGCAAGTAAAAGTAGCGTGATTACTTGATTAGGCTGTGAGAATGAATAAGTAATTGATACAGTTTGCATGGGAGGTCCGTTCTTTGATTCATTAATGATTTCGACTCAATTATTTTTATCTCACTTGTCAACGTATCTCTGAAAAAAAATTCTCTATTAAAAATTTAATTTGTATGCATAATGCATAAGCGTTTGAAACACGATATCAAACTTTGTATTGACATATTATATTATAGACGATTCCCGAAGCTTGATTATCATGAATAAAATAAGTCTCCAAAAATAATTTATCTCTATAGTTAATTTGTATATCTGTATATTGCCACGTATGGACAGAAACCGGTTTAAGAATTTAAGTACTGTGTCATATCCTCCTGTTGGATGTCGTAAAAGGCGACTAAAAGAAAATAACGATCTCAGTGTGCAGCCACCACTCACTTCAATGTGAGATAGAAATGCTCTTTTTGCCCAAATTATAGCGAAAATATTACTAATGAAAGCAGTCCCAAAGAGAGCTGACGTCAGGGCATTTTGCAAATGCCCGCCTAGCTAGCTACCACCCTCATGTAAAAAATCTGTCACTAAGCACCTAACGATGTATTCCCGCAGCTGTCCTTGAGAGCCACACATTCTAAGTTAAGCCTGTTAAACAATCAACCACATCATCACTTAGCAAAGACTAACCTATCAGTAACAACTAAATTACATATAATGTCGACCCCATTTACATGGGATAAGGGTAAGAAGAATTTGACTACGGCATTTCTTTTTATTTGTGTGTGACATGAAATTACTAAACTATTAACTCTTACATAGTTCAAGTTTATCAATAGAAACCTATGACTGAATAAAATAATAAAGATATGTTATACAAGTGTATGTTTGAAACCGTTCCCATGAGTCATTGTCCTTTTATCCTGTTCGTGCATAAGAAATATTTGACGCAAGTAACCTGAAACTGTTTTGTATATTTTACGCGAGGCTCGCGGGCGATAATTTCGATACGAAGCCGAAGCGACGGCCTAACGTGGCATTAATGATTTATAATCCGGCCCCCGACGGGTCTTCGTCACAGGGACAGCGGACTTTAAAATAATTTTGATTTTAAATTGGAAGCAACTTATTAAGCACCGGTTTTATGCGATGCCACATTGCAGAAATTGGTGGCGAGGAGGCAATGGAATGCGATCATTAATACACAAGATATACACATACACAAGATACTAGTTCTTTTTTTTTACCGAGGGTATGCCTTTATTATCAAAATACTACGAACTATATACAATAATAAAAACAACTGCTTTTATACAATATATTTATGTAAAAGCATTTAGATACCCATAAGTCATTGCAGACTGACATGTAGTCCAAATGCTCCAGCCCTGCTGGCAGCATTGCCCCGTTGAATTGCAATGCTTATTCTTTGAGCCAAATAGGTGCCAGCATTTTGATCACGCGTCGCATCGACCAAGCGCTCTGATAATGAAACACCATGCGGCTCAAATATGTAACTCATACCGAGGTTAGCATACTTGCGCCGCTTGAGTTGCTCGGCCGAAGTAGCCGCGGCGCCAGCCCTCACGTTTGATATTAGATAATTGAATTAAAAATTAATTAATTTAGTGAATTATTTTCCAAATTGTCCATGCTTGTTGTTGACTAGGCACCTGTGCTTACTAATGCTTAGTATGAAGACTACGTGCAAACGTAAGATGATTTGAAAAGGTAGAGATAATCCCTATTAACCATAGGGCACATGTGACGCCTGCCAGCATAATGCCATCGTTGACAAAGTGCTTTCCACGTAAGCATCAAAGCGAACGTTTACCGCGTGCACTCTCTAGTCACCTAATTACGAAAGTCACGCTTCAACTAAGAAAATCTTTTGTGCCCTTTTCCCGTGCGTTAAGAAATGTAACAAAACGAGTCGAAGTCTGTTTTTTTCCGAAATGACTTTCAGTGTCACGGCTTCGACCGGTGACGGTTTAATGAGAAAGCTTTGTGATCGCTGAGCCAGTCGGCGTTGTGTCGAATTGTTGTTGTGATGTTCTTCAACGTTTCATTTTACGAGGGTTGTGACGCCCGGTCTGACTTCAGTAGATATTAATACCGCTTCTGCTCGCTAAATGGTAATATATCTTTCTCTCATGCAGAGTAATTGCTTCCAGTTAACATTTTTATGCACTAACGTATTATCAGAAATAACGAAATAATTTAAATTAGATTATAACCTGTGACTACAACCGCTTGAGATATTATGGTGCTGCGTTTTCGATTTAATTCGATTAAACGTTACCGATATCTCTTTCTTAGTTGCTGGTATCTTTATGTCGGATTTCGAGTTTACCCCTCGAAGTGATTAGCTGGGAATTAAGTAACACATATAGTCTACACTTTCATCTTCATGTCAATAGAGATCGGGATACCGATAATCGAGATTATAGATCTGAACGTTTTTTGGTAGAAGCTGTATATTGTCGAATTAATTAATTTATTTCCGTTGGACGGGTGAGCGGTCGCGGTCGTGACGTTAGCTGGCCGGCCACAACTCGCCGTCACCCGTGACAAATCCCTCCTGAGAATAGGCCCCCGTCTACCCTTTCTTGTTACGGATATTTTAAACATGAACTCGACTCAAGCTTTTGATAATTTTAATTTATTCAATTGTATTCTCTAATGTTCTTCAGGTATTTTGAACTGCTTACAAACAAGTAAAACATGAAACAACAAATAAGTAAAAGACTCAAAGTGATGTTAGGGCCCGTTAAGTGTTCCGGGCTAACTGGTATCCATCAAAGGAAACTATGAAATTGGCCATTGTATCGGGAGAGCCCGTAACTCGAGCTAGCTTGAAGGGTCGCTCTTTAACCCTAGTGTAGTCGTGATGTCGCCTCGACCCCAGGCGAATCTATTTCGCCCATCATAATCGCTTTCAATTTACGGTGGCTATTTTGTTGGATGATTTATGACGTTTTTCGATATACAGCGTTACTTAGTTTATAAAACTTTTGCTACACATGCTTTCTAAGGAATATTGACTGTACTTTAAACTAAAAGAGTAGGTACTGTTCAAATACCCCTCTTCTCTCTTTATCATATTTTATATCTTACCTTAAAATTTAAATCCACAGGCATTTAGAAGAGTACTCGACTGAGTACTTTTTTATATATTTAGAACATTTTAAGTTGGTACCTCTCAGACAACGTATTATTACGAATATTATGCCCAGATTAAAATCTGGGTCTTAGTATTCTAGGATGCAGTATTATTGTCATTGCTTTTTTCATATTTTGGATATTAACACAATAAATGTAAAAATATGATTGAGTACGAACATAGGCCAACGAGCGCGTTGAAGTCTTTTGTATGAAATAGTTATTGCGATCGGTAAACGTGCTAACTTTTACTTGATACAATATCAGTTAAAGAGCTATCCTTGAGAGCTGTCTCTCTGGCAGCTTCATTCTATGTACGTTTTGATTAAATATCACAACGCATACATATCAATTCAACACTTTCAACATTAATAGAAGTATACCAAGTCGAGTAGGTACTTCTATTATTCGAAGAACATGTTACGTCGAGTCTAACGACACTATCCCAACGTTTATTTCTTGTATCTACAAAATCAATATAAAAGCTTACACGTATAGAAATTACATTAAATAAACTCAGGAGCATTCCGATATACACGGGAAGTATGGAAACCTTATCAATAAGGCAGCGGGGCGTCCGATCATATCGTTCGTTCGCTACAAGAATATCTCCACAGAGCTACAAAACTTCTGAACATTACTTTGTCTCGGAATCGTGACTTTAAAATATTAAATTATCCATTTATACCGATACCTATTTATATCACACTAATAGGCGTTTTGCTTTTATTTATGTATATTTTTTTGTGTTGCTACATTGTAATACTAAAATATAACGATATAATTTATGTGAGCATAAACAAAATAAACAGTGTCAATGTTTTTGAACGTGCCTTTGTGAAGTGACCGTTACAAAGAAAGGCTGTAAAACTTTATGGAACTACGTTTATAAATTGATGATTTAGGTACGTCTATTTAAAATTGACGTTTGGAAACTAAAAAATGAAATAAGCCCTCATTCACAAAATTATATCTACGGTAACTGGAATACTAAATCAAATACTGTTCGTCGATTTCCAAGATCTTCACGATACTCGGGCCGAGTAAATCGTGAACAAAGATGGCGTCCGGGAAACGGTTATTGGTAATGGTTGGGTATGGGCGTACTCAGGAGAGTTCAGGGGCTCTAGAATATAAAAATTAGGATTCATTGGTAGAAGTTTAAAGCCCCATTAGAGTGAAAACTTTACTATAATTGCCCAGGCTTTGGGTGTTTTTAATTTTCGTCGTACTTCTATTGTCTTCGATTGTGTCTGGTTAACTTCCCCCCTTAAAGGGCCTTGATATGACCGCAGGTACTGGTAATGGTCGGGCCACTGCAGCCGACCGCGCTGGATGTGATTCATCAATTTTTGTTAGTTCGCCACCTCGCGTCCTGGCGAGATCAGCGATACCAGCCACGGCCCTTGCGGGTTGCGAACCGCTCATGTTTGCTTTGCCTATTTGTGTGTCGGTTACATCTGATTAATTTTCGAACTTTCTATTGATGATGGGTAGAAGTAATGTTCC
Source organism: Plagodis pulveraria (assembly GCA_963890685.1). Taxonomy (NCBI): domain Eukaryota; kingdom Metazoa; phylum Arthropoda; class Insecta; order Lepidoptera; family Geometridae; genus Plagodis; species Plagodis pulveraria. The sequence continues at coordinate 15,861,743 of OY982958.1, read as the reverse complement.
TTTGAATCTGAGAAAATTTAAACTTTTTAATATTGATGTTATTGAAGTATTGATGGCCCATTAGCAATGGCTATAATGCCGCGCAGGTTTTAATCCCACTGCGGGCATGAGTCTCACCAAATGGTGGCAGGGCATTTACAGAATGCCCGCTTAGCATAATCAAGTACAAAATCGGTCGCACCAAGCACCTAATAGTGTGTTTCAGCAATTTTCCTCGAGAGCTAGTAATTCTAGGTTAAGCTCGTTAACACTCTCAACCCTATTGCCGTTTACAATCAAGTAAGATTAAAGTCAAAAGCTCAACTACAAGTATTCATAAAAATAACTCTCGAAATTTGAATAAAATTTAATATAATTCGATTCAGATCATCAAGCACAGCAAGTTAGAAAGGAGTTATAAATAATATATTTTTGTAGTGATTGAATGGTACTTCTTAAATAGTGACAGAAACTTGTAGTTTTTTAAATAAATTGATTAATATGTTCCAGTACTCTGTAGTTGTTTAAGTTATTTTTATTATCTTCGCACGTAAGTTCTCTTGGTAACCTATTGTATGTATTTACTGACATAGGTAATGTGCTAGACGAATGCTGTGAATGACTAGTCAATATCATCCTATAATATTCGACTTATAGTGGTCTTCTCTAGTAACACGTCTGATACCACAATAAAATGCTAAAGAATAATAATGTTTAGTTGGTAAGAAGAAAATAGTTTTTTAACAAACTTTTTAACAAGTAAGTATCAATACCTTCAAATTTAATCATAAGAACCATTACATCCCATAGAAGCAAAATCACACAATCCATCATGTCAAAGCCGGGTTATTTGTTCAAATATAGGTATTATCATAATCACGTTCCGTTTATCCCATATAGGAGGTAAGAAGAACGTTTGCGAGCCATTTCCGAGGCAAGAGTTCACACGCAGGCGGCCCCAGATATACTGAAAAACAGTGATATATGTTGAAACAAAATATTTAAACTGTCCATTATTTTTATCGTGACTTTACAAGATATGTTTGGACTGAATACCTAATTATTTTTCAAGCAAGAGTAATATAAAATCCTATAAAGCTCACAATACACTTACCAGTAGGTACATAACTTCAAATAATGTTCTTAGGGTTTAACTTGCCAAGCACGTAATTAATAACTTTGTTTTATTGTTCTTTGGTCTAAAGATTTCAGCTTCTCGTCCTAACAGCGAGGTAACTGGTTCGATCTCTGGATCAGACACATTTTTTTGGTTCTTACTACATGAAATTCCCAGTATATCTGCAGAGTGCTCAGTAGATGGCAATGCCAATAATAAAAAAGCTAGCCTTTGAAGATAAAGAAAAATATTTTGACTTTTACCGTTGTTTCTATTCCAGTATTAAATGTTTTCAGAGGTAGGCGTCGCAAGACTTGGCCCGATGACTCTCATCAGTTTAAGAATCCAAGAAATTGCTTTCAATTGTTTCAAGCTGCACAATGAATTCTATTTATATTAACGCTCTTGGGTCCAATATGTCACCTACAAAAGCAAACACTTTAAAAAAAGTTAATAAAATAAAAACTACACATCCAATATTTATTAAAGCACTTCTTTTTAAGTACACAAGAATCTCAACTCTACTTGAATCAGGTTAGTACCCCACACAATTCACACAGACTAGTGTACTGTGGAAAATCCCATCGTGGCTCAGGTATCACGAAAAGCTATTTACTACCGACACACTTCTGTCCATCTGTCTAGATAATAAACAGCACTGTTATGACCCTCGTATTGTTTAAATTATTCTCTGCGAAGCGGTACAGTGCATTACAATGTTTGACTTTGAATACATTTCGCAGATATCGTAGTTTGTTATCATATTACAGGGCAATTAGCAATAATGCACATCGTGTGTAATGAGGTGTTCGTTACACTGTGTTAACTTGTAGAGTTTATGACAGGGACAAATTTCTTAGCTTCCATGGATTCTTGCTAATTCTAAGTTAGCTTGAACATCATCTTCGACCGTATGACCACTTACCTTCAACGACTAGTCTATCGGTGATAAATAAAATAGAATATATATCTGGACAAATGTGGGTGCCAAGAGTGGTTGGAAACTTCTGCCTAACAGCCTGCCTTTAGTTTACACGAAAAAAATAAGTATCTACTACAAAATAAATATGTACAACGAAATATAATTATAGTTTCTTTAGAGAAATCGATGTATTTTCTATGGCTACTATCATGAATCCGCCAATTTTTATTTTTGACATTTGCCATTCGCTTCTTCTCATGATTTCCTCTGGGAACGGAGACAACTATGGCGGTTTTTTTTTTTTTTTTTTATCGAGGCCATTGCTATGCGGACGTCCAGCTCCACTGGGTTTCGGGCGAGGGAAGGCCTATAGAGGGAAGGCTTATAGCCCGGGAGGGAGAAGTGCCCAAGGCACTTCTCCTGAGACGGGCGCATAAGGCGAAAAGCGCCTTCCGTCTCCTGCGAGCGCCGAAAACGCTACGCTACTATCGGGAGGGGTGACAGCGAGCTCAAGGGCACCACTGTGGTTCGGACCTCGGCTTGGCTGCCGAGAGACAATGGGGGAATCGGAAGTCTTAAGTTTTGTCGCTAGGACATCAAATTATGTACTTGATCACGTTATACGCGAGATTCGAAGAAGTCATTTTGGGATTGTGTACAATGGCGTTCAATAACTTTTCAGTATTTCGAGCAATATTATTTTAAAGTCGCGAATACTATGATCATGTAGAATAGTTGCCAAAAAAAACCACCTCCAAGTGCAATACAACTGATAAAATTTTGGACCACCTTAATATTTGTTCAAACTCCCCGGACTATCTCTTACCGTTTCCAAGAAACAAATTTGAAACCGACGTTTCTTGGTTTTTCGACGCAATAATAATGAACGACATTCACAATTCACAAAACATTCGGTAGTATACAAAACTTAAATATAACATAGTCTTTTGTAGTTACCTAACTTGTTGCTGGATAAATACTAAAGATTATCATCTGTGCCTTTAATATTATCCTTTCTATACTACTGGTTCGTATAAGGAAGCTTTACTAATACTAATATAGCGTGATTAATTTTTAAGCTTAGCCCAGAGGCCCAGGCGTCCGGACAGCTCACATTAGGTCTAGCTCCAGGCGGCATAGACATTACTAAAGGAGGGACCTTACCATAGATAACAGTTTTATAAATCGAATAGTTTATTTCGAATTTAGTTGTATGAATAATTTAACAGTAAAACTGTTAGACGCCCGTAACGCTTGACGATGCAATAAGTGATAAAGAACTTGTACGCCCATCTAATAAATAAGTTTGAAATCAATTGAGAAATGTCGGTTGTACGGCTCGGGAAGGATAATAAGTTTACTAGTTTAATAGATTAATTTGTTTTAGGGTGTGATAGTAAATTGAAATCTTAAGGGTAACTATAGTATATATTATATTATACAGTATTGTATTCTCTATCTGTATGTCACGGTTATTTAGTAGAGTGCCTTCAGAACGGATTTCGGTACTATGCGGACGTAAACATCCTGAGTCAATATAGTGATCACTCCGCAGGTCATTTCACTGTTTGTTGTAGGTAGATGAACTCGTTTTTTTTTTCTTTTGCTCTCTTCAGTGTTTTGTATTTTTCACCTTGAAGCAATGATGGCTCAGTAGCATGGGCTATGGACTGACGTGCAGCAGGTACATTGTTCGAATCCCGCCGAAGGCTTGAGCTTCACCGCATGGTGGAAGGGCATTTTGCGAATGCCCGCCTGGCTAGCTACCACCCTCAAGTAGAAAATCTGTCGCCAAGCACCTAACAGTGTGTTCCCGCAACAGTCCTTGAGAGCCAGTAAAATTACAGGCACACATGAGACCTAACAACTGTACGTCTCAGTGTGATGGGCACAGTGCAATTCATCGTTGACGAAATGCGTCTGTTATAGGCAGAGGTTAGTCCACTTAACATCAGGTGGGCCTCGGGCTTGTTCCGTCACAATAACATAAAAAAACACTCCCGTATCTAGTTGTAGCTATCGCAATCATTAGGTACATCATATCATATATGTCATCTGACGAAATAATTACTTATATTGGCACATATATTTTTTCAGTCGATAGACTATTACTGCGGAACTGTTTGATCGGATATCGGCCCCAAAAATCAAATGGGACCAATTTCAAGGTATAGACTATCCCACAAATAAATCATACCTTACCGGATGGTACAGTCAAAATGTATAAAAATGTATGCAGTGCCTTGAGACCTTCTAGGTTGGAAGTTGGTTGAAATATTAACCTTTACAAAATATACCTCAAATGGTTAAGTTCCTATAGCTACTTATTATGCCGACCATAATTCAGCACGCATTCTTTTATTCACACGATACCTAAAGGGGTAGTAGGAGCGCTAAGTTTTTACTATCATAAAGCATATCATTATATATATAAAATTGCTGACCGCAGGCTTGTTGCGTGAAGCTTTTGTTTTTTTTGCACCATGACAGCATTGCGTGCGCTGCATGTATGGCGAACATTGAAAGAAGCCATAAATCGTACCGCACCATGTTAAAACATGATTTGATATAATAATTTTGATTTAGTAACAGAAACTCTCAAATTGATTTTTGAATTTCTTAGAATTTTTTGAATATTATTATTGTGGTTTTAGATTAGATTTTGCACAATCCTAAGGTTTGAATAGGTATTTTAGTGTGGTAAAATTTACCTTATTTATTACCTCTTTATCCTGAATATATAGATCATATATACTCAACTCAAAATGTCGACTGTCGACTCAAGATCTCAATTAAAACACCCTACCAAGATTAAATATAATATAACAATGCCCTACACACATACGTTTGTATATTTTAGGAACTTTATAGATAGTGTCAGAAAAAGAAGTGTCAAAGGGAAACAAATGGGTGCTAAATGTTACATTATGACCAATTTAAATCTGTTACACATATCAACATAGTACCAGTTTTTTCCATGAGAGATACAAGATTTGTCAACTCGGAACAAGCCGTCAGTTAACTAGTTTGTAAACATAAACGTTACTCGACCCGATTAGAAAGTCGCCTATCTCCGATCGAGATGCTATCGTGCGACTTCAACTTCTTCTGTACTCAATTATATTAGTTATGAGAATCGACTACAAAAAAACCTTTGGCAGTTTCCATTTACTTTTTCTAACGAACATCTCGTTATGGTCATGCTCATTTTTGATATGATTGAGATAAGTATTTGATATTATTTTGGAATATTATAGAGATTTAAATATTCAATGCAACAGGTTAAGTTCCTTGCTTGCTTTTCATAATACGAATGTGTCGTGTTTTGTTTTTCTTTCTTTAAAAGATGACTTACAAAATTTACTATTATAATAATATTGATGCGAAAGTATGTAATTGACTGTGTTTGTTTTGTTACTTGTCACGCTGACTCTGGTATAGTGATTTGAATAAAACTAGAAATGTAGATAGTTTAGGTCGCATGCTGGAAGGGCATTTTGAGAATGTCCGTCTGGCTACCTACCACCCTCAAGTAGAAAATCTGTCGCCAAGCACCTATCGGTTTATTCCGGCAGCTGTCCTTGAAAGCCAGTGAAATTATAGGCACATAAGACCTTAACAACTATGTCTCAAAGTAACGGGCGCAGTGCAATTCGTCACTTGTGATGAAATGCATCTGTTCAAGCCAGAGGTTCACTTAACATCGAAGTCTTCCGACACAATAACATAAAAAAAGTACAAAATTTTATCTTTAGTAGTGATTATGAAAAATTTACTATTATAATAATATTGATGCGAAAGTATGTGATTGAGTGTGTTTGTTTGTTACATGTCACGATTACACTAGTAAAGTGATTTGAATATAACTTGAAATATAGATAGTTTAGGTCATGGATTACACTATTCTGTTTATTACTTTTCTGTGTCATGAATATCACTTATCACATTTTTACACGTGGGAAAACGCGCAGCGCGGCTATTGACAAATAAATTTAGTACACATTGGACTTCGGTAGGTAACTCTAATCAGTGCCAAAAGTACTAACACTAGGAAGATTTTCATTCACTAATGAGTCGTTTGTGTTGCAAGTTTAATTTCCATCCAGCTTCCTAACCAGTTAGCTGAGTGCGCAACACGACTTTAATTATGTATGTAGGTAACTGAAGATAATTTTACAACTAGCTATTAGGATATTGCCTATAACTTCAAAAGGCATATTATGCTGGTCTAACAAGAATGAATCAATATAATATGAAGCTCAAGTTTGCTAAGCCGTACTGAACCGATCAGCTAATTTAAGCAACGTCCGCCGCTGTCATGACTTGGATGGGTGACCGATTGATATTACTACTGAGCGCTTCCGTGCTTCGGAGGGCACGTTAAGCCGTCGGTCCCGGTTGTTGTCTTAGGATGGCAGTCGTTACAGCATAGTGGTAGGCCATTTTGCCAATGCATGCCTGGCTAGCTACCACCCTGAAATATAAAATCTTTCGCCAAGCACCTAACGGTGACATCCTGTTATTTCATACTTTTGAGTAATGAAAGTAGGTTCCTTTTTAAACAAATACTTTAATATATAAGACTATTTCCATGTACTCAGTGATCAAATGAAAATAATGAACAATACTGTGACATTAAATGATCAAAAGCATTAGCAAAATTAATGCTAAGATAGCATAGCATTAAGAGATTAAATATATCAATGTCAATGTAAAAGTAAAATACAAGAAGATCAAGTAATACTCTCTTAGTACAAATTTGATATAATTATTACTTCGAGGTAATTCAATTATCTTAGCGGTTTCTTTTTTTACTTGAAGCAGAAAATTTCTTCTACTTACATTACGGAAAATCTAAGTAGAAGAATCTTCTTCAATCGCAACTCAGTATTCAATGAGGCAATTTATGAAACTGAATAACGTTGATATCAACCACTTGTTTTATTAGGCATGGTATGGATAAGATGGCGTAAATGTTTTCCCTCTAGTAATTAAGTTTGTACCTTGATTTGTGGCCTTATCACGACGTCTTGCTAGTCTTCGATTTATGGTAGAGCTTAAGCTGTTACCGTCATTGTCAGAGCACTCACGGTAATCCAGGTTAACTCGTTTGATTAGAAAGGGAATAAAATTGTATCTATTTTAAAAGCACTTTAGAGTAATCAAAAGCTATATCCTTGTTTACGTGCGGTGGTAGGTTAGTTTATTCATAGCGTTTTCCATACAAACGTCATTTAGTTATATTTTAAATACCATGTGAACACATGGTATTTAAGATATAACTAAATCTCTCTCCCTCTCTCAGACTCTGTGAAATTTGTCGAGAAAATAAAACAATGTTGCAATAAAAAATGTAAAGAAAATAAATTCTGCTCGCGTATTTTGCGTGAAATATTTCACCCCTAAAGCTTAATATCTATGCTATGCCTGCGGTTTATTAGTATTTCGTTTTTATTTTATACGTTATCTCTAAATGTGTATATAAGTATATCCATACAAAATGAGTTTATAGAATAATGTTGTAACTACATTTTTTAATAATTTTTAAATAAATATTAGGCTCAAAGACATACATTACAAAATAAGACCAAGTTTGAGCACTTCGTATTAAAAATATAAGGAAACTACGTTTGTAAGGAAAGCCCTATGCAGACACTAACCGTCATTATTGTCTCAGAAGTAAAAATAATATGTAATACATGATTTTAGAAAATTATATTTGGTGGCCCGATTTATCAATCATGTAAATATTCCTATTAATAGTGTAGTGAATATATAATATAGTTACTATATTTAAATAGAAACTATATTATTCATCGGATATAATACAGGCAGAAGGAATGTTGTAGAATGTTTGGAAGAAAAGTTAGTCACAAAAAGGTCCGCCTAATATCCCGGCTAAGCCTACGTGCCGCCATAAATGCCAGTAAGTAGCCTGACTAAAAGAATATTCGCGAGATTCACTTCTACAGAAAGACACATCGGGTGATCTTGACTCTTCAAGTCTTAATATTCTTAATAAAAAATATATAATGTGTTGGTCTATTAATACTAATATAAGTCATGTTTTTTATCTCAGGATTTATACCCATTGCAAAATGTTTCAATTGTTAAAAGTTCACATGTTTAAATTGTACTGTCACCAGTCAACATAATTCTATTGATACTTGAAGTATTTCATTCATTGATAACTTTATCGAGCTATGAAAACAAGGTATAAATATTTTCTTGCATACAACCTAACGAAACTGTTGTTACACGATATTTTTGTATCATCATCTAATACGAATCAAATAACATTTTAGTCATTGCTCTTGTAGGAATAGCTGTTGCCATAACCAGTGACGTCTACTGTTTGTTTGTTCTGTCCGTTTTCAAGTCAACAAATAACGAACTGTGGGCAGATTATATCTACCTAGATTCCGGGTATGCTGTGTGTGGCTGTACCTTTGAGGTTGAATGCCTAACGGACGCGTCTGACTCTAGGCTTGGTAGTGCGGTCGGCCCCGGGTCTGTCCTGTCACTCAATCTTTCAGCAGATTACACATCAACAAATAACTGTACATGCACTTAGACACTCTTGCAAATTTCAGTCTACCAAGGTGTCAACCAACAATGTCGCCCTGCTTGAAAAGTCAAGCTAATACTATTCATGAGCCGACCGTTTTCAATTAAGTACCCAAAGGTAAAATGGAGGTTGTAAAGATATCCTGCGTATTAAAAATTACACCCTGGGATGTGGTTAGTGGATTTATGTGAATCGTTGTACCCAATAAAGTAGAAGATGTCTAATAAATCGTTGGAGGCACGGTCGAGCGAGGCGACACCTCCGGAGTGGGCGACTCTGCCGTTAGACGCGGCCCGGGGCAGAGGACCATCAATCCACTAACAGAATACGCCGGAATGGCAGAAAGCATAGATGCTCCTACTTTTTATACTTCTACAAACTGAAATACTCTGTAAGCATATTACTCTATAAGTATATTCGTTATTTTTAATATATTATATTATTACATCAGCCTGAATTCTCCTCTTGCTGAGCGAAACCCTCCGTTCATTTCTTCCAACTATATCGCTCTATGGTTTTGGCAGACCAAATTTTGTCAAAGGAGTCAAGCTCATTCTTTCACGTCCTTTTAGGCCGGCTATGGCCTATTTTATTAAATTAATTTAAACCCTAGTAGGACCCAGTCGATAGTTTTTGTTATACAATATAACTTATTTTGATATATCTCTAGGTATAAATAATTTAAAGCTATTTTATCTGTTTATGTGGACTTATTGATTCTAAAATATATTCTTGTCTAAATAACTTAGCCATAGAATATAAGATTACTAATAATTTAAGTTAATAAATGATTGGAACGGTATAATAAATTGCAATAAATTGCGCTGTGTTCTATTCAATTCTAATGTAGCAGTTGAAAGAGAAATCAAAAGCGAGTTGAAGGCTTTTCTTTAACGGTTTAATTCAAAACAAAAGATATAAACGTCCACCGTTCCTTACAAAACTATGCGTTCCTTATTTGTTTGTTCCTAGGCAAATGGCGGCGTCCCACATAGTACAGCATATCATTTATCTGGTATTGAATTAACACGTGTAACCCTAACTGCCAAGGTGAACGGTACAAATAGTTTGCAACGCGACCAACCATCCACGTACTTAACTTACGAGTACTTACATTCGACCTACTCTAGCTCGTGTCGGGTAGCTAGGTTCACAAGGGTCAGGTAAATAAGACCATAATGAAATTTGATATTACCACAGCATCCACTAAAATGTATGATATACAACAACAGTAAATTAAAATCATTACTGAACTCATTCAATGTCTAACAAAGGGTCACTGCGAATCGATATTTGCACCCGCATTTGTGTTTGGTATTTGTGTTGAACAGAAATCTATTGTAATTAATTTGCTGTCATTGTTCCAATGCTCTATTAGTTTTGCTAATGAAGTCTACTAAAATTAGATACGAGTCATATTGTACAGCATTCCACGATCTGAATCTGAAACATGCTTCGGTATTTCGATACTGTTCATTAATAGCTTTTGTGAGTTATATACTCCACCAGCTTACACCACACTTTAACCGTAACCATTTTACATTGTTTCTTAATTTAAAGTTAAGATTTAAATGAACAGTTCGCACTTTTATTACCAATAGGTAAGTTTTTGTATATGCGCAATGCGCACATGTGCGTGTGCACATTTGATAGGTTAGGCCTTAAAGGGTTCTTGCAAAATGATGGATTGTCTTATAACCCGACATACTTAGTGGTACGTCTAGAAAAGCGAACAGAAGCTCATTGTATTCAAAGGTTAGTATGTTTATTTGGACAGTGTGTTCATGCTTTTAAGTGGCACTTGCTGGGTCTTGTTTGAGGATTCAAGTGGAGGAAATTAATGTATCCTAATAATATATTCTTAAAAAATGCAAATGCAATTACATTTACTTAATACACACAAGTGACAAAATACAATTATTGTGCGGGATGCACAATGAAAATCAGTTAAAAGTACTTGTAGTAATTGAAAACAAATTATTAATATAAACTCATAGTAATAAACTGTTTAATTTCTAATAATTGAAAAAGTATCTATTGGGTTAGCTGGTTTTTTTTATGAGATAATACACAATTGTCCTCAGCCATGGTAACCAATAAGTATTGAGAATAATTTAAATACAAACATACCTCGAACAATATATTTATAATAAGATGACGGTGCAGAAATGTCTGGTCAGAAAGGACTGTCCTTAATATGAGCAGCTTCATAGCTTTACATCAGACATGCCCCCAAGCTTTTGGCAACCCTTTTCAGTTCAATTAAATTGTTGAATTGTGTTTTTGTTTAATAACTGCCTTTGTTAACTTCAATAGGCCTGAAATTGCGCGAAAGCAATCTAGAAACCAAGTTTAACCAAGGAGGAAATTGTGACACCCAATAGGGCTTGTGCTAAACAAATGTATCTAACAGACAATCTTGTTAATCGAAGGGTGAAAGTGGCCCTAAACATGGCGACTACGTACCTCGTTCGAACAAAGTTTACACTAGGAGTTACGTCTTTAAATGTCTTAGAATATTTTCTCCTAATTCCAGTAACCAGATTTTACTAGTGCCTACAAGATTTAACCAGTTAAACACTTACTGCAATGCTTGTACAGCCGATAGTGACACCCAAGCCGATCGTCATGACTTGATAGTGTGGTTTGAACGTAGTTGCATGCTCGATACCACCATCTGTAAATTACGTACCTTATTTCCTTTGTTAGCTTGCGTTTAATTTCCACAATTATTGTTTATGTGTGACATATTTCTGGTCTTGAAATGTGATAGAAAAAATTATGAAAAATTTATAGAAAATATAAATAGCTTCGATATATTTAGACAAAATGTAGAATAGAGTACAATAAACTTTACCAACGGAATTTATTGTTGTTTTCGAATGGCGTTAGACTGTGCGTGCGTGCAACTCGCAAAAGCAAATCCATCCCACACAATATCTATCCAATAAATATCCAAAAAGCTTGTTCTGCAAGCATTCCTCGTCCATTGTGTGCCTTACAGATATATCTTGCGTAAGGAGCTTGCGATTCCTGCGAGCTTTCGCCCCTGCCCACGCTACAGATGCTCGTCACTATTGATTGACAAAGTATCCATTACCGCTTTGGAACCGACTTTTATCTGAATCGATGCGACGTGAGAAGAAATGGACGAGGATTTACTTGACCGAAGGAATGGTTTGTATTGCCCGCGGTGACCAGTTGCCTAATGCAACGGTTGTACTGCGAAGCCACGGAACAGATACGATTTACAATCGGACTACAAGAGTCATTCTCATCGACGACATCCTCACCACCATCACACAAGTCACTGGAGCAGCTATGCCAGCGACCCAAGGTCCTTCTCCGCTACGTTAAGGAGTTGGGATGGCTTGGGTAGAAGCTGGCGGGGGAAATGCACAATACACCCCAAGCGGGACGTCAGTGCAGGACATATCGCCCCCAAATAGAATAAGAATAAGATAAGAATGCAACGGTTGACAAATCGCTCAATTGTCCCGGCTTGGAGGTTGTCGGGTCCCTACTAGTTGGGTGGCGAGTTGCGCAACCGTTGCCCACTTCTGACCGTTTGACGAATGCCGGAAGACATCCAACTTTATTGTGCTTTATTGCGATTGGACGGTGGTAAATGCGTCAGTGAAAATATTTTATTATTCTGTAGGAAATTGAATTGGATTTCAATACATCGTTTCTCGTAGCGTCGCGCTAATTTTTGTGACAATGTTCCTATGATAATAATATTTTTTGTAGGCATTTCCTTATTCATTGAAGCATAATATACGAATGTTTGTTTCAATGTTTATGCTAATAAAATATAAAAAAAGCTTTTAGAGTTGAAATACACAAAATAACTAAAATAAAATAATTATCAGTAATAATTCCGCCAGAACTTCTTACTAGGTACACCGAAGTGCCGTCTGAGACGCCACGTGAGAAGTTTTTGGGTGTGTTTCGATTCTACACGAAGCAACATCAGAAGGCGTTGAACCGAGAGCTGACCGATGCAGACAGCTGGAACACGCTGTAAGCTGCTTAGGGACAGATGTTTTATTTAATGTTGGTAGCTAGCCAGGCGATAATTCTCAAAATGCCAAAGCACTATACAATCGTTTAGTTTAGTTCATAAAATTTACGTAAAACGTGATTTGTACGATGTTTGTTAGTTAAAACAAATATTTGTTTAGTTGAAACATATTTGCTTGGGTGTTTGCATAATAATTTTCCGGCTCATAACATAGAAGGTGTTCGAGGCAGTAACTGAGAAGGAAACTTAATGCTAATGATGTGAGGCTATCCGAGTATTTTTATTTGTTGAATATAGCGTAATGTGTTTTAAAGATACTCCTTTATTTTTATCCTTGCAACTACGTACTTGCGTACTTAAGGACATGTGGGTATATTACCTACTTACTTATCTCCTTATGTTAATGGTCAATTATTTATTGACTTGGTAACGCAATAATCAAGCTTCGTAGGTAGGAACTGTTCTGTACTGTATCAGCCGGATCGTCCACTGCTTAACAGCCTTCATCACAGACCATTGGGTATTTGCCATAACTTCTACGCTTGGCAAACGACTTGGGTTGAACGCAGTGTAAGAATTGTAAGAAGTGTGAACTGCTTCCACCTTCCTGTGCCCATCTTCCAATATTTTCCCTAAGTTGCTTCTTACGACACTCACGACAAGATATATAAGGGTTGGAATCTTACCCTGGCACTCCACGTAGATAGATAGTACATTAGTATTCTGAGCGTCGTCAGGTTAACTGACTGACTACCTGACGACGCACTGACGCAACTGCACTGAGGAAAGTCTTAAAACATGAAAATGTCATCTGCATATTATAATTGGATGACGTATCTCGGTAAGAGATTGGAAGCGAATTTTTCAAATGTCATAGAGATACGGGAGAGTATCTATATATGGATCTAATATACTTATATGGAGAGTAGTCTGTCAATATTCAAAATGACAGATCCAAGATTGTGGCCCATAAAAGTTCTAAGTACAACTGAATCTATTGCTTAAGAGGAATCGAAGCAATTATATAATGGCCTTTTTGAATCTGCAACTCATTCTACAGACTGCATTAGTGGTTTTTTTCCCACATTTAGATTTTAGGAAAAGTTTCTATGGGTTACATTGAATTTGGAGTCGAGAATCGTTCTCCATCGTACGCTTGAAAAGTCTAGAAATACTGATGATGCTTTGTGTAGAAACGAAACGCGTCGAAAATTCTCCCGGTTTGGCTGTGTGGCGTTTGTGATGTCACGTCGGCTTAACAGGAAAATTAGATGGAATTGTGACTAGATATAATTTATTATATTTTTTAACTGTTTTACTAAAATATTAAATTAGGGTTTTCTTTAAATGTTTTATAAAATATTTGTTATTACTTAAGAAATGCCATCTCTGGCAATGTTTATACTTACAGTACTTGGTTATAATTTTATATTATATAATTTATTGTGCTTATAATAAGATAACTCATTCATTACGTTAAATTTTGTTACCTTTAAAAAAAAAATATAATTCAAAGTCAAAGTCGCCGTCTTTATTCATTACAAATTTGATTTAACGCACTCGTGGCATACCGTGAGGAAAAGTCACAGTAGGTCCACTGGAACTTTTACAGAATGTCCCTAGTTTTGTCAGAAAACAATCACCGAGATTTTCTGCTGCCAATTGCTCCATTTCCTTCACCTGGTATATAATTATCACCTTCATTTCTATTAATTTGTCTATTGTAACCTAAATTATTCCAGCATACCTTTCATAACTTCCTTACTTGCATTTTTAGTAGAAGCAAAGAGTTCATCAAAATTTTAAACATAAGCTATTACTGAAAATTGAACATAAGGTGTTGTACCCTTGAATTATTCAGATGCTAGTATCAAAATAGGAATCTAGCAGTACTTATATCACGACTGTTCTATAAGGGGGAAAGGTCAACTGTTGTCGCTTCCAAACCGTACAGGACCAATTTAATGCAACCAGTTCAATATTTCCATACAATAATACATTGTTACGTCCAAGGCTAATTGAAATAAGCCATGTGCCATTTGAAACGTCTACGGCCGTTATCATAGGACCCTTCTTAATTAACTGTATGAATGGAATTTATGGACTGGTATATCACAGGTTGTGAAACTTTTTGGGACTTACCCAAGTACGAATTGAATACTTATTACCGTGTTGTTTCAGTTCTTTCAATCAATATTTTGCTTACCAGTACATTAGTAATAAAAATATAATAAGTATTAATTAATCTGAATGGTATGGGATATGGCATATTGGTACATTAGCAATAAAAGTTAAGTACCTACCTATATATCATAAGATCTATGCCCTTTTTTATAGCTGATGAGTTAGCGTTTGAACACTATCTTGTCTGATGTTAAGTCTTGCTGTGGGTGAAGATATAATTCAGGCTAACCCAGAATTACTGGCTCTACCTTCTCTGTAATGGGTTTAAACAAAATAAACTTTCTGTTAGTATAAGAACATATTCCAATATCTATTTTGACGATTGTCCCATTCATTGGTCACTAGAAATTGATCGAGCAAAGTAAACGTTTCCAGTGTTGATCAGGATATTTCGTTTATTTCAATCAATATGTTTTTTTTTTATCTCTACAATATTGAATCGTGTGACAAAGGAATCTCGGAATGTTTGGTGAAACAACCGGCGGGAGGCAACAGGCATACTCCGCGAAATATTTCCCAAGATACATTGGCACGAGTGCGATGTGGCGATATCTTAGGAGCGCGCCAGTTCGAATCGTCTATCGACTCTATGATCGGCTCCATCGAGGGGTCACGCGCGTTAAACGTAAATCAACATATCTCGCGACGGGAGATCTAGCTGGGCATGCGGCCGACCAACAAAAACGGAATTTTATAGCCGTAACACTACACCCGGGAAAAAAGTAAATAAATTGGACGGGAACGAGTGAACGGTCGAGCTTACGGCGATCCTACAACGACCACTTAAACGCCCTGTCGAACGAATACCTACTTATCTAGTAAAATGTGGCCGGGCTTTATCAACTCTTAACAGAACTTGTTCCTTTATTAGGGCAGGACTCGCTCGAAGCTACCTACTTTTCAATCAGCCTTAAAATATGTGGCTTTGTTTGTTTACCTCTAATTATGACACTATGCTTCTCACTTATATGTTATATGTATAAGTATATATTTGAAGCACTCGTAGCGAAGTTTGTTAAGCCATTCTTAACCGATCAGCTAAGTTAAACAACGTTCGCCGCTAGTGACATTACTACTGAGCGCTTCCGTACTTCGGAGGACGTGTTAAGCCTAAGCATGTAGTTAAGTCGTCGGTCTCGGTTGTTGTCTTAGGATGGCAGTCGTTACAACATGGCGGTAGGACATTATGCGGATTCCCGCTTGGTTAGCTACCACCCTCAAGTAGAAAATCTGTCGCCACGCACCTAACGGTGTGTTCCGGCTGCTGTCCTTGAGAGCTAATAATTCTAGGTTATTCTGGACAACATCTTCGACCACATCATCACTTACCATCGGGTGAGACAGTGGTCAAAGGTTAGCCTACAATATAGAACGTATATATTTATGAGAGAGTGAGTGTGTGTGTTTGTTATTCACTGAGTAATTCCTAAAGAAGTGTGATACATGCGATTACACGCCGCGGGGGGGAGATAGTATTATAAGTGTGTGTATTTTGTCGCTATTTAACCAAACGGCAGACTTCAGACTTTGATGAAACTTGGTAAGAACATATTATAGCCCTTCAGTCTCGGATTAGGACACGGAGTACCTACTTCGTGTCTTAATACCTTTTAACCTTTAAGTTCTTATTTACTGAGTTGTTGCCAAGGGAGCGCGATTTTACCGATTACCACGCGGGCGAACCTGTGGCCGGAAGCTACTATTATATTAGTAAAATAAAACCAAGCGTGTGTATGTTTGTTAAGAAAGCTAAGTTCGCTTCCTAACGGCTAAAATAATTTTGATGATACTTGGTAGGTAGGGTAGGGTAGGTAAGTTGAACAAGGATCCTTTTAATCCCGATTTACAGAGCAGTTCCAGAGTTACCGAGATGCGATGCCACGGGTTCCTAGTAATTGATAAATGTTTTCCCAACAATAAGGCATTATGTGTTAAAGTGTGTTCCGGCAGCAGTCCTTGAGAGCCAGTGAAATTTCAGGCACATGAGACTTAACAACTATGTCTCAAGGTGGCGGGCGCAGTGCAATTCGTCACTTGTGCTGAAATGTGTCTGTCCTAGGCAGAGGTTAGTTAGGCTTAACATCAGGTGGACCTCGAGCTTGTTCCGTCACAATAACATAAAAACAGAAAAAAGAGTCACCAATCCATTACTTACCCACACATGAGATTGTAGTTAACTAACATGGCAATAACGAAATACAAGAAGTCATTCTTTGAAAGGAAATCTATAGCACGTTCATAAAGCCTGTGTTTAATACTACTATAGCTATTATTATAGGTAGCTATCTACGAATCTCCTAAATGTAATAAAATAAACTAAAAGCCAAAGTGAGGAATATATACAAGCTGTGAACGATATGTAGTTGTTATGAGCAGAAGTCGTAGTATCTCTTTAACATAAAACCTACTTGATTTCAGCAAAGCAACAAACATGAGCTTTAAATTAACGCTGCGGCTTGCACTACTTTCATAAACCCTGTCGAGAAAACTCCTTGTTAGTTAATTGAACTAGCATATTTGATGTATCAATTAAGCAAATATTCGCTTTATGTCAATTTTATTAAGGTTGATGTCATGGATGGACGGCAGGGTGCTTTCTCTGGAATGTCGGGCAACTGTCGAGTACGTTTATAGTATAGGCTAGTCACAACATATAACCAGTATGAGTAGACGCGATTGCTGACATTACCTACCTACATTTCCATTTTCCTGTCGAAAATTTTCACAAATACTCCGTAGCTTACATTTGTGCCCGTTTATAGCAAAACGTTCGTTTTCGTAAAGTGGGATTAAAAAATCCGTGAGTATTTACACCTCTATCAACTTTATTATATTAACTACATTGCAATGTAAATATGCTTTACATTACAGTGGAATGATATTAAAAGTAATACTCAAAAGGTACTACATATCTAATATTCTACAGAACTTTAGTCTTTCTTAGTGAAATACATTGACCTATATTATACTAGACGCGACATCTCAAATGAGGATAATCGACTAATGCAAGTATGCCGGCCGGCAATATTGAATATAATATTGAAACCAATGACAATTTGTATATGAATATTTAACAAAATTATCACAGTAAAACGAACATGGCTGAAATTTCGATTGTTCGTTCCGTTATTGAACTGTCGAGCTAGATGGTACGATTGTATAAAAAATATGTGTAATAGAATATCTCCCTTATACGCTATGTTAAATTCGTTTTGCTAACACTGATGAGTTATAGATGGCAAGTGGACGTAAAACAGCATTTACGTGTTGCCATCTCAACAGTTAGTGCAAAATATGCTTGGGTGTACGGTCAATTAAGGCGCCCCGCCCTATTTTGAATAGTTTTGTTGTTACTAATTTACCTTTCAAAGGGATCATATTTACTTTACATTTTATTATTTTACTGTATGTAGTGTACAAACAAGGCCGATTTGTAGAAATGCGCATCAATAGTCAACTGTGGAGGGGCAAACCTTCGAGAGGGAACAGGTCTGTAGTAGCATATATATAAGATTGGCCATTGGTTTGTTATGCAACACTGTTACTTGGAAGGAGAGTTAATACGAAGTTTTACTCGTTCGGGAATCAATGGATACAAATGGCTGATAGTGGCTGATAGCTCATTGCTAGCAATTAAAAGGGTCACGTACAATATTCAACAGCAGACGTCCTCCGACTGGTAAAAAAACGATGCTTTATTCAAATCCAACGTAAACGAATAGGTTCATAGATCCCATACTGGTACTAAGGTGCTCTAGCGGAGAACTGAGACCGGATCGAGATTCGATCCGTATCTTCGCAATTGATGGTTATCATGACAGTTTTACGTGGCGTGTCTCACTGCCAATGGATTCACTGTAACTATATCTCGATCACACCATTTATATATTTTATGACTAATTATTCAAATTTATTTAAACTGGCGTTACATTAGCGGGACTTGCTTGCTATACTTTGTGTTTCATTCTGTCATAATTTATGGGTTCGTTTCCTAACTTCTTACTCGAATTTTTCACTTCGAACGTATGGCATGATAAGTTTCTTCATTCTGTATTATAATGAGTAACTACAATTTTGTTACTTTTAATGTTTCTTAACGCAACTTTGAAGTTATGAAATTATATTATTTTATCACAAATACTTATTAGTTAATATCAAAATATCAATCTTACCGATTATACCATACCACATAATTTGATGCTAATTAGACGACTAGAATTCACGTTTGTAGCTTTGTGATTGTATCTGTTGATTTTCGTACATTATAGCCATTGGGACGTCCACTCAGCGGATAAGTCGATAAGAAAATCTACTTGAAAACTTAGCTACGGATTGAAAAGAAGTGAAACAGCGAGGTAAGCGCTAAAAGCATCGAAAGATAAGTGCAGAATCGCCTTTACCGAGTGATAGCACTAATGAACCCGTGTCGCCGTCTCAGAAGTGGCACGGTTTGAACGATGGCACGCCATTAGAGGGAAACTCAAGGCCAGTGGAGGGCGGACAGCTAACCGTAATTATCTTAAACAAACCTAACTGAAAGGCGGATATATCGCAGCAATACTCGATTACTTTTTACAGCGACGATGGATGGTCTTGCGGTAATTAGAGAGTATTTTGAGTTTAACTGTACGAAAAGTAAAGTTATTTCACTGACTAGGCTAATATCTTGAGAATCATTTCGTAGTGGCAGTGCTTATTGAAAATTATAACCAGTAAGGGATAGAATCGGAATGATAATCGAATTTTGTTGAAAAAGAATTTAGTTACTTCACTTTGGAAACTATCGCGAGTTTTATCCATATTAACTTATTAGGAACCGACCAAGTTACGCAAGTCAAAACAGTCCGAAACTGGTCGGAATCTTTCCGGTAAATATAACGCGGGTCCTAGCCGGTTCCTAATAAGTTAATAGAGAATTTAGTAACGAAATGTGTGATTTATAGTCTTAGAGGCAAATCATTGTTCAAGAAACCACGTTTCGCCACTTAATTACCTAAAAATAAGGAACAACATATAGACCTTTGTATGACACAATGTTACCCATTGTGAGATCGGTTGCTTAGGCTAGCTATCATTCTTAAGTAGATAATAGTACGCCAAGTACTTAACGGAATATCCCTACAGCTGTTCATGAGAGCCACTAATTCAAAATTAAGCTTGTTGAAACCTTCAAACATAAAGTATACTTTTACCAATTTTGGTCAAATACTAACTTATCAGCAAAAATGCTTTGATCGCAACGGCGAATATTATTTAAATTGAAGGACTATAACTACTGGGCAAGTTTTGGACTACTATAAGAAGCGCTCGTAGCGAAGTTTACTTAGCTGTTCTTAACCGATCAGCAAAGTTAAGCAACGTCGCCCGCGGTCATGAGTTGGATGGGTGACCGCTTGTGACATTACTACTGAGCGCTTCCGTGCTTCGGAGGGCACGTTAAGCCGTCGGTCCCGGTTGTTGTCTTAGGATGGCAGTCGTTACAGTACGGTGGTACGGCATTTTGCGAATGCCCGCCTGGCTAGCTACCACCCTCATGTAGAAAATCTGTCGCCAAGCACCTAACGGTGTGTTCTGGCAGCTGTCCTTGAGAGCCAGTACTTCTAGGTTAGCCTGTACAACATCTTCGACCACATCATCACTTACATAGTGGTCAAAGGCTAATCTATCAGGCATAAAAAAATAAAACTATCCAAATGTGACGGTGTATGTAAACAGCAGTCATGTTCGCATAGATCATGAGGATATACCTCGGATTGCATTACGATAGCGTCCATGACTGTGGGACCGCTATAATGATGGATTAGTATGTTTAGAAAGGGCCACTGGTTCCTGGTGAAGGCTGGTAGTAATTGCACGCACATTTAACTATTTTATAATTGAACGCGTCCATATCAATCTAGTAAACATCTAGTTCGTTTAACCGATTGATTTAAGGTGTATAAACTTGACTTATTTCCTTGGGTTTATTAGATCTGGTCTTAACTGTAACGTTTATCATGTTTATGATTGTGACCTGAAAAGAGTTGTTCCTCTTTTGAAATACGTAGAGACTATACAAGTAGTAATTTTAGCAAATGTTAGAAATATGTTAGTGATTACAATAGGTACACGGAACGACACTTTTATTTTTTAATATTAATAGTAGTCATGATAACGCTCAAAGTTTAAGTAACTTTTGAATAACCTAAATAATAAAATCATTCATTCAATCCTAAGTCGAATTGGTGTCGGGAACGGAGGTCGTAGAGTTTAGTACCGACACAGAATGTAAGATAAATAGTATTTTATTCATACAGATCGAGATCCCTGCCAAGTCCGACCCGCACTTGGCCAGTTTTTATTATTTAATATTATACATTTCAAAAATACAAACCGGCTAAGTAGGTATGCCAAGTGAGGCCTCATATTTTAAATTATAATAACACCAAGTTTGACCTTACATATGTGTCACCGTTTTTGCGTTAGAGTAAAAAAAATGAGGGTAAAAACAATTTTCTCAATTGTCCGACCCACTTTTGCTTTTTTTATTTCTCGATTCAGATTTAAATACTCCAATAAGTATATTAAAAAATATAGGTAATTTACTAAAATTTTCCAAAATTTTACTATAATTTAAAAAATATATAATATAATTACGTGTTCAGTATTTCTCCTGTTATTTCTTTTTATTACCGCTCACTGTTCAACATCCTCTGGTGATACTTATAACACAATATAGTTGTACATTGTTGCATATTGTTTGCTGATGACACTACAATAATTGTAAAATGCGACAAAAATAATTTTCCAGAGCAAATATTAAAAAATACCATATCGGAAGTAGTAAATTGGAATAATGAGAATAATTTAAAAATTAATATGAATAAAACTAACTTAATCCAATTTAATTCCTATAATACTGAACCAATTAATCTTGACAACATATGTTATAAAGATCAAAAAGTTGACGAGGTGCATTCCATCAAATTCTTAGGTTTAATATTGGACAAACATTTAAACTGGAAAGAACACATAGCAGCGGTAAAACTCCATCGCTTCGTTTTTGCTCTCAAGAGACTGAGGCAGACCGTGTCTACTGAGGCTGCGTTGACAGCTTATCACGGGTACGTTTCTTCGGTCCTCAGTTATGGGTTGATTATGTGGAGAAGCTCAGTAGACTCCGAAAAGGCGTTTAAAGTGCAGAAACGGTGCATTCGTGTAATTAACAAATCGTGGTACTTAGATACATGTAAACCTTTATTTCAACGAAATAACATCTTACCGCTTCCATGCTTATACATTAGAGAAGTGTGTATTTTTGTAAAACGTTATCCATCATATTTCAAGGCACGGAGTGAAGTTTACCCAAGACAAAAACGTAATCAATATAAAAATTTATTATATCAACCTCGGTGCTATAAGGACATTTATAGAAGAAATGTGTATAATATGTGTATTTTAGTATTTAATAAGTTACCTGATGCGTTGAAACAACTAGATGGACAAATCTTTAGAAAGAGGCTTAGTAAGTGGCTATTAGATAATTGCTTTTATAGTGTAAAAGAGTATTTAGAATTTCAAGGGATTTACAAATGTTAACTGACTATATTTAATTTTAGTAATAATTATTGCGACTTGACAAATATTTGCACGTCTGCTTGCAGACTGAATACTAATGCGGCACATTTGTACAACAACTCAAAATGTAATATGTAATGTTTGTATTCTGGCAAATAAATTATTTGAATTTGAATTTGAATTTGAATACAATTTGTGTTTTTTTTTTTTTTTTTTTTTTTTTTTTTATACACAAAGGTGGCAAATAATCATACGGCCCGCCTGATGGTAAGCAGTTACCGTAGCCTATGGACGCTTGCAACACCAGGGGTATCACTCGCGCGTTGCCGACCCTGAAGAAATCTCTTCACGCCCTTTTTGAAGAACCCCATGCTGTACTCCATCGGGAAAACCACGGCGGGGAGCTCATTCCACAATCTGAGCGTCCGCGGAAGGAAGCTCCTTTGAGCCCGCACAGTACGAAACACTTCTGGTTTCAATGTGTGGGGTTGGACTCCCCGTCGATGGCGAGAGTTGCGATGGTGGAAAGTAGCCGTGGGCATCAAGTCAAACAATTCCTTTATACAAACGGTAGAACACACATAAGGAGGCAAAGTCTCTCCTCAGACTAAGGGGTTCTAAACTGCTTGTGAGCTCGGGATCGTCAACAATTCTGATGGCACGTCGCTGAACCGAGTCTAAAGGCCCAAGCTGGTATCCAGGTTCTCCCGCCCACAGATGACAGCAGTACTCCATATGAGGCCGGACCTGCGACTTATAAAGTTGCAGCCTTTGTTTGCCCCGATGTGAAGTACTGCCTCGCTCTGTTGGGCACTCCAAGCTTTTTGGAAGCCAGCTTCACCTTGTCCTCCAAGTGACTCCGGAACAAAACGTCGCTGGAAATGTCGATGCCAAGGATCCCGATGCTTTGACTGAAGTTTAGGAGAGTGTTCTGGAATTGTGGAGCTACATGGCGAAAAATGATCCCTTATTCCTAGACTAAAAGTAACCTCATCCAATATAATAATTTATGCACAAACTTAATGATCGCAAAACACTTAATAACGGAATTGTAAAACCAAAAAGCGATTTCAACATAAGAGCCCACTTATGCATTATTACTTTGCCCTAGTTTAAGATCACCAACTAGATTTACTACTGTACCTGGTAATCAAGCTTTTACGATTATAATCATTTTAATTTATAATGACTGTTTGAGTTATCCTGTCGCAAGACAGGCCGTGCGCGTCATACTTCGTGTTCGAAGCTTATTTCTAGAACTCAGTAAACTTTAAATAATATTTTGTTATTGGAAAATGTACAATCGATTTTTGTGTGGTGGTAGGGCATTTGCGATTGTTCATATTCATATTAATTTATTGGTATTATTTTATACACGTCAACACTTTAAATAATTACGTTGTTAAAAAAAACTTAATCTCAATCATATAACAATATAATGTATATAACAGGTATACATTCATTTTAGTCAAATAAAAATCATAAAATATTTCTTATGAATCATTAACATAACTCAATAATCAATAAAAAAGTCTTAAATAACTCTACAATCTATAACAATGCCAATAATTTAAATTTTGATTGCCTGCCTGGCTAGCTACCACCCTCAAGTATTTCATCGCCAAGCACCGGGTATTCTGGCACTTACCATTAGGTGAGATACTGGTCTAAGACTAGCCTATCAGCTTTAAATTATTACAAAAAAATATGTTATATAAATATAAATTTTCAAAGAGTTCTAAAGTTTAGTTTGATAAGAAATCAGTTATTCAGAAGTTATCATAATATTATGTAGTAGGTCATTAAAGCTTAACGGCACCATATTATTTAGTTTCCAAATAATCATTGGATAGCATTAATAAATAAAATGTTAACCAGCAAATAGTCAGCTGGATGTGCGGCAAGCCACTACTCACATGGGTTTTAGTAAGCTGTTACTGTACAATAAGCTTTTTAGTTTAAGTTCTGTAGCGTGTATATTACTGACTAGGATGGTTGTCGTCAGACCAGCGAATGGGCACAACATAGTAGTCTTGTTTTAT
Organism: Plagodis pulveraria; assembly: GCA_963890685.1. Classification (NCBI taxonomy): domain Eukaryota; kingdom Metazoa; phylum Arthropoda; class Insecta; order Lepidoptera; family Geometridae; genus Plagodis; species Plagodis pulveraria. The sequence goes on along the minus strand of OY982958.1, from coordinate 15,837,350 downwards.
TTATGAAAACATCTCTTGTGTCTTTAGTTGTCTATATAAAAATTGAGTAACTAATAACATTATTGATATTTGTTTATTTTTACGATGCATTTAAAACTATCTTACATAGAACGCAGTTTAATTATTCGTATTTTAGTCGTTGCTCAGTAATTGATTACTAATTAATTACATGTTTTCTTGGCCAAGAGGCATCTTTACATTAAATTATTTCAAAGATAAATTATATATTCATTGTTTGACGGTAAATTCAAAAAATATTATTACTAACTTAGGCTGAACTATATGAAATTGTAAAATTATATACACGAGAATTATTACTGAATCTCATTTTTAATCCAACTTAAATAAATAAAGGATAAAGCTAAGATTGCTTTTTACCCACACAGTAATAGAACCAACTATAAAACAAATAAATATTTGCATATCTACGTAAATAAAATAAAATGATAGAATCGCGTTGATATTTTGCATCGAAAAGGGTATAATAATGCCAAGGCTCGTAAAGTTTTCGAAATAATGTGAAACAGTGCAAACTCATGCTGCGTTTCACGATTACCGCCATATTGAAATGTTGACGACAAGCATTTTCCCGTGACTTGACCCGTGCTGTACCCAATGGCAACAATTTTACATTTCCCCAAAAGTAGAATCCACGTCATATATATATAATAATCCTCCCAATTAATAATTAATTGTCTGATAGACAAATAAAATTCTGTGGATTATATTATTTCATATCAAAAAAAACCCCAAATGATTTTTTGATAAAATTTCGAAGAAATACTACAATGTAGCCAAAAAAATTCAGTTGTAATCGTCAATGACTTCTAAAGTAATATTTTGTATACTCTCCCAATAATGTAAGTGTACCAAATAATTCAACCTTATTCTGACGAAATGAAACACTGTTTCAACTATTTTTAAATATTTGTAAATAGTTTTACAAGATGCAGCCAACTAGTTTGTAGATTAACTTCGTTCTTCATGGGTCTTTAACACATCGCGAAGAAACTATTCTTTATTATTTATTATTATATCCACTTCTGGGCTCCAATCTACCAAAATTATGTATGTGACGAGTATGTACATATTGGTAATGAGACAAATAACATTTTCAAATTGATACCTAATATTTGTATAGGATGTTTTATCGAGTCCTTTCCAAAGTATTATAAAACCTATTAGTTTTTCATTTATCTGTATTGTAACATTCTCTTTCAGGATGCTTATAATGATAATGTTATGTACCTATATGTTTTCTGTTTTATATTTCAACGGAACTATTTGAAAGAGTTTCTATACAAATAGCAATACTAGCTTTCCGTTCGCGGCTCCGCCCACGCGTATGTCGGTTATCGCGCAAAACCATAAACTTTTTTTTTTGCGCAGTTGAATAAAAACTATCATATGTCCTTCACGGGTCCCAAACTATTTCCATACCAAATTTCATCCAAATCAGTCCAGTAGTTTAAAGTTTATTTGTTGCATACAAAAATACAAATCTTTCCTTTTATAACATTAGTGTAGATGTAGACAACGAATAAAATACCTCCTTAAACTGACAAAAAAGCTATATGATCTTCTCTTTTAAAAATACTTGAAAAAATATGTATTACTCCCCAGTGGTATTTCAGGTACAAGTAAAACAGACTGACAAATAAAGGTTTTATGTAAATATACGAGAGATAAGTACGTCTGGCCAGCAAGGGGTCCACCCAATTAATAAAATGCGACACCCACTGCGATTTATGATATTTTTATTAAGTCCAGTGCCATATTAATTTTACGCTATTGCTTTATAAGATTTTGTTCTTGGTTTGTTTACAATGTTTAATGTTCATATAAAGTACATTCCAATATTTTCACTTTTCTTTGATGAATTAAATCACTGGTCTACCGATGCATTCCTAACAAATATTGTAATATAATTATGTGTGACTTTGATACGCCTCTATGTTTAGCTACAATATCTTCTTACCCATGTCATGGGTTTTGCACAATAGTTATTATGTCTCTAACAACGCAAGGGGCAACGCAATATCTTAATGTATATAGTTTTAGATATTTGTTTTCCTTTCTGATAAAAATACAATACAATAGTACCTACTACTCTTTATTCCAAAACAATTTACAAATGTTTCAAATATTAAATATAAACAATAAAAACCCTTACAAAACCGTATTACAATGGGCAGTCTTATCGCTATAAAAGAGATTTCTTCCAGACAATCTTTGAATGGACAGAATCAGAAATAGGGAATAGGCGGTTGGTGCACCTTGTAATCATACACAAAACTTTTACTAGTACTTTAATACAAGTCCTAATACATAAATATCAATAGAATACACCAATATATACCATAATACATATTAATGTATACACACACTATTTTTACTTGATTTTCTACTTGAGGGTGGTAGCTAGCCAGGCGGGCAATCGCAAAATGCCCTTCCACCATGCGGTGAAGCTCTAGTCGGCGGTGGGGATCGAACCAGTGACCTACGGCACGGCAGTCCATAGCTATCACCGCTTGGCCATCATTGTCTCAAGTTCTTTATAATATTAGTATAGACTATAGATATAGATTAGTATAGAAGTATAACACAAATATCAATACATTTATTGCTGAAAGTGTTTAATTGGGATATTAAATTGAATATAAAAATGGTATGAGCAGGTATGAATCACTTTATTGGTATATTTTTATGAAAGTCGATCAGTAAACCTTCAATATAAATTGAATCAGGTTGGTAAAGGTAGCTTAATTGATTAAGGCATTTAAAAACACAACATCTCGTTAACGGCATTAAACACGTTAAAGGACTAAATCATAAAGTTTTTTTTATGTGTATTTACAACACTCAGAATATAGACAGTAAACTTGTGAAATATTAAAAACTCCCAAAGTATACTCGTAGCAACGTCCGCCGCGGTCGTGAGTTGGATGGGTGACCGCTAGTGACATTACTACTGAGCGCTTCCGTGCTTCGGAGGGCACGTTAAGCCGTCGGTCCCGATTGTTGTCTTACGATGGCAGTCGTTATGGCATGGTGGTAGGGCATTTTGAGAATGCCCGCCTGGGCTACCACCCTCAAGTAGAAATCTGTCGCCAAGCACCTAATGGTGAGTTACGGTAGCTGTCCTTGACAGTCAGTACTTCTGGGTTAACCTGAATAACATCTACAACGCTTACCATTAGGTGATGTAATGGTTAAAAGCTAACCTATCATGAAAAAGAAAACAAATTAGGTACAAAGAAAATAAAACTGTGTAATTTATTTTAAATAGTTCAGTAAGTTTTTTTTTAAAGCAGACGGGATCGCGCAGGTGTTAATGCTACAAATAAATATCTATTTCTTATTATATACCAAGTCAAAAGTAGTCATGAAATATACCAAGCCAATAATAGCGTTAACGATCGTATATTATATCAACTTACACAGAGTCCTACAATAGGCGCAAAATTATAGACATAATAACTAGCTATTGGTTTTACCGTAATCACGTAAATCTTCGTTCTGTTTGAAGTTATTTATCTAGATTTTACGAGTTCCGACCTGAAAGATGAGTTCTTCATCTATTCATTGGCATTTGTAATTAGATGCACACGCTTAATTGGCAGATAATCTAATGCCATACTTCGAACTGGCTTTGAAATGAGAAATTTAGCTATATGACTTCAAAAAGGAGATTTTCGAATCGGCTTGAACTTTTTTATCATTAAAGAACTTCATGTCGATTCGGTCGAAAAAATTATAATATGAATTATCGTGCATAACCTTTTTTACTCGATCATCGGTTGTCAATTAATAGAATTTCAGTAACTACGTATGCCAAAATTGAATCAATTTAAAAGTTTTATAACTTCGTTGGTCAATAAACCTAATAAATGCAGTCCGGACTTTGGAAATGTGCCCAGTAGATGGCAATAGGCTTGTTCGCCATTATATGGGATTAACACATATCTAGCGAAACTTGGTTGTATTATATCTCTGCCTACTTTTTTGGGTTATAAAGGCGTTACACAAATGGGTATGTTTGTTCATTGAATTACCTTCAAATCGATAATTTTATGTGTATGTAATTTAGTAGGAACATAGTGATATACACTCGAGAGCAATGAATCCGGGTCACTTAAAGAATCCTAAAAATCTCGGAAACTAAAAATGCTAGGTTAATGCAATAAATTGTATTTAATAGACAATGTAATACTCCTTAAATGAAGGTATTAAAACTTCTTAGTTATTGTAAAGTTATATCATAAAAAAATCAAATTTGAAAAAGGGCCACTTTCGAAGATGGAACTACAAAATTACAGCATTTGGTTTTGCTTTTGTTTGTAATCTGTCATTTATGTGGGTACATAAACCATGTTGATAGTGCTCTATATTCATTATTCAAGCTGAAATTATGTCGCTTACGCCTGAAGAATGCACCAGAATACTTACAATGCTGGAAACCGGCCGGAGTCAGCGCGATACAGCCAGGACTGTCGGTGTGTCGCTGTCAACAGTACAAAGAGTTCTCCGACGTTACAAAGAAACTGGTTCTAATCTACGCAGACCAGGAACGGGCAGAACCAGGTGTACCACAGCACGAGAAGACCGATACTTGGTGAACACCATGCTTCGAAATCGCTTTCTCACAGGAACTGAACTCACCAATCAGTTTCGACGCCTCGGAGGAAGTAACCCAAGTGCATGGACAGTAAGACGTCGGCTTGCTGAATCTAACTTAAAACCCCTTAGACCTGCAAACGGCCCTAAACTGGAGCGTGGGCATCGTATTGCGAGACTAAGATATGCCCAGAGCCACGTAAATTGGAGTATTGAAGATTGGTCAAAAGTTATGTTCTCCGACGAATCAAAATTTATGCTCTACAAGCACGATGGAAGACACAGAGTGTATCGAAGACCAGGGGAAAGATTCAAGCAAGCATGCATCGAAGAAAAAGTAGCCTACGGTGGTGGGTCTGTACTTGTGTGGGCCGGAATTTCTTCTGAAAGTCGCACAGAGCTGGTGATCATAGAAAACGGCTCTTTAACTAGCGTAAGATATGTGGAAGAAATCCTCAATGATCACGTTGGTCCATTTATGGTCAATTTAGGTGAGGATGCTATATTTATGCATGACAATGCCCGACCTCATACAGGTAGGATTGTGAATGACTACCTTCAAGAGATGAACATTACTCGTATGGAGTGGCCAGCGCGCAGCCCGGATATCAACCCGATCGAGCATGCTTGGGACGAGCTAGGCAGATGCGTAAAACAACGAAACCCTCCCCCAATCACGCTTCGTGAGCTCAAAATTGCTCTCACAGAGGAATGGGAGAATATTCCCCAAAATCGTATAAGGAACTTGGTGTACAGCATGCCAAACCGCGTAAACGCAGTAATGGAAGCACGAGGAGGCAATACGAAGTATTAAAATTCAAGAAAATCGTAATAAAGTTCAAAAATTTCATGTTTCCTATTTTTGTTTTAAGGAGAGATCAGCAGTTTTTTTCTTTATGTAATTTTGTGTTAATAAAATGTATGGTGACTCATATTTTTTTTACTTTCATTTAAGGAGTATTACATTGTCTATTAAATACAATTTATTGCATTAACCTATCATTTTTAGTTTCCGAGATTTTTAACATTCTTTAAGTGACCCGGATTCATTGCTCTCGAGTGTATTTAACGAAAATCAATTCCTATACAAGCTAAAACGGTTCGTCCATGTGTTGTTAGAAAAATCAGTAGGTACGAGTATATAGTAGGTACCAGCTCCGTCTAAATAACTGGTAATCAGTAATCTGTTTAATTATGCATATAAAAATTACTTACTCAAAACGTTTACACCAGGAGCACATAAACCTAGTCCTCATATAAGTCTCAAATAGTAATCTAGACCTTATTCTTTTAATTGCACTGGTATTGAAAAGTTAGCAATCATTTTATTTTTCTATGTATAAAGGCATAGGATATGTTTAATCTTCGTTCGTATGTATGAAGCGTGCTTTAGCTACAATATCCTCTTATTAGTGTTAAAAAACGGTATTTGGGTAAGAGTTCGTTAGCCTGGATTTGTCGAACGGGAATCGAACCCGTGCTTGCGGCCGTCGTGTCTCCAGACAAGGATCTCGTTCCATTGTGTGCTCTAGACTCGATAACATTCTACTTAACGGCAAAACTTTAATTCGGACAGTAATTCAACTCGCGCACTTTTTGGAGTTAAGCCAAAGAGCTTATGTATACCTGTATCAATAGATTGATAATGAAATCAAGTTTTGAATTGAATAAGTGACCTACCCTGATATTACTTTTGCTCCTGTTTTCCAGCAACTGGATGTTCTATGCTGTTAACGTTGCACTGTATTGAAGGCTAAAAAATACAGAATAGACGTTTAGATTAAAACTTCCGTTTCCAGGTTATGGGTAGGATCTGTGAGGTTAGAGTGCACTTAGATTTTTCCATAAAAACGTTGAAAATCTTTCGCCAAGCACTTAAAGGTGTGTTCAAGCAGTTGTCCTTGAGAGTTAGTAATTCTAGGTTAAGCCTATTAACACCTTCGACCACATCGTCACTTACCATCAGGTGATATCTTACCTATCAGCTATAAAAAAAGTACTTTCGTCATATTTTAAATATACCAAATGTATATATTATATCCTTGATTCTAAAATCGGTGATTCTAGTTTTCAGTTTGCCCCAAATTATCTATTTCCAAAATATAATAAGAAAAATAATAAGGCAAAGCTGCGCGTGTAAGCACTATACTTGCGTTTTCAATTAAATTGTCCATCTTACAATAAGCGCAGCTGCTTGATGGTTTAATTCAAATAAAAAGACAGCGGTACTTATGCCGACGTCTTGCTAAGAATACTACTTTTTTAGTAGAAGTAGAACTCTTTGTGTGTATTCCTCCGTGGAAAAACTGTCACCATTAATTGCTATTTCTACCGCCAAGCACTTATGTTCGCGATATTTTATTCTGGTTTCAAGGGTATGGTTGCCGGTGGAATACAGGCGCATAAGACATAACAACTTTATGGCGCAGTGCACCACTTGTGACGAATTGCAACTGTTATAGGCAGAGATTACGGCTTAATAACAATTGGGCCTCGTGCTTATTCCATCGCTTAGCAATAATGAAAAAACAATTGTGTGAAAGTTTATCCTTGCGTTTAGCAATTCTTATATTACATGACGATATGGATCAGTTATAGGCAGAGGTTACCACTTAACACCAGATGGGCCTCATGTATTTTCCGTAACAATAACATCAAAAAACGTTCTAGATTTTTCGTCTATACCTACTTATAAATATCTGTCATCACACTGGCTTAGAATAGCTCGTAATCTTTGTTCCTTGCCAAATGTTTGAAATAATCTTTAAAAAGTGTATCTTTGTATTCAACTGCGTAATTTTATAGTAATTTAAACTTATTCAGAATGTTATAAATAAAGCAACTGAGTAGAGTATGTACCCTAACTGAATACATAATCAACATAATATATACTTAGTGATAATTTCGGCAAAAAATATCGCACAACATATTCATCAAATTGAGATATAAATTGAGGCAGCAGATTGATTTTAATATTATAAACAAAATTACTTGCTACATCATTGCGTTAATGGCTCCATCCACAACTATTCTATTTAGGTAGAGTTATGTTTAAAGGCTTTATAAGTTAGAAGTTCCAACACCAACCAAACTTTTGGTAAAATCCTAAACAGTATTTTGCGTTAAATCTCCTTTAACCGGTGCTAAGTCATAATGCAAGCCTGCAAGATTTTTTTGTATTAAATATAACATATTTTCATATAAGAAGTCCTTAAAAAACATTAAATTTTCTCGCATTTTAGATAAATTGATTGCCGTAGCGCTTTTTACATGAATCTGATTTGTTTGATTTTGGAATAAAGAGCTCCTATTTGTGGATAGCCACGTAACCATGACAAAATTTGAAGGAAATTCCTGCTTAATTTTTTTTTACAAATGTAATTATCGAAATCACATCCCAATATATATACTGATTAAGCATGATGAAACTGCCGCAATGCTCAATACCTTACAGCTTTGTCTGAACTCAACTACAGAGTCCCGTTAAATGAATTGGTCCAATGGAAAATAAACTTCTTTTTCTCTAGATGTGTAGAGTAGGTGGCGGTAGTTATATTATTCGCTATAAAAACATACACCTACACATTATGCTGTCCATTAACGACTGTCCAAACATAACGTCGATGGTTTTTAGTGTTTAATAATAGGTAAATTGTCTAATGGCGAGATGGTACAGCTTAACAGTGTGATATAAAGTTCGTTATACTCACTTCTATTAGATTGTGTCAGGTAAAGTTCGGAGGTCATTGTGATTAAGATAAAATCAGCACTCTTAATAGAGATAATAAGATGTTGTGATAATTTCAATGATCTAAAAATTAGATGATTAACTTTTATAAAATAACTAATCAGCATTCATTGGAATAATAATAGACGTCTCGTAAAAGTCTCACAACTAAATAGTATTTTTAACATTTGCGCCATTTTATTTACAAGTGTTTGTGACGCAAAATTAGTAAGTAGAAAATAAAAATAAAACAAGATCAAGGTGAAACTACTATTGTTTACGATTAAATAAAGCTGCCGTTAATTTATCATGAACTTTGTGTAAATCTACTAACTTATGGAAGTTAGTAGATTTATATAAGACTTGATATCAATCCAGGCACTTAATGATTTAAGGTTAAACTGGCCGGTCACTTCTCCATACAAACGTCGTAGGTATCACTCCCTTATTTGAGATTTTAGGTCCAGACTTAAGCATAATACCGATTGATATCGTCATTACCTAGGCTTGTATGTTGCCCACATTTTAAAAAGATAATTAAGTTGTAAGTTATGAGGCTCGAAAACTTTATATGAAAATGTTTCAAGGCTCATAATTCTCAAGTTAATTATTTTATTGAAATTTCGGCATCATGCAAGCCTAGATAATGACGAGATCAATCGGAATTATGCTTTTTTAAGACCTAAATCCTCAAATAAGGGGAGAACGGGCCGGCCAGTTCACCCTTAATATTATTATATGATTTATATTGAAGCATTTATTGAATTTTTTTTTTTTATAAAAGTGTGGACAAAGCTTTTAGCACATAGCATATCTTGACGTCAGCTAGTGCACGCCAGCGGAAGAGTTTTATTAATACCGTTGCGTTGCAATTAATGTTTAATGGTGTCTTTTTACTAACGTTTTACTTCTAATTTAGTGTCTTATAACAAGCTTTCCTGATGGTTTTGTCGCTACTAAAGCCGACATGAAGTTAATTAAACAATTTATCACAGTTATTCCCTTATGTGTCAGTAAAAAACTTGTTTAGAGTGTTATTTAACTTATAATAGGTAACCGTTCAATAATAAAGTGTATGTATGTATTTGATAATGAATTTACGCGAACAAGTTTGTGTTACAAGCAAATCTAGCTAAACACGATTAGAGCAACAACAGTCCGTTCGAGATGGAAAAAGTCGTGACTATCTCGCGCTCGGGTCAGACAGGACGCTGCGGGCGTAAATAATACCGAAGTCCGATCTTAATTATCGCTCCATCGTTAGAGATGACCGACGGGCAGACCAAATCGGCGAGCGTTGCGACATCGTGATCTGTCGACCGATCTGCCCCGTCATTATCAAAGCCTCGCATCGCCCACCGATAAATCGCTAGAACCACCTGCAATACGATCCACCGGTCGGTGTTATTGTACAGTTTTGGCAGCCGACATTATAATTCTTTTGTTGCCATTGCTATTATTTTCATTGTGATGACTTGTGACTTTAGCTACATTTGTAGATGCACGATAATGTCAGATCTTCTAAAAAACCGTTTGTTTTGAAATACGAGCTTATAATGGCTTTGTGTTTCGCTCTGTGATCGCTTTGTACCGCAAATATGATCGAGAAGTTTAAGGCGTATGTCAAATCTATAAGCAAGAGGATTTAATAAACCGTGTACAAGTACCAAAAATAAGTTATGGTCTCGTTTGGTTTCAGTTCGTTAATCGTTAGCTGCTTTGTGGACGCCGCTCGCTCATTGCAATCTCGATTCCAGAGCGGACGTTGAAAAATTCTGAGCTCGTGATTTTCGTTCGTGTAGTTCATTTATTTATCGAGAAACGGGAAACATTGTTCTCTACAACTTAAAGAGTTTTCTAGCTTTCATTACGACTTTATGACGAAAGTAATAAATTCTAGGAAATCATAAAAATATTGATCCATATCTGATGGGGGCTAGACTAATTAATCAATCTCTGGCTCGCTCGTTCTCATTCCGAGATGTAAGTAAGAGTAGTCGAGTAAGTCTTTCATCTTAGTGGCGACTAAATATTGACTTATGAATGTTTTGTAGGTGAGCAGTAAACCTTGAAAAATGTAAGCTAGTGGTTTAAAATAGATCATTAAATGCGATAGGTGCGTTGTTTATTTAATTTATAGTTGACGGTCTGCATTACATTTCTGTCACACTTCAATTTTAAAACCATCTCCGTTTTATATTCTGCATGCATGTTATTGGAGATTTTCCAAAAAAATGTGTAAACGTCCGTAGTTATTACGAAATTATACTATCGATCAGGCAATAATACGCGGATAGTGCCCTGAGGTGGCGAATTTAGGAGAAATTGAGGGTGCCTGCGTTGCGTGCCTTCCCGCAAGCTGAATAATCCGCACATGCATAATATAATAAATGTTATTCACCGCCGAGATCATACGGCACGCAGACGATCGATTTTAGCTCAATCGATATGTTGTAACTTTGAATATTTCACGCAGTTGCGCATTTTACCAGTAAAGGAATGTTTTGATTATTTTTCAAAATCTCCTTGTTAGTGTCTGAACTTTAAAAGCATTTATTTTGGATATTATTACATAGCTCGTTAGTTTGGAAACAGGCTCCTATTACATAGGAATTAAACATGCTAGTGGTATATAGATCTTCTACCCACTCTTCGGGCAATGTAGATTTGACGAAATGTTGTACTTATTTTGAATTAACGAATATAAATATTACTAAACCCAATCATCGATCGTACCTTATACAAAAATAGTTTTGTAGGTACTTAAAGTTCCTATAAGTATACGGTTAGTATAGAAGTGGTACATGGTGGCAAAAAGTTATGTAGTTATCTTGACCTTTTCGAAACCATAACCACAAGGTAGATTTGTCAAGACAGAAAATCATAGCAGACAATATAAGCAACGATTTGTGGGCTGTTTTGATCACAGAGTATGCAGTTCTGAAATACCATATCGGAGGGCGCAGGAAGACGTGGTATGCATCGTTTACCGTAAACATAGGGCCGAATATTTTCGCTTTGCGCTCACGGCGATGCAAATTGCGTCGCCTCTTATCGCTGCACTTTATCCGGGTACTTTTGTGCATATTTTACATAATATATTTGCAGGGACGCAAACGATAGCCGATGTGGGTGGATCCCGGGCTCATATGTTAATGTAAGGTCAACTGCCGCCCGGGACAAGAGTTCGGTAATTTGTCTATACCTAAAAGTTAGATGCAGTTCCCAGAACGCTATCAGAGAAAACATTAGTGCAATCGAATCGGCGATGCAAACTATCGTAGTATAATGTAGAAAAAATGTTCCGATGTTTTTAAATTCGTTGCTGGTACCATGCGTATAAATAGTGATATCTTCACCTTCCATTTAAATATGGTACGTTTTCTTTTTAAAAATGAACTTTACTTATTTTTTCTTGTTTATAATAAACTACACAAGGACCAACACTGAGTACTTTAAACTCAGAACGCATGTATCCCTTATATTTGACGATGTAAGCACAGAATAAATAGTAGCAATAAAGATTCGTATCTGTAGTCTTGGTCACTAATCTCAGACACCATAACATAATTGTGCAGAGACCCGGGGGTAAAACGGGCCGCTTGGACTCGACGTGGTCACGAAGCACGCTAAACATAGTCTAGCCCTAAACGATGCCACCATATCCGTTGGCAGGCTACATCTACTCATAAGTTTTGCATGCCTTCGCTCACGGCTAGTCAATTCTGTAAATATGGAGCCTTTGCAATTATTTTTAACATTATCTGTAATACTGCAGAACGCTTTGACTAATGATTCAAATCATTACAAGAGAAGTAGAGGATTTAACTGTAGTGAAATGCTTATCTAATTGTTCATTGAATCGACTCCTCAGACCCGTAAAATTTGTAGTAAAGTTTCTTTACTTAATATAAGAACTGCTTATGCACAACGAACATTAAAATTATAAATAGGTTTAGCATCCAAAGAAATATTTTAATAAACGCCACCTCGGTGATGTGTCTGTTTCGCGAGCATATTGCCACCTAACGGACAGCCCCACTATTACACAAAACCAAGGTATCTGACCAAACATATCTAAAAAAAAGTGGGTTTGACACCTGCGGACCTCTTCGGGTATACATTCGGTATACTTTAAACATAATAAAATAACTTACCTCTATCAACATTTTTATTCGAAATTCTTATCGGGTATATCAACGCTATTTAATTTAGCGGAGAAAATAAGAATAAAAGTAAAGAAAAAATTAGGACAAAACAAAAAGAAACAAGAGTGACGTTGGATTTTCGATGTAAAGTCGTGGATGATTGATGTTCGTGAAATTACCAACAAAGTCTCAGCCCGACAGTACTGTGTGGTCATCTTTCAGGGCACTAATTTGGGTGAAATTAAAAAACTAATTACATACAGAATGCTAAATCCATTTCTTAACATAAAGATTACCTATTCTGTGGAATCATTAGTTATGAAATATTAACCATCGTTACGTTCCAAATTTACGTTACGTTATTTGCATGCCTTTTTGAGTTGTAAAATTATGTTTGTCAAAATTCTACAAAATAACACTACTTTTTTATACCAATAAAGAACTTGAGAGCCAAATCAAGTGATAAATTGGTGAAATTGGTAGGTCATTGTAACCATCTGCCATTCATAGTAAAATAATTGACCAATTTTTGAAAAGTATAATATAGTTTTGTACAAAGTCTAACTAAACAAATAGCAGCAATTTGTTGTCTTTTGAATATAATTCCCAGTTCAATAGTAATGTATGGGTGCTATGAATCTTTTGAATTAGCGCTGTCTGGAGCTGTAACCTCATAGATACATCCTGCAACGAAATACTGATATATAATTTATCTCTATGAAATATGGCAGCGTTTATAACAGACACACCTTATGTAAAAGTTATTTTTTCTTTTATAATAGAAAAGGGTTACGTGTTTATTAAGTACAACAATAAATAAAGTCTTCTTAACGAACTAGAGCTAAGTCTTCTTAAGGAACGAGATCTTTTTCTAACTGTAAAGTAGTCATCAAATTAAAGTGATTGAATTTCAAAGATGTTAACAATATTGATAAGTATATTACTGCAAAAGTAGGTGTACACACGGGCGGTACATTCAATTTTTCAACGCACCCACAACATGAAACGAGAAATATTTCCTATTAATCTAGTAGCGCACCGCAATCAATTATCGAAACTTGAGTTATCGACGATCCTAATAAACCGACGTACTGTCATTTCTCTTCCCTTAATCGATTACTTCAAACATGAACACCAGGGGGCCACGGCATGCCTAAACTATGCGTACGGACTTAAGCGTTTTGTCTATGCTCCATAAATCTTAATGTTATTTTTTATCGTGCCTATGTAATATCTCCGCGTACAAACATAAATATTTATCTAACACGGGGCGAGGTGTCTCGTTTCCTAACTTACGATCTTTAATAACAATTTATTTGGACACTAGAAAGTTTCAATTAGACAATTATTATCAGAAGTACCTACACACATTGTGATTTCCGTTTTATATGGCTACCATTCAAGAGATAATGAACTCGCCGAGAATTTGTAAGGCAACAAATACTGAATAAATGTTTACAATCCGTCCCACATTTTCTCAGGCATTCTTCTTTTCTGAACAATAAATTTTATTAACACGTCACAATTTATTTAGTTGAGAGGTTCGATCGTACAATCGACGTTAATTGCTGCTCCTCTTACGTAGGTACAGTTCGAAGGTAGGCGTGTGGAAGCGGATAGGTATTCTATGCACCCTTGCGCGGTTACAAAGGAAAGATTGAGTCATCATAACAAATGCGCAGGCTGTCCACGGCCAGGGCAGGGAACTCTCTACAATCGGCCGCTTCTTATCTGTGACGGCTCCGATCATTGTGTCCCGAATACTTCGTGCTTCGGTGCATGAATGACGAAATACTGCTGCGTTTTAGTCTTTTACTTTTCTCCGCCTTTGTTGACTTGTCGACTTCTTTTAGAATCTTTTTTTGTAATGCTCTATTCGTTTGTGCAGCTCAAATCTTTAACTTCGAGACCTTATCTAATTCATTGCATCGAGCAATAGTAATACCATTTGAATAAGTAATAATAGCTAATATCTGATAAAATATTAACAAGGTCAACTAAAATCAGTTAACATGCATATATTATAAACATTTGTAATAAAAAGAAAAACACAAACATCTTTTTTATCACCTGTGATATTCAATACGTAATGTAGAGTTATTTGGATGTAATCAATCTTTGCGAAATATTCAACAAAAACTCATCAAACTACTTCCCAAAACGAAGAATAAAAAAAAATGATACCCACAAAAAAGACAAAAAGCTTATATTACCAGAAAGAAGGAAAAAATGCTCCATTAATCATATTGATGAATGCACTTAGTACACAGATACTAACGTCCAACGCTGCAACCCGCTCGAAATTATTTTCGAATTTCTTTTAACTCGATGCTGCTGATCAATAGGCACCCGAAATCGTTTAATAATGTAACTCATCTTGAGCTTTTCGAATCGTCGAAGAGTCGCTACAAAAACAAGTTCATATTATTATGTTGGTATTTTAAGTAAGTATTGGTAGGTATAAATGGAGATATCTAAGATCTAGTTACTATTGCTTCTTTAATAATTTTACTCATGAAGTTGGGTTATTTGGCGTGGTTAGGTATTTCAAAATGTACCTAATCGATTTTAATCCTTGGAACGTATCAAAAGGCTGCAAGGCATATATTGCCCTCCGTTTCGTGTCTGTTTTCGTTCACCCGAGTCACACATTTGTCAAGGCATTCGTTCGCTGACTGCATTTTTAGAATTATTAATTTGGATTGTGTTCTTATACTTTGTAAAAGTAGATGATTTTGTGCCAGCCACATGAATAAAACATAATGGGACTGCTTCATCAGTTTTTCGGGAGTTGACGCTTGGATAAATAGTCAATTATGAAGTTAAACGATAAACAATAAACAATAAAGTTATTACCATTTTTAATGTATACTCGTACCTACATCCTGTTTCCTTACACAAAATTAAATTTTTAATTTCGTTGTTACAGGTGGAAGTTGTTATCCTGGATAAAAATGACAGTCCCCCGGAGTTCAAGAATATCCCACCGGCTTACTTTGCATCTGAGGACCTTGCTCCAGGCCAACGTATAGCTGCTATCACTGCTGAAGATCCTGATACCATTGGTACCATTACTTATAGCATTCAAAATGACGAACCAACGCCTTTTACACTGGATTCTCATAATGGAGTGCTGACACTCAAGGACCCCTTGGACCGAGAAACAGTCTCTGAATACCAAGTGATTGTACGAGCTGATGACGGAATACAGTTCACGGATGCCACAGTCGTTGTACAGGTTTGTGCACTTGAAATATATTTAGATGGAAAAAAAATAAGTAGCATTCATGTTACTCGTATGTACACAAGCATAGAATAAGATTAGTGAAGTGAGATAGGTTCTGATGTACAGTCAATGTCAGAAGTAATAACCAATAGTCGATTTGAAATGTTTTATTATGAAATATTTATTCCGTGAATTATTTTGGATGTGATGTTTTAAATACTACTATTATGTCTAAAAAAAAATCCTTTTGTAATCTTATCTCGCCTATATATACCTGTTGGGCAATTTTCCACTATGCATTACTATATAGACCTATGATTCCACAGTACTATTACTCCATTTATGTTTTTTTTAGATGAATGTCTTTAAAGATAAGTGCGATTACTTCTACACTTTTTCTTTTATCTTATGAGGAATAATCTGGGTGAGATTCTTATTTCATTAATTTACTACCAAACAGCAATATTTGAATTACTGTTCCGGATCGCAAGAGACTACAGAAATATGAGGTTTAGCACATAATATCTAAATTGGCCAACATAATACAGTGTTCGTATTTTGAGCGGGCTTTATTTCTGAATGACAGTACCAATAATAGCTAAGATCCAGTCATGCTCCCTGTTCGTTTTGCTGCACTCATGAATCAGTTATTTAACCGCTAGAGCCAACATTCTTTGAGTTGAAAGAGAATTAGGTATATACGGTAAAGTTAACAGTAAACAGTTTTGTACACGCTAGTATCAGCCACAAACATCTGCATCTCGGTCGGTTGGTGTGTCGGCTCGAATCACTCAAATTGTTATCGGTGTGTCTACGTCCAGTTGTCCGGCGTTCGCTGGCGATTAACTAATCATTGGAGCATTTAGTGAGATGTGCGGCTTGTCTGTTATTTCTCTCTATATAACATAGTAACATGTAGTAGGTATGTACATACTCCAAGTAAAGCTAAAATAACTGTTACCATGTCAATCAGCCAAATTTTACTCTTAACACAAGGTTATTTCACAAAACAGTGACTTCGATTGAACAATCGTTTTCATCTAGCTCACATCGTTGTCACCGCAAGAGGGAGAAATAAACTGGACTGCAGTTCATTACTTGGCTCATAGGTCTTGGATTAGCAGCTATTTTGTAATCTTGTAGTCGCGGTGTAATTAGGCAAATAAACAAGTCCCGAAATGTTGCGTGCCTCAACTAAGTTTTCGTTTTTGTGGTGCTCCTATACAAATGATAGAGCAACGTTTCTCTGGACATCAATGTTCTGAGCTGACACTTAGTTTGGCAATATGTAACTTTCGTGTTTAGAAAAACTATACAAATGTTTCTGCGGTCCACTGTTTTGAAAACATCGACAAGACAAAGAAGATTAAAATCGATCTACCCTTATCTACCAACAAAGTACGACGCAAGAACGTAGTCTATATATTGAAATAATTGATCTAAGCATATTGTATTAATGTGTTGGCTTCGGTTGGATATAGCCGGACACCTGTCTGATGTCACCCTTGAGAATGCTCGTGTTAGTTGTACAGCAGCTTCTTTTCTGTTGCTGAGGGCATTAAGATTATATATATTAACATAATGTATCCTACTTACTCATTAGTTGCATTATTTTCCTTTGCTTTTTACGATAATTCAATAGAAGAAAATGAATAGTTTATATATTCTAAAGCCAGGAACTGTACTGCTAAAAGCTTATGTTTTTTAACAAGTTCTGTTAGATGCATTGTACATTTATATTGTGGAATAAAATATGTAATACTTGTTATGTATGTAATCTTATATATTATGTAAATTTCTTGCTTAATTTGCAAGATCCTCTACTAGAGTTAAGCATACTCAGCTGATACATTAATTTTGCGATGTAGAGCTAACCGACAGTGAAAAACCGCTTCATTTAAACATTAATTGAATTGATAGGCATGCGGATACAGCACTGATATACATTAAAAGCTGAACTGATTACCTGCTGCATACATACATACATCTACCCTCTTTAAATGCAACATAAATGAATTATTGACCCTAAAAAACGAGGCTAAATATGAACTCTCTGGTACACTCGTATCTCCCAATGGTAGAAATTGACTAGAGAAACCTAGAAAACAGACATTAGCGTTTTCAACAGAATTTTCAAAACTCAACACCAACGCTTACTACTCCAGCTAAATAGAAGGAAATGTTCAGTAGTGAACGTTAATACTTTGGTACGTCGTATAATTGTTTTCAGCTTTCGTGCATCTTCGGTGTGGCTATAACCACACCTGTTAATAACAGTGCATACATTTTCACCAAGATTCATTAAAATTAAAACAGTAATGTTGAATGCGGCAATATTACATTTTACAATTAATCTCCATAAGATCGGAATAATACTAAAGCGGTAGCATTCCCAAGGAAGGTTGACATACGGTAAGTGGCCCATAATAAAACTGTCACAACCGGCAAAGCCAACCCTTTTTTACAATTATGTTCTTGTTGCCTGTGTGTTGTTTCAAAAACATATGTTTGATATGTTCTCTTGTTATCCTTTGTGTTTTCAGAGAAAAAATATCGTACCGTAAATAATAAATTTATTTTAAAATTATTTCGGTATTTTCTCAATTCAATACATGCGGGCAATTCTCATTCATTTACCGGTTTGAGCGCGATATCTTGCAAATATTAATGAAATACTGAAGCACTAGTAGCGTAGCTAAGCTCCGTATCGGTCATAATATGTTGGATGGGTGATCGCTAGTGACATTACTACTGAGTGCTTCCGTGCTTCGGATGGTACGATATAAGCCGCCGGTCCCGGTTGCTGTCTCAAGATGGTAGGCGTTATAGCATGGTGGTAAGTCATTGTAAACGGTATCAGAAATCGGAAGCGAAGATCAAAGAACTAAGTAGTAATAGACCTTAAAATTTTTAGCTGTTATTGAAAATTCTTAGAGCTTTATTATATTAACAATAAGTTAGTCCAAATAAGTCTATCACAGACTTTAGTAATGTTTACGAAATGTTGTTAGGAGGACAAGTAAAATATTTACTAACCCGTGTGTGAGGAACATCAAACTTCTCCTTGAATATAGGTATTGGCTGATAGTAGTCGATGTCCTATGTTAGCTATTTCTATCAAAAAAGTCTAAGTATCAGAAAAATATGATAGAATTGATAATTATATGATCCAATAGATATCAAGCTTGTTTATAAAACTGCTAATGAAAATAAAATATTTTGGCTAGTAACCTACGTTTAGTGAAAAATGTGATCTATCGACTTTCAAGACCTGCAACTTATCTTCATTTTCTTTTCAGGTGACTGATACTAATGACAACCCACCAGCCTTCAAAGAGAGTGCGTATTCCTTCGATATATCTGAAAACGCTGCAAGAGGCGTCGTAGTTGGTACCGTAGCTGCTATAGACCTTGACTCTGGAACCAACGCTCAGCTGACGTATACTGTCATATCTGATTGGGCGAATGATGTCTTCTCACTCAATCCTCAAACTGGAGTCTTCACGCTCACAGCGAAACTTGACTACGAAGAGGTAAGATACATTATTGTAATTAACTCAACAACCTTTAACATACTATAACTGATATATCGAATCATCAGGTGCAACTCATTCGTGTGGCATAGAATGTAACCTGAACATATAATGCAAAATAATCTAGTGATTATATCCAATGTAATTGTCACCATTGCCAAGACCAATACTAGATTTGTTTTTGCCAATATTTGGTTTCTTAATATAAGACATTTTAAGCACTATCGAATGATTTGGGTGGTAAGCCCGTAAACTTATCACATATATTTGTATTTTTATCCCGACGTTTGAAACATTTCTCAATACTGCTTTCCATATATCTACTTTACTTAACGCTGTTTTAAAAAGAATGTAGTGTAGTTTTTTCTTTAAATTAAATTATTACTGAGAATACTTTACTTGTCAACATCTTCATCGTTGTCTCCACAAGTACATGTTTCTGTTAACAAAAGGTGAAAATCCGTGGAAATAAATCTATTACTGGGGTTTGCCATCAAAATAATTAATGAATAAAGAGAATACATTAATTAACGCTTAATGGATTCTATAAGGGCACAAGTAGTAACAATAATTCAGTCTACAAGTATAACCTGCATAATATTGCGATCTGCATAAGATTGTAGCAAAAGCTAAAAAAGGACCATAGTCGTAAAACTGTAAGACAGCGTGCCGTAAAAACGGACGAAATGTGCAATTAAAAACACTTAAAATAGATTAAGTGATACTGGCATAATGTTTGCAACACGATCAAAAAGCAACCATGGAAGGGACCTTCCCATATTCGAAGCGCTTGTAGCGAAGTTTACTTAGCTGTTCTCAACCGATCAGCAAAGTTAAGCAACGTCGCGCGCGGTCATGAGTTGGATGGGTGACCGCTAGTGACATTACTACTGAGCGTTTCCATGCTTCGGAGGGCACGTTAAGCCGTCGGTCCCGGTTGTTGTCTTAGGATGGCAGTCGTTATAGCATGGTGGTAGGGCATTTTGCGAATGCCCGTCTGGCTAGCTACCACCCTCAAGTAGAACATCTGTCGCCAAGCACCTAACGGTGTGTTCCGGCAGCTGTCCTTGAGAGCCAGTACTTCTAGGTTAGCCTGAACAACACCTTCGACCACATCATCACTTACCATCAGGTGAGATAGTGGTCAAAGGCTAACTTATCAGGCATAAAAAAAAAAAACAGATCAGTCTTAAACTGGATTTATTTCACCCCGTGACCACGATCACTGCAAAGTGTTTGAAACGTCGGGACAAAAGCAATGATAAATATACGCGATTTAAACCGTTTAAAGTTGTTTAATTACTATGGATTTATTTAATTTTAGAATATCAATTACATGGGCAAACATTTAAAAACAAGCACACCTATTTTGATCACTTTTGATGATGCTTTTGTGTTGTTATAGAGAAGATAATATTGTACCAAACTCGTGTAAGTAGGATAAATGTAAGAACTTGGGAATTCATATATTTTGCTGAAATATATCAATTTCAGTGATAATGACGATCATCATTATAGTTTTGATTCTGAGCTCTGTATAACACAGACCGATTTTAGTGGTATACCAATAAACAAATATGACGACAGTACAGTAAAAAATACCAACTTTAAATGCAAGAATTAGTATATTTTTACATCTAAACACCTAGAGATCAACTTAATTTCTTTTGACACAATTCATAAAAGCTTGCAACAGATGGTCAAAGTTGATGCAATCAAATGACGCTAAAACAATGCTTTTGGTAAAAATTTAATGTCGGTCCACAATAACCATCTACTTTAAATCCCTCTAAAGGAATGGTAAGATAAGTTGAGAACCCAAGTTACTGGATAGTCAAAACTACTTTAGCCGGTCGATAGGATCAAGCACTAAAGATTAGTATATCTTAGTCAGTCCATCTTTATTATCGCAATAATTTACAGCTTATGCTGCAAAGCTAATGTTAGTAATGTTTTCAACATTGTATGTGTGGTACTTGGCAAATATGGAGGATATTGTACAGCATAGTTTGAGATAAGGGTGATAAAGATTCTTGCTAAGCTTGTCGCATAATGTCTTAATTTACCCTTCGTATGGTTAAAAAGCGTTATCTATCTATGGAATTGCTGAAATATTTAGCAGCATTCTTTGATAGATATTCCACGGAATGAAATTTGTCACATTTATAGAATTAAATCATTCAATCAAAACTGTGTTCTATGCTCAAACAATCTGACAATCCAAGAAGGAATCGTATAAATTCTCCTTTGTCAAAAAAATATTTTTAGTAGATGAATGTAATTCTACGAGACTAGCTTTTTTAAATTGACCTTCCACGTACACAGTTTTTGTCTTCTACTGTTTTAAAAAATGTACCTTTATAAAAACATATTTTTGCATGTTCTACACTGATTTCTGCCTGAGAACATGTACCTATTCACATGGCTGCCGCCGCCCCCGATCGCTCCGGGCCATACATTGCGGTTGAAATAATTATTATCTTAACATAGATCTCGAGATAGGTCAATGACCTAGCTCCACTGAACGACGTAGCTATGCTAAATAATCTTTAGGAACTTGCCTAATTATATAATTAGATGATAACCTAATAATAGGTGGCGGTGATGGTGGCACACATGATATGAATTTAATAATAATCACTGTTATTTATCAATTTGGATATTTACGGCTGGTTTATACTTTTTAATCGTTATACAAACTTTGTAGCATGTTTTTTATTTAAAAGTGTAATCCTTTATGTCAGCAATTCATTAGAAACTTTTAATTAAAAACAATCTGGATTTTACTGAAACCACGATTGTGAGACTCCTTTGAATAAAAAAAAATAACTAACCAGACTCCTATGAATCTACGTAAAACAAATCTTAATAAAATATTTAAATATTCTGGATATATCGTCAATTAATTATAAGTCAGGTAATTCTAGATTAACCTGAAGAGCATATTCGATCGCATCATCACTTACTATCAGGTGAGATACTGGTCTGATATTCCACAGCCACACGATTCTTGCGGCAGTTTCTGCCTCACATACCTATGCGGACCAGCTGGCCATCTAAAGGATTCCCAAACCGATACGACTTAGGAACCTTCAAGGAAAAAGCATCTTCCCTCGTCACAAGCCAGCAACATAATCCTTCTTCCTTGAGAACTCTGGTGTTCCGTGGGCAACGGTGATCATCCTACCACCAGGTGACCCACATGCTCGTTTGCCTTATTATTCCATAAAAATATATTTTCTATACTATACACACCATGTAAGTACCACTTGCAAACCGTAAAAACGATAAACGTATAATATTCCTTCATTCTCGCTCGACTAAAGAAGCAAAAATAAAGTAAAGTAATGCTTGTGTAAAAAAGTAAAATATATTAAGAACAAAGTAATGATAAATAGTTTCTTATTGCAAGAATTATTGAGGCACTCAGTACAAGACGTAGCAACTATTATGAAGTCTGGTCGTAGCAAGGCTGTATTGAAGGACAATGATGCCCTTGAGGTAGGCATAAAAAGGCCATTTTACAAAATCATGTTTTTGTCGTTTTCTTTTCTATATAATGGACTGCGTGCTGCATTTTCTGTGATACGAGTATGCATCGCGCAGACAAGTTCTTTCATAATAAAACATAATGTTACCAGGTGGTTTGAGAAGGGCTTTTACTTTTAAGTAAAGTATGATTTCCGCTCCAGAATTTATTCAAATCAGATAGTTAATTACAATGATAGCATTAAAGTAAATATTCGGTTACAATTCACTCCTCTGCATGGCGCTGTCAGCATCTCAGAGGAGTGAATTTAACAAAATTGAATCTTATAAAACCGGCCAAGTGCGAGTGGGACTCGCGCACGAAGGGTTCGTAACTTAATATTCTGTGAATAGTTAAAGCGTCTACCTGTCACCGTTATTGGTATTGAGCAAGAAACGGTAAAAAAAAAGTTTGTTGTATGGGAGCCCTCTTAAATATTTATTTTATATTTAGTATTTGTTGTTATAGCGGCAATAGAAATATATCATCTGTGAAAATTTTAATTGTCTAGCCATCACCGTTCTTGAGATACAGCCTGGTGACAGACGGACTGACGGACGGACAGCAAAGTCTCAGTAATAGGGTCCCGTTTTTACCCTAAAATGATGTATAAGATTAGAGAATGACTCCATAATTACTCAAAATACAATGGTCCCCTATTCTGAGTATATACATAAATATATTATTATACAAAAAATTAGTAGTTACTATTTTGTTTATATACTCTCGTGTCATCAGACATTGCAATAAATATCTACCATACATTTAAAAATCTCAGATAAAAATATATCTAGACAGACTTAGGAATATTAGACGAGAATATTTATATTATAAATAACATTAAAATATATGATGTCATACCAAACATGTAATAGCCCAAAAAAATAACATAACGTGGGTCACTGAGCAAGTAATATATTAACGTGGGTGCTTACGAGGTGCACTCCTGTGAATACCTCTTCAGGGAAACAAAGGTTGATATATCTTATGTAACATAAGATGACATATTTTTTATGTTCTTGGTGTTATTAATTACTCGTAACATCAAACCGCAGAAGCCATTAACAAAGAAATAATAATAATTTTTAATTACTCTTAATTATTACATCACCTTGCGTATATCAATTATTGGCATGTTTGATATGGCCATTCAAAATGTCCTCCTACTATTATGACAATGTTGAGTCGGTTTGGTTGAATCAGTTTTCTCTAACCATACATAGAATAATAATAATAATGTTTTATTACTCAGTACTCATTAAATACACATCAGTAAATTTCTAACAGTAACACAATTAAAGAAAAAATACAAAGGTTAAAATACATACAAATGATGTTTTGTGTTAATGCGTTAATGCAATGTGTTAATGCATAACGCAAGTGGAAAAACTACTCATTTTCCGTTATGAACATGTATGTTAATAATGTGTTACCATCATATGCCCAGAATAACTCTATTTTTTGAAAACAAACAAAGTTTATAGCAATACAATGATTATTTATATGCCACATATTATTATTCTTACATAATAAATACAGACTTTGAAAACGGTAATTATAAGTGTAAATTAGGTACAATTTATAATCAATTACATAACTACATAAGTGCATTAATTTTTCAATGTGCTATTTTATAGCCTAATTTAACCAACGCAGGGGTTGAGTGTAAAGAGACGTAAATCAATACTGATATCCCTTGAATATGGCTAAGGGATTACTTTTATTACTCTTATTATAAGATCAAAATATAACGAATGCATAAATTACAGATTTGATGGTTATCTCTTAGTAAATGCGAAATATAATTGCCGCTTAACCTATTTATTTATGTGTTCGCCCATAAACGGTATGCGTGTTAAGACGCTATTTTTATTTTCATTTAAAAGGACGACATATCAAGGCTTTATTTGGCTGTTTTTGCTTCTGTCCGTAAATCGACAGCCAGTCGTATAAAATGTCATCCTTACTACATATTATAAATGCGAAAGTTTGTATGGATGTTTGTTACTCTTTCACGCAAAAACTACTGAATGGATTTAATTAAACTTTACAATAATTTGGCTCACCCATCAAAACAACGCATAGACTATAATTAATAAAGATATTGTATGAATTGTCCAAAATAGAATGTGTCTAGTAAGTAGGAAAAAATCTGTCGTATGCGATACTCTGGCGTGCGCTGCAAAAACCTTTAGTATCACACGTATATAATGTATTTATAATGGAAATGTTTATATTTAATAGTCCTACTAAAAACCAGCAAAGTGCGAGTGGGACTCACGCACGAAGGGTTCCGTAACTAAATATCCTGTGAATAGTAAAAGCGTCTACCTGTCACCGTTATTAGTATCGAGCAAGAAACGGTAAAAAAATTAAGTTTGTTGTATGGGAGTCCCGTTAAATATTTATTTTATTTTATTATAAGTATTTTTCGTTATAGCGGCAATAGAAATACATCATCTGTGAAAATGTCAACTGTCTAGCTATCACCGTTCTTGAGATACAGCCTGGTGACATACGGATCGTACAGCGAAGTCTCAGTATTAGGGTCCCGTTTTTACCCTTTGGGTACGGAACCCTAAAAAAGCCTGCTACAGCATACAATATCCATCTTTTATGTGTAAGCCATTATCGCCAAAATAGTGAACCATAAATACTATAACGGATTAACACATAGGATACTTTTTATTATCATCATCTGTCACCACGCGGGTGCAACCGCGGGCGCATCTAGAGTCACAATATATGTATGTTCGGCGAGCTATTTCCACAAAAGACTTACTCAGGCTCACTGTTAGGTGATTGGCGACAGATTTTATCTATCTTACGGGTCTAGAGCCTAGTTTAGGTTCCAGGTACTCCACCGTTTATGTTTTATATCTACATTGTATCTGCCTTTTACAACAAATAAAGAGTTTTATTATTATTATTTTCTACTTGAGGGTGGTAGCTAGCCAGGTGGGCATTCGCAAAATTTCCTACCACCATGCTGTAACGACTGCCATCGTAAGACAACAACCGGGGCCGACGGCTTAACGTGCCCTCCGAAGCACGGAGGCGTTCAATAGTAATGTCACTAGCAGTCACCCATCCAACTCCTGACAGCGGCGGATGTTGCTTAACTTCGCTGATTGATTTAAAAAGGCTAAGCAAACTTCGCTACGAGCGCGCTTCAAAAAGTCCCTGGAGAGAGGAGGCAGTCTCATATTCATTTATTGGCCTTACAGCATTGTTAGCTATAAAGGCAGGGCAATGTAAACTTCAATTAACGCGCATTCGTCTTAGAAAAATATCAAAATAAAGGAGAGACCTCGTTACGCTTGCGAGTGAGCGCAACAGAACTACGTAATATTTAAATAGCGTGAGCAATCTTTTCTCAATAGTGGTATATAAAAATGAGCATTATAAACAAGGAAGAAATCTTTCAGGTACCTACAGTATTACATGGTTGCAAAATAATATAAGCATTGCATTTCAACGGGGCAATGCTGCCAGCATG
Organism: Plagodis pulveraria; assembly: GCA_963890685.1. Classification (NCBI taxonomy): domain Eukaryota; kingdom Metazoa; phylum Arthropoda; class Insecta; order Lepidoptera; family Geometridae; genus Plagodis; species Plagodis pulveraria. The sequence goes on along the minus strand of OY982958.1, from coordinate 15,811,071 downwards.
CTGGGCACTCTTCCAACTGGTAGCGGGCTAGAGCATTTGAACTGCCTGTGAGTCTGCAATGACTTGCAGACTCACATGGATATCTAAATGCTTTTATTGTAATAGCTGTAGTGTTGTATATAGCTCGTAGTATTTTATTAAGAAATAAAATTTGATTTGATACGATTTACTATATAGACATAAAACTTGATTAAGCGAAATTATCAGAGGTATATTCATGTTCTTTTTCTACCGAGAGAAATAATATATTGAGTCGTGTGTGCAGATCAGCCATAATATTAGTCATGTCCTTTAAAATATTATTTATTTTATTTATATCTGCAGGGCGTAGGTACACTCTTTCTAAATATATATTAAAAACATGTCTTTTGACGATTCACTAAGCCTTAACAGACAAATCAAATTAACGACTCTCCCCTCCGTCTTCTGTGTCTATATTCATACCTGGATCTACGACAGAACGTACTTAAAACTATATGCGTCGCAAAAAGGGAGTACATACTTGATGACGACAACATTTTTTTGCTGTTTGGAGTAGAGATTTTGGGACATGTGGACCAAGTACTGAGGCTTTTGTTTCAATGTTATTCTGCTTTATTGGCGCTAGGGCTTTTTTTTTTTTTATACATGATAGGTTAGCCTTTGACCACTATCTCACCTGATGGTAAGTGATGATGTGGTCGAAGATGTTGTTCAGGATAACCTAGAATTACTGGCTCTCAAGGACAGCTGCCGGAACACACCGGTAGGTGCTTGGCGACAGATTTTCTACTTAAGGGTGGTAGCTAGCCAGGCGGGCATTCGCAAAATGCCCTACCACAATGCTATAACGACTGCCATCCTAAGACAACAACCGGGACCGACGGCTTTACGTGCCCTCCGAAGCACGGAAACACTCAGTAGTAATGTCGCTAGCGGTCACCCATCCAACTCATGACCGCGCGCGACGTTGCTTAACTTTGCTGATCGGTTAAGAACAGCTAAGTAAACTTCGCTACGAGCGCTTCAAAATTATTCCTACTTCGTGGACTATCTTTCATTGCACAAGGACAGAGAAGGAACATGGATGCACAAATATATTATATAGGTGCTAGGACTAGAGCCTAGCCGAAAGGTGGCGTTCAGACAGTACTAATGCTGTGACAAGTGGGAGAGGTTTATTGCATTACGCAATACTGTCTGAGCGTCGCCTTTTGGCTAGGTTCTAGTCCTATATATATGTTTCACCCATATAATATATTTTTATAGCATGTTGGGCACGCTGCCAAGTGGTAGTGGGCTAGAGCATTTGGACTGCCTATGACTTATAGGGATCTAAATGCTTTTATTGTAGTAGCTGTAGTGTTGTATATAGTCCGTAGTATTTTGTTAATAAAAGCATATCGCCGGTTTATATATTTGTGCATCCATGTTGTTATCATTATCATAGTAATTGTATCATAAATATAAAAGTAAATACATGTAGTATTGAATTCATTAGATATTGTTTTTTTTTCACCACTTTAATATGGCAGCGTGTAGATTTATTTGAGGATATTCAGGCCCGGTGGTATACTTTTTATAAAAATTAATTGTTATTAATCACCAATGATTTGATGTATAATAATGATGTCATTTTGCTAAGAAAATCTCAGACCGATCTAAATCTAGACATGACAAGAAAATTACTGATCACGGAATAAGTACACACTTTTATTTTAGTTTTTAAATTTAGATAATCTGTTTATCCAGAGCGTGTAATACCACATCAGCTGCCGGTTACCTCCACCGTTCAAAATCATCTCCCATTGCTACATACCGCACTTTTGGCAGGTGCTTTGAGATCTCAGTGTAAGATGGCAGTTCTTCAGAAAGCTCTGCTGCCCACCTTCTAGTGTTTTTCCTTTCGTCACCTGTCCTTGCCTCACCTTACGACTACTACAAGAAGATATGGGAGGTGCAATTCAACTCCGGCACCCTACGGGGAGGTTCAACGACAAAATGAAAAAATATTTACCGGTTTTGTAGTGTGGTTTATATTATATCATCACGCTTGGATAGAGAATCATAGACTAAGACATATTGTACCACTCATATAAAATTTTGTCAGGTACAATTAGGTCTCATAAAATAGGTTTACCACCTATTGCCACCTACCGGCCACAGTTTGAGACTGCAACTGAGAATATTTTTGTCAGAAAAATCCGACAACTACCCGGGGATCGACCCCCAGATCACGACATTTCAAACCAACGCTATATGCCCCTCAACCAAGTGAAGTGGTTACATGCCATTAAAATTATGTTTTTTTTTATCATGATGTTGTTTAATCCATCGTTCTCAAAATGGTTATTCTTTTTGTAAGCTTAAACCATCTTATCTTCTTTTAATATCGACTGTGTATTGATAATAAATGAAATGATAAAGTTTTTGTTGTCTTCAAAGAAAATTATCTCATTGTTTTTTAAGTCTCATTACGTAAGCGTGCCTTTCTCAACACAATGCAGTCTCAGCTCGGAGCTCCCAGTCATAAGACGATGGCGAATGGCTGCAACCAGCCGACGACTCATCAAGTCGGCCAGCCCTGCTAATTAGTAAAAACAATTCGCAGTGTACGTTCGTCCTCTCAACAGTTCGACCGCCCGCCAATTCCGCGTACCCCGCTAGAGAGCTGCTAATTTCATCCCGGTACAGTTTTTTTACCGGCGCGCATCATATTCGGTATTTGGCCGCTCGATCCGCCATCGAAATTAAGGCTTGAACAATGTCAGACAAAGCGGCCGTCCGCAAAACATCCCCGGGCCGGATTCCGCGTCCACTGCCTGTTTTTTAAATCGCCATCTCGCTTTACGATCCACGAATGAGGGAGCTTGTCATAGCTGGGAAGTTTCGGTGTCCTATTATATGGAAAATCTGAATGCCGGAGTCTTTGTTTTTTATTATTATAAACTTTCTTAAGTTGTATATTAAATGTTTGGTGAACACATAAATGGGTCAGGTTTCTTATATTATGACTCTCAAATACATTGTCTAATGCAATGAGGAATAAAAATAATAAGGTGTCGTTAAATTAAACATACGAATAATAATAAAATAATACTTATAGAAAAATTCTATTAGAAGAATTATAAAGAAGTAGATAAACACATCGTCATGCCTTTGTTCCTAAAGAAGTAGACAAACACATCGTAGTGGCTTTGTTCCTCAAAGGTGAAGGCATTGATGTCAAAACCCAGTATCTCATCAAGCACTTGATGCACTTGAGAGCCAGTTACCTATTCGAAGACTTGCCTACTCAGCGTTTAAACAAACAAGAAAATGATTTAATGAAAGTTTGGTAATGTTAAAAAAAACACCTATTTAGGGACAGTAAACTAATCCAAAAATTAAACCTTATTTCAGACACAGCACTACATCCTGGTGGCACAAGCGCAAGACAATGGACATCCTTCTCTTTCTGGCACCGTGACTATTTACGTCAATGTGATAGATCTCAACGATAATGCTCCTATGTTCGACCCCATGAGCTTCTCCAATGAGGTCCTTGAAGATGTTCCTGTTGGATCTTCTGTCGTCACTATCAGTGCTACTGATTTAGATTCGGGTATGTTTATTTTTTCCTTTACTAGCATTAAAACTGCAGAAAGTAATGGAAACTAGGAAGCTTTACTGAAATTTCAAATCTATGTTGTAATATTTATCTATGGAAGATTCCATTACTTTCTTTGAAGATAAAATATTTATTCGACAAGTCTTTTACTATGTTTTACTTTATGTGTATACTTGAACGTTTGTTTTATAGTAGTTATCTGCAATTATGTGCATGAGAGTTTAAGAAAATTACCCTTATAAAATTGGACGTAAATTAATTTTTATAATATCTATGTTTTTCAGGTTTAAATGGTAAAATTGCATACGGAATTACATCTGGCGATGACAACCAAGACTTTTATATCGCCCAAAATGGTACTATATACACATCAAAAATCCTAGACAGGGAGACACTTCCAATATACAACTTGGTTGTCACTGCGAAGGATATGGCGAAGCCTCCAGAGCCCCAGCTATCTTCTACAGTTCAGGTACTCAAATTTATAAGGTTTTTTAAGAAACTTACAGAAGAATTTTGAATACATGTTGACTTTCTAGTGGGACTTTGTTTGTCAAGTCCACCGTCGTTGTTAATATTGTCCTCCAGGATAGTATCAATATTTATTTTTACAGTACAGTGTCATATTTTGGAAGCTCTTACTAACTTTTCGAGACTGTTGAACTACACATGGTGTGCTATTGAACAGGGGTTTATTGCCTCTTACTATTTCTATAAAATACATAAGATAGTCCAATAGTACTAACAATCCATAACATTCAACTTTTTTACTTTATTTTAACAATTTTTATTCTTCGCTGTAGGAAAATCAGCTAAAACATGTTTTACTGTAAATTTTTTTTTTTTTTTTTTTTTTTATGCCTGATAGATTAGCCTTTGACCACTATCTCACCTGATGGTAAGTGATGATGTGGTCGAAGATGTTGTTCAGGCAAACCTAGAAGTACTGGCTCTCAAGGACAGCTGCCGGAACACACCGTTAGGTGCTTGGCGACAGATTTTCTACTTGAGGGTGGTAGCTAGCCAGGCGGGCATTCGCAAAATGCCCTACCACCATGCTATAACGACTGCCATCCTAAGATGACAACCGGGACCGACGGCTTAACGTGCCCTCCGAAGCACGGAAACGCTCAGTAGTAATGTCACTAGCGGTCACCCATCCAACTCATGACCGCGCGCGACGTTGCTTAACTTTGCTGATCGGTTGAGAACAGCTAAGTAAACGTCGCTACGAGCGCTTCAAATGTAATTTGCTTCAAATTCTTTATTATTGGCCTAACATTCCGAAGATATTATAGCGGCGCAGTGCTCAGCCTTATATCTATTAAATCTTAAGAATGATTTTATGGAATAACATTCTGGTACCTAGGTACGTTTAATATGCCATTAAGGTTAAGTTTATCATTACAACAGGCTATAATCCGCAGCGGAAGTGTTCATTACAGCCTATTGTCGAGTTCCTTTATTGTGGTAGATACAATGCGTTCGTTATGGAATAAGATATACACAAGAATGTTATATTTTTGATGTTCAGGAATAAGAAGACATAAAAGTCTTTCCCGTTTATATTATGACGTACCTAAAGATTCTGGATATAGCGGGACACGTGCTGTTTTTTTACGCATTTTTAAAATGCTAATGTAATTTATCTTAGCCATATTCAGCATATAGACGGCAGGTCATTTAAAGCCAGCCCCAATACTTATGTAGAAGACCAATTACATTTATTAAGTATACATCTCCGATTTATAACTTTTGCTAATAGAATACGTTTACAATCATATAAAATAATTTTATACCACGTGTAGATTTTACATTCGTCAAGTCATATATTACGTAAGGTGAATGTCCATGAAAGTTGTCAGAGTCAGGTCTAGCTTTAAAAACATACATTTTGAAAAATACCTCCCCGCTGAAAACATCTGCAAACCTAAGGGCCATCGCTTAAAAATGCTCACCTTTAAATTTGTATTTGTAAGTCTAATCTTATAAGAATAACAATGGCAGTCAACTTGTATGTAAAGTAATAAAACAAAGGCAAACACAGACATATAAATTACTGGGACTTGCAAAGGTGAACTGAGAAAAAGAGTAAAATTTATAGACAGTTTATTAAATCATGAACTAAACGGAACCCACGGTACCCACTACAATATTTATTACCCTTACCTACCACAAAACATATGCAAGTTTTGTCTTCGGTTCATGACCACAAACCTAATGTCAACTCAACTTTGGAATCCACGTTGATGTTGCATTATTACAATGCAACATATTTAAGGATTCTACTTGAAGGTGGTTACTTGATAAGATAACAAATTTAACTAAAACAAAACTTACTTCAAACTTAAAATGCGCATTATTAGGGCTAACTCATGTACTAATCGTCAGATCACACTTAAATAGAACCACATCACAACTACCACCCTTGAAAAAAAAACATCAAAATCGGTAAAGACTTATGCAGTAACATACACAACAAAAATACAGTTGAATTGAGAATCTCCTCCTTATTTTAAGTCGGTTAAAAATTGAGAACATTCACAAAATGTTTTGCTGGCATGTACATATGGCATTTGGCTCACAATTGCATAGTTTTCTCTTGAAGCGGAGAACAGATAAAACACCTCCTACAATTTTTCCTAATCCTTTTCCAAAGATGTTGGCAGAGGTGTGAAGGGACAAAAAATAATTTGTGATTTTGCCTCAAAATACACCAATGAACTAAAAAGATATGTTACTTCAGAATGGTTTCTTTAAACAAAAGCTATCCTTACTGCATTCAATCGTATATATGATAATTTATTCGATAGTATGTATGCTAATTTATAAAATCGTATTTTTCAGGTAACAATACAATTAAAAGACGTCAATGACATGGCGCCGGAGTTTATTACAACTAATGTGACGACAATATCTGAAAACATTCCTCTAAATACTGTAATAATGACGATAAAAGCTGTAGATAAGGATGAAGGAAGAAATGGCTACGTCGAATATTTTATGACACCAGATCCAGAGATAAATGGCTACTTTTCTTTAGGAAATGTCGATGGAATACTTAGAGCTACTGGTAAGCTCGATAGAGAACTAAAATCAAGCTACACAATTTCTGTGACTGCGAAAGATAGAGGAGACCCACCGAATGTGACGAAGACAAAAATAAAAATAAATATTTTAGATGAAAATGATAACAGTCCAGTATTCGACCCTAAACAATACAGTGCTTCTGTCCCAGAAAATGCTAGTATTGGAGCAAGTGTATTACAAGTAAGTAAAATATATTATCATATAGATAAAGTACGAGTATACATAATTTCACAGCTATATCATACATTTGTAGGTAGCACTAATTGGTAGAGTTTTGTAGTGAATACGTATAGATGCACTAGAATTAACAGTTGTTACCATTAAATTAGCTTATACTTTAAATTAAAATATAATACACGTGTTGTTGGTAGTATGAATTTATGTTCTACAAAGACTATACATGTATTTAATTTAAGGATAAGATCAGCGTTTATAATAAATATTTTATTATACCTAAAACCTTACTTTATGTTATTCCAGGTATCAGCCACGGACATTGATGAAGGAGTCAATGGAAGAGTTAGATATTCTATCGGTTCAGGTGATGAAAATAGAGATTTTAGTATAAGCGAAGATACCGGAATTGTCAGAGTCGCCAAAAATTTAAATTTCGAAAGAAAATCTCGTTACTTACTGCTCATAAGAGCCGAAGATTGCGCAAAAGATGATGTAAGATTTGATACAGCTGAGTTGTCAATATCTATTCAAGATATAAATGATAATCCACCTACATTTCTGGACTCACCGTACCTAGCATACGTAATGGAAAATATAATCCCTCCTAGTGGTGGATACATAATAACAGTTCATGCTTATGATGCTGATTCACCGCCATTCAACAATCAAGTGCGCTATTTTATAAAAGAAGGAGATGCGGATCTTTTTAAAATTAACGCTTCTTCTGGACAAATTTCCTTGATGAGAACTTTAGACCGAGAGGCACAAGAAGAATATACTCTAGCGCTTGTAGCAATGGATACCGGTAAGTTTTATACGATATTCGATTTAAAATGTTAGTGTTCCTTTTTGATTCAAAACAGATATAAAAAAGTATGAATGAAATGGGTCTATAATAATATAGTAGTTAAACAACTTTAAACGATTTAAATCGCGTATATTTATCATTATTTCGTCCCAACGTTTCAAACATGGGTCGAGTCACCCCGTGACCACGATCACTGCAAAGTGTTTGAAACGTCGGGACAAAAATAATGATAAATATACGCGATTTAAACCGTTTAAAGTTGTTTAATTACTATGTGTAATAATCGCGAAAACCTAAGGCTGTATAACAAGTTTTGAATTTTTATATAACCATAAAATTTCAAGTTCTAAAATTAAGAGGTCATAAACATAAAATTTTTGCATCATCTTATGCCAATATAGTCCAACAGTAAGAAAATGTTTAATTCTGAAGCAGTGATAGCTCAGTGGCGTTGGCTATGGACTGCCGCGCAGCAGGTCCATGGTTCGAATCCCGCCGTGGGCTTGAGCTTCATCGCATGGTGGAAGGGCATTTTGCGAGTGCCCGCCTGGCTAGCGACCACCCTCAAGTAGGAAATCTGCAGCCAAGCACCTAACGGTGTGTTCCGGCAGCTGTCCTTGAGAGCCAGTGAAATTTCAGGCACATGAGACTTAACGACTATGTCTCAAAGTGACGGGCGCAGTGTAATTCATGACTTGTGATGAAATGTATCTGTTATAGGCAGAGATACGCTGAACATAAGGTGGGCCTCGAGTGGCAAGTTTATGCATTACAGACCCCGTGTACAGCATTCTATACACACTAAATATCATTGCTTGGAATTCATAAGGTCATGATACCAATCCAAACGTCTTCCTTGCGAGTTATCTTCCGCTTAGGCACATTACTATAACTTATTTGTATGTTATATTACTAGGGTTTTAAGGTTATAAATAATTCGGTACTATTATTACAACAAAAAAATAATACAATTAACTGTAATGCGATTCATTTCTTTTTTAAATTGTTACAGGTTCACCGCCGCTTACAGGATCAGGAACTGTCAAAATTATAGTTCAAGATGTGAATGACAATAGTCCTGAATTTGACAGACAAAGCTATAAAACTACTGTGAAGGAAAATTTACCTTCTGGTACAGTTATTTTACATCCAAAAGCAACGGATGCTGACATTGGAAATAATGCTAAAATTAGATACAGCCTTCTTGGAGATAAATCTGAAAGGTTTCAAATTGATTCATCTTCGGGCCTTGTTTCAACTAATGCTACTCTAGACCGAGAGGAATGGGATGCATATTATCTGATTATAATGGCACAAGATTCGTCAACAACTGATCCGAGAACAGCCACAACGAACCTTACCATACTGATCGAAGATGAGAATGACAACACGCCAACGTTTGCTAACCCAGTATATGAAGCTCATATATCTGATCGGACAGTTAGAGGTGATTTTGTGTTTGGTGTCAGAGCTAAAGATTATGACATTGGGCTAAACAAAAAGATTGTATATGATTTAAAAGGAGAGCATCAAGATTTATTTAATATTAACAAAGAAACTGGTGTGATCAAAGCTAATGAAAACTTAATGAAATATAAAGATGAAACATTTAGTCTTATCGTGGTGGCAACAGATAGTGGTGAATCTCCAAGACATAGCACTGCAGAATTAATTTTGATACCAAAATCAGTAGTTAATTTTCCCAAATTTATAGTTACAAATAAATTGACATTTACTTTTCCTGAAGATACTCCTGAGGGTGTCTTAGTAACCAGATTATCAGCGATTTCACCAAAAAAGGGGCCAACAGGTTTATTACAATATGGAATAGCAGGTGGAAACGTGGGTGATGCTTTGAGGGTGGAGCCAATGAGTGGCGAAGTCTTCATAACTGGAAAAGGACTTGACTATGAAACGATGCCCATGTATGAAGTGTGGTTTGAAGTTAAAGATTCTGATAACCCACCGTTAAAATCATTTATTGAAATAGAAATCAAAGTTACTGATGCTAATGATAACGCTCCGGTGATAGAAAATGTTTTATATAATGCTACAGTATTAGAAGAAGAATCTCCTCCACAATTAGTTATAAAAATTGAAGCTCATGATGAAGACTCAAATGAAAATGGACGACTATCTTACAAGTTAATGAATGATTATGAAGAAACATTTAGAATTGATTCAGAAAATGGAGAGATTTACACTAACATTGCCTTGGATAGAGAATCTATACCATTCTATGAAATTCTAGTTGAAGCAGTAGATCATGGTGTGCCACAGCTAGTAGGCACATCGACGGTTCTCGTAACAGTTCTAGATAAAAATGATAACCCGCCAAGATTCACAAGATTGTTTAGTGTTAATGTTACTGAAAATGCTGAAATAGGATCTTTTGTGATACGAGTCACAAGTTCAGATTTGGATTCTGGTCCAAATGCCAATGCAACGTATAGTTTTGTCGAAAATCCTAGTGAAAAGTTTTTGATCGATCCAATCAGTGGGAACGTTACAGTAGCTAAACCATTAGACAGAGAAATTCAGGATGAATATATTCTGAAAGTAGCAGCAATTGATGGATCCTGGAGATCTGAGACTCCTTTGACAATAACTATACAGGACCAAAACGATAATGCTCCAGAATTTGAATATTCATATTACAGCTTTAATTTCCCTGAATTGCAAAAGAAAAACAGTTTCGTGGGTCAAGTAATAGCAAATGATAGAGACAAACAAGGCCCTAATTCTATAATATCATATTCTTTGCAACAACCATCAGATTTGTTTTCGATAGATCCAGCAACAGGAGAAATATCGAGTAAATTTATTATGAATTATAAACGAACTTCAGTCAACTCATCTCCTGAAAATACTTACTCCGTAATTGTTCTCGCTACAGACAATGGAAAACCTCCAATGTCTTCTGAATGTCTAGTGACAATCAATGTTGTAGATGCTAACAATAACGCTCCTAAATTTAAATCACATGAGAAGTTTGTACCAGTACCAATAGATTCAACTCTTGCAGAAAAAATTATCAAACTTACAGCAGAAGATGATAAAGATTATGGAATAAATGCCGAAATCGAATATTTTGTTAACGGTGGTAATGGGACATCTTATTTAACTGTTGAGAAAAATAGTGGATGGATTATAGTAAATAAGCAATTTCACTACCTTGGACAGTACTACGAACTTAAAGTAAAAGCAGTCGATCGAGGAGTTCCACCTCAAACAGACACGACTAAGCTAACATTTGTGGTTACTGGAGAAAACATGTTTAGCCCTAAATTTACAGTTTTAAGTTATCAAGTAATCGTACCAGAAAATGAGCCAGTAGGATCATCTATTTTAACTGTAAAGGCAAGTGATGAAGATAATGGACCTAATGGAATAGTTCGATATTCAATTTCTTCCGGAAACTCAGGCAAAGAGTTTCAAATTAATTCTATATCTGGTGCCATCAGTATTTTGCGGCCACTCGATTATGATACTATACAAGAGTATCGATTGAATATAAGTGCACGAGACCTTGGATTTAAATCAAAAGAAACCACTGCTACTCTAACAATCATCTTAACTGATATTAATGACAATGCCCCGCAGTTTAACCAAACTCACTATGTAGCTTATTTGGCAGAAAATTCTCCAATTAATAGTTATATTTACAAAGTTAAAGCTACAGACATTGATTCTCCAAAAAATGCAATAGTTAAATATCATATAAACAACAAAATGCAGTCATTATTTTATATAAATGAAAATACTGGTGAAATATTTTCAAAAGAAGTATTTGATTATGAAGAAAAAACTGTCTATAGATTAGAAATACATGCAGAAAATCCAAATTCAAATATGAAAAATACTACAACCGTCATTGTTCACATAACTGGCGTTAATGAATACTACCCTAAATTCAAACAACCTGTATTTCACTTTGATGTATCGGAATCGGCAGATGTTGGAACAAATGTTGGTGTCATATTAGCAACAGATCAGGATAATGGCGATGATGGTATAATTTATTATTTGTTTGTTGGCTCAAGTAATGATAAAGGATTCAGCATTAATTCTCAAACTGGTGTAATAAGAGTGGCCCGTTATTTAGATAGAGAGACACAAAACAGAGTTGTTCTTACAGTATTAGCTAAAAACTCAGGAGGCATACGAGGAAACGATACTGACGAAGCACAAGTTATAATTTCCATACAAGATGGAAATGATCCTCCAGAATTTTTGAGACACAATTATGAAGGAACTATATCTGAAGGATCCAGCATTGGCCATGAAGTTCTACGTGTTCAAGCTGTTGATAAAGACGTTAGACCACAAAACAATCAATTTAGTTTTTCTATTATTGGAGGAAATATTGATCAAAGTTTCAAAATAGATTCTCAAACTGGAGAGATTAATGTTGCTCGCAATCTTGATCGAGAAACTTTGTCTATTTATACGTTGATAATAGGTGCAATAGACACAGGTATACCACCACAAACTGGCACAACTACTGTCAAAATCACAGTTACGGATGTTAATGATAACGGCCCGTTATTTGATGTCGAAAGTTTCGAAGGATCTGTTTATGAGAATGAACCTCCTAACACAAGTATAACTACTCTATCAGCCACAGATCCTGACTTACCACCAAATGGCGCACCATTTTCTTACGCTGTTGTTGGTGGAACACACCAAAGCTATGTTAAGGTTCACAGACACACTGGTGTTCTCTTAACGACAAGAAAAATAGATAGAGAAATTACACCATACTTAGAAATTATGATCGAAATTGCTGACAGTGGCACTCCCGTCATGAAATCAAAATTCACGTTACGAATTAAAGTCCTCGACCGGAATGATAATCCTCCAACTTCAAGATCAGCTCACGTGCTTGTGTACTCCTTCAACAATAAAATCCCAACGGGAAAAATTGCTGATGTGAAACCAAACGACCCTGATATCGTTGGAGATTATAAATGCAAAATTATCAGGGAATCAACTTCAGAAAATACAATGGCTACTATTTATATTAAATCAGGATGCGATTTATATACCAATGCTGTGAAACCAGGCCAGGGATATTCTTTCTCTGTCTCAGGTAATGATGGGATGCACAGAGATGTGATTTCGTCAATAAGTGTAGAGTTTTTTTCTTTCGACAATATGACTGTAGATCAATCAATAACTTTACGAATTTTGAATATGACCGCATCTGATTTCTTAAGTCACTATTACCGTAGCCTACTGGAATTACTAAAAGATGGGCTGAAAGCAAAGGAGAGCATATACTTGTACAGCATTAACGAAATTAAAAGTCATTTAGATTTAACAGTAGCTACAAAAGATGAGCGCTCAATATGGAAAAAAGAAAACACAGAGAAATATTTGCGACTAAAGGAGCCAGAAATTGTAAGGAATCTGAAAAGCCAAATCATAGTGTCATATGTTCCATGTGCTTCACACCAATGTCAAAATAATGGCCGCTGTACAGATGGTATAAAAGTCACGGATGATACTAAAATAACTGAAAGCTCTTCCCTTATTTTGTCTTCACCTCTAGTAAGACATGAGTTTACATGTCATTGTGCAGATGGTTTTATGGGAAATAATTGTGAAAAACGACAAGATCCTTGCACTCCCAATCCTTGCCGTTTTGGAGGTCAGTGTCACAAACAAGGCCACGATTTCACATGCAACTGTCCTCCACGTCGCGAAGGAAAGACATGTGAAGTAGAGAGAGACGATGTGTGCAGTAGCAATCCTTGTAAAAACGGCGGTTCGTGTAAAGAAAGTGCTGACAGAAATTCATTCTTTTGCCTTTGCCGGCCTGGATATCGCGGGAATCATTGTGAAGCTCTTGTTGACTCATGCAGACCAAATCCTTGCATGTACGGTGGAATATGTATAAGTTTGAAACCTGGTTACAAATGTAGTTGTACTAATGGCAGATATGGAACGCACTGTGAAAGCACAACTTTTGGGTTTGATGATCTGTCTTACATGCAATTCCCAGCTCTAGATGCTTCAACGAATGATATAACAATTATTTTTGCCACAACCAAACCAGATGCACTTCTTATGTACAACTATGGGGCTCAAACAAGTGGCAGATCTGATTTTATAGCTATTGAACTATTGAATGGAAAACCCTTATTTTCCTTTGGTGGGGCCAGAACTTCAATAACATCGGTGTCTATTGCCAATTTGAGCAAAAATCTTGGAGATGGCAACTGGTATAAATTGACTGCAACAAGAAATGGTCGGGTTATATCCTTAAGTGTCACATCTTGCACTGACCATGGAGATACCTGCTCTGAATGTGAGCCAGGAGACGATTCATGCTATAGTGATGACACAGGACAGGCTGGGTAAGTTAGATTATTTTGAATATCTTGTGTGTACTTATAGCTTAAACCTCACTTTAACTCTGTATCTGTATAGGTGGATTGATTTGTTATAGGAAGATTTTGCTGTTTAAATGCAAAGCGGTTTTCAAGGGGAAATAGTAGCAATCAACTTGTCTCCCCAGATTCAAACGTGTGTTTTGGATATAATACGTTTATTTCTTAAAGTGTATCTTCACATTATCAGTTTTTTCTAAAATATCTTGCTAACATCCTGCCATTTATAAATATGTATGTAGGAAAAAAAAACATTCACATTAAAACATAAAATAGTTACATATCAATTATAAAAATCATACATATTGTGTTGTGGTTGCACGGTGGTAGGTTATTTTGGAAATACCCGACTCGCTAGCAATTACCCTCAATTATAAAATCTGTCGCCAAACAGCTAACGGTGTGTTCCGGCAAATGTCCTTGGGAGTCAGTGGTGATTAAGCTTCCACCATATCATCAAATACCATCCGCTGAGATTGTGGTCACAAGCTCATCTATCAGCAATTAAAAAGGTTAACGTTTTTATCCCTACTACGCTCCATCAAATGTAAGAAACAAACTAACTTGTTTAGTATTTTTGAATATTTATAGATAATAGACTTTTAGTCTTTTTTTCTGTAACTATGCCGTCAGAAAGAGAATAAATTAAATTAAATTAATACTTGCTACTATACTACCAACTTGTTACTAGCGTTTGGTATCTTACGCATAAAATTTGTTTATCAAATTTGGCACGCATTAAACATGATAAATACCGAATTAACTTCGGAAATAGTTATTTATTCAGATTAACTACTATTACTTGAACGATCATCATCATCGTCACGAACATTAGTATTTATTTTATTGTCAATAAAACTGACGAAACATATTATGTAGCGAACTGTCACCCATATGTATAGGATATTTTCACACTCCTGAAATATTTCCTAGTAGTAGATATTTCTTTGTTGTCTGAATGGCCCGTAAGCAATTTTCTACAAACCCGGCTGATTCAGTGTGGCAAAATATAATCTTTGTCCGTGGGCACCTTGAAGCAACGAGTTTTCGTATCCGTAACAAATTAGTATTAAAATCGTTCGTAATGATTATATGATGGTATTGTATAAAGCAGATATGAAAGTGTTTGAAGTATGCTTTTTGGTCGAATGTTCATCAAAATTGTATGTTCACCACATATTAAATAACCGAAGAGTGGTTTCGATGGCGTCTATATCAAATTGAACGATACCTGTTACATGTCTTTTTTTTGGCGGCATGTATAATTAATTGTCTGCAGCGCCTAAAGGTCTCTGACTATCTTGCCTTTGTTGCGTTTTCCGATTCTAAGTGCTTACCGACACGTTGCTGTATACATAATTGTGACTGGCAATAGAGGCCCGCCGTTTTGTAACTCACGATCAAAATTCTGGGAGATCAAATTACGATTACCGCGAGTATGTCCTGTTGTTGTCATTTTGTCTACAGTAAATAATGTTTTCACAAATAAAGCAGTCAGCTTCTGCACGACGTACTATGAAGTATGAAGTGAAATCTAAAGGTTTTTTAAAGAACGGCTTTCCAGGACTAGTAGACTCGAATTAAACAGTCTGCCTCCAAAATGACCTGAGACTGCAAGACGTACTATGTAGTTCGGAGCGAAGTCTACAGGTTTTATAAAGAACGGCTTTGCCAAGACTAAGTTTCTTATTACTAAACGCATCTCAATGTTGAGATCGATGTTAATATAAAGTTTTTGACAGATGTTTCATACATTATACGTCAAAACTGCATCGAAATCGATTTGAAGACCTCAACTTTATTTATTTTATTTTTATTAATACGATCAATAAATGTCCAAGTAATTCGAAGAACTTCTGAACTAAGGACCGATGCCAGATCGCGCAGGTAACATGATTGCGTAGTTTTTTTTGAGGGAGTGCTCTTTCGATCTTTGTTGTTCCAATACTAACCCGTTTCATCACTGGATCCCCGCCAAAAAGTCGGCTCGATTAATAACATTTAACAAATATATTGTAGGAATACTAGCCTAACGAAAAAATTATATCATATATATATTATATAAAAATAAATTTTCTATTTGCCTTTTTTTATTAAATTACTTTTACGAGATTATTATACAAGAATGTTATAAGTATTGATAACTACCTGAATAATTCTTTGACATTTTAAGATTTATTGTTTGTGTGTAGGTATACGTTTGAACAAAGTTATGGCGTAATGAAAAAAGCAAAACAACAATGTGTAATTTTTTCTTAGATTTGATGGAGTTTATTATTAAAACGCAAAAATGAGATTGTCGGCCTGTTAACCTTTCGTTACTTCTACGCATATAGATCAATTTAGGAAAAGTACGTTAAGAACGAATGCTTTTATTCTGTTGACCTGCAGTCTGGGAACAGACAAAACATACTTTTATCGTAATTTAGGTGTCGAGCTAGGTTCATAGTTCCCGATGGAGCATAAAATACAGAATTAGCACTTAAACGTGGTTTCTACACAAATATAGGTTATAAGCACTGGCATATGCTAACCATAAATATATTTTTTGTTTTCTTTTTTTTAGAACATTGAACTTCAACAATGAACCACTTCTTATTGGAGGACTTCACAAAGCAGACCCTGTCCTAGAGCGCCCCGGACAGATTCACTCCGATGACTTCGTTGGCTGCATGCACAGTATTACAGTGAATGGTCGAATGTTGAACTTATCTAATCCACTTCACGCTCGTGGAGTTGAAGCTAAATGCGCACGTTCGGAAAAAGGTCCCTGCTACAAGAAAGACTTATGTGGTAATGGACACTGTCTTGATAGATGGAAAGACAACTCATGCAAATGCAGTGACAACTTTATCGCTCCAGATTGTAGCTCGTCCTTACAATCAATTTCTGTTACTGAAAATGGTTTTGTCATATTCAGTATATCAGAGAAACACAGACGAATGCAATTGTTGGATACATTTTACGGCGGTAGTACCATTTGGGATAAGAAAAATGGTAAACTTGCTTCTAAAGTTTTGACAAAAGTAAGCAGCCTACCAAAAATACTAACATTCTTCTTTAGAACACAACGTAAAAATGGCATCTTGTTTTATGCAGCGACTGATAAATATTACACTCTGATTGAGTTGCTAGAAGGAAAAGTAAGCTACGTGTCTAAGCAAAATGCTATAGTAAACATGACTCAAACTGAACAGAATGATGTGTCGGACGGTAATTGGCACAACGTTACTTTACTGTCCATAGGAAGAAGTATAAGGCTTCTAGTAGATGGAGAAAACGTAGGAGAGGAACTAGATGCCGCAGGTGTTCACGATTTTTTGGACCCTTACCTTACCGCTTTAACCTTGGGTGGCATGAGACCGGAATGGCTGACCATTTCAGCTCAAAATAAATTCGAAGGTTGCCTGGCTAATTTTACTATCAACACTGAAATACAACCCTTTATTGGAAACGGCAGTATATTTAGGAATACGTTATTCAAAGGAAAGGTATTGAGCGGGTGTCAAAGTGCGTTTGCTGGTGGTATAACACAAAACACTTCTCCGTTGACTGTTGGATTAGTACTCGTTTTAGTATTCTTCATCTTTTTGATTGCTGCTAGCTTGTCTTCAATAATATATTACCGTTTACGTCGACAGAAGAAAGAAAAAGGGTGTGGACCAAATGGCAAAACAAATATGAATCATACAAAACAAAATGGAGGACCAGCAATGCTCAATGCACCAAATCTAATAGCAGGCACAAACGACAGTATCATGAACCGAAACTTGCACAACAATGATACAAATCTCAATAGCTATATGTCTGATAATGCAGATATAACTCGAAATGTTGGGCATATTGTTGGTCCAGAACTGTTATCAAAAAAATACAAAGATCGTGAAATAATGAACATTGACCCTCCAAGACCTCAAAGACCAGATATAATAGAACGTGAAGTTGTGGGTAAAAGTCCTGCGCTCAGAGAAGATCATCACCCACCACCACCACCTTCTACAAACACTTCACATCATACTCATGATCATCCCAATGGGATGGATTTGAACTCAGAAGTTCCGGAACATTACGACCTAGAAAATGCTAGTTCGATTGCTCCTTCTGATATAGACATTGTTTATCACTACAAAGGTTTCCGAGAAGCTGCGGGCGTACGAAAATATAAAGCAACACCACCTCCAATTGCCGGATATCACCATAAACACCAGAATCCCCAACATAGACATTCACCACATCATCCTAGTGGGTACCCTTCAAGAGTACTCCCACAAGCCTCTCAGCCTCCACCACAGCCCACAAGACAACTACAAACTACACCATTAGCTCGGTTGTCTCCAAGTAGTGAGCTTAGTCAGCAACCTCGCATACTGACTCTTCATGATATTTCCGGGAAGCCTTTACAAAGCGCTTTTTTGGCAACAACATCTAGTTCAGGAGGAGTGGGTAAAGATGCTTTACATAGTAATAGTGAACGTAGTCTTAATAGCCCTGTAATGTCACAACTTAGTGGACAAAGTTCTTCAGCCGGAAGGAAAACACCCAGTGCGCCACCTCAAGTACCACAGGTTGTTTCTGTTGGATCTGGAGCTGTTGGTTTAACTGCAGAAGAAATAGAAAGAATGAATGCCCGACAGCGAACATCCAGTTTAGTATCCACCCTAGATGCCGTATCGAGCTCAAGCGAAGCTCCTCGAGGAGGTGGAGTAGGTCACCATTTATCTCATAGACATCATTCACCACCTGATGACAACAGGAGTTCAACAGGTTCTGATGACGAAAGTGGTAATGATAGTTTTACCTGTTCTGAAATAGAATATGATAACAACAGCATTAATGCAGACAAATTAGAAGATGTTCGTAGACAAAATGTGAGTAGTGCCAGTAATACTAAAAAACCTGTTTTGCCTCCTCCTTATGAAAGCTTTGATTCTTCATTCCGAGGCTCTTTGAGTACTCTAGTCGCATCTGATGATGATTTAGCTCCTCACGTGAGCGCTGCGTTATACAGACAAGCGAATGGATCACCAGCATCAGCTACTCTTGGGTGGGATCACTTATTTAACTGGGGTCCAAATTTTGAAAGTATGATTGGAGTTTTTAAGGATATAGCAGAATTACCAGATGCTGTCAATGGGCGAATGTCTTCCTCTCTAAGGCTTCAGAACGGAACCCCTAAACCTTCTGAAGAATATGTATGATAGCTTTTTGTAAATATTTTGTAAGCAATAAGTGTAGAAATTTGATATATTATGATCGTATTGTAATAATTTTAAAAATTCAAATATTTGTTGTAGATTGTTCGCCTTAAATATTTCGTATAAACTTCTTCCATTGTGCGAATATATGTAGACATAAGACTGTATAATATTAGAATACTTAGTATGTAAAATTTTGGAATCTTGTATCAAGATTTCTTAATTCTTGCCATATTGTTGGAGAATGTTCCTTTATCTGTCCCTGTGTCGTTTCAGTTTCTTGAATACGGTGAAATACCTATCGCAATGTGAATAGAAAGATCTAGATAGTGTTTAATTAAATGTTTTCCTGACGGTCAAGTCAACGCATTTATTTGTATAAATAGCATTCTCCAATGTTTTCAATAGATTATTAAGTTCGAATTTAACAAACCTCATTGTAAATACGTATGTAAGTATAATGTACAAAATAACTGGTAACTATGTGATTTAAATTTGAAATTATTATGAAACAATTTATAAAGTAAATTCCATTATTGTACAAAGTTTGGCTGATTCTATAGACGAGTTAAGTGTGTTAATATTATCGTCATTACTCTTGTTGGTAACTTCCTTTTAAGTTCATAATTTCAAATTGTAGAACAAAAGATTTTAGTATTTTCTAATGTTTACATATGTATTAAAATCAGCCATTTGTTAGGTAAAAATGGTGCCAAATGTTAACTGAAAAGAACTGACTAAGTTAATTAAAAAATAAAGACATTTTCAACATTTTTTCTTCTTTTATTACAAAACTCTACTACATGTATATTAGCTGTAACTGACTCTTATAAACTTCTATAATGTGTTCGTAAAATAACAGTTGTAATTTATCTGCCTTAGATATTAATTAAATTCATGATTTTGTTATAAAAACTAACGTGATTTTCACTCATTTTAGTAAATAATACGGGATAACTCACGTAAATAAGTCAGATAGCTCCGACTATAGTTCATGATATATATGATATATATGATAAATTCATGATGTTAGGGCATTTAGCACCTCCTCGCCAGGCTGGAAATTAAAAAAGAAAATTTGGTAGTGGAAGACTTTTGGCCAAAAGTTAAAAATTCTATTCCGCTCTCAAATTATTGTTACTCTAGCTGTGGGTAATAGTCGCATAAATTCATGTTAGATTGTAATATAAGTAGAAAAATCTGTCGTCAACCACCTAACGGTGTGTTCCGGCAGCTGCCCTTGAGAGCCAGTAATTCTAGGTTACCCTGAACTACATCTTCGACCACATTATCACTTAACATCAGGTGAGATAGTGGTCAAAGACTAGCCTATTAGCTGTAAATAAACAATAAAAAAACGTTCGAGCACACCAAGCTACTTCTTTCGGAAACGTAAAGATGCCCCCAAAGCACAGTTTCAAGAGATATTACTCCAGGAGGTCTGCGAAAGCGTTGGATAATCCCTCCGGGCGTCCATCCTCTGAACCTGTACCAGAAGGTGGATTCCTGGGCTGCCCTGCGTATTCTGGAGGGGGAATAACT
The DNA here is from genome assembly GCA_963890685.1 of Plagodis pulveraria. Taxonomy (NCBI): domain Eukaryota; kingdom Metazoa; phylum Arthropoda; class Insecta; order Lepidoptera; family Geometridae; genus Plagodis; species Plagodis pulveraria. The sequence goes on along the minus strand of OY982958.1, from coordinate 15,790,275 downwards.
GTGCTCAACTCTCCATCAGCCGCTCGGGGCAAACGAGGCATGAGGCAGAGTATAACCCTATCACACGATTGACATGGCCTTCTGTAATATACGGGGTCTCCGTTCTGAAATAAACGCCATTTATTACCACGTGGAAATCTGTAATCAAGCCTGGCTCTTTTTGACCGAAACAAATATATGATCTGTGATAGGTACACTTCCTTTCTCACTTACATAGGGTACAACATTTCCACGCGGTTTGGAGCATTCCTTTTTGCCGCGGGTGGATGTGGGTATTTGCGTCAGAGGGGATATTTGTGCACGTCACTATTGGTGTCTAAAAAGACGAGACAGTTATCATCTGAAAATCGACGCGTGTGTATATAGATGTGGACTAGTGGGATAATGCTGTAATAGATAATTTTTTGGAGCACATACAGATGGCTTCAAATTCCGTACTTGAGCAGATCCCTACCACAGATATCGTTGTACTTTGTGATTTCAACGACTACTATGCTGAATAGCTTGATTCGCACGCTACCGATCATGTAGAGGGATCTTTCAAGATCTCGTTTTGGCGTATGAACGGAGACAAATGATCACCTTTGGTGTGATGACCTTTCCCATTGCCTGTTGGATCTTTTTCTGACCCGGATAGCTATTTAATGTCCGCTAACATTCCCATTGCGTTGTAGGATCACTGCCTGATCCGGAGTTCTGAGTCGGTATCCAGGCAATGGATACCGGTGTTGAACCGGGAGTCGAACCTTCCTTTTATTTCTGACACTGTTATTTAGCAAAAAATAATTCCCGGTTCAACCATGTAATTATTTAAATATCTATAAATGCAGTTTAAATTGTTTTTTAAATTTAAATAATGTTATCTTTCAGTCACACATTTGACTGAAAGAAGACATTATTTAAAACCTACAATATTCAACTTATATATACAACTTATATATATGGCAAAAGGAATACACTCAGTTTGAGTTATGGCCACACCTGTCAAGGAGCTACCATAACACTGATTTTCAGTGAATTCCTGAACTCGGGCTAAGGTGTTCGCCGAGAAAGAAAGAGTATAAAAAAGCGAGTTCAAGAATTACCAATAAACCTTAATAAAACACAGACAAAACAGCAATCTATTAGTAGGACTTTTTCATATACGATAGATTAAATAACATCATGAATAATAATTGAAAATAATTATGCGAAATATATTAAATATTTTTGTGTAATAGGATTAAAAATTATATATTAAATGAACTTGCGCAAGTAACAACAATGTGGGTGCCGATGCCAGTTTTTTTAGTGTGTAAGTAGATGTGTGCTGGGGAACTGTTGTGTGTGTTGTGTGTGTACGTGCGGGTGTGTATGTGTTTGCTTACTATGCTTAGACTAATCTATGGTGTGAACTGTGGATTCTAAAGGTTGCCTCGAAGTTATGACTTTAAGGTACTTTCCCTCCATGTGGCATCGCCGTGGGACGCCCTGTATATTGTTGATTGTATTAATAAAAATTCTAACACAACACACTGTTCTATAACGTGCTTATCATAATTAGTCAGCGGTCGTATAGTTACCACAAAACATTGTAAATGACACCGCAGTGGTGAATTCTAGTAGTTTCGTAAACATGAAATATTTTTAGTTTTTTTACTATTAGAAAGTAAAGGTGTTTCTTGTAACTGAGCGTCCATATTTCGGTTCATTCGCATGACAATCTGATAGCGGCTTCATGACTTGAATGGGTGACCGCCAGTGACAATACTACTGAGCGCTTCCGTGCTTCGGAGGGCACATAAAGCCGTTCGTCCGCCCGAATAAGAAACGAACTGGCAGATAGTTTTACTTTTAGTTTTTAGGTATAGAAATAAACACGTACTTCAAAGAGTGTTCTTAATTTGGTATCAACTTCCCTTAAAGCAATTAAAAGTTAAGTACGTTACGCGCGTTGATAAAATGGTATTTACACACATGTTTGCATGATAATAGGTTTCGTTGATACTTTACAGAACAATGGATCTAGGGAGTCGATAATTAAATAAAATATATACGCTTTAAACATAAATAAACGGAAAAAATTAAAGAAGTTATAATACTAACTTCGGTATAAATTCGATTATAAATTAAAATCTTTAGTACAGAAATTAGTCACTTACTTGTCTTTTATAGGATGATTAATAGCATTTTAGTCGTCTACACTAATAATATTTGTTTGGTAGTAGATTTATAATGAAGAAAATTCAGTTACTTCCTCCAAACAATGTAATTCTTCCATAAAACTTGGTAATTAACAAAAATATATACGTGAGATGAACACTAGACATTGAATGGCGATTGAATGAAATTTTAACTTAGCTACCCATTCGTAAAAATATCAACGCCAACTTGAACTTGATGACTTGATACGAAATGCTGGACGATAGCGTAGGCCTGAACAATATTAAAAAGAGGTAAGATTTGTATTATTGTATGCAACGAATAAACTTAAAAAATACTGGACTGATTTGGATGAAATTTGGTGTGGAAATAGTTTGGGACACGGGAAAAAACATAGGATAGTTTTTATCTAACTGCGCAAAAAGAGGTTCATGGTTCTGCGAGATAACTGACATACGCGCGGGCGGAGCCGCGACCGGCAAGCTGTATTTTATATTTAGGGTAGGTTCTCCTAAGTAGTACACGAGGGAGAAAGGAACGAGGTATAAAAATCATGTACAAAAATAACATTTGATAAATCTCTGGTATTCGTTTGAATATTTTCTAACTGTAAACTTTTTCATTAATGTATTATTTGAAAATGAATATTAATATATTGAATTTCACTAGTTTTCACGTGATAATTAATCTGTTTGAAGCAGTGATAGCACAGTGGCATTAGCTATCGACGCAGCAGGTCCATGGTTCGAATCCCGCCGCGGGCTTGAGCTTCACCGCAAGGTGGAAGGGCATTTTGCGAATGCCCGTCTGGCTAGCGACCACCCTCAAGCATAAAATCTGTCGCCAAGCACCTATCGGTGTTTTTGCAATTTGTGACTTGTGATGAATTGCATCTGTTATAGACAGAGGTCCGCTTTATATCAGGTGGCCCATGAGCTTGTTCCGTCACAATAACATAAAAAAAACTGAGTTAAAATTCTCTAAATCTAAATACGAGTGCGGAGGTATATCATCATGCATAGGTAAATAGGTTTAGTGAGCCACATAATGCATAAAAATATGATTAGCAAGCGTGACATTTGATAATAATGCGTATTCTAGCCGATAAAAATACAAAATCTTGAAATTTCGCTAGACTAGTTTTTTCGCGTGTATTCAAGAAATGTGTCTGAAAGTATAAAAAATATTGTCAGATACCGTCTAAATTTAAACTAATATGAGAAAGTTTACACTATATATGTTATTATTAAAATATAAGTAGCTATAATAATTATTTACTTCACAATTAGTTATTATTTTTATTTTAATGGCATAACGTAGGGTATATGCCTTAATCAGCTCGTGATAATAGCACCTGTAATGCAGTCAAAATATCGTGGGATTTCAAAAATGAAACATATAAGATAAACTGAAATATACGAGTAAATGTTGTTTTTTAAACTACTTCTTTCCATATCACAATTTACTTATGTATCAGAATATTTTCCCCCTCCATGTGTATAGAAAATTTGTAACTAATAACGTAAAAAAAGGTATAATCAAACATTTAATATTTTTATAAGTGCGTGGTGTATGTTTTTGTGCGAGGTTGAGAGTGTATGTGAACGCTTATCACCATTACATTTTGTATTGAATATTTAATGATATAGTATGGTGAAGAACTTAGCCTCTGCGTTGATGAGAGTCTTATGCCATAAGTTAGGTTTTTTACACTTATAAGCAGACTTTGGACAGATTGATAATTTTTACTTATTTTGTCTTTTTGTCCACATTTTAGGAGCATACTCAGTTGTTTAATATAGAAAAAGTATATGGAATACAAAATAAATAAAGGTCTTTCGTAAGAAATGATATGGTTTAAAACATTCATCAGCGAAACATGTTGTGACTTTATTACATTTAAAGGCGTAATGCCTGCCAATGTTTTTTTAAACAATAAGCAATATCTTTCTCACAAAACTTTGTTTCATGTTATCCATGCTACAGACTAAGTGGTTCAAATGCCAGTACCCTGCCGCCCTCTACTCGTGCGGAGGGTAAATCATTAGGTGGTTTCCGCAAGACAAGGGAAGCATGAAAATATAAATTTAGTTTCGACTAAAGACACAATTTATTACTTTCGTTAGCAATGTTTTGAAGAAGAGAGACGAGGGACAGGGGATAGAGAGAGAGAGGAGACGCGCTTTAAGAAATGTTTTTAACCACTACCTCAGACAGGAATGGAAGAAATGAGTCATAACTGTATGTGTTAAACTAATAAGAAACGTATATTTTAAATGAACGAAAACATCTGAAAATTAAGAAGCAGAATTAAATTTTGCTAATATTTTTATTGATCACTTAATAATAATTGATTTAATACAAATGCGTTGGAAGACGTTTTTAAGCTCTTGAACTAGAAAGAATACGGCATCAGCATCTATGGCGAATACATCACTCACCTTGATTTAGCCGATGAGTCTCTACTATTAGGTAGAGACTCGCTTGAGGAACTTAGTACAATGCTCAGCGACCTCAGTAATATTTTAGCAGGTGGGTTTTAAAATGAACATGGAAGCTTTGTTCAACAGCAAGTTATGTCGAATGTTCGTGTTGCATCCGTACCAGTAGTTTTTGAGAACGATACGCTCGTAGTTGTTGATTTTTGTTTTACATTATTGTACCTGGGCCATACTGTCCAGTTGGGTAGGTCCAACTTCGACAAAGACGTCACTCAAAGAATCCATCTCGTGCGTTTGGGATGTTACGTAACATCTTTTCGTCGAAGATCCCGAAGAGCCTGAAGACCAAAATCTTCGAGCAGCTTCTGTTGCCAGTGATGACTTATGGTACTTAGACGTGGTCCTTAACTATAATAATATAATAATCATTTATTGCCAAAACTTATTAAGCTTAACATAACAAATTCAAATGACATATATGAGTTTCTTTGTGCGATAAAATCGGGAACGAAGATATTGGCCAAAGAAGCAAAATCACCGACATAGCTCTCTTAATTTGCAAGTTGAAGTGGCAATGGGGGGCCACATTGCTTGACGAACTGATAACTGATGGGGAAAAAAGGTTCTCGAGTGGTTACCACACAACACTGGAAGACGTAAAGTTGGTAGCTTTTTTTGTGGTGCACTATGCCTTTGTTCAACAGTGGACGTCTTCCGGCTGATGATGATGATGATGAATAATTCTTAATGATAATACATATTCAAATAATTATTTAATAATTAATTCTGCCAAGAGAGCTGGTCCAGTTTAACATTCATGTGTTTGGTTTTCTCCATCTTTTCAATAGTGGAACATGCGCAATTCCAGTTTTTATCATTTCTATATTTGTTTCATATCTTAACCCATTAGCATCGGCGATAATGATGACATTAGAATTTTATTCATAACTAAGACATAGTGGTCCTGACGATGCCAACTTATTAATCCTGACGTTTGTATCCGAATGTGTTTTATTACTTATAAAAAAGCACATGTAGTTTGTCTTCAGATTATAAAGCGTATAAAAGATACAATTTAAATCATAAGGCAGCCCTTGGTCGTTCCAGTTTGCATGTCACGACGCACCGTTGAGCAATAATCACTATCGAAAACTACTACAGTGTCATCATCGTCCGAGAAAATTCGGGATTTTCTTGTTTCTAATTTACACTAATCCTTTATGTAAATCAAGGACAAGGTAGGAACGAATACGCTACCTTGTGGTACTCTAAATGCGATTTTTGCATCATTGCTGCTTTGATGTCCAATTTCAACCTGATTGTCCGATACAGTCTCCAAGTTTAAAATAATTCTACTTATTTGCTTCTTATCCTTGTATAAGCTAGTTACTGTTTCCGTACAAGAATGGGAACATATTGTGTCAAAAGCATTTTTAAGATCAAATTGCATCTATATTTAATTTGTAAAACCATACTGAGATGTTGATAATATTTTATAATTTTAGATATCTATATGATTTGATAAAATTGAAGCAGTTTATTAGATTCTTACTTAACAGGTTTCCATTATTTTTAATAAAGAAGGACATATGGATATGATCCTGTGGTTACTGACATTTTAACTGGCTAATTAATAAATTCCAATACAAAATTGATAATACAATATAATACAAGATTTCTTCAAAAGCTTACGAAACATACAAATGTTAAAACACAAGTTTGTTTGATAAACAAAAATTTGAACAATTTATTGTTAGGCTAACTTAGGAGAACTGGTTGAAATATTGTTCCAACTTCGGGTGCTACTTGACTTAAGATTCATGAGTATATTATTCAACTAGCTGTACCTGCGACTTCGTTCGCGATTGCCGTACCTGCAAACTAATTATTCACATTTGAGCACTGTTTATCTCATATTAAGTAACGCTGTGGTCTGTGGTGAAGCACTCTTAGTAAAACATAGCTCAGAAAGGAGCTTTTTACTTTGGGTTTGATAACTCCCAGCTTGTTTTTCCAGAAGACAGTAGTTAAGTAACTCAGAGAGTTCCTTCGCGGTTCGCACAATAAATGTTGAAGCAAAGTAGGTACTTTATGCGTTTCTTTGTAATTTCGATTATAAAACGGTATATTTTTGGCGAGGTTCTCCTTGTTTGGCGGTAGAACAACAATATATTAGATTGTACACTTCCATTGCGCAGTCTCCAAAATGTATCCGGCAAAAGATAGATAGTTAAAAAATTGATTGTGGCGAATGTTCCAGATTTTAGAGTTTTATCTTAGCAAGCTGGCAATTCTAAATAAGGATGCAAAGATGCCCGTGGGTTGCCAGGCTGCCCGTGGGGTGCCGGGATGCCCATGGGTTGCCGGAATGCCCGTGGGGTGCCAGGCTGCCCTTGGGGTGCTGGGTGGCCCGTGGGGTTCCGAGCTCACTCGTCACTATTCTAACAAAAAATAATAATTGAAATCGGACTACGCGTTCATAAATTACAACTAAGTAACATTTTGACTTTCATCCCATTTCCTGAGGGAACCGTGCTGAATTTCGGGTTAAAAGTATATAATAACGTTCTTCGTGGTATGAACTCAAATCGTGTTAAGTTTCATTGAATTCCATTTAGTAGCCCATGGGGTGCTGGGCTGCCCGTGGGGTTCCGAGCTCACTCGTCACTATTCTAACAAAAGAAAGAATAATTCAAATCGGACTACGCGTTAATAAATTACAACTAAGTGTACGTGTTGACTTTCATCCACTTTCCCGAGGGAACCGTGCTGAATTTCGGGATAAAAAGTATACAATAACCTTCTTCGTAGTATGAACAAAAATATATTAGATTGTACACTTTCATTGCGCAGTCTCCAAAATGTATTCGGCAAAAGATAGATAGTTAAAAAAAATAATTGTGGTGAATGTTCCAGATTTTAGAGTTTTATCTTAGCAAGCTGGCAAATCTAAATAAGGGTGCCGAGATGCCCGTGGGGTGCCAGGCTGCCCGTGGGATGCCAGGATGCCCATGAGGTGCCGGAATGCCCGTGGGGTGCCGGGCTGCCCGTGGGGTTCCGAGCTCACTCGTCACTATTCTAACAAAAAAAGAATAATTGAAATCGGACTACGCGTTCATAAATTACAACTAAGTAACATTTTAACTTTCATCCCGTTTTCTGAGGGAACCGTACTGAATTTCGGGATAAAAAGTATACAATAACGTTCTTCGTGGTATGAACTCAAATCGTGTTAAGTTTCATTGAATTCCATTTAGTAGCCCATGTGGTGCTGGGCTGCCCGTGGGGTGCCGGGCTGCCCGTGGGGTGCCGGGCTGCCCATGGGGTTCCAAGCTCAATCGTCACTATTCTAACAAAAAAAGAATAATTCAAATCGGACTACGCGTTAATAAATTACAACTAAGTGTACGTTTTGACTTTCATCCCCTTTCCCGAGGGAACCGTGCTGAATTTCGGGATAAAAAGTATACAATAACCTTTTTCGTAGTATGAACTCAAATCGTGTTAAGTTTCATTGAATTCCATTCAGTAGTTTTGGAGTGATGCGCGGCCGGGATACAGACAGACAGACAGACAGAAAGACAGACAGACAGACAAAAATAAAATAAAATACAGTTTTGGCATCAGTATGAGCTACAGAGTGCTCTCAAATTTTGTTTTGCAAAATATCTTCAATGTACAGAATTGGACCTGTTACAGTTTTATTATAAGTATAGATTTACACTAAATAGTTGAATTATTTATAAAGAAATTAATTTCCATACTAACATTGACTACTCCAATAATACCAATTTCGCTATTATATTATCAATACCTTTTACCGTGGTATAGTGTTAGGATTATCAGAGAAACTACATGAAGTCATTCATAGATTCTGATTCATAGATTCATAGATTCTGAACAAGCCAAAAATGACCACTGCTTAATGGGTTTTACATAAGAGATTAGGATTAAAGTTAGTAACTAAGCAACGCTACTACAAAACAAATTGATCCGTCATTGCAGACATCAATGTAAGATTTTATGTATTCATCATTAATTTGTTCTGGATGTTCAATTAAAATAAAATAATTTTAAAACAGTTGTATTTGTTACAAATTAAAATACAGAATAAAGTATGAAAATTATTAGAAATGAAATCTATTCTTAAGTAAATTAATACAATATCAAACGAACTGACGAACTCAAAATTGCATATTAATGTCACAGACACACATCATCTTATTTGATTTATTTGAATGGATTTTTCTTCCCTTGTAATAATGAATGTCGTTGTAAAATTATAACTGTTGCAAGAGTATTTAGTTGCCACACGTATGATGTGCCTATTGTAACTTAGTTTTTATACAAATAAAACACATCGTTTTTTTGTTATTTGAAAGAAAAATCTAACATTAAATTTGCGTTCCTATCAATACCCTACGCAACAGAAACTTGGCAAAAACTGGTGTTCCAAAAATGAGACGATAAGAAGCTAAATTATGTAAAACGACGTTCAGTGTTGTCTGGTTTAGCGTCTAAAGAGTCCAAATTATCCAGAAATAACGCGCAAATTTTATTTCATAAAAGAAATAATAAGAATATAGGCAGCCAATAAAAATTTTAGAGAACGATTACATTTTTCGCATTGAATTAATTTGAAAGTAAAATGTCATATATCGTGTTATTCACTACAATAGCGTTAATTCACTTTAGTGGCGTGTGTGAGTATAATTGTTTATTTAAATACTTATTTGTATATGTTATTTATTAATAAGATACAAGGAACATGGAGTTTATGAATTCTGATCTGCTTGAATTTAATTGATCCTTTTTTAAGGTTTGCTCTAATGTCTTTATACCATATCTAATTAAAATTCAAACAGTATAATGAAGTACATTAAACTCATTCATCAGTGACGTTGTGTGATAGCTAAACGTTAGGAAATGGTAATAATGTAGATGTTTTGTCTTTTTGCTATTTTGTAACCTTATTCACAACCTTAGCAAAATTAACGTTATCCCAGATGAAGTTTTACATAAATGGGTAGTTAAATATTACCTCGTACTTTTGGGGATCAGCTGACGCACGTAAGTAGATTTTACCCTTGATAAAAATAAAACGTACGGAAGGTTTTAACGCGTGATTTCTATGGCTGCTGAAAACTGACTGGCCTGAAAATATTTAGGATTGGGCTGCAGTTTGTCACCACCAATCACACATAGCCAAGTTACTTAATGACCTGGCCGTGCACGATGTCTGATAAAGATACCTAGAAGGGTGAGTCTAAACAGTTGTATTACTGAAAACGAGTATAATAAGATTTGAAGAATTATTTTTAGGAACCAGACGAGTTATGCCAGTAATGCCTGGTTGCAGTAGAATTCGAGGCCAAGTTTTTCTCTGACTAACATCAGATAGTACTAAGTGGCCTTATAATGTGATAGTATATACGCCCGTGGGGTGCCAGGCTAGAATTTCAACCCACCATTTCTACCTGTGGTTGTCAGAAGAGGCAGATAAAGGTAAAATTTCGGAAGGAGGGCAGCAGCGCCTTCTGAGGAACAGATATTTTAAACTGCGATCCCCAAGACGCCTGCCAAGCATGGGGATTATGGTAAACCTATTGGCGGTGTTCAACAGTGAATAATCCAGCTGATACAATCCAGTACACATACAAAGATTGCCTTGCCAATCCATCCTAGCAATACATCGTTGTGTCGATTAACAGACCGGCCAATTTGACCCAATGGACATTCTTGCGAGCCCAGGCTTCCTCTCAGTTTGCAAATTAGTTTTCGTTCTATGCAACGTCTTGCTTGGGTGTCCCTCAATCGTGATGCACTAATATCCAGTGCAATCATTTGGTTTTATGATGATTGCGCCCGCGATGAAGTGCTAAAACATGGAGCGTTCTTGGCTTGTTTCAGTGCCTGCAGGTGTAAGGATATTCATGACAAGAAGATAACCTTTAATAAATCTGCGAAGTCATTCAAAAACACTTTAAAACACGTGACTATCCGAGTAGAATCCAAAAAATTCTTTACCTACGGCACTTACTCCACCTACCTACGATCAATTTAGATCACTTAGATCCCGAAGGGAGATAGATCTCTTTGATGTCCTGAATTTCAGGGCATTTATGCTGGACTTTTGTATCCGCAAGACCGCATTTCATGCCGAAGGACTGTACACAGTTTAAAATTGAACAAGGCCCAATGGAATTCCTTATATTGTGTGCACCTGAATTCGCTATACTGCGACATGTAAATAAAACATTTAAACATATAAAAAATATTAATAATCATTACAATTACTGGTCAGATAATCATTGTTGTACATTTAAAGATACGATTTAATTAATCCAAAATTACAATACCAAAAACATACATATTCTACGATATCATTTCAAATATATTTATATATCAAAAAGTCAAATAATAAATACAATAATAAATAAAGTATAAAACGTGCTAGTTCTTAAACTCGTTGATAAGATGTTTTATACTTTTTAGCTTTAATTTAAATAAATAAATTAAGACTATGCGCTGGTAATCGAGTCAGGCTGGAACTTATAATTATAGAAGTAAAGAAATCATTTATTTAGGACTTATTAAACACACGACAGCAAACAAAAGACCTTATACACATATATATTTAAAACACACATATATATACACATAAAACTATACAATCATAATCTGTACATAAAGTTAAGTAAACATTTACAAATGCACATGTTCAACATATAAAATTTAAATCTACTGTCATGTGCAGTCCAAAAAAGGACTTGGCTCAGCATAATGCTGCGGACAAAACCTGCAGCGCTGATTTTCAGCCAAGACCTAAGTGACACACGGACACAATTTGCAATAAAGAAAATACAATTGCTCTATCATTGTATAATATTGTATAGCTACTAATAAAAAGTTAAATTTAAAAGTAACAAACAAATAAAATCAAAATAACAAGAAAACGTATAAAAAAAAGTATCACACATTTGATACTAAAAACGTATATGTAATATATTATAAATATTAACTAAAAACTAATAAACAAAACTTCTACTTCATAAAAAATATAACTACTTACTCAATATTTAACGTGACACCTCAGCCATCAAAAAACAACGCACCGACTACTAGCACTTTGTTTCATTCTCCGTCCACAAACATGCTAGAATTTATTGGATAAATAATTAGCGTATTATGAATTTTGAAGGAGTGAAGGCTCAGTGGCATTGGCTATGGACTGCCGTGCCGCAGGTTCATGGCTCGAATCCCGCCGCGGGCTTGAGCTTCACCGCATGGTGGAAGGGCATTTTGCGAATGCCCGCCTGGCTAGCGACCACCCTCAAGTAGAAAATCTTTTGCCAAGCACCAAACGGTGTGTTCCGGCAGCAGTCCTTGAGTGCCAGTGAAATTACAGGCAAATGAGACTTAACAACTATGTCTCAAAGTGACGGGCGCAGTGCAATTCATAACTTGTAACGAAATGCATCTGTTATAGGCAGAGGTTAGTCCGCTTAACATCAGGTGGGCCTCGCGCTTGTCCCGTCAGAATAACATAAAAAAAATGAAGTCTAGGTACTTCATAATACGCTAATTATTTATCGAATATAAGGTCCCATCTACGTGCGACAGTTTACTTGACCGCACTAGTCTCCGAGACACGCTAGCGAGTTCGTATCTGCCGCGGGTGTAGAAATTGTGCATGTCTTTGCGCTTCACGAACTCACTGAAATGTTACCGTACAAACATTGTAATTTGGTGTTTTACTAAAGAGGGCAAGGTGAATACTCCGAGTCAATTAAAATATGGTTCACAGCTCTTTTTTGCATACGGACCCTAAAGCTCAGTACCGTATTCAAGGAGGGAATGCACAATAACGAAGTAACAAATGCGAACTATATCAGCGGATATCACCAAACCGCTTCAGGTCAAAACCTGCACAGCCCAGCTTACCATTGATCTGTGTACTTCACGCCATGCTGCGATCTATTTTAAACCAAAAAAAAGTTTACCACGTCTACTTGTTGCAAAAGTTCTCAGGCTTCAGCTGAATAGTTTAGACGCAAATTTTATCCAATTTCCACGCTGGCAGACAGAAATGCAGGAGATGGCTATTTACATTAAGAACGAGTCTATGTCGCTTGAACGGCTGTGCTAGTTCACTTGCTGTTCCGTTAATTTTTCGCTCGAGCTCGTCAGTGGACTGTGCACTAATAACCGCAACCACATCATCCCCATACAGGAAAATGTCACTGAGGAGCTTTAAGCCGGAACAGCGGATTTGACTTAGTCTCTTTTCAGTCGCAGACCACCACATGGATCTGTTCCTAAGCATGTACATCAGCAGATCTGTTTATTTCATAGTGGCGTGGCAGCAATGACGTCGTGGTTTGCAATGTCAAAGGATTTCCAGAGGTTGCAGCACAGCATAGCAATCTGCTGTTTCTGCTCGCACGCACTAAGGACGCTTCGTATCACCTCGCGCGTTAGTTAGACAGTAGACTATGTATGCCTATTGCTGATCAGACATGCATACCTCTTTCATCTTATTCTACTACATACTGATAAAATAATATCAGTATTATTTTCAAGCAATCTATCAGCAATCTTTTAAGGTTTTTTCAGTCTATAATTATCAGTAATTATAGACTGAAAAAACCTTAAAAGATTGCAATTTTTCAATCAATGCTATAAAAAGCATTCGTAATTCCTTACCAATTACAAACTATATCGGTCTGTAATTCACTCAATCGTTAATAACGCCATCGCTTCAGCTGAATAGGAACAATTCTTTTTTTAAATATATACTCCACACACTCCTTGGTTCGTGACTTTTTTTAGTATGATATTTTTTTATATAAAACAAGACTTAAGAAATAATAGGAAACATGCAACATTTCAAGCGGGGAACAATGTTTAATAGAAAGTTAATTTTTTCCGGTAAAGTTATTAGCACTAGCATCCAAAATGGACCGGCGTCCTCTAGGAGCAGCCGTGCCTTCCTAAACCATTTTTGAGGGAAGATGGCGGCCCGACTCACAACACCGCCGCTAGACAACACCTTTTTGTGAGCATGACCGCTCTGGATACCCGTGCCAACGATTACAATTATTACATTTTTGTTTTGTGTCATTCTCCCACGTCACATTCAATAGGGTCTCCACCACGCTGTTTCGATCTTTGATCGCCATTTTCAGGTTGTAATAGGGACACTTTACTTTGTTGAACAATAGACCCTTGGCATACTTGGAAGTAAATAATATCCTCATTGATCTAAAATACGGGTTTAGACAAATCCGGTCCAGGATATTTTTGTGCAACAGATAATCTTTAATGGCTAATAAAAGGTTTGGAGACTTTGATAGGGTTTGTCATGGGTGTTGTACTAATAAGCTTCCTTCATACGGCCTACCTGCTAGCTTGTGTTCTTAAATTTTTGTCATCTTAAAGGATATATTAATACGAGCGGTCCTTGATTGTTAATCTGATCAATTTGAATCTATGCCAGGACCTATGAAAGGTCAGTTCCTTAATTGTTGTATGTTATTGACTGCTCAAACCTGGCCTTGGATACTTTTCAAGCAGCACAGTAGTGGAAAGGTATGTTGCATGGGCTAGTGATGGTTGAATTCGTTCTTAAAGAGATGCAATGTTAGAGCAAATGATCTTAGCTCATGGTGAGAGGCCAGTCTAGTCAAGTTTTACTAGTCAGGAGTATATAATTAGAACCATACAGAGACCTTTCTATCTTATTCCTTCATATTAGAGCAGGAAACAACCTTCAAGATACGCCTTTTCCGATTACCAACCAACTTGAGCTGACCTTTGAAAAATGCAACGGTTTAGTGATGTAAACCGTTCAATGCATTTTCGCCTTAAATTTATTATGTGTACGGTCTTAGCATCACTAGTAGTAGTAGCATTATAGTTTTACCATCATCGTCTCTGTTTCCCGATAGATAGTAGGGGAGTGTTGCTGAGGGAGTTGCTGAAGATCAAGCTTATTATTGTTATTTAAAGTCTTGTTATCGTTTAGGTAATAGATGTATATTTCTATTTCTATGCCGTAAATAAGATGGCTGAACAAATTAGGAAAACCAAAGATTTGCAATTTACTTGCATGTTTATGTGTTTGAGAAAGACATATTGTGTTGTGTAGACACCACCGAAACACGTGGGACCAGGTTAGGCAGAAGCCGGTAATGACAATGAATGCACTTGTAATAAAACAAACTCATTCGAGTAATTACTTTCATAAAATTTATCGAACTTCCGAATACTATTGACACGTTTTTTTACGTTAGTCAAGTTCGTTTGTTTATTTTAAACATAACTTATCATATCCGAAGTTGTCTTTTATCAATATAATGCAACCACGACTTTAGAATATTTTCAATCGTATTACTAGGATTCCGTACCTCAAAAGGAAAAAACTGAACCCTTATAGGAACACTTTGTTGTCCCTCTGTCTGTTTGTCAAGACCCTTTTTCTCAGGAACGGGTAGAGGTAGCAAGCTGAAATTCATATCAAATACTCAGGTCTACGGGGTGTCCATTGGAGCTGTGAAAAAATCAAACTTCTAAGCCAACGCAATCAATAGATACAGCCGTTTATGCCGCAAATTTTCGACACTCGCAAGGGAATCAACACCTACAGGGTACATCCTGTAAACTCAGAATCTTGAAATTTTGTATTAAGCAACGTCTTATAGCAAAAGTAAAGGAAAAATTGCGAAACTACATTTTTTGTTAAAACAATATTTGTAATAATTTTAATATGTTATGGATTTCAATTAGCAATAAAAGTACCATAACTTTTACTTATATACATTCATTTTCACTGCTTCTTCACAAAAACGCTACAGGTCTGTACGGAACCCTAGGTGCGCGAGTCCGACTCGCGTTTGGCCGGTTTTTTTATATACTTGCGTAATCCTACCACGCATACAAATAAAAATTGTGTGAGCAACTATTTTAGAATCATATATTTTTTCAGGCTATTCATCACAATGTTTTTCTCCTCCGCTAGAGTGTCCAAATGAGAATATAACTTATTGGCTGTACACAAGGTAAAATATTTCTAGTATTAATATACCTCCTGTCATTTTGTTCCGAGCTATAAAGCTGCAATCGGTGTGTCGGGAGATACCGCTTGCATGACAAGTCCTTTTTACATTCTGTGGTATAGTCATATTACAAAGTCAGTTCTCGCGTAACTGTTTCCAAAAGTTGTTTTTTATACTTGTTAGGTTGGCCTTTGACCACTATGTCACCTGATGGCAAGTGATGATGTTGTTCAGGCTAACCTAGAATTACTGGCTCTCAAAGACTGCTGCCGGAACACACTGTTAAGTGCTTGGTGACTGATTTTCTATACTTGAGGGTGGTAGCTAGCCAGGAAAATGAATTTTTCATTTTTAATTATTTGATTATTCTTCATTCGCAAAATGCCCTACCACCATGCAAAAACGACTGCCATCCTAAACCGACAACCGGGTCCGAGGCCGTCCGAAGCACGAAAGTGCTCAGTACTAATGTAGTAGCTGTCACCTATCCTACTCATGACCGCGGCGGACGTTGCTTAACTTTGCGGATCGGTTAAGAACGGCCAAGCAAACTTGGCAACGAGCGCTTCTGGATATAGAAAATCTCGAGTATTATTGTTATCTCGAATAGTCTATTGATATTCTTTTAAGTCACGGAAATATGCGCTTTTTGCACTGTTTGCACGCAAACGTTCGTTTCATAACCTGCTAAACTTACACCACGATTATAGCAATATGATGTCATCTCTGACGTCACCTCCGGCTGCTTATAACGCTCAGGGAAAACATATAGATCACCGTGTGCACCAACGTCAAATTCTAATTTTGAGAGACAGATGAAGATAATTTCGTTGTTGTGGTTAGAATTGTATCTGTAAAATCTTATTTACCAAAGAATGCCTTATAATGTATAACATCTTATGTTAATATTTGAAGTGAAGGTTATTTTGGGTTAATTGCAAATAAGCAAATTGACAGTCGAAAGATGTCATAAGCGCGGCTGCTAATCGGTTCAAATTATTTGCGTGCAAACAGTGAATATATTTCTGATCTCTAATCCATGGTGCATATTCCTGTGTAGTCCCACCAACTTATCTATTCAGGCGGCAAAAAAAAGAACTACAACATTCCTTCAAATTGTGACAGTTTGTAGTTGATTTCCTTGACCAGTAGCGCCCTCGAAAACTGCACAGTTAAGATGGTGGTACTATATTTCAGATATGAACCAAGCGTTTGCATCGTTTAACGACAGCAGTGTTTCCCGTAGTGTATATGTCATTGTAATAATAATAATCTATTGTATGTCACATGATATTATATTTGTTATGTTTTTCGTGCAAGTTTTGTGATGACCCAGCCAGTATGAAGCATACAAATACACACAGTTCTTTTTATA
Organism: Plagodis pulveraria; assembly: GCA_963890685.1. Classification (NCBI taxonomy): domain Eukaryota; kingdom Metazoa; phylum Arthropoda; class Insecta; order Lepidoptera; family Geometridae; genus Plagodis; species Plagodis pulveraria. Next base: position 15,773,260 of record OY982958.1, on the reverse strand, counting down.
GCTCATAGGCTAAGCCTTTGAAAAGTATCTCACCTGATAATTATGCCATCAAAAATGTAGCACACACCTGCTGGAGCACACCGTTAGATGCTTGCCAAAAGATTTTCTACTTCAGGGTGGTAGTTATCCAAGTGGGCATTCACAAAATATTCTGCATGTATAACGACTGCCAGCTTAAAATGGCACAGCGTGCTTAACGTGATCTCCGAATTACTTAAGAGGTCAATAGGTAGTAAATGCCATCATCGGTCACCTATCCAAGCTATGACCGCACCGAAAGATGCTTTAACATAGTTGATCGCTTAAAACTACTAAGCAAGCTAGCTCCACTACCAGTACTATATATATGTATTACAAAAGCAGGTATTTTTAATTTATTTACAGAAGTAACGAAAATAACCCACACCAGATTAGCGTAAATGATTCCGAATCCATCACGTCAGCTCCATGGGTGAAAGATGCAGCCATCAAAATTTTGATTCATGGATATACTGGGTGGAAAGACTTTTCACCAAATACAGAGATAAGACCAGGTAAGGTTACATCATCATCATCATCAGCCGGAAGATGTCCACTGTTGAACAAAGGCCTCCCCCATAGAGCGCCACAAAGAACGGCTATTAGCCGCTTGTAACCATTGGCTAACCGCGACTTTCACGATGTCGTCAGTCCACCTAGTGGGGGTCCTACCAACTCTACGTCTTCCGGTGTAGTGTGGTAACCACTCGAGAACCTTTCTTCCCCATCGGTTATCAGTTCGTCGAGCAAAGTTACATAAAGTAGTTTAATTATTTTAATGAACGAGCCCATCTGATGTTAAGCGGACTAACTTCTGCCTATAACAGATGCATTTTGTCACAAGTCAAGAATTGCACTGCGCCCGTCACCTTGAGACATAGTTGTTAAATCTCATGTGCCTGATGTAATTGGTGTATACGTCATTGTAATAATACGTACGTATACGTACATATACGTATTTCATTATATGCTCATGTATTTTTTTTATGTTTGGCTATACAACTTTTCACTTGATCATCCAATTTTTATTATTCTTATTTTGTTGGGTAGATAGAGTATACTTCCAAGTTAGTCGCATTATAATTTTATTAGTTTTTTTAATTTAATTAATGCGTTGTTCTTTAGTTAAGCAATTAACTAAAATAATATAGACAAAGTGCGAATTGGACTTTAGAGGGTTTCGTGCTAACACAGAATATATGTGTAACTATCTTCTTACAACATTTTTTTCACACTGTTTTACATTACGAGATCTTTAGCGGCATACGATCCGCATCTGACCGGTTGTTAATTTTGGTTGTTTTACGTTAGGTATTGAAATATAATCGTACAAAGTTGGACTCATGTATGTATAATAGGAACAAAAACTATAACGTTTAAGAAACAACGTTTATTGTGTGAGAACTCCTATTATTTATTTTATTATGTTAGTTAATTATTTGTTAGGCGATCCGCTAATCTAAAATTTCGTATCCAACAATGCCAAAACATTATTATAACTTTAGCTACAGCCGCAGGCAATAAATAACTTCCGAATACTTGCAAATGAGTTTATTACCAGTTTCTGAAGCGGCAAATTTCATAACCTTTTTCAACTATTGGTTAAAATGAATTTTAACTGACAATTAAAATGCAATAATGACTAGCTAATTGCTTAGTCTCAATAGCAGACGGCAAAGATGAGATGTGAAATACCAATTAAGTAGGTAGGTATATGTTTTGAGTCTTACATTTCATTGGGGCATATGACCTCTGATGGTATATAGAACCACAAAGGCCCTTACAAGACATGTATTTTTTTTATAATACTGAAATTTTGAGGCATTTGGTTTGAAACCCAACAAAAGTTTATACACAATTATAAAAGTTTCGTCATTTTTTAAATACTAAGTGTTCAAACTCGGTCAAAACTTTGCATGTATGTCCTTGAGCCTAACATATATGCTTCTGGTTTGCCAGATTGTAAAGAAAAGTATTTTCAAAAGTAATTCGAATAATTGTTTTGTATGGGACTTGTTATTTTGAAATTTCAGGATAAAATAAATAAATAAATCGAAAAACTAGATATTAGGCTCAGCAATATGAATACAAAGTGTCACTGAGCCTGAACACTTGATATATAAAATATGACGAAATTACTTTTGTAAGCGCTCCATGCACGCTACTCTTAAACTCATTCCACTCGATTGGTTCATAAGAACATAATATTTCATCTCACAATATTGCTTTGTCTTCTATATATATATATATCTCATACATTTAAAATGGTTAAGCCGTTTAGAAGTTATGGTGAAAAACTCAAAAAGATACATACATGAACCCTGAAAACATAAAATAAACACTCCTTTTTGGGCAGTCGTGTAAATAAAAGAAAACATGAAATGGTAATGAAATAAATTTAAAAATCATATTTCTTTAATATGATCATAAAGTTACCGGCGGTATGCCTTTATTAACGAACTATATACAACACTACAGCTACTACAATAAAAGCATTTAGATCTCTATAAGTCATTGCAGACTCACAGGCAGTATATAATTCTAGGTTAAGCCTGTTAACACCTTCGACCACCTCATAACTGGTGATAGTAATAAGTGAGACTGTGGTCAAAGGTTTACCTATCAGCAATAAAAATATATTAACTTATTAGGAACCGTCCAGGACCCGCGTTATATTCACTGGAAAGATTCCGACCAGTTTCGGACTGTTTTGAAGTCCTTCGTCTGGGAGTCACAATTGCGCGATGCGACGAGCACGGGCCACAGCGCGTAACGTTACGCGCTGAGCCCCGTGCTCGTCGCTTCAAAACAGTCCGAAACTGGTCAGAAACTTTCCGGTAAATATAACGCGGGTCCTAGCCGGTTCCTAATAAGTTAACGTGGAGAAAACTCGCGATTGTTCCAAAGTGAAATAAAAATATATATAAAGATTTTAAAGTTATATAAATTATATCTCTAACAGTATTTATATGTTCCAGCGTACATGAACTGTTGCGACTACAACATCATCTCTGTTGACTACAACCCCATAGCTCGTGAGCCTTGCTACTTGGAGGCTGCCAAGAACACGGAACTAGTCGGGATGTGCACAGCTCAACTGATAGACGAGCTCGTCTGCAACTTCAAGTTCAAACTGGAGCTGTTCCATGTTATAGGGTTCAGTCTTGGAGGGCAGATTGCAGGATTTATTGGGGATTACTTAACTTCCGGGAAATTGCATAGGATTACAGGTAAGTCGAAGCAGTGATGGCGCAGTGGCATTCGCTATGGACTGCCACGCAGCAGGTCATTGGTTTGAATCCCGCCGCGGGTTTGAGCTTCACCGCATGGTGGAAGGGCATTTTGCGAATGCCCGCCTTGTTAGCGACCATCCTCAAGTAGAAAATCTGGCGCCAAACACCTAACGGTGTGTTCCGGCAGCAGCCCTTGAGAGCAAGTGAAATTACAGGCAAATGAGACGAGACCTAACACGTATGTCTCAAGGTGATGGGCGCAGTGCTGTTCGTCACTTGTGATGAAATGCATCTGTTATAGGCAGAGGATACTGCTTAACATCAGGTGGGCCTCGTGCTTGTTCCGTCACAATAACATTTGAATAAAAAAGTGTTAAGAAAAGTAATGTAATTGTCTGGAAGAGATCGCTTTAAGCGATAAGATCGCCCATTGTTCCAGTCAGTTATGATGTATCTTTAGTTGTAAGTTTTTATGTTAAAATTAATCTTTGTTACAATAAAGAGTTTATATATCTAAAGTACAGTTCCATATTTGTATGATTGTGACTAATATGATATAATTATCTGAAGATAGATTTCCTAGTGGCAGCCTGCAAAGGTTTTTGGCAAAGGAAATGAATAGTTAAACATATACTTGTGCTAATAAGAAAAATAACTAATATTCCATACCTAATTCTGCAAGCCTTTCTTTTGCAAGGAGTCGTTTGTCACAACTGAATACTCATGTAGGACGAAGTAATTATGGTTTTTGTTGCAGCGATTTTTTAGTTACGAATTATGATGCATCTACAACTTATCTTATTGAAAGCCTAACATTTTTAAATCTCTTTGCTGTTTTTTGTACGCACAACATGTTATACATATCTTTGTTTTATTTTTAAAATTTCTTATTATTATATGTTGATATATACCGTGTTTTGTTAATGAACCAACGTTTTTCAAGTCTTGTCAAGCCACAAAGGGCATAAAAAGGAAATGTATTGTTGATATCATAACACTTTAAAATTTATCTAATGATTGAAATTACAGGCACATGAGATTTAACAACTTTATGTCTCAGGGTGATGAGCGCAGTGCAGATCGTTACTTGTGACCAAATGCATCTGTTGTAGGTAGAGGTTATCACTTAACACCAGATGGGCCTCGTGTTAGTGGCGTGACAATACCAAACAAAACAAATTACTCAAGTCACGATGACGAGCTTTATCGCATTACTTGACGAGCTTTATGGAATTATTTGACGAGCTTGCATTGAATTACTTGACGAGCATTAACGAATTCAGATTAGATTCAAATATCATAACCGATAGCTCACGGATGTTTAATCAGTTTCAACTGCGTGAAGAAACTTACAATAAACTAACCAACGCATAATTTTTAAAATAGTCACGACAACGATTAAGCCTCATGTTTTTTAATCATTAACAGGTCTTTTCACGCACGAATTAAATTCAAAATAATATTTTGACTATAACCGCGACGTTTCGATCAAGTTGCATTGACCGTGGTCACGAGCAGACTGAAAAAGCGGGTGTCATCGTCTTGAGGAAGCCCCTAAAGTTTCATAGACGACAGCTATAATTTAAAGCTACATATTTATAGCTTTATATATTTCAATATATCCCAGCAATTTTCCATAGAAATTGACAAGTGCCAACACACGGCAGCTATAATATATAAATTATATTTTCGTATCTTAATAATGACAGGCAAGCTATGAACTCCTGTAGGTTTTCATTAATGTCTTTAACACTATGTTGTTTTACACACACTTCACTGAGCTTATTTCACGAAAGTTTAAGGAAAAGTAGAATAACTAACCCGTTGTAAGCATCTGACTAATCAACCCTAGTTATGTAGTACACATACATAGTTATGTATACAGATTTTGGTTTTCCAGCATTAGACCCAGCAATGCCTTTATTTGTGACGCCAGACGACAAAAGGAAAATCGACAAAAATGACGCTAAGTTTGTGGATGTGCTGCATACTAATGCCCTAGAGAAAGGAAAGCTAGAAACCTGCGGGCACGTTGATTTTTACGCCAATGGTGGTATGACACAGCCAGGCTGCAAGGCTACGAAGGAACAAAGTAAGTGGTATTCAGCGTGTACATACAAAACTTTTTCATTATCATAAAACTCCTGGCATTGGGTTGTGGTTATGGTAATATTTTATAAACATCTACTTGTATTTAGCAACTGTTAGTCATGACATTTTCCATTTATCGCATGGACTTTATAAGTATAGAGTGAGAGGTTTAGCGGCGCCATTTTCATTTCGTTTCTTTAAATCCTTGCGCATTATATATTAATAATAACAACTAGATTTCATTCTAAAACTACTGAATTCGGGTGCGTGTGATGCTAACGAGTTAAATCGGTTTCTTCTATATAGTTCCCCGTTTAAGAATAAATCAGATAAAGCGTCGCGATTATGCTGACATAATATTTCTCAAAAAAATAGTTACCTCCACCATTGACTTATGGACATACAAATGGATTTTGTTGAGTAGTTCAGGGAAGTCCCTGAACTACTCAACAAAATCCATTTGTACACACCTGCCAGATCCTTTCGTAATAGTCCTTTGTTTTATTTTCTTTAGTTGCTACCAATTACCGCAAGAACGGTTATTAGTACCAAGCGTGTAAAACCTTCAATGAATATAACAAAGTCCTTGATATTGTCATTTTTTCTATTAGGGCCTGTTTCAGAATGTTCGAGTAAGTTCCATTTATACTACCCAGAACATAAAATAACTGAATGATAAAAATGACAGTTAATATGCAGCGCGTTTCAAGCTTTAACCGATGGATAGGCTTAATCGATGACTGTGAAACGCAAAGATAGTGTTTTATTTATTAAATATGTTCTGGGTAGTATAACCGGAACTTACTCGAACATTCTGAAACAGGCCCTTAGTCTGCCTTTATTGAAATAGCAACTTGGCGAGGCTTTCTTTGATTCACACAAGTGATATAATTATTAAGTTATATTCTTTGATTAGAGATTTTCTATTCTGAGGTTACATTGTATAAGTATCTGCTTAGTGAGTGCAATATTATCTTAATAATTACATCTACTATATACGTGTAAAGCTTATATTCTGTATCTATGTCATTACATCATTACCAGGACTGTTATTTAACCATTTTACCTCTGTGTGTGGAGACTTGTAAATGACTATTTTATTTTATATATTTAGTTTACCTAATTTAAGCTATGTATTTGATAGTCTTCCTAAGATATAATAAATAAATATCCTCCTGTTGGATATTTTAAAAGGTGACTGAATAATGAACCAAAACAGCAGCATACCACCACTCATGTCGACAAAAGTAGGTGTTGTTGCACATGGGCACACGTCAGGGCGTCAAGTCTGCTAATCAATATGAATCTATAATGGACTTGGCCTGGTAAATTTTGACAGTTTTGATAGTCTACTAACTTAATATCGTTCATATTGAGTCAATATTGATTCAATCTCGGTTTCATATGAAAACGAAACGAAATAATAACGAAATTGTTTTCTGAATTACCTTACTCTTCTCTTTTTATTTTTTGTTGGCAATATCGTCAAACCAGCCTAGATTCATAATAGATATTCGTAAGGGATCAGCATACTACCGATTCTGTCTTGTATGAATCTTGAATGAATCTATGTTGAATATGAACATGTAATTAGCAGACTTGGCCCCCCGGGCTTCTTATCATCGCAACGCCCTGATTACGCGAGAGGTAGCGTGTGAACTACCAATAAGAGCATCCCTAGGAAGGTTAGGTGGAACAAACGGGCTACGACACCGAAACCAAATCTTTTAAAATTACATATGTGTTGTCCTCCTTCAAACATCCTACTGTGTTTTTAGCGGAAACATATATTTAGTACAAGTTTAAAAACAATTGCAAAATTGGTCTACGTAAGATGAACTATAGGTGTCGCTCCATTCCAATACCAAGGTTAAATAAAGAACGACAGAAAAATTGGAGTTATGAGTCATTGTCGTGTTGGTCGGTCAGAGCATACCCCGGTTATAGGGGTGGATGGATGCGGGTTCAAATCCCGCACATGACTATAATTTTTTCTCTCGTAAATTTGTAATTGAGCTACATTTCTTTACATATATTTTCGTTGCATATTATCATATATACCTATATAATATTTAGAATTTTCTTGCATTGTCCATTATATTGTAAGAAATAGTCAATTGTGTAACAAGAGCGCAAAGTTTATTTTTGCGCCGAGTGCTGTCTTCCGAGTAAACGAAGGGTTCTATGATTCTAAGTTAGAATCCTGAGCGTGCTCGTATCACGGAATACTAAACCTAAAAATTTAAAAAACTTTGGTCTCGCGTTTTTCATATAACTTTTCACCACAGCAGTGAGAACATATAAAATCGTACAGGAATCTTTATTTAAAAATTTCTACGTGACCTTTCAGCAAGAAACTAAAATTCCCAATTCATAACTTCTTCTTTTGATTCCTCTCGATTTAAACAACTGTCTCTTACGTAATATATATTTCATCGTTTCCACTGTAACTACGACACCCGCCATTTTTAAGGTGCGTTCTGAAACTGCAACCGTGATATTCAATTTCAATATTAGTGATTGGTAAAACTATAAACTGGTGTAATGTATAACCAATGGTTTACTTCCATATTTTTTCAAAATTATTACAGTTATATTAAAAAAAAACATGAAAATTTAAGAATTTGGCAGATGATTTAAAAGTATCGGATTCGTGCGTTTTGAACGTTTGTTTCGGTTTTCATAGTATTCGAGGTATTCTAATTTCAAAAGTTTCCAATCACTTTCTCTCGCAGCAATATCGCATTTCGCTCTCTATTTTCCAGTAGCAAAACCTGCATGTATGGGACTGCTGAGGCGAAAAAACATATTGTAGCGACCCCAATTGATTGAGGTTGGAAGGTACATAAACATATACTCTAGTAATATACGGCTTAACTTTTTTAACGGGCGACACCACGGTTAAGGTTCCTGTCCCTTTGGCGATATACAGTTACAAACAAAACTTTTGAAAAGGTTCTATTTGATGTTCAAAAACTCGCAGCAAAATTTTACTACAAACGTGAAGGAAATTGAGCTCCAAACAAAATTACTTACCCACTTTTTTTAACTGTTTTTCAGAACTGAATTAACTTTACTTTGAACATTTAATTAATAACTATAGTTTGATTATAAATATGTAATGTGTAAATTGGAAAAAACTTAATGTGTGACCTTCAGCATGATTCTCATTGGTAGAGGTAGAAAGTTGTATGTTTCATACGAGAACACATTCATCTAGGTATCATGCCTTGAAATCGCTCACTGTGCTCCAAATTATGATTACTCGTTACCCTCTTGTTTCAATTCTAGACAGTACATTATTTTAAATCCGGAGCTAGTGAAGTATCACTAGCTCCAGATTTAAAATAAGCCCTCTATAGCAGCCCCAGTTATAGGGGTGGATGGCACGGGTTCGAATCCCGTACATGACTATAATTTTTCCTCTCTTAATTTTGTAAAAGCATTGTTATTTAAGCATCTCTCTATGTTCTTGTAATATCTCAAGACTGCTGGTATTGGATTTTCAGTATGGTGAAAATTAATAGAGGAATTAATACGAACCATCGATGTTTTCAGCAAAATCTGGTTGTGATCACGCCCGAGCTCCAATATTATACGCAGAGTCCATTATCACTGATATTGGCTTCTATGCCACTAAATGTTACTCTTGGATAACCTACATGATAGGCTGGTGCGAATTATACAACTCTAGTGATGATATACTGTTTGGAGAATACGTGCCATATTCGTAAGTAATCTTTCATTTGAGCAGTTCAGCTTCACTAACGTCCAGTGTTCTAATTTGCACATTTTCATCATCCACGAAGATATCAAAAGAAACGCTCTTAGCAGAGCTTACATAGTCGTTTCCAAACGATTGACTAGGTAAATCCGTCGCTTTATCTTGTTAAAAACGGTTACTGCAGACTTAGCTGGGGGAAACTTGGGATATGAGTAGGTCAGACATATATTTGGGGTACCATTACGACTGAGGCGTTGAAGGGAAAATAGCAGCAGTTGGGCAGCAGCGCTCTGTAAAGTACTGGCTTCTTACACTACGTTCCCCAAGACGCCTACCTAGCGTGGGGATTTTGACAAACCGCTCCTCCCCGATGAGTGACCCCTTTGTTCAACTGTGGATGTAGAACTGCTGTTGATGTGTATAATAATAGTTGATTAGAATAAAAATTCAACAAGTGATCTCTATATACTAGTTAATGTTATACACTGTCTATGGTTCAGCAACGTCATTTGATCTGGTGACTGTGTGGTATTGGGATATTTGTGACCGTGCTATAGCTGAGTTGGCTGATGAAATAGGCGGTAAGAAATTGCTACTTCCAGAAACGAGTTCAATCACTTTACGTTTTAGTCGATAAGTTAATAATACACACGTGACTGTACTAACTAAATAACATTAAACTATCACCAAACTAAATTAAGACTAGAAACTGGTTTTGATTCATCACGAACAAATTTATCTATACTATACTATATCAGCCGGATTGTTCACCGCTGTACACAGCCTCATTGAATTTTAGCAAATAAATAAGTTTGCGAACCGGGGACCGTGGTGATAAAAGGATAACATACAACCATAATACTAAGATGTAAAATTCAATCTACCGTACCGTATTGGCTCTGCATAATAGTAAATTATTATTATATTACTTGTCCTACCAGGGAACCGATTCTATGTCATCGTGTAATATTAAAGGGGAAAATATAGGGCACAAATAAATGTTATATGGAGTCTTTCACAAAAATACTTACTCTACCCCAGACCACCCCAGACTTCGTCGGTTTCTGATAAATAACGGATTTATTATCTAGGGTTACAATATTTACTATCCATCTTTTTATAGAGTTTATAACATGGTAACATGGAAATAGTCTGCACTATGAGTAGATGCCAATAACATCTAATGCATTAATATATCAAGGTAATCATACACTGCACATGTTAAAATTTAAAAACTTAACATGGCAGGAAAGCATGGCACGAGAAGCTAGTGGCGTATAAAAGATCTTCTTTGTATGTTACTGTTCTATTATAAATAAAATTATTTGAGGCAATGAATGATTTTTTTGTTTTCTTTTTTACATTTTCTATCTATTGTTCTCTCCATCTTTTATATATAAGCAATCCTTGAGCCACTCTTGCCTATTTATTACACTTGGGCTTGGTATAAAATGGGAACTGGCACCGATAAAGGAACTTGGCAACTATTTTCGACTTTAAGATCGTAGGTAACCAGGCGACCATTGTAATGCCCTTCTACCTGCCTATATGGCAAACAGTAACTTTGTATGTTATTATAAAGATTAATAATAAAGATTCTCTTACCGTGAAATGGCTTCTATTGTCATAAGCGTAGCGGTAATTCATCGTTTGCGCCTATTGAGCCCGTACAGTTACCACGACACTGCCATACTTTCACTATCTACTTTTAGTTTCAATTTATCTTCGGTTCGTTTTCAAACTTGAGAACAAATTGTTTTTACATGTGTGTTAATGGATTCCTTTTGACTTACATAAACTGTTTGACCCATAGAGAAATATAATACTATTATTTGACCTGTACAATTCCCATATATGTATTTGAATAGATTCAGGCGTTTCTCGATCGTGCGCTCGAAAAGTCGAAACCTCCTGAGGATGCTTTATCAACGCATATTACCTTATGTAATTGCATTACTGTATGTAATTTAATATCTACCTGTTATTTGTCTCTTCATTGTTTATCTCAGATTTTGGATTCAACAATGAAAATAGATTTAGAATTCGTCTGCACGATTTCATTTTGCCGCTACTCACAGATTACAATTAATATTTATTACATATATTATACATACAATATTTATTACATATATTATACATAAAAATATGTTTACAGATCCTCGGGTATCTACTTCTTCAGCACAAATTCAGAGCCACCTTATGCGAAAGGCCAGAACAAAAAGAAAACAGAAGAATAAAGTATTTAGTTTTTAAAAATAAATATAAAAATAAGTAAATAAGTAAGTAAATGTATGTTCTTTTTTTTACATTATTATCCGAAAATACTGTTTTTAATACCGTAGTGCATTTGCTGCACATAATGGATACCAATAAAATAGCTTCTGATTGCATTTTTTATCAACAAACCTTCAATTTTTTTTAAATCTAACTGTGACGGTTCAACCTTCGTCATCCCACCTGATGTTAAGTGGACTAACCTCTTCCCTCAGAATATTTCAATACCTCTGCCTAGCATATGCATTTCAACACAAGTGACGAATTGCACTGCGCCCGTCACAATGCGACATACAAATGTTAAGTGTTGTGTGCTTTTAATTTTACTGGCTCTCAAGGGCTGCTGCCGGAACACACTATTAGGTGCTTAGCGACAGATTTTCTACTTGAGAATGGTAGCTAGCCAGGCGAGCATCCGCCAAATGCCCTTCCACCATGCTCAAGCTGGCGGCGGGGATCGAACCATGGTCTTCCGGCACGGCAGTCCATAGATATTACCGCTCGGCCATCATTGCTTCGAAAATATTTTGTAGGTAAAGGTTTGTAAAATCTAAATTAGTTAAATTTTTAGCTGTAAAATAGTTATGAAATTTGCTCGAAATGAAGCACGTAAGCTGTAAAGCAATCCCAGTTCCCATTTAGGATCCCATATAGCTACGTGCATAGGATGATACCATTATCATAATCATAATACAATAAGGCATATAGTTATGCCAATGGTACCCATGGCAAGTATGGTTATATAATAAAGTAAAAAAACACGTGAAATATGAAAACTTGGTGCAATAGTGTACTAACTAGACTGACTGGACTGGACTGAGACCGGACAAGTGACGAAATCTCTTCGAAGCAGTACTTTGTCGTTTTGAAACACAAACTTAAAAATTATGTGTGATATTTGCAAACCTGAAATAAATAGGAAAGTAATACTTAAGGTTTTAAATAGTTGTAAAGTCGCTTACTCTACTCAAGCTAAACCATTGTAAACAGTAAATATAAATGTTAGTTTTGAGAATATGGGTCAGTAAAACTGTTGAAAATTAGGTTCGTATATCGACTCTGCATGCCATATGCGGTGTCGTACTCTGGGGTTGCTGCCGGCAGCTCGAAGCATACAAAACTCTACAATCTAATCTTTAACTAAACATAATAACTGAGGTACAATATTCAATATGTTATACCTGTATTGGCTATGTGGTCTCGATAGAAATTAAAGTGCAACTAGTAGTATAAATTAAAATAATTAATATTGTTGAAGGGAATTTAAGATAGAGACAACTGCACAGATGAAAATTTGTCATCTGTGCAGATTTACACTCACACTTTCTGAAGCTTTGCACGCTATTATTATGCTTTAACCCCGTGGGGTGCCGGGTTAGAATTGCACCTCCCCATATCATCCCGTGGGTGTCGTAAAAGGCGATTAAGAGAGAAAAATACTATAAGGTTGGCAGCAGCGCCTTCTAAAGAACTGTCATCTGACACTGCGATCCCCAAGACGCCTGCCAAGCGTGGGAATTATGGCAAATACCCCCTTTATAGGGGAGCCTGTGTTCAGCAGTGGACGATCCGGCTGATACAGATTATGCTTTAAAACAATATTACTTGCTTCTTCTAAATTTGGTGTACACTGACTTTTGACTAACTTTTGACCATGCCACCTATGACCGTGTGGGAATCAGTAAACTGATTCCCACACGGTCATAGGTGGCTAAAGCCTTAAATCCAGCTCTGCCAATTTAAGGGATCAATTCAGATTTGTTTATGTTCATGACAAAGCAAACTCAGGGTGAATGAATTGAATATTGAACACAAATAAATAATTTAATGAGGCTAACGAAATCTTCAAACGTGTAATGCTAGTGGCCCTGATAACATTTGATTGCAATATTTGCACTTGCAACCTCCGCTAGGTTGCATGAATAGTTTTGGCAGGCTTAAATTACAACGTTACTGAGGCGCTAGCTCTTCATTATAATTATTTTAACATGAGAGTCGGAAGACCCAAAGACTGAACAACAGAACAACAGAATTAAGAAATGTTACCAGGTTTGTTATCAGTCTTTAAACTTATGATGAGTTTCTACTCCTTCGAACGACTATAAGAAATTAAATTCATGGTTTTTAGGCTTCCGTACCCCAAAAGGAAAAAAACTGAACCCATACATGATCACTTTGTTTTCCATCTATCTGATTGTCAAGACCCTTTTTCTCAGGAACGCGTGGAGTTATCTAGCTGAAATTCATACCAAATATGAATATTTGTCTGGTCTACTGTCCCTTGGAGCTGTGAGAAAATCAAACTTCTAAGCCAACGCAATCAAACAACATAAAGTTTTAGTTACCTAATATATTTTTAATAACATTAAATTATCATATTATTGTTTTTATATAATAAATAATAAGGATTTCATCAAGCAATAAATATACCATAACTTTTACTAATATACTTACAGGTTTGTACTAAACCCTCGGTGCGTGAGTCCGACTCGCACATTGCCGTTTTTTTTTATAATGGGCTTGATCATTTTACAGGTTAAAATGGCAAGCTTGCATTAACATTCCACAGATTTATTGTAGTTATCACTAATGCCTGCGCATTTTAGTTCTTCTACATTCGGTACATAAATATTGTACCTAATATTTAGGGAGAATAATTTTTCTTTCCCCCTCCGGATTTTCGTGAAAACCTCTCTTAGTAAATGAACACCACTTGATAAGGTACACAGTCCAAGTTCAAGGTCTCCAGGACCACTTAAGGACCTGGAGTGGTCCGTTAATTTCTGATAGCTACCCAAACTGTAGCTATCAGAAATGGACGCTACCATATTAGAGATTTCAGTCGTTTCAACATGCTTTCTCAGTTTTAATATTTTTATTATTGCAATAACGCTTGCTCTACGAACTACATTCGAATCCCGCATGACTATAATTTTTCCTCTCCTAATTTTATAATGCTTTCTTAGTGTTACTGATGTATGGCAGCATAATAACGATACGTTTTATTGCCAACTTTTTTTATTCCTGTTAGGTTAGCCTTTGACCACTATCTCACCTGATGGTAAGTTATGATGTGGTGGAAGATGTTGTTCAGGCTAACCTAAAATTAGGATATTATTAGAACAGCTGGACACACCGTTAGGTGCTTGGCCACAGATTTTCTACTTAACTACTACCACCCGGTAGCTAGCCAAGCGGGATTTGAAAAATGTCCTACCTCCATTACACACTGCAACTAATTTTTGTCTCCAGTTTGACATGCTGCTCGCAGTAAAAGCTTTCAATACGTTGAATTTGACGTAAAATTGTGGGGTTTACTGTGGATTTGTACACAAAAATTTATAGGCTTAGCCAGGCAGTTGGAAACTTATGATATAGACAAAATTACATGTTTTACTCCTATGGCGACACTAACCATTATGGGTAACGTGATATTTAAAGGTTGCCAAACCAAATGGTTGCTTGCTACATGTTTCGGTTGCAATCACTTTGGTGATAATATGCAGCTCACCGTCAAGCACGCCTACACTTTGCTCGAGAACACTTGGATTGGAGCATAGATCAATGACAGTCAGTCCTGTTCACTGATGAGACGAGGATGCGTCTCCATGGCAGCGACAGGAGAGGCCGGGTGTACCGGCGTCCCGGTGAACGGTATTCACAGTGCTGCTTTGCTGAAACCGTTGCATATGGTGGCGGTTCTTGCATTATATGGGCTGGAATTTCCTTTGAACGAAAAATGGATCTTGTTTTCGTTCCTGGGGCAGGAGAAGCCCGGGGAGGAGGTCTAACCAGTGATCGTTACAATGAAGATGTTCTAATGGATCAAGTTATCCCTTATCAAGGCTTTATTGGGGATAATTTCATCTTGACGCATGACAATCCCCGATGTCACACTGCTCGGGCCACATGTGAGTTCCTGAACGAAGTTGAAATTGACACTATGGATTGGCCAGCGCTCAGCTCCGATTTAAATCCCATTGAGCACATATGGGACGAGCTCAAAAGGAAAATTAGAGCGAGGAATCCAGCTCCTACAAACATAAATGAGCTCAAGACTGCGTTGGTAGAAGAGTGGGGTCAAATACCACAATCATCAATAAAAAGTTGGTTAGGTCTATGAAGAATCGCATGAGAGCAGTGATCAGCGCTAGAGGAGGGAATACCAAATATTGACATGAATATTTTTTTTTCTCACACACATTTTGTTTAATTTATACACAATAATCTCATACTGTGAAATTGTATGAATTTACAATATTTTTTACAATATCATTGACATACTTACTCCTTTTTTACTAAACTACTGAATGGATTTTCATGCAGCTTACACCATTTAAAAGCCCAATTAATAGGCTTTAAATATATAACACCTAACCCTAGCACCCTCAATTAGAAAATCTGTCGCCAATCACGTAACGGTGTGTTCCGGCAGCAGTCCTTGAGAGCCAGTAAAATTACAGGCACATGAGATTCAACACCTATGCCTCAAAGTGCGCAGTGTAATTCGTGACTTGTGTCAAAATGCATCTGATATAGGCAGAGGTTAGTCCGCTTAACATCAGGTGGGCCTCGAGCTTGTTACTTCACAATAACATAAAAATACTTATTACATAATATAGTATAAATGTCACTTTGCTTGTCTGTCTGTAGCTCCATGTGTCAGAGGTCTCTAGCTCGTTAACGTAATAATCTACACCTGAAACTCAGATATTTTATGATTGAGTACGTGGTTGACCCGAAATCTTTGTTAGTATAGGACCTTAATTGTTTCTATAAGTAATAAATTTGGAATTCCTGAACATTTTGCTAAAAAGAAACATTAATTTTACGGGTTGTTGCGACGCCAGTTCCTAACAGAGCAAGATCCAACTTGCACTTTTATGAAAGGATATAAATAGTTTTTTTTTCCTTTTGACCATTTTAAAAACATAAAATATATATAAAACCTTTCAATGCCATGTTTTTATTTCATCTCAGATTCAAGAAAATCAACTTTCGAAATTGTTTTAACTTGTAGAAACCTTCAACACGGTTAGCAATCCTGCTCGACAATTTTTGAAGTGAAAACTTCTTTAGCGGCGTTGAGCACTTTTTCTGTAATGGGTATAAAATCTTAAACTCGCGTCAGGACACGTGACCTGATCGAAAAAGCGTAAGACGGATGGAGAGTAGACAGCTATCCCCTCTCTACGGCGCGGACACACTTAAGTCATTGCATGAGCGCACATAAACAGTACGCGGCGGCCAGAAGCTTGATCCGTACGTACGTATGTATGTCTCTGTAAAAAATATTTTTTATATTGATCAGACTTGCACCGATTTGGCTGAAAATCGATATATAGGTTGTTCTCGTCATCCTTATTCCAAATATGAAATTTTTATTTCGATGACGTCTGGCAAGTAAAAAAAGTTACTCCGATTTGGCTGAAACTCGATATTTATGTGGTTCTGGACGTCTTTATTCTAAATCAATTTTTTTTGTTTCGATGACGTCTGCCAAGTAAAAAAAAATACTCCGATTTGGCTGAAACTCGATATTTAGGTGGTTCTGGGTGTCCTTATCACAAATCTAATTTTTTTTTCGATGACGTCTGCCAAGTAAAAAAAAGTACTCCGATTTGGCTTTAATTTTATATCTAGGTTGTTCTGGACGTCCTTATTCCAAATATGAAAATTTTTTTTCGATGACGTCTGCCAAGTGCAGATAAATCACGTATCTCGAAAACGGTAAGAGATAGGTAGGGAGTGCTTGACCAAATGTCATAGGGAATCGGGAGAGCAGTCGAATGACATCTGTCAAAAATCCAAAATGGCGGATTTCAAGATGGCCGCCATACAAAGTGCTCATTTTTCGACCATATTAGGAGTTTTTGTGGGATTTTGGACTGAATTTGGAATTATTGTCCTATGATAGTGTTTAGCAAGCCCAAAGGGCGAGCTCCTGGTGAGGCCAAAGGCCGAATTTTCGGCTCGCGAGGCCGAAGGCCGAGCGCATGGTGCGTGAGCCCGAAGGGCGAGCGCTTGGCGAGGCCGCAGGCCGAGCCATGTTAGTTATTTGCGAGGCCGAAGGCCGAGCTCCGACTCAAGAGTATTTTCCACGTCACCGACTGGTCTCCATGGCAACTGCCCGCGGTAACCGAAGCACCTACGAGTGGGGTTCCTAAACAAAAGTGACTCAGAATCTTGGTCCCATTCTGCCCGTACCACTTTTTTATGGCAGTAGGGTGAATTTGCTTTTGTGGCTACAGTATGGTTCTTTATTGTATTGAGAGTTTATATGGGATTTCATACTTCTATTGGAGTTTTGAAATATTTTTATTTTAATGTAAAAGGTGTTTTGATATAGTTTAAAATAAAATTAATAATTAGTTCACGAATAATAAGGTTAATGAATACAACAGTACAATTTTGAACAGTTTTGAAAATAAAATTGTGTCATTGGCATCGGATGTTTTCGTTGGTTGTCATAATGCAGAACAAGAAAATTTTGTAAGGCAAAAGTTACATAAAATGAAACCTGACGAGACTGGTGGATTACCTTATGAACTAGTTCTAGTTCCTAACCGACCCTATATGATAACCATAAACATAGATGTCGCTGATGGTTTATCTAATGGCACTGTAGGAAAATTACTACTCATAGAATCTGATAAAAATGATGAAATCACAAGACTTTGGTTCAAATTCTCAAAATCCATTGGTCAAAAACGTGCAACAAAATTTAGAAGCGACATTGCACGCTTGAAAATCGACAAAGACGCTGTTCCAATTTCTTTACAATCATCGTCAATACCACTCAACAGAAATAAAACTATAGTGGCAAAAAGAAAACATTTTCCACTGATTTCGGCTTTGGCGATGACAATTCATAAATCCCAAGGAGGTACGTTTGATGCTATCGTTTATGAATACAATCGTTCTCATTCAAGAGAATTGGTGTACGTTGCGCTATCAAGAGTAACTAGTATAGAAGGTTTGTTCTTAGTCACTGAAGACGACACAAGGGCGAGCTGGAAATTTCATCATGGCAGAGTAGGAAACGCACAGGTGGAAGATTCAAACGCAACAAAAAATCAAAAGAGATCAACAACTCATCGAGAAGATTTATCAATTGAATTGAAACGTTTACGTGAAAATCCTTTGCAAACCATCACCAAAACACTTGTAGATTTTATTTCTAAGAATAATAGATTGTCTATTTTTTCATTCAATTGTCAGAGTTTACGTGCGCATGTAGATGATCTAGCAATTGACGCTCTTGTTAAAAAGATGAATGTGTTAATTTTATCAGAAACTCATATGGGTAACAATGAAATAATTGACATTCCGAATTTCAACTTTGTTGCGAGTTTCAGAAGAAATAATCGTCCCGCGGGAGGAGTAGCTATTTATCAAAATATGAACACAGTTCATTATTGCACAAATTATATGGATGTGCATGTGAAATACAACAGCATGTTTAATGCCACTGTTTCTGATATCGGTGATATTTGTATAAGTCGTTGCCACTCTGGTGATAATCAGTTCATAATTATGGTTGCCGTTTACATCTCTCCAGATAAGTCATTGCGTGCTATACGAGACTTCTTGTATGAAAATTTATTCATTTATTCTCATGATGCATCTGCATTGCTAAAAAAAAATTGGAAAAAGCTTTGATGAATTGCCAATGATTTTGAGTGGAGATTTCAACATAAACTTCGCAGACGATAAAAATCAACTATTAATTGAATTTTTAAATAATGAATTTGGTTTAACTATGTCGAATGATCGCAATCTTAGCACAACGAAATACAAAACTACTATTGATGCGGTCTTTATTAGACATTTAAATAGGTTCGAATCAAAACTGTTCGTTTCTTACTTCAGCTACCATAAACCTATCGTATCAGTTTTAGAGATTGGCGATGATAGTTCTGGTAATGATGATGGTGAAAAAGTCGTTGAAATTATGGATGAAAGTTGATTTTTCGGAGAGATAAACTTTTTAATGTAAAATAATTGTAATAGTTTTAAAGTGTTAAATTTTTAATGTAATATAAATTGTCATGTTTGTGTACGATAGCGCAATAAATGAATATTGTATTCTACCACATAAATGATAGTACTTTTATACTGATAAAGCAATTGGTGCAAAATTATTCCCTAACCATTCCAAAATATCAAACATGCTCAACGTTAATTAATAATCAAGTTTTCACTTCTGCCGGCACTCCCGGAGTGCAACCCGTCTTTTTTTAGAGATAATATGTACGTAAATATGTATACTGAATAACAGCAAATATTGTTTGTGCTCCTTAAAACTTCTTTGTTTATATAGAATAATGTTATTTTAAGTAAAAATTACAGTGTTACCTTATTTCCCTTGGTATGGGGTGAATGCAATTTGTTTTCTTGTAGCGTATAAATGATATCCCATTGACATATTATTGTGTCAAGAATAATACTTCTTTATTGTGGCATGCAATTATGTAATCATTACAACTTGATCTGTGTATTTTTTGAGTGTTCACATTTTTTATATTTTATATTGTAATTCTATCCGTGAAAACCTGTAATTGGCTCTCTGTATATATTTAAGTTGCTATTACTACTATATTTAGCTGTTGGTTTTCCATGTAATTAAATAAATAAAATAAATAAATAAACACTTAGAACCTCTTAGAACATAAAAATACATCACATAACACCTTACTGGACTGTTCCTTAGTCGGTTCTTACGTTGTTAAATTAGAAGAATATGGAAAAGACTCATTCTAAAGCCGTGACTAAATTAAAAGCATGATCATCATTTACAACTTCCCCTCTTAGGGTGCCTGGGTATGAATTGCACCATATCATCGCTTGGCAGTCGTAAGAGGTGACGAAAGGAAAAAATACTAGAAGGCGGGCAGTATAAGTAGGCGGCTTTGAAGCAGTGATGGCTCAGTGGTATTGGCTATGGACTGCCGTGCAGCAGGTCCATGGTTCGAATCCCGCCGCTGGCTTGAGCTTCACCGCATGGTGCTTTTTGCGAATGCGCGCCTGGCTAGCGACCACCCTCAAGTAGAAAATCTGTCGCCAAGCACCTAATAGTGTGTTCCGGCAGCAGTCCTTGAGAGCCAGAAAAATTACAGACACATGAGACCTAAAAACTGTACGTCTCAGTGTGACGGGCAAATTGCAATTTGTAGTTGACGAAATGCGTCTGTTTTAGGCAGAGGTTAGTCCACTCAACATCAGGTGGTCCTCGGGCTTGTTCCGTCACAATAACATAAAAAAGTATAGCAATGCCTTCTGAAGAACTGTCGTCTTACACTGCGATCCCCAACACACCAAGCTGGGGGCGACAATTGTTTAACGTTGGACTTCCTCCAGCTGTGGATGAAGATGATGAAAACTATCCCACTCATGGGGGTTCAGTACAATATCATTCTCTTAAAATATTCATTTACGAGAACACAAAATATTAATATGTTACCGCAAACAACAAATAGCACAAACCAACGACATAATTGTAATAAATGTTGGTTTTGTTTTTAAAGTTGACCGCCTGGCTTACGTAACGCTCCTTGGGAGTACTCTCCTTGGTAATACATCTTTTTTTTTATTTTTGAGTGGGTGAAATGCTTTAGCACTGCCCCTCCACCACGGGGGTGGTGGAAGGGGATGTGTGGGACTTGAACTCCCCCGTGAGCAGTCCTCCGCCAAGGTGGGGCCAGATAGGGTCGCGTTAGCATTCGCCATCTTGCCCCGGCGGTAGGCCCGAACTCCGTCGGGCCTCTGCGATTGTGGAGGGGTGACCTTGCTCACCAAGGCCACCCCGGAGGCGGGAAAATTGCCGCCTCCTCGTCCCCGTTCGTCTGCGCCAGAGCAGGGCAGCATGGACATCGCCCTCCCTGACCCGCTCCGCGGCCTCCTTCTGCGCCATTATTGGCTGGCATCTGCTACAAACGCTTCTGACCCTTCGTACCACTGATCATACCCCGGTAAGGTGGGTAATAAATTCAAAAACAATACCACCAATTATTAGTGATGTTTAGATTAGTGCCTATAGAGTATAGACAGTATCATAGTACAATAAAAAAACTTATCAAATCACGAACTCGTTCTAATTATGAAAACAAAATTTGTGTAAATCGGGCTCTAAGATGTTAATTGTCTTAACCACTGAGGACTTACATAAGTAAGTACTAGTACACTGAAATGAAGTCAAGAGAGCGTAACGTTTTCTGACTCATGTTGTAAGTCATGTTAATGTTACTAAATATTTCATTCCATTTTTAATATGAATTTTAAATAAAATTCCATGCAGTTAGTTAACATGGATTTCGCAAAGTCTTGAAATGAACATAACAAAGTATCAATGATGTAGCGAGTTGTCCACATACACAAAAGGAGTTAGCATAAGTCTAATAGTAGAGGGACAGTCACTCATATATCGATCACTATAGACATCTTGAATCGTGATCGCAGTCCTTGTGTCAAAATTTACATATATACACATATAACATATATATAATTTTTTTTTCTTTGGGGGTTGCCTTGCTGCTTTGGGGGTTAAATAAAACATATATTTAATCCCCCAAAGATTAGTCGCTTTTAATTTTCTCGGCACTTCATTTCTTCTATCTATTGACTCAGGCATACGTGTAAACTATAATATGTATGAGAGTAAATATGTCCTCGTAAGAACCCTTAAATGCTCTTCGTAGAATCTGGTCCCTGAAAAATGCTTTGCATCCTTATGCGCCTCTGCGTCCTGAATTGAAAGTAATGAATTCTCAACAGACGCCCTTCTATCATCATGTCATTAAAAATTAGAATTGTCCCTGCGCTTTACCTTTCCACCACCACTACCACCATCTATTCATTACCATGTAGGTACATTTTAATACCTATGTTTGGACAGCAGCTGCTGAGCCGGATATGTAATAATACCTTACTGTAAAAACTGAGGATGTATCGGTGACTGACAACACCCGGTTCAATTTAAAATTTCATAATATCCTTGATCACCCATAATTTGGTATTGCAACATGTCGCACTGTTGAATTTGAATCGAGGAAGGTTCAGCATCCGTATGTGTTTCCCAACACCATTCTCGTAGTTTCAACAACTGACCTTCGATGGCTACTGAGATATTAATGTCAAAAATATTGAATGCAGGCCATAAAGTATGCAAAGCTATTTATATTTTTTATGAGTCTTTTCGCAAATAGTTGCTATTCTTTCGTAAACTTTAAAATGTTGCCGAGCTGTCAAATTATTGCGGTCTTTTATAAGTACAAATATGTATTACTTGATCAATTATGTATGGTTCCTATTGTTATATCCTAAATATTTTCGTACAAATGACGGAATATACATATGTAATAATTTTGCTGTCCCGTGGGGTGATCGTCGATAGATTAAAGAATCTTTCGACACCCACAGATGGGGGGTGATGATTCTAACCCGGCACCGGTACTTTACGAGTACCTTTGTATTCGTAAAATACCGTAAGGTAGGCAGCAGCGCCTTCTGAGGAACTGATATCTTAAACAGTGATCTCCAGGGCTGGGTACGCTGTGGAGCAGTAGACAATCCGGCTGATCCAGTGATAGGTTAAAAAATTGCACTATAATTGCAATATACTCAAATATTGGATTTTGAGACACGGACGTCACGTTCAAACCACATAATATACATTAATATTATCTAAGACATATGGTTTCTGTATTGTCATCCTAAGCTGCTTAGAAACATTATGACACCACATTTAAAATATTTAGTACAATAAGCCACTAAAACTAAATATCAAGTGCTATGAAAAAGATACCATTAACTTCTGCTAAATTCGTTCATATTATATAATAAACTTCAAACATGTTTTAGATGAACTATGAAATTAAATCATCGATTTTTATTATTGGTATTAAAAGTAAGTGCATTTTATATAGGCAATTAATGTGAATACACAAAATGGATGATGGATGAATTAATATTGTGTGGTATTCTAGAACATCGTTCGCAGGCGTAATATTTAAGAAGATTATGTAATGTAACGACGATGATGAATTGTCTGCCACAGTTTCGCTCAAGATACAGGTTTGCGTTTTTATCTGGTATATGGGGCTAAAATGTAACTATACGGAACTCAAATATCACATGGAACTCGATCATTTAGTATTTACATTAATTTATGTCATTGTGACGGAACAAGCTTGAGGCCCACATGATCTTAAGCGGACTAACCTCTGCCTATAACAGACGCATTTCATCACAAGTCACGAATTGCACTGCGCCCGTCACCTTGAGACATAGTTGTTAAGTCTCATGTGCCTGTAATTTCACTGGCTTGAGAGCCAGGACTGCTGCCGGAACACACCGTTACGTGCTTGGCGACAGATTTTCTACTCGAGGGTGGTCGCTAGCTAGGCGGGCATTCGCAAAATACCCTTCAACCATGGGTTGAAGCTCAAGCCTTGAGGGATTCGAAACATGGACCTGGTGCGCGGCAGTCCATAGCCAATGCCACTGAGCCATCACTGCTTCAAAATTGAGCAATTAATGTATCATTACTATGATTGATCACTCTAATTGCTGAGCAAAAATACTTGTTTAACAACATTATTTCAACTGAGCTTCAACAATGTTACTAGGCGCTTAATTAGCTGAGTACGAATATTTTATGTTGTATTATTTTTACTGCAGTTACTAATAGCTTGCCGCTTGTGAGCTAGGTATTAAGCACTAACGTATTGCCTAAGAACTGAGTATGTTGTACGCAAGTTGAGTAATTATAATGTATATTCTTCAGGCCACCTAAATTTGAAGCGGTCACATTTAATGTTAGCCGCGCTAAAATTCTAGTTATATAATCTGCATCAGCATAAAGTTTATGCGTAAGTAGTATATGCAATTCTTACATAGTCATTTTAGCATTAATGCCAGCTAAGCGAATAAGGTTACAAAATAATAACGAAAGGAAATAAAAAATGAGCAGCATTAACTATAGAACGGGGTTCCGTTATTCTACGAGTAAACGAGCATAAAGCTGATTATAAAATTAGTATATTTTATTTTTATTTTTTCGTATTTTCCAAAACTTATCAGAGGTCGATGCGACGCGTGATCACAATGCTAAATGTGATCAAAATAGCGAAATAGGTGCATTTGGCTCAATAAATAAGCATTGCAATTCAACGGGGCAATGCTGCCAGCAATCTAGGCACGCTGCCAACTGGTAGTGGGCATTTGAGCATTTGGGCTGCCTGTGAGTCTGTAATGACTTAAAGGTTAACTAAATGCTTTTATTGTAGTAGCTTTTGTGTATAGTTTGTAGTGTTGTATATAGTATTTTTTAAATAAAGGCATACCGCTGGTTTAAAAAAATTGTTAAATTTGTAGTTCAATTCATTTTGACGATAGAGTAGCTCCACCCCATTTACACAAAAAGCAAGAATGAAAGGATTTATTTGGACTATGACTCATCTTTACCACGGTAGCTCAAATTGGCAAAGCATGACCCAGCCCTAGGGATGGACGGGGTCCGAAACCCGCATGGATCTCAAATTTTACCTTTCGTTGTAATTTTATAATATAAACTAGTACTTTATTAGCATTACAATAGCCTTTTAAAGATTTTTAAGGTGCTAAAGCACCGCAAAGGTACCGTACAATTTATGGGTTGTTCATTAAGAATGAGGGTTGTTCTTTATCCTATCAGGGGATGATTGTAAATGCCAATGAAGGAGGAAAAATACCCAGAACGAGTAGAAAAGGGTGCTACTGCAACTAAGAAAAATATTAGAAGAGTAGCGACGAGAATTCACAAGACAACCATAAACAAATCCAAAACTCATCATTGGGCTATATAAAACATACCGACCACACATGGGCGGGATAATGTAAGGAGCATTATTAGTAGTATTATTTAAAGGTGGAAGTTCATCTATTTCGAAATATTTAAGTAATAATACCTACGAATAAATAATATAGTAGAACAATACTAATAATAATGATTATATAAGTGATGACCGCGTCGAATGAATTTGTTACGTTTGTGGGCCGGAAGCCAGCGGAAGCATCGCGAAGGTCACGGATGACGATTACTTTCTCTAGATACCACTGTTGAGTCATAGAAGTAAACACTTCGCAAATATACTGATTTTAATTACTTGACCGTCATTTTACCTGTTAATAAGTTGTATCTGGTACATTATAATACTGTTTTTCAGTAGTAGTAGTTATATTATTATAGTTATATAGATATACAATATTTTAGTTTTTAATACTTTTTAGATTATAATAATAATAATAATAATAATAGTGGCGGTTGACAAGGGCCTCACACCGCTCTCCTTGGCGAACGATAACTGGCGCAAACCAACGATGCTGAGCACCGATGACCGCAAGGCAGTATGGAAAGGCAAGGAGCTGCACGGTAGGTTTTTCCGGGCCCTAACAGGGCCTGATGTGGATTTACCAGCTTCGGTGAATTGGCTACGCTTCGGAGACCTCTTTGGGGAAACCGAGGGTTTTGCCTGTGCAATTGCAGACGAAGTAATGATGACGAACAACTATCGGAAATATATCTTGAAGGACGGTACGGTCGACATTTGTCGAGCATGCCGCCGACCCGGAGAGTCACTCAGGCATATCATTTCCGGTTGTTCGCATCTTGCTAACGGCGAGTATTTGCACAGGCACAACCAAGTGGCCAAGATCATCCACCAGCAACTTGCCCTTCAATACGGCCTTGTTGAGTCAGAGGTGCCGTACTACCAGTACGCACCGGCGCCAGTTCTCGAGAATGGTCGTGCATTGCTCTACTGGGACCGCTCTATCATCACGGACAGGACTATTGTTTGCAATAAACCTGATATCGTGGTGGTCGACCGATCCCAGCGCCGGGCAGTGCTCGTAGATATCACCATCCCACATGACGAGAATCTCGTTAAGGCCGAAAAGGATAAAGTCAGCAAGTACCTTGATTTGGCTCACGAGGTAACCGCCATGTGGGATGTTGACTCGACGATCATTGTCCCGATAGTCGTTTCGGCGAACGGCCTTATAGCGAAGAGCCTCGACCAACACCTTAAGAGGCTCTCGCTAGATGGTTGGATCAAGGGTCTGATGCAGAAGGCAGTGATACTGGACACAACACGCATTGTCCGGAGGTTCCTCTCTCTGCAGCCCTAACCACTGGTCGCTTGGGCTCTGCCCCGCGACCAGCGGCACCCTAGTTTTAAGTTTTTTATAATATTTATTTTTGTAATAATGTTGTAAAAAATTTAAAATTATGTTGTATAATAAATAAAGTGAATAATAATAATAATAAATGTTTATTTCCAAAAATAAATTTACAAACTCATGACTTAATTTACGGTTACACTACTTTAAGGTATAATAACAGAGCAACTTATGTTAACAGTGAGTCTCAAACTAGGCGAGAACCTGTGTCTTGAGACTCAGAGTGCGATATTACAGGCAAATACCTACCAGTTATACAAAGCAATGAGTGGTTGTATTCAGAAATTAGGTGATTGAAACAAAATCTTAGTCTAAGAGCTTGAAAGAGAAACTAAGTGTTTTTTTTTTTTACAAAAGGAGTTAAAATTATAAAGAAACATAAATATTACATTAAAATTACAGCAGAGCAAGTTGAGTTAGAGTTTTGTGTGAGTGTGTTATATGACTAGGGTGTGTTAGTTGTGAGTGAGTAAGCGTGTGGATTCGTAAATATGCAAGTCTATCTTCGTGATATAGCCTTCTGGCACTTATTTAGATGAGGTTTTCTGTTGCATCATACGATAGTTTTATCAAATATTCTCTGACCAACTTTTTACAATTGAAAAGAGAGCTATCTTTAATATTACACAGATTTGCTATGTTATTGTATGTTCTAAAATGTGCATAATCTGGACACCTTTTCACCATTAGGGAAGAAGCACGTGGTAGTGGAATGTAAAAAGTACGCTTCTACATAATGATGTTATAGTCTGGCCTATTTATAAGAGCTTTATGCGCTTTGAAAACCGCTGATTGCTTTGTTATTCTGTTTATATTGTTTTACGGTAACCTATATCTGTAATACTTACTACCACTGGCTATCATTCTCCTAAAACTGAAGTTGGTATATTTTGTTCCTATGCTTAATCATCACATACTTATTTTTTCTCTGGCCACTCTCGGTCCAGACGGTAGATGATGATGTGATTGAAGTCAGAAAATAGGCTTAACATAGAATAGGAGCATACTGTTGGAATGATAAAAATTCTACTTGAAAATAATTGGAGTGATACATATTATACTTGAGAGTGGTAACCACCCAGACGGGCATTCGCAAGATGCCCTAATATCATGCAAAAATCTACTGCAAGAGTTTAAAAAGTTTCAAACGGTGAAAGATATTTTAAACTTCTTATTCGTCCAGAACATAAGACGTCATCCTCTCTGTTCATCGTATATGGTAATTATGGTATTTTTTTAGAAATAAACTGTGTAAAATTTAATAATTCAAAATGTACAATTAAATTGATAAGCGACAGTATCCGCAGTGTTTCGTAATTTGGTCATTGGACAAGTAAATCTTGGGCTTCTGAATACGAACTGCTTAGCTATAGGAAGTATATAAATTACATATTATTATGCGAAATACTGAATCCGCTGTCATAAAGAGGGGAAGCTTGCGCTGGGTCACCACTACCGCCTACCATCTACCTTGCCACTACCACTTTCGTTGTCAGTCCTCGCACGGAACACTCGCGAATCACACGCATAATATAGGGTTCCTCAATCCAAACAAAACCTTTCGTATTTATTTTGAATACTGTGATATTTTATTGTGATTTACTTTAGTTTTATTTTAAAGTTTCTAAGTGAATTTTTAAGAGTTTATATGGGTTTTGCAAAATGTTATCAAGTGCCAAGTGGTTGTTCTTAATTGGGATTTGCGCTCTGCAATTTTCTGGTAAGTAGCAACTGTTGCAATGTAACTTACCTCTAATAGTTTTAGGACGTGTCGTGTCTCTTTAAATTATAACTATAATTATCAATATTTAGGATAATATTTCAATATATTTGTTTCAAAATTTTTATTGGATATGTACGAAAAAATAAGAGTAAAACAGAGGTCGCGGTGAATACGTGTGTTAGGGCATTTTGTGAATACTCACCTTGCTAGCTACTACCCGTAAGTCTTATATCGCCTTACATTGTGTTTGGACAGCTGCTCTTCAGAACCCCTTCCAATTCTATAGGCTTAGCCTGAACAAAGTATTGGGTCCATCATCAATTATCAACATGTGATTTAGTGGTCAACGGCTAGCCTGTCAGCAATAATAAATATTTTTTATTAATTTATGGAAATTATGAATAATTTTAATAAATTTTGTTTGTGGCTTTGAAATATCAAGGTCCTGCGTTCGATCTGCAGTCGGAAAGTTACAGCCACCAAAAAATTAGGATGTAGTCCAAAATGTGACGCTCTTTCCGGTAAATAGCAATATGCTCCCTCTATTACACGGCATCGAAACGTAGATACCTGGACCCATATACTTTCGAGGGTAGGTATGGAGGCAATTCATTGCCTTCATTACCAGATATGATTTAAATTATATGCATCAAAAAGTGATAAATCACTGATCATTGAATTGCCGGTGTATAATTGGTTGGTTATAGCGAAAATATTTAGCAATTTCGTAACAAAGCCGGTTCTAGCCTTAATGTTCAAGTCGTTATTGTATGACAATTGTTGGCAGTAATTTGCTAAACACGAAATAAAAATCATGAATATGCCTACCCATATCTCCCACTCTTAAAAATATATTTCCGCTAACACCACAATAAAATACCGCAAGGTCATAATTGTAAAAAGTTTTGGTTTTTGTTTTATGGCCGGCCGAATGGAAAAGGCAAACCCTCATTGAGAATGCTCTGGATTGTAGTTTATCTGATCCTCTTTTTCATCGAAATGCCATTATCGGCAATATTTCGCTGCGTTTCTATAAAAGCAATGTATTAGCTTTTGAAGTTAATCTTCACAATCTTGTCGACCAAATTGTCGTTATCAAACTTATCTGCGATCAAAATATTAAAAAATAAGTATATTAGTCCTTGAATTTTATATTACCCTATTTCTAAATATGGCTTTCAAAGATAGAGTGCAACATGTTCGCTTCAGTTAACTCGTTTCGTAAAAATTAAAAGATTGCGATGTATTTATTTTTTTAAATTAGGTATACATGTCCTTCTTTGATTGTAAAATACATAAGGTATTTAAATTATTTATGTGTTTTTACCACGTTATGTAATTTGTGAGTATTAGAATAACGCTTAGAAGAAGTAAGTGCAATCCGTTCTTTATGCCTTATTCTATTTAAATATTAATGAATAGATTCAGGCGTTACTTTGCGGAAATCCATTTTTAATAATAACAAATACTTTTAAAATATTTTAAGAAAACATCAAATTAATATTTTAATAAAACACTTAAATAAAATAAAAATATAACTAGTGACAATTCCGCTTAATTTTCCTGCTAAGCCGACGTGACGTCACAAACGCCACGCAGCCAAACCGGAAGAATTTTCGACGCGTTTCGCTTCTACACGAAGCATCCTCATGAGGTCTTGACTCTTCGAGCGCACGATCGAGAAAAATCTCGATCGTGCGCTCGAAAAGTCAAGAAAAAATTCTTCCGGTTTGGCTGCGTGGCGTTTGTGACGTCACGTCGGCTTAGCAGGAAAATTAAGCGGAATTGTCACTAGATATATTTTTATATTTTTTAAGTGTTTTATTAAAATATTAATTTGATGTTTTCTTAAAATATTTTAAAAGTATTTGTTATTATTTAAATATTTTTTTTCCAAGCGAACCTTAACCGTTATACCCTAGAAGTCGATAGTTTTAACCTTATAATATCTCATTATTTGACAATGCAAATATGACATCAAAAGAGAATTGTATTAACAGTTAATTAAAAAACCTAAAAGCAAACATTTTACGTCATTGTCCTACAGTAGCAGCCTGATGCGGCCCTGTCATGACAAAACACTATAATCCGCGAAGTTAAACTTTACCAGAAACTGCTAAATTTCAAACCTTTTCTTAAAATTTATCTTACATAGTATTATTAAAATACATTTTTAATGTAATTTGCTTACTTTTTTTTTCAATGGCGGTATGCCTTTATTAAACAAATACTACAAACTATATAAAACACTACAGCTACTACAATACTACAGCTACTACAGTAAAAGCATTTGGACTCATTACTAATTTGCTTACTTATGTTGGAACATAATATTGGCACAACATCATTTTGAAGATCCATGGTTCAAATCCTACCACGCAAGTTTCACTGCACAGTGCGCTATAGAGCATTCAGATGTAAATGTTTGCCTGGCTAGCTACCACCTCTAGAAGAACATCTATCGGCAAGAACAATATATTCCGGCAGCTGTTCTCGAAATTCCTACTGGCTTTCTAAGTTGAACAACCCCGTCGTTCCCAGTATCAATAACAGGTGAGATAGTGGACAAACTTTGGACCATCAATATTAAAATGTATAGTGTTAAAAATCCATGTCATGGCTTTAATTATCAATTACCGATACAATCCCTGACAAAATGCTGTAACTAAGCGTGACTTTCTTGTTGCTATAAAGGGGTGACTATGATGAAATCGTTATTTTAACGTGATTTTGTTGATGAATACTTTGGTGTCTTAGCGACGACATAAATTTTACATTAGCTCTTTGTTTTTCACAAAAAAATTGTATTGCTTATAATACTAATATGTTTTTTTATATACCTGATTGTTAGCCTTTGACCACTATCTCACCTGATGGTAAGTGATGATGTGTTCGATGATGTTGTTCAGGCTAATCTAGAAGTACTGGCTCTCAAGGACAGCTGCCGGAACACACCGTTAGGTGCTTGGCTAAAATCTCTAAATCACATCCATATGAAAAGTATTATTTTTTCAAGCAACACTACTTTGCACATTTTGGACGCGTGCGCACGCTATAATTAACCTTAGTCCTCGAGTAGTTTGTGTGATTTTTGAAGTCACCGACAACGAGCTGCTAATTTCGCACTTACTACCCCCTTAAAACACTGTAGCCCGGGTTGCAACGTTTTACTATGACAGGGCCAATTAGTGTGTTCCGCTATATATCTCTAAAATGCTTCTAGCATACTCAACCACTTAAATTCTTTCTACGTGTAGGTTACTGGTGACATAAATTAAAAAGCAAATAGTAACAACAAAATTAAAAAAAAATCACATTGAACATGCATTATTGGAGATAACTCAAATACGTCAGATTGCACTAAAAATTAAATGGGACTATACCCTATACCACTAGCACTGGCTTTTGAATATAAAAAAACGGCCAAGTGCAAGTTGGACTTGCTCACCGAGGATTCCGTACAAACCTGCAGGTATATAAGTAAATGAAAATGAATCCATGACATTTTCTTATCATATAATGTAACTAAAAATGAAAGCTTTACAATTTTTTTACTCTACCTGTGCTATAAGACGTTGCTTCGTACAAATTTTTAAGATTCTGATTTCATGATTCTGTTCACGGGAAGAACCCTGTAGGTTTTGATTCCGATGCGATTGTCGAAAATTTTCGGCATATATGCCGCCGTTTATAAACGGCTGTATCTTTTGATTGCGTTGGCTTCGAAATTTGTTTTTTTTCACAGCTCTAAGGGACAGTAGACCTGAGTATTTGGTATGAATTTCAGCTTGATACCTCTACAAAAGAACACACAAACTACAGAACTACAGAAAAAAGGCCTTGACAGACAGACGGACGAACAACAAAGTGATCCTATAAGGGCTCCGTTTTTTCTTTTGTGGCACGGAACCCCAAAAACATCAAAATTGGCACACCATAAAAAGAGTTATGAGGTAACACACACAAAAAATATTCAAATTGAGATCCCCCTCCATCTTTGAAGTTGGTATAAAACATAAAATATATAAACACAATCTTCGTTGTGCCCTTACTAAAAACACTGAATCAAGTAATACCAAATATTATATTAAGACATAATAGACATATTATATTAAGACAGTCTTACTACTAAAATAAACGTGCTCAAATAAGAATTAACCCCTCAATGAAGATTGTTTACAGCGAAAATATTAGAGAAAATCGTAACAATAGATCTTAAACGCCTCTTGAATACAATTTCACACACAAACAACTATTTATATTCGTGGTACTACGAGAACAAAAGCAGCGTTTTTGTGAAACATTACGGGTAGCTAAGTGCAAGTGTATCGACGTAACCCACAACTCGACGTAATTGCGTAATGTGAGTGTTTAATTCGCAGTGCTCTTTCCTCATCCGTAATGTTATGCGCACATCAACGCTGAACGTGACCTTTCTTTGAGGAAATAAATGTGAAAAATAACAAAAATCCTAACTTCAACCAAAAAATATTCCTAAACAAAAAATGTACTTAATATTAAGTTTTTTTGTTCATTTTACACAGAGAATTGAACATGAGAACTTCATCAATGTAGTCGAAGCCAACTAAATACGCACTATTAGGGATCTCACACAAATTTAAATGGGACAACATGACAAGCACCAGCTTACAAATGTAAAAAACAACATCAAGATTGGTACACCACGTAAGAAGTTATCAGGTAACAAACACCAAAAACAAAGAACTTCCTTCTTTTTTAAGTCGGCATTTTTTTATTTCAATTATTGTAAATCACAAAACTTTGATCTTGATCCGACTGTTTTGATCTTTGCATATATAATCGATGCGATGGAGAGAAGAGAAGATGAAGAGAAAATAAACTCAATAAATTAATATTAAAAGACAGCTTATTTCATTATGAAAGGTTTTGTTTGTTTTTGATGTGAATCGATAATATTTAGTCTCGGAAACAATGACTACGAGTATGTGCCTTCTAACTTAAAAATAAATAAGCAGAAAAAGATCCGCATTTCAAAAGGTTATTTTTTATCATAGGAAGTACCTCCAATGTTGCGTTAGCTCATTATTCGTAACTCAAGGATTTGGTTAAGACATTATGCAGTTTTTAGTCGGTAGGTACTCGTTGATAAATTACCTTCTAATTATGGGTATTCATATTTTAACCTCGAGTTTTTTTGTACACCAATAGTTTATGCGTAGGATAAATGCTAAATTGCTATACACTCGTAAATGCGTTTAAGTTTGTTTGTGTATTATTTATAAGATTGATTTAAAGGTATAACTGTATTACATAGGTTTTTTTTTTGCTTCCATATTTTTTCACCGATAATGGTTTTCATACATTAATTCATGTAAAGGCGAAAGTTTGCGTGTGCATATGTGTATTTGTTCCCAGTCACTAGGTATTAACTTCTGAACTGAAGGGTTTAATAACAACATTTATAGATATTTATGTAGCAGATTTAACCAGTTGACTTATCTAGTTGCTTAGTAGGTACCTGCCGTAACTTATATGTAAACGTTGGAAAAAGCAAGCGTCGGGTACAGCAATAAAACTGTAGGACACAGATTTACAGAAATTACATAATTCAACAATCAAGTTGAAGAACTTGTTGTTGAATTTTGTCACTTATGTATTTACGTAATATGCTATAACCGTACTATATCATCTGGAACAGTACAACCGCATGTAACTTCATATAACCAGTTAGTACGAGAAACACAGATTACCTAGCAATTACTCCGTATAATATCAGCCAAGAGCTGTAACTGTTACTGAATCTACGTGATCACAGACTACCTTAAATGTAAAGGTGTATTTTGGAACCTTGCGACACGCGATTGCCGCCACTACGCTTATTGCGCGGAACATGTCATCTACACGAAGAATGCTGGATCCAACTTTTGTATGGCAGGCATGTAATCCAAGCGGCAACTTCAGAGGCGACTGTCCCATGCCGTTCGGCTCATGCAGTCACTACCGCACCGTGTCGCAGCGTTCTAAAGTGTACATTAACTCAGTGAAATGCCTAGTTTATGTAAGAGTTACTACGAAAATGTTGGCCACTTCCGAAATGCACGACCGACATTCGAGTTGCATAACCGTGAACCTCTCACGAGTCACGACCTGTCGTGCTTTCTCGACGTTTTGCTGTTATTGTCATAACTATAATGAATTCGCGTAATGCGTGACAATGGGCTACAAAATATGCATTATACTTTACATGAAACTATAACAGATTTTAAGTAAGCAGAATGTTCGTTCCTTTTGCTCTTAAATTTGATTGCCTTGTTGGAGAGGCAGATACGAGTAGCATTTCTTTGGAAACCTGAGGTCATTACTCCCTGGTCGCTTATACATTTTTCTGACACAAATATTTTTAGAAGCAGTCATCAGGAGTCTGCAACTGTGCCCGCCGGTAATTGGAAATAGACTTGACCCATATTATATATAGGCCCAAAATTTACTGGAAAAACTGCGGAGAATACATAGGTAACGATGTAGTATTTTACGCTGCCATTAGTTATTTTATTTTGCTTCCTAATGGTTTCGACATCCATCAATTTTAGCAGTGCAAGACAGCTGGGAATCTATAAAAAAGGTATCCCCCGCGTGTGAAGGAATGAAATGGTGCAATCACCTGATGCCATTTAATATTACGAAATGTAAAAATATGTGTATGCGGCTTCAACACCGCACACTTCCAAACGACTAATTTTTTTAAATTGAATTTAAAATTTTTACTTCTCAGGTCTTGGAAAAAAATATAAGATACTTTTAGTCTCCAGATTCTCTAAAGAGTTCCGAAGCTAACTCGCACGCGAGGTTAAGCTATATTGAGTCCTACAAATAATGCATGTTATTATTTAAAAATTCAGTCCTAATATGTCTGAATTTTATCTTATTTAGTACTGTAGTAGATTGTGCGCCATCGTTGTAGACTCTTATGTAGCATTCATCACAAACCTTAGTGGCATTCGAATGCTTATTACTTACTTAAACCTAATAATGTATAGTTTATTTCATTTAAAAAACTGTTAGAACTTAAATTTCAACATCCACATTTTCTTCCCATTTTCTTAATTTTTTTTAGCATGGTTTTCTTTTGACACCTATCTCACCTGATTGAAAGTGATGATGTGGTCGAAGATGTTCAGACTAACCTAGAATTACTGGCTCTCAAGGAAAGCTGCCGGAACACACCGTTAGGTGCTTGAGGACAGATTTTGGAGGTGGTAGCTAGGCAGGCGGGCATTCGCAAAATGCCCTACCTGCCAAACCTATCGATTGGGTTATCAAAATGAATGGCTCTAAATACGGTTCCATAAATATTATATATAACTTACAGTTTTAATTTCAATGAACGATAAAACGTTTGACGAAAATAAATACATTTGCGGTCAGGTTTTTTTTACTTGTTTATATTATAATACTGTTATTGCTTTATTGTAAGTATTTAGTTTATAAGTTGTCATCGTACTGGACCACTATGTCCTAGTTATGAATGAAATTCTATTGTTATCATTATCGCCGATGCCAATGGGTTAAGCGTCAATCTTAGTATATTTCTAGACAAATACTAATTAAACGGCACTCAATATACCAACAAATAATAAATGCAGGCTAAGTGCGGGTCGGATTTCCGTACCGCCAAAGAACTGTATGTATTATAAACAAAACTGCATTCTATCTTAGAACCCTCGTTGTACGAGAGTTAATCGTGTCTTGGCAGGTTTTATTTACTATAGGTACCTATTATATGGATAGTCACCATCTCATCTGTTGGTAAGCTATGACAGGGTTGAAGATGTTACTAAGTTTAAGCTTATAAAGGAAACTGACCCACAACTCAAAGACAACTGCTGAACACACTGTAAGGTGCTTGACGAGCGCTAGTCTGACGCACTCTTGTAAAATTCCCTAACACCATGCACTACCTCTGTGCCAAATTCCACTGATATTTGTGTAGTTGATTCGGAAGAAAGAATCTGTATACAGTCAAACATACTTTTTATTTATATATAATATGTTGGATAAGGTCATTGTAATTTGATACTAATAAAATTGTAAGTTTTTTTAAATATCCATAACATATTTATATTCTCACTTACCGGTGACGGCAAACGTCCTTACGCAGTGCCTCATACATTTTTGACCGTGGCATATGTCACCTTTTGCGTAACAATATGTATTGATATTTTATTTTGCAATAGGTTACATATGCTGCCTTGTTACAAGCAAGTATAAGATAGGTACTCTGGCAAATTAATACTAGTAATAAAAAAATATGATATCTGCATGTCGCACCTCAAGAAAGCGAAGCATGAATCCACAAAAATGTCTAGAGCAAATTCTAAACTCAACTACTCCAATGAATTACAAAATTATAAATAAACGAGAGGAAAATTTAAGTCATGTGTAATCCGCATACTTTAACAGCCGACTCGTCCACTGCTGAACTCAGCCTCCCCTGTCGAGGGGGTATTTGCCATAATCCCCACGCTCGGCAGGCGGCTTGGGGATCGCAGTGTAAGATGGCAGTTCTTTAGAAGGCGCTGCTGCCCACCTTCCAGTATTTTTCCCTTAGTCGCCTCTTACGACACCCACGGGATGATATGGGGAGGTGCAATTCTAACCCGGCACCCCATGGGTGTAATCCGCATAGCAGGCTTTATTGCATACATAACGATATAAAAATTATAAGCTTGCGTCATCTTTTACAAGTATAAAACCAATTGCAAAATTGATCTTGTTTGTAGTACAACGTAAGTTACCCTAGATGTCGCTCCATCCCAATACGACGGGGAAAAATGTGAGTTATGACTCATTGTCTTGTTAGCTCAATTGGTTAGAGCATACCCCGGCTAAAGGGGTGGATGGACGTGGGTTCGAATCCCGCACATGACCTAAATTTTTCCTCTCTTGTATTTGTTATTTTGTAATGTAATCCACATAGCAGGCGTTATTGCAAACATTACAATATAAAAATACTCCAATGTACTTGGCTATACCTATTACTATTTGGATAGTTCAAAAGTTTAAAATCAAGTATAAATAAATAAAATGGTAAGTAACTCGACTGAAAATTATTTATTTTCGTTAAGAGCCATTTCACAAAATCACGCAACTGAAGTTTAGGTAAATGCCAGCGCATCGCTTACACAAGCGAAAGAAGTGACGACGGAATAGCGTGACTGTGAGTAACATATTTTGATACTAGCACTCATTAATAAAGAAATCTAAGTTGCGAATTTAAAAATTGTGTGATTGGCATGAGTAAATAATCAATTTGTTGTCGATTACTTGCTAATGTTATAGAAAAGAAGTAGCCATGTACATTAAATAGTCAACATGCATCGTGAATCTTTTATTTAAATTTCATCCTTGATGAATAAAAAAAAAATTTTTTTTTGAATCATTTATTGTAACAAAAAACTTAAATAAATAAAAATTATACGGCTTAAAATTATATAAATATTTGATGTAACGGCATTGATTAAAAACTGCGGACTAAAAGCTCTTTCTTTTAAATTTTCCAAAAATTGCTGTTTTCCTCGTTCACACTCTTCAGTATCTATATCCAGTCGTTAACACTGTCTGTCATAATGACCAGCCATAGGACCAACCACAAACGTCCCATGACGTTTTTGGTTTTCCATTACTTTAACATCTCACCCTCATATTCCCATACCATAATATATTATATCAACTACACCATTAAAAAAATAACATTTTCATCCATTTAGTTTGAGTAGACCAAACAGCGAGATGTAAATATATATTTACAGATTTTGAGGTTTTTTTGTTTTTAAATCGAATATCTTTGATGCAATCTATAATCAACATATATATACTTTCGAAATCAGATTGAAGACGTTCTGAAAAAAGGCCAGGTCAAAAGTACCCTAAACCGACGCTTATGTATGAAAGGATTGATGAGTATAGATGAAGCGAAAGAGATATGTCAGGATCGTAGTAAGTGGAAATCCGTGGTCTCTGCCTACCCATACGGGAAAGAGGCGTGATTTTATGTATGTATGTATATACTTCTTGGTACCAATGCAATCCTCACTATATACTCTTATGCTCACTATTTCCTCTATAGAAAATAAATGATAATACACTTTTATACAAAATAAACGGTCAAGCGCGTGTGGGGCCACGCGCAATGTAGGGTTCCGTAGTAGCCCGTTATCATAATATAGAATAATTCTGTTGTTCTTTTTCTTTTTATCTCTCTACCTATAACTTTCTAAGCAATTTGTTCTTTTGTTTATAAATTGTGATTGCTTGCACTTGTGGACTGTTGTTGACCGTGACTATTAAGTAGGAATCATGGATTATCTATATGTTTTTTAGTTGCTCACTAACTTTTTCTTCTCTCCATTTAACGACACCTCTCTGTAACGCCATAAAATGCACAGTCCCTTGAGTTTACACTGTATATGTATATATATCTATATATAATGTAAACTATATAACGACACTGAAGGGACTGTGCATATATATATTCAAGAACCAACGAACAGAGTCACAATATTTTCCTAATGAAAAAATATTCTTATTTATAATAATAATTATGAGACGGCGAGAATGAGGTCTAAAAAGTAACTTATGCCGAAGCTAATCGATCAACTCTGTACAGTCATACCTGTTATGACTTATGGTATAGGTCATACAGCAAGCATAATATCTAATTGTTGCCTCCTAGAGTTTAATTGCAATTATTTGAATTAATGGTGTCAGCGTGTATTTAATTTAGTCCAGCGCCCTTAGTTGGATCGAGCCTACGTAGTTACGATTTGATATACATTTGATTAAAGTAAAACAAACTTCACTAATAATTAAATCTGACGTGTGGTTATCTTTAGATATATAAAATTTATTATCTGCATTATAACCGTCGGTAACAGTTGAGGGTTCAAACTACAACCCCCCCCTCTCCCACCTCTACCCCTTCCTATAGTATATAACTATCTTTACCGATTCTAGGCCTTCCAGTACTTCATCTTAGTAACTTTAAAGGATTTATTCTAAGGATTTTGTATTTGGTGCAAAATTATCTAATACCCAAGTTCAACGACTATTACTGCTAAAGTAATTAAGTTATCTTAACCGCTATAATTTTCCTTGAAAGATCATGAACTGCACTATCACCTTGAATTATTTCAGACTTTTCAAGCTAGCAGTTTAGGTTTTAGAGGGGGGGGGGGGGACGCCCTACTGGAACAAAAATTTGCACTTTAAAGTTGAATATTTCGTAAATGGAGCATTAAATCGAAAAATAGTATTATCAACCCTTCAGTCATTTTAAAATACCTATTCAATGATACCCCACTCGATGGAATAGGCGACGAAAAAAAAATTCATAACCACGCCACTTGTATGGGAGCTACCCCAAAAAAAATATTTAAAAAGAAAATATTTAAAAAAAAAATATTTTACCACTTTGTCGGCGTGGTAAGTTTACATACCCGTACAAAATTGCAGCTTTCTAGTGCAAACGGTCTCTTCGCAAAACCTCGGACAGACGGACAGACAGACGGACATGACGAAACTATAAGGGTTCCTTGTAGGTACTACGGAACCCTAAAAATACTGGAAATGGGGTTTGAACAAACGACAAAAATGGTGGGAAATAGTAATTTAATTGCTATTTCTATTTTTTCGTATCTAACTCACCTAGAACTTCGATCTTCTTTTAATATGATAATTTACTATTGTTCTTTAGCCATGAATTGTTACAGATTTTTACGCCAAATATTTTAAAGTAACAATATTAAAACAACCCAATTGTTTTAAGAACTTTGGCGGGAAAACTGTATTGGAGAGCAATTATTTTTTCTGAAAAACTATACCACCTACGGCTTTGGTCCTTCTTTGATATTATTATTAACATGTAATTTATACACCTGTATTATTTCAGATTTTTTGGTTTAGAAGTTTAAAATTAGTTACGAGATTATTTAATACGCAAATTTCTTCGGTAAGTGTTTGCGTTGCAAAATATATCGAGTGAAAAATGACTTATACATATGCAAAATTGCGGTTTTCTAGATTTATAACTGTTGAAGTAGTTACGATATTAATATGAAATGACGTAATATTTTGGGGCCAAAATGTAATTTGTGCTGGTTTCAGATTTCATCAAAATATTCAAAATACTTCCTACTTCATACGTTATCTCAGAAAAATGTGGATTTTTTCTTGTATGGGCAAGGATGCATCCTTTGGAAAACCATTTGGATTATGAAAGTCGGACTTACGCAGATTTATGGTAAATTTGTAAATACGACTATCGACCGCTAACTGGTATCCCGGTTTGTACAAATGATGGAAAAGCCGGGAGGCCGGTTTGTACAAATTTTCAATAGAAGGTTGTTTAATTTCCAGCTGAAGTTATCGCTGTGTTCACATATAGACATTAACTGAATCCAAAAATATTGGAAATCAATTATTCGCCTGTCATCTAATCCTCCTAAAACAAAAGTTATAGTGGGTTACTAATTTAAACTAGAATAATATAAAAACTAGCAGACCAAAAAGAAGAAGACAACCCTGTGAGGTTGTTAGCATTTTTCCAATAACGCTGTATAAGGCTGCATAATTGTGACGTTTCCTTTTTTTAACACAATGGATGAACAGAAACTAAAGATGCAGTTACTTAACAAGACAACAATACTTATATTATGGACAACAAAAATAAAGTATAGTTTGTTACTTAAAAAAAATATCGACATGATCAAAACTCTGTGGTCACACTATAAACTTGCATCTAAGCGTTCCGCGTACGAGACGTCAGAGCAAGGAAAACGAACACAGGTCCTACCTCGATGGGCGCTCGCGCGGTACTGATCGCCTCGCGCTTGTACATTTCAATTTATGTGCATTTCGAGTTATGTTAAATATTTTTTCTTGTCTAACAAAACAGAGTTAATATCACAATTAATTAAAGATCAGATTAATTAAAGAATGAACTTTCTTTTTATATAATATCTGTTTGGAATTACACTTTATTAAACGCAATATATGGTGGTAAACTGCTGATATAATTCGTGGAAATTGGCGCAATATCTTTATTTTTTTTCTACAATGACGATTAATTAGCGATATTCTAGTACACTATGTGTCAACAAGATTATATGCCTGATGCACAATTTTTTTTTTAGTTAATTTGATGAATCTTTATACAAGAGATATAACTCTGAAGTTGGCTATGTGTACTTTAATTCGTAAAACAAGGTGCGGGAGATTGTTCACTACAAAATAATTAATGTTATGTTTGTAAATCTGGTACATTAACTGAAAGGAGAAAATATTATTCTATTTTTATCAATTATTAAACAACTTGTAGATATTTCCTATGATAGTAAATTAAGCGCTTAAAATCTTCGTATACCGCATTAAAATGTGAAATGCCTCTTAACTGTTTTATCGTTCCATTCAACATAAAACTGCAAGTATATTTATGGAATCGTGTTTTAAAGCCCTTCATTTTGAAACTCCACTTGATAGGTATGGAAGAATTTTTTTTTGTCTCACCATATGGCGTCTAAAATACGCCAGTTTGTATTTTTATTTATTAATATGTACCTAGTGTCACTTGCATTGTCAATACGAATCTAACGATATATTTTCATGGACTTTAAATTTCATAGATCCATGTATATCTTACATTGAAATCGTTTAGACCGTTTAGAAGTTACAATTGAATAAAGAAACTCACAAACATACTTACATACATACATGAACCCAGAAAACAAAACCCTCCCTTTTTTGGGCAGTCGTGAAAAAATAATGCGACCTACAAAATATTACTATTGATCGAAATTTACTAACTAGCTAACCACCAGCTAGAGACAATATCATATATAATAACAGTTGCATCGCGTTTTATTTTATGGTGATAATGTTTTTTTTTATATGGAGTAGCCTTAGCGGATTTGTTAATACGGTAAGACTACGGAACTACTGCTCGTAGATATAATTTCGTAACTGCCCATACGTTTTTATTTTTGCGTATTTTGTTTTAATGGCATACCTACATACATTATATACGTCTCGCCCTTTTTTACTGTCGTTTTGTCGTTATATGTGGAGTAGCCTTACTGGATTCATGATACGGTAAGGTACCAATCTACTACTATTAGATGTATATTCGTTACTGCCCACCACTTTATTTTTTTGCCTGTTTTGTTGTTACTGCATTTCTACCTACATATAATAGAAGAAATAGAAACATAGAAGCAGTGATGGCTCAGTGGCATTGGCTATGGACTGCCGTGTAGCAATTCCATGGTTCGAATCCCGCC
Source organism: Plagodis pulveraria (assembly GCA_963890685.1). NCBI lineage: Eukaryota > Metazoa > Arthropoda > Insecta > Lepidoptera > Geometridae > Plagodis > Plagodis pulveraria. The sequence continues at coordinate 15,730,663 of OY982958.1, read as the reverse complement.
GCGGGCTTGAGCTTCACCGCATGGCGGTAGGGCATATTGCGGATGCCCACCTGGCTAGCGACCACCCTCAAGCAGAAAATCTGTCGCCAAGCACCTCACAGTGTGTAACGGCTTACGGCAGCTGTTCTTGAAAGCCAGTAAAATTACAGGCACATGAGACCTTACTACTGTACGTCTCATTGTGACGGGCACAGTGCAATTCGTCGTTGACGAAATGTATCTGTTATAGGTAGAGGTTAGTCTACGTATTATCAGGAGGGCCTCGGGCTTGTTCCGTCACAATAACATATAAAAAAAATATGTACATATATATATATTCGTCTCGACTTTTTTATGTTATGAATTATTGATGGTACAGACAAGTCACCCACCTGATTTTAAACGGTCACGCCATTACAGACGCAGTGTCACCATCCTCGTTATGCTTGACATTGTACTGTGCTCATCACACCGAGACGTTAGTTCTTAGATTGTATTGTTTCTCTAGTAATTTAACTTGCTTACAATGCCCTTCACTCCTAAACATGTTAGAATTACACACTACTACTATGAAGCAAAATATGACACAGCGGTGGTAGCCACTAAGACGGACTCTTGCTGAAGAAACATACCATCTTGAAGGGGTAGGCGGTAGAGGTGTCTAAACACCCATGTTTGCCAGACATGCGTTTAATGTAATAAGGGGCAGGCCTATTGTCTACCGGGTACAGTTTCAGACTTCGGAGAGCTACTGAGTTTTTGTCTGCTATTTCTGCCATGCACTTATACCTAAGTACACAAAAGTTCCTTAAAATGGGTTAGTATTTTTGCACGTGATATGTAAACATCTAGATTATTAGGAGCTGACTAATTATTAGAGAATAATAGAAAACATGTGATTGTATAAATTGCAAATGTGATTTTCGCTTAGCACGCGATAGTGCTTGTAATAATATTTAGAAATATAGAAGGGTAGCGCCGCTGCGAGAGATATGTGATTGAAAAAGCACTACTTTCGATGAAATGAACTCTAGTAGTCTAGTTAATGACCGCGCATCGTACCCTATGACGGTTAAAGTAATACAGTTAAAGAACAAAATTTTGGCTCAAACGAGCATGTTCCGGTGGCCGAGTGTTAAGGCACGAAATTGGGGAAAAGTATGTGTGAAAATTTTCCGCCAGGTACAAAAATTTTGTACTTATAGCTACGCTAGGAAAAAAATGTTTTGCCTGAACGTTTTTAGAACATTATACAAGTTTTATTTTAGACCTTAAGTTTGTCACAAACAACCTCAGAGCGTATTCTAGGCATGTTACCACATTCGCCCACGCCTTCTTTTAGATATGCTCAGGCAATACAGGTGATATACCTAGTGGTCAAAGGCTAGCCGTAATAAAATAAAACTCTTTTGATTGTATTAGTATGGATGAAGTCAACCCATTTTGCTGGAGATTTGTTTTTTATTGCTATACCGCGCGGGAGCATTCTATGAATTTTGTAAGGCTACATTAAATGAATATTGATTACCTAAATCTGCATTGCAAAGTAAAACCTTTCGCAATGTTAAAGAATTAAAGACATCAGAAATATTAATAGAAAAATAATAAATTGCATGCTCGTGAAGTACAAAACTTTTCCTTATTCTTACCATTTTAGTCACGAGGTTTATGTTTAAAGATTTAGAATAGCTAATTAAGTTTAAAAAAACATTTGTACTTCCTTTCAGTCAATAATGTACGGCACTCCAATGTCTTTACTCATGCAAAATAATGTAAAGACTCAATACACATCACCTCAACAATACCATTGGTTCTTCAATCATCGTGGGTGTGTGCGGACACCCACGTTTTACCAATTAGTTTCTGGTCCCATGTAATAGGGGGCGAGCTTATTATCATTCACCGGGCACAGTTTCAGGGTGATACAAATTGTTTTCTATACCACGCTGGAAGAAATACAAGAACATGTTACGAATAATATTATGTTGTTAGCGTAAATAACATTTACGCTAACAACATCTAAGACAGGAACACAAGAACATATTGTATGAAACCCTGGCAGGGCACTTAGATGGTATACAGCCCTGTTGTGCGTCTAATGCCCACAACACCCTACTCATATCCACGTGAGAAGTGGCATGCTGTTCATTTGTCGCACGTTTCCCTTAGTCGCCTCTTACGACACGCCACGGGAAGAAATGGGGAGGTGAAATTCTAACCCAGCACCCCACGGGTTCAGCATTCACACACATTTAAATAATTACGTTTAGTGGAGGGGCGTGCATTTTTAGACTGAAAGACCTCTGCAAGATAATAAGAAATATATATATTTTTGAAGATTGTGATGAGGTTGCCTGCTATGATTGAGAAATAATTGAAATGTCACGAACACTCTAAAGGACATATTTGTTGGGCAAGAATTAAAAACATAGATACTTTGATGGCGATTGCATCACTTAACGATATTGAATACTCCGAAGTATCGTCTCAAGCTTATTATGATGATACCTATGCAATTGGCCTTGTCTGCAGAACATTTACATCATAAATTATAGTGTGGAATGTTCACTAATAATATCCGAATAGCCATAAATTTTGTTTTGTGATTTATTACAAGAATATTTAACAAAGTAACTTGAATAGAAATAATATGAGACATTGAAGTATTGGCGATTTCAGCCGCATGTAATGTAATGTAATGTAGTTTCTTCATATTTTAAATACTAACGAACCTGCATGTTAGAGCCCATGTTCCGTCTTTTAATTAAAAGCTAAGTGTATGGTCAGGTTACATAGATATTTTCAATATTGTCATACGTATATTATATTTTTGGTATACAATATAATATAATGAATATATAATAAATATATTAATTATATAATAATAAATATATCAATTATATAATAATAAATATATTAATTATATAATAATAAATATATAATATATATATAATATAATTAATATAATTTGAAGCAGTGATGGCTCAGTGGCATTGGCTATGGACTGCTGTGCAGCAGGTCCATGGTTCGAATCCCGCCCAGAGCTTGAGCTTCACCGCATGGTGGAAGGGCATTTTGTGAATGCCCGCCTGGCTAGCGACCACCCTCTAGTAGAAAATCTGTCGCCAAGCACCTAACAGTGTGTTCCGGCCGCAGTCCTTGAGAGCCAGTAAAATTACAGGCACATGAGACCTAACAACTGGACGTCTCAGTGTGACGGGCACAGTGCAATTCGTCGCTGACGAAATGCGTCTGTTATAGGCAAAGGTTAGTCCACTTAACATCAGGTGGGCCTCGGGCTTGTTCCGTCACAATAACAATAAAAAAAAAAACAAAAAAAAAATATAATAATATGTATGCAAATATTGCTCGTTGATATAGAAATATATGTATTGGAATTATTAACAATTATTTTTCTTATGTAACAAACTACTTAAATAAATATTTCCTATGCTTAAATCTTTCCCTACAATATATAAAGGGTTTTTCTTCAAGAACTTTGTTTTTTAAGATATATGTTGGTAACTAAGAATATCACACTATTAATATTAATCATACGAAATCTTGCCCGAGACGACGACGACGACTGTGTCATCGAAATTACAAGAAAATAAATACACGTATGGGATTCTAATTTAGTTGTGCGCCCTGCATATTATTTAAGATTGCATGGTCCGGTGCAATGTCTTCTGAATGCCAATTCATAATAAGTACTCACCTTGAAATATTCAGTATAAAAACCACGAACTATCAATACTTATAAATACAATACATGCATCTAAGTCTAACAGAAGTCATTTCTATTCCATAAAGGGATACAGCTAACGTATTTCATCATAGTAAGAAGTATCTGTATACAAAATAATTTAATACGTATATAGTATCTCGAGCTATAGACATAATTCATTGGAGAGAGCTTGAGGAGAGTGAGAGAGAGAATTCAGGGATATTATTTAGCATTTGACACAGACTAAGAATATAAACTGCTATTTAAGAAAAAAACATAAATAAAGGCATATCATTATTATATTATCTCGAAGGCGTATACAATAGACAACATTTTTGACTGTACACATGATGTTTAAAAATTTTTTACTCATTATTTCATATATTTTGAAGCAGTGATGGCTGGTGATGATGGTATTGGCTATGGACTGCCGCGCAGCAGGTCCATGGTTCGAATCCCACCGCAGACTTGAGCTTCGTCGCATGGTGGAAGGGCATTTTTCAAATGCCCGCCTGGCTAGATATACCACCCTCAAGTAGAAAATCTGTCAGCAAGCACCTAACGGCGTGTTCCGGCAACTGTCCTTGAGAGCCAGTACTTCTAGGTTAGCCTGAACAGCATCTTCGGCCACATCATCAGTTACCATAAGGTGAGATAAGGGTCAAAGGCTAACCTATCAGGCATAATTAAATAAAAAAAGGCACTTAAGGGAAATGACCGGAAGTCCGTTTAACGGAACCCAATTTTTACAATTATGTTCTTGTGTTGGCCTATGTGATGATGCGGAAACATATGTTAATATATGCTTGTGCTGTCCTATATTATAATAAAAAAAAATTAAGCGTCTCCATATGAGTCGGATAATGATGATGCACAGATGATGATGTAATGTAAAAAAAGAAAATTCATCGACACACTCATTGAACATAAAATCTCGTAAAGTACAAGACCTACATACTATAATATGTTTTCGAAAGCAGCCGTACAATGTTCAAACCAAATACAGTTAGCGAGCGTACAGCGTTTTTGAGTACAATAAATTGATCTCGCTAGGTCTCATGTCCGACCCGCGCGGGCCGGGATAGAATGTCACCCCCCCCTCTCTACCCATGGGTGTCGTAAGAAGCGACTAAGGGTAACACACCATAAGGTGGGCAACAGCACTTTCTGAGGAACTGATATCTCATACAGCGATCGTCGAGCCGCCTGCTAAGCGTGGGGTTTATGGCAAATCCAAATATTGGGGGAGGCTGTGTTCAGCAGTAGACTATCCGGCTGATACAGTACAGTATAGGTTTCATGTCTGCTGAAGCTCGTGTTACATCGCTACCAAAAGATGCGCGGCTGCCCATGTACTATTTAATCAATAGACTAAAACTTTGTTTTACTGACTTGCTCACATTGCGGTAAAGATACTTCAAAAACAAAAGCAAGACGTTAGTCAATACTCACCGTGGGAAAACCAGCACCGCAAGATCCTTTTTAAGCAACCTTTATCAAGACAGACGGGGTCAACCATAAGTGGTGGTTAATGAGTCAATGCGATAGGCTGCAAGTCATCAAGTGTTACGACACTTTCACTGATTCGCTTTTGTACTTTCCACTTACCTAGAAGGCAGAAGTAATCTGGTTTATGACACTTATGTAAGCGGTATCGATGAACTTTACATTTGTGTGATATTTTCCTGGTTCCTGGTTCTCATATGCTATGCAAGTATATTTTATACTTGTATACCTTACCGGTAAATTTTGGTGTTTGTTATTAACGCAGTCTACATAATACTTATTCAAAATTTAATAATTAGGTCAAATGATAATTTGAAAATGTTTCAGGTATATAGATAGCTAAATGAACCCCTTACGGACAAAATCACGATATACTGTACTTTATCAGCCGGATTGTCCACTGCTGAACACAGCCTTAATAATATAAATATAAAATTACCATAATTGCCCACCTCTCAGTATTTTATCCTTAGTTGGCTCATAACATTCTATCCCGGCACCCCACAGGATATCCCGGAACCCACGGTAAAGGCGAAAAGCGCCCTCTACCCCCGTCTCCTACGGGTGCTGAAAACGCTCCGCTACTATCGGGGAGGGGGTTGACAGCGAGCTCCCCTAGGCCCTGGTACAACTGCAGTTTTGTACCGTTGAGAATGGGCTCTACTGAAATGAACTCTGTGACTATTTGGAGAGACACTAATCGGGACTTTATTTTTGCCTCGAGCTCGCCGTCGAGCTCGGTGTTTGATAGTGTAACCTCTGACCGCACACGTGGGGATGATACCGGGACGACTTGTGGATGACACTAAAGCTGACAATGTTATGGCTGCGATGGGGTCATCCGGGTCGTCCAATACCTGCCGTGGTCGGCGATGGGGAAGTTTGAACTGTGTGTAGTAGGATATCTTAATCACTATGTTTTACACGTGCAACTTGAATTTCTCTTCTGTGAGCGTTGTAATATGTTTGGGAACTTTATTATAAAACCTTACACAATTACTTAATAAGGACTTTTATTTGTCTTTGCTAATCCAAAACCTGGCACCGCTATTTTATCTTTATTCCTAGTGTTGTAATCGTGATTGTTACTGTTAATTTTACTCATTTTTATACGAACATTAATATTTTCAAATATATACAGACTTGGTAAAGTTATTATATATACAATTTCTTTAAAAATATCCCTCAGAGATTCCCTAGGATCCATTTCATATATGGCTCGAATTGCACGCTTTTGTAGGATGAAGATTGTCTCTATCTCAGCAGCAGCTCCCCACAGCAATACACCATGCGACAATACCGTGGAAGTACGCGAAATAAACTAGGCGAGCATTAGCTACGTTTGTTAACTTTTACATCTTACGAACTACATATACAGCAGAACCTTAGTCTTCCTTAGGATAGATCATGTATATGTGGATTCCACTGTAAAGTTAAATACATTTTGATTCACAGGAAGACTGTCGCATTGTCAATAGAGAGTTTATCTGGCTTAATGTTTGGTTCAACATAAGTAACATTTGGTAAAGAAAACTTTAAACATTTCGTCTCTTTTAAATTTAAGAGAAGATTATTAGCGGCGAACCATTTACAAATTAATGTCACTAGCGGTCACCCATCCAAGTCCTGACCGCGCGCGACGTTGCTTAACTTTGCTGATCGGTTTAGAACAGCTAAGTAAACTTCGCTACGAGCGCTTCAAAAAGCCTTTAAAGATTATCTGTGTGAAATAAAATCATGATAAATCAGGGCAGATTTTTTGATTGATTTTGAAGCGCTCGTTTCGTAGTTTACAACTAATCAGCTAAGTTATGCAACGTCCGCCGCGGTCATGACCACGCTAGTGACATTACTACTGCTACTAGCGCTTCCGTGCTTCGCAGGGCATGTTAAGCCGGTTCCGGTTGCTGTCTTTTGCAAATCCCCTCCTGGCTAGCTCTAACTCTCAAATAGAAAATCTGTCACCAAGCACCTAAACGTTGTGTTCCGGCAGCTTCCTTGATAGCCATTAATTCTAGGTTAGCCTGAACAACGTCTTCCACCACATCATCATTTACCATCAGGTGAGATAGAGGTCAAAAGTAAGCCTATCAGCTATTAATAAAAAATAATATACATTTTCTGATGCAAAAATTAGAAAATATTTAGGGATATAATAATAAAAAACTAAAAGTTATCATAACAATACCGTAAAATTTCCAACATTGTTCTGACACATGTTAATGGTTATAAGATAACGACAGAAGTAATGGCAACAGCCAACATTCCTCATTAAAGAAAACCTCAAAGATTTCATACGTTTAGTAATTGTACATAATTGTTTGGAACAATCAGAGCGCAAACTGTTTAAACATGTTTCTTTGTGTGTAAATAGTACATACCAACAGGCTAAAGTGTATGCATTAGACACATGGTACTAAATGACTTAATCTGACACCCAAGAAGCGTCCTAACATTTTATACTATATCTTATTTTTCATCTGTGCTTAATAACCACCCTTTGATTGAATACGTAGTGTGTGACGTGGAGATCTCTCGGAAGTTGAAACATAAAATTTTAAATTAGGAACTGCCATATCATCTTGTTGGATGTCGTAAAAACGATTAATGAAGCGTATTCTTCCTCTTAGTAGTTTTTTTACAGTTGCACGTGAATTGACAGCATTCTACTACGTCGACGTGGTTAAGGTATTGCTGCATATTAACCACACAACATAAATTAACTATATGACATTTATTCGCTTATCGGTATTACACTGGTCAGGTTCTTTATATTTACTCGTAATCCATAATCAAAATATATACCAAAACACATCTCCTATTTTGCCGTGAATATATAAAAGGTTTTTTGTGTAAGGACTCCTAAATTTCCTGTTCTTAATTTAGTCTAATTTGCATTTTTTGAGGTGATTGACTTACTTGCATTAGAAATAATATTTAATAGACAATATTAATAAAAATAACCCGTCTTCCAACGACTATGATCGATATGAATAATAAACGTAATATGCTATGTATATCGGTATTTTTTTTAATATCGTATGTAAGTCAGACGTAATAAAACCAATAAGGAATGCGAATCGTGACCACAGATTATGCGACATGTAAACGCGAATGTTTCCTTGAAAAAGGTTCGCTCTGATTAACGGGATAATTCGGGATACCTAACGAGATATGTTATTAGCATCCTGGTAGGGCATTTTGCGAATGCCCACCTGGCTGGCTACCCTCAAGTATAAAATCTGTCGCCAAGCACATAACGGTGTGTTGCCACAGCTATCCTTGAAAACCAGTAATTCTAGGTTAGCCTGAATAACATCTTCCAACACATCATGACTTACCATCAGGTGAGATAGTGGTCAAAGGGTAACCTATCAAGCATAAAAAACCCGTATATTACGAGGAATGGGTAAATACCGCATTATTATGAATGTTCTATTTTGTTTGCAAAAAGGGTAGCCTAAGGCTCTCTTATATATAAAGTTAAGTGATATATTAGTTATATAAGTGATCTAATATATAAAGTTAAGTGATGATAGGATAGAGTACCTTGTCCCTCAATGATACTGCAGAAGCACACTGTTAGGAAGTGCACGTAGCGGAATTCAATCTTTCGCAATCAATTAGGTTAAGCTACGTTAGCTGCGGTCATGGCTTAGATGGGTGACCTCTAGTGACTCTTATTACTTATTTCTTATTCAACATTGTCTTAGGATGGCCGTTGTTATAGCATAGAGGGCATTATGCCAATGCCCGCCGGGCTAGGTACCATCCAAGTAGAACATCTCACACCTGGACCGGCATCCTTCCATGAGAGTAGGATTATTGCTTAGTTTAGTTTTCTAGGTTAGTTTTCGACCCCATCATCATTTATCATTAGGTGAGAAAGTGTACATAAGGTAGCTTATAAGTACTGAATCCTAGTTTTCTTGTTCAGTCTCTATAGTTATCTATAGTTTAATTACGTGGTGTTGACTTCTACCAATAGATGGTGCGAGTGCCTTGGTGGTCGCGTGTCATTATGTTGCGTAATTATTGTTGTACACTACTCATTGATCGTGTCAGATTGAGTTGAGATCGGAATGTAGAGCACCCAGATAACAATATGTATATTGTATACCTGTGTTGCTGCTTATTTCAAAACTATGTAACTTTATCACTTTGCTTAGGTACCACTATTATCATTAAATATTTATGTAGAACTCCTTTTTGAAGTCTGGCTGGTTGGTGTGTGTTAGTTCGTTGGAATTTCGAGGTCCTGAGTTCAGTCCAAACAAAGAAAATTTTAGTAGCAGTCCTGAGTCTGGAAGTGTTACTGTTTGGTATAAGCAAGAACCAGACTTATTTTTGGGTAATCATCAACGCACTGATTACTTTAGAAACTAATTTGCTTTTGCACCTATAGGCAAAACTATATAATATAAATTAATTTAATTTAAATCATATATTCCACATTTCCTTTACGCAGATAAGTACATAATAATAATATATTAGTAAGTGCATAACGAGGAATACATATCACTCAATTCAAAATTATAATGCTTTGTTTTTGACAAGAATGTCAAGCAATAATTATATTTTAGGTCTTTTTAAAATCGAATAAACCGTTCTACATGTTGGAGGTGTGAAAATAATTATCTTTTATTTCACTGGTTGCCAAGCTGCTGTACGCTGGAGAGAAACATTTATTTCATGACGATAAGTTTACCGCGTCACGTTGGCTCAGTAGGAAAAGTAGGTGAAATTATAACTAGATATATTTAAGGAACACTTGTTAACGTTAAGACCAAACTAGGCGGAGGTCTGTCTTGGGGCTCAAACGTATATATATATATATTTATAGCTTATAGGGTAGTCTTTGACCACTACCTATCTCACCTGACGGTAAGTGATGATGTGGTCGATTATGTTTTTCAGGGTAGCCTAGAATTACTGGCTCTCAAGGACTGCTGCCGGAACACATCGTTAGGTGCTTGGCGACAGATTTTCTACTTGAGAGTGTTAGCTAGCCAAGCGGGCATTCGCAAAATGCCCTACCACCATGCTGTTACGACTGTCATCGTAAGACAACAACTGGAACCGTCCGCTTAACGTGCCCTCCGAGCACGGAAGCGCTCAGTAGTAATGTCACTAGCGGTCCAATCCATCCAACTCCTGACTGCGGAGGACTTTGCTGATTGATTAAGAACGGCTAAGCAAACTTCGCTACGAGTGCTTCAAACATAAATAATACATTGTGGTCAATTTTAAGGACTAAGTACACCACTTTCACGGGGGTGTCACACACAAACATATGTTTAATAATAGAAGTAGAACTAAGTGGTTTTACGTCCTAATATTTGAGGTTAACAGAATTACATTGAAACGCGTGAATATGTGGGGTGTGCGTGATTAAAATTAAATATAACACTAATTATTTATTTACTATATATATTAGTTACTTATGTTATTTAATTTATTGAACTCGAAGCGTTCAAGGTCTGATAACTCTATACTAGAACATGTCTCGTAAGGGTGCCTACGTGGTTCATAAACAAGAGAAAAAACGTGGGCCTGAATCACTGTATGCATATTTTATATATGTGATATCATAGAGCTAAACAACCGTTGTTATTATTATTACAGTATCAGAAACTCAACAAGATCCACAGAAGCCGCAACAAGAGAAGAAACCGCAGTCAGTGAAAGATCTTTTAAATACAACGTCATGTATCCAGCCTCCGTACCGGTGTCCACATCCCAAGATGCAGTTCTACTTATACACAAGGTAGTCATAATATTATGTTGAAGTTTAACTTATCCGCTATGCGCGTAAATCTTTATATGGCGTAATAGTACATTGTGTATTAAGGGCGGTAAGTAAGGAATTACGATCGAGGCTCTAGTAGAAGCCCAAAGTCGAAGACTGAGGGCTTTCTGAGTCGAGGTTCGTAATTCCCGTACCGCCCGTGAAACATATAATGTTTTTAATCAAATTTGCGAGTAAATAAATATGAATTATTGCTTTAAGACACAAATCAGCACAACTATTACGTATTACGAAATACGTGAACTTTGTTTTTAAACGGATGTCCGACTTTTTGTCCATACCACAGATCATTCAAATGTTTCGTTCAGAAACGTTAAGGGCAAATACTTACGTAGGTATACAGCCATGACAGAGTGTAAATAAAGACAATAATTTCGACGTTCTGATAGAAAAAAGAGGATTAAAATCGATTATTAACAACATTACTTGAGTATTTAAGTAACATATAGCGTGATTGCAATGAAATTCCAGAGAGATTTTAGATAACATTTTAAGACAATTTTAATTGCTTGTTATGCTATGCCATAAATTAAAATAAAATACTTACCGGCCTTGGGTTTCGTGACAAAAAGAAAGCTCGAGGGTTTTATATGACCAAGTTAACCTATATTTTTAGATACTGTTTACGTGCAAGTGTGGTGAAAATATCTTTTACACTATAGTTAGCTAACAAATACAGAGATAAATAAAACTTTGTAGGTATCGTATAAAGAACCCAATAACTACTTAAGTGCATACTAAATTGTTTACAACTTGTAATAATTTTATTTTCCAAGATATTTCACGATATCTTTATATCAAATATGCAAGCCTTAAACATACCGGATGGTAATTGATGACGCGATCGAAGATATTCTTCAGTCTAATCTAGAATTACTAACTCTCTAGTACAACTGCCTACACACACGGTAAGTTGTTTTAGGTTTTCGCGATTATAACACGTAGTAATTAAACAACTTTAAACGGTTTAAATCGCGTATATTTATCATTATTTTTGTCCCGACGTTTCAAACACTTTGCAGTGATCAGAGAGTCGCCTGATCGATCCACGATTACAGCAAAGTGTTTGAAACGTCGCAAAAATAATGATAATTGTACGCGATTTAAACCGTTTAAAGTTGTTTAATTACTACACGGTAAGTTGTTTGAAACATATTTTCTACTTGAGAATGGTAGTTTGCCAGGTGGGTGTTCAAAAATTTTCCTACCACCATGCTATAACGACTGCCAGGACCTACTATGTCCTGTAGACTTTAAAGTCTGAAGATTAAATCTACCATTGGTGCAACGACATGAATATTTTATTATAAACAATATAAAATAAAGAAACCCAGTTAAGTCTTTACAATGAACTTAGTAAATCTGTTTTAGCAATTATTGGAGAATAACATTTTTGTACCAGGCAGGAATCGAACCCTCGTCCTCCGGTTTCGCACCGGATTCCACTTTAGTGCTCCAAACATTTGTAAATATGATTTACGGTTAGCACGTGATAGTACTTGTATATTATATTTAGAAATAACTAAATCTGTCTTGACATTTTGATGTAGTGATAGCTCAGTGGCATTGGCTATGGACTCCCGCGCAGCAGGTCCATGGTTCGAATCCCGCCGCGGGCTTGAGCTTCACCGCATGGTGGAAGGGCATTTTGCGAATGCCCGCCTGGCTAGCGACCACCCTCAAGTAGGAAATCTGTCGCCAAGCACCTAACGGTGTGTTCCAGCAGTTGTCCTTGAGAGCCAGTAAAATCACAGGCCATGTGCCTCAACAACTGTATGTCTCAGGGTGATGGGCGCAATGCAGTTCGTCACTTGTGATGAATTGCACATCTTATAGGCAGTGGTTACCACTTAACATCAGGTGGGCCTCGTGCTAGTTCCGTCACAATAACATCAAAATAAATATATAAAAAATTACGTATCTAGAACAGGAAAAACAAATAATGGCCATCCGACAGCTCTCTGGGTTAATTAGTAAGGCTTCAAGAAAGACATGGATAAGATAACTAAAATCAAAACAACGTATCGGCAAGAGTAACAAGGTCTTTTGAAAATTTTCAGAAAAACTCAAGAGAAAGGGGAGCTGCTGAATACCCTGGACAATGAATCATTGACTCGTTCTCGTTTCAACCCATATCACCCAACGAAGGTAGTCGTGCATGGCTTCGGAGGTGGCAGGAATCTTTCTCCCAGCACAGATATGAGGAAAGCGTACTTTACCAGAGGGAACTACAACATCATCATAGTAGACTACGGGTCACTGGTCAAGGAGCCGTGTCTTAGTCAGGTACAAAATTTAAGGTACATCTACCTACCAGTATATTGATTTTAGATCTGGTAATAAAATTATATAAATACTCCTTTTGGTGCTAAAAACGTTGACGGCTTTTGTAAATTGAGAAAAAGTCATTGATATGGACCTTATTTTCTCGGTTACAGCAGTTTTCATATCACATTTTCATACCACTCGTAAAAAAATAACGTTTTTTTTTCTGTTTTCATTCCAAATCATTTTTGCGTTCCGTTTTGGAACCAGATTTTATAGTTGTTTATATTTTTATGCTCCATGTACAGTATATATATTGAAATTAGATCAAAATTACGATGAAATTGAAATGTATGAAAGAAGTAACAGTTACTAAATATATATTTTTTGTTGTAATCATTTATAATGTATTCATTAAAAACTCTATATCACAATCACACACAAATGTGCAGGCTAAATTAAAAAGTACATATTTTAAGCTATATAGTTGTAGCGTAAGACGATTTTATATAAGAGTTTAAAATGATATTTTATAATGATCTTTCACAAATGGATTAACTGATTATATTAAGTATTTTTGATCGAAAGGTGACTTGATCTAAAGTAATCAACCGTTTGAAGATCATCAGCTGTTATCAGCTGGTAAAGTTATTAGAGCAATTTCTACAGGTCTGTGTGAATGATTTAAAATTGGTATCCTAACTAAGGTGTTTCACAGTTTTACTTAATAGTATCTTAGATTAATTGCAGATTAGATGATCATATTATTTTTGGTTCACTTAGAGTTTGACTTCTATATTAGATCATATTAATTTTATATAACTTATTCTATAAGCTTTTGGTAATTTTATTGTTAGTAACATAAGGACTTTAGCGACTTTCTTTTTTTTTTTTCATTTATTTTCATGGATCAACTAACAGTACACACAATAAAAATGTACAAAAAGTTTAAATACAAAACATATAACTAATTGCGATACCAACGACGTTGACCACAAGTTTACATTTTCATATATTCATGTGCTGAGAATTAAGACAACAAAGTATTTTATATTTTACAAATTGTTTGTTAAGTTGCTTATTATATGCTTCACTAAAATAATAAAAATAGGAAGGAAAATTTAGAACAGCTGAATTATAAAACAGTCTCAGCTGCTTAAGGAGAAACTATGATGACAAGATCAACGTATCCTGTTGTACTTCCTTCAGCAGCCCAAACACTGACTGTTTAAAACATCCCACTCTCTCATGAAATATATCTATAGAATTAAAATGTTCATTATAAGATTTTACCATACGATACAAGGGAGATCGTTTGCCAGCATTGGTACGACAAAATGTTGTAGCAAATATTTTTTTATGATTACGTGAAAAGGCCCTAATGGGTACATTATAACTAAGCTTATTAACTAATTCAGAACAGTCGTATCGATTATTACAAATATCACGCAATAACATTACATCTAGTTGTTTCCTTCTAGACTTTAAACTTAATAACTTATATTTTTCTAGTAATTCTTCATAGGGCATAATTCTGTGATTACATTTATAAGAAACGCAGCGCAGAAATTTCTTTTGAACTCTTTCAATGTTGTTACTGTAACAGTTGTAATATGGATTCCAAACAGATACACCATACTCTAGTTGTGATCGAACTAAGGATTTATATAACAGCTGATATGTTTATTCGTTTTTAAAATTACTAGAAGATCTAATGACAAAATTAAATAATTTAAATCCACGAGATATAATATCCAAAACATAAATGTCTAAGGTTAATTTACCATCAAGTGTAATACCAAGGTCTTTAATTACCTGCACTTTGTCCACATAAGTGTTACAAAGTGCGTAATTGAAGTGACTAATATTTATTTTACGAGTAAATATAATGGATTTGCATTTTTTAAGGCTGAGTGACAGTTTATTTTTCAAACAGTATGCAGAAAATCGATTTAGATCCTGTTGAAAGTTAATATGATCTTGATAAGTATTAATAACATGAAATGCCTTTAGATCATCGGCGTATAATAAAAATTTACTGAACATAAAGCATTTACCAATATCATTAATGTATAATATGAAAAGCAATGGACCCAAAATTGATCCTTGCGGTACGCCAGAACTTATTGGCATAGTATCAGACACATGACCATTGATCACAACTGTCTGACAACGATTGGTTATGTATGATTTGAACCAGCGCCACAGGTTACCTCTAATCCCATTGTATGCTATCTTCTCTAAAAGAATTTTATGGTCCACTCTGTCAAAAGCTTTTTGAAAATCAGTGTAGACACTGTCAGTTTGCTTATTTTTATCAAGATTATCAAAAAGTTCGATTGTATATGTTAACAAATTAGTGATTGTAGAACGTCTTTTGACAAAACCATGCTGATTAGGAATGATATTATGATGCAGATTAGGATATATAACATTGTGTATAAGTCTCTCAAGTAGCTTCGACAGAGTGGGTAAAATTGATATAGGACGATAGTTTTCAACATCTCTTTTAGTTCCATTTTTATGGACAGGTACAATGCGAGCAAATTTCCAGATACGTGGGCAAACACCTTCACGTAGACAAAGATTGAATATATAATGTAGCGGTATACATATAGAATTTGCGGTATGTTTTAAAAAATACGGGGGAATATTATCCACACCAGCACCTTTGGACGTGTCTAATTTATTGAGTTCCAACTTTATATCATCAACTGAAAACGATATGTCACTTATAATTAGGTCAGATTCATTATTTTCTAAGGTTGGTTTATTTATGTGGCATAAATCATAATCGTCAGGAACTACGGAGGGTTCAAAGACGGAATGAAAATATTCAGAGTATAAATTGCAAATATCTAACACATCACTAGTTGATTTATTTTTATAATTAACACAACCAGGTATGTTACTATTTTTCTTTTTATTAGAAATATAAGTCCAAAAAAATTTTATATTACATTTTATGCTTTCCTCGACCTTTTTTATGTAGCTCTTGTAACTGGAGTCAGATAGTGTTTTCAGCCGCTCTCTGTATAATGAAAACATTTCGTAGTCACATCTATTTTTATATTTTTTCCATTTGATCCATGCATTCTTTTTATTATTAAAAATGTGTCTTATTGATGAATTGTACCAAACTGGAAAACTAGAACTAAAAACTTTTTTTTGAGGAATATGTTTAGATATGATACCATTAATGGTATCGTAGAATATACTGACGGCACACTCAGGTGACTTCCTACTAAAAATAAGATCCCAATTTACTTCAATTATATCGTTATTTATTATGTCATAGTTAGCTTTGGAAAAACAGTATGTCTGACGTAACTTACGATTTATATAGTCATGACTACGTTCAATAGGCAAGGTCACATAGTAAGCGGGATGATAAGTATCCAGTTTCACCAAAGGAATTTGAGCATTAAATAATTCACAATTAATATTATTTGTAATAAATAAGTCTAGTATTCTGCCTAATTTATTTCTTACGTATTTAAATTGAAAACTTTTGGTTGCATACATGAAATTCACTAATAAGTTAACTATGTGGCATGTACTATGTATGGGTTGCATATAAGCACATGTATCACTGCGTCGCCAGTCTAATGTTGGTATATTTAAATCTCCTACAATAAATAAGTAATTATCCGTAGAATATTCTAAAATGTTTTGTAAATAATTCAAATATGATGTATAAACGTCGTACGTTTGTTTTGGTGGAATATAAACTGCGCAAAATGTATAAGTCCTATTACCAAACATAAACTCAATGGTAAGGTAGTTAATGATTTCGTCCGGAAGTGGTGGACACGCTGGCGGGGGCAGAGGTGGTGGGGTGACGACACGCACTCGTGCATCTGCTACAAGTGAATTCATCACAGCCACCACTAAGCCACCGCCGTCCTTCCGCCCGCAAGCAAACCGGTTTCTGTCGCATCTGAATAATGCATACCTATTATCAAATAATTCACTGTCAAATATGCTGCTAGTTAGCCACGTCTCTGTTAAAATTATTATATCATAAGAATGTAATAAGATATTCATATATAGTTGGTGTACCTTAGTCCTTAAACCTCGACAATTTTGATAATATATAGATAAAACATCGTTATCCATTTTTAATGTTAACAGTAAAAAATGTTATTAACTTTATGTTATTGCTGCCAAAACACATACACATGGATAAATGGAAGTATAATAATGTAACACTAAAATATGCCCTACGAAGCCAATACGGAAACAGTGTCTTGTATAAAATACACCAAATAGATTTTATACATAAATTATTTACAAAAATATTCGTACGTGTATTATATATATACTTGGCTATAAAATAGTTACCGCAAACAATAATACACCTTTCGCATGTACTATTCTTGCCAGCTAACCAACTGGTTTTTATAATTAACAACTTTTTATGAATAACACTTGTGGTTAGTATAGACAGTAACAAGATTGTATAAAATTGCTTTACGATATCCATAGTAACGCTTATAGGTGATGGTATAAAATTGAGTGACATAAAATTACAAACAGAATGAAGTACATTAATATTACGATTGAATAACTGCAAAAAACCCTGTACCAAGTTGTATTTATATATTAAATAATAATAACAATAATACGAGTACACAATGTAATAATCTAAAGTGAAGTTATTAGTGAAACCTGATATTATTCTGCTAAGCTTAGCTATATATCATTTTATTTTCGAAATGTCCTGAGGGTTCCGAATAGCCAGTACTGGAGAAGCGTCAGATTTACGCAGTAAAATGGTGCCGTGTTTTACCCACACATATTTATAATCATGGGCCTTTGCACGTTCTCTGCATGTGCGGAATAAGACCTTATTTTGTAAAGTAAGGTGTTCATTCGCATATATCTTAGTGGAGGCGCCCGCGATAGACAACTGTGATGAATTGACACCTTTTTTTAACCTGAATGCAGCCAGAAAATTGTCCCTTCATATTCTGGATACAAATTTAATAATAACATTTTTAGGGCGGACATCCTTACTGTCAGCATGGGGAACACGATGTACAGATATTATGTCTTGTTGGTTGAAATTGCACCCAATAATGTTACCCAGTTGCGTGGTAAGTGTGAGTAAATTTTCCGTACGGCGGTCAGGGAGACCAACGATTTCAACATTGCAAGACCTGGCTTGTTGTTCAATGGCAGCAATCTTAGTCTCAAGTACACTAACCCGGTTGGTCGTGTCAGAATTTTGTGCGACTCGCTCTTCAACTGATTTTAATCTGCCCTCCAAAATATTTTGACGCTCGTCAATATGTGTAAGTGACTTGTCGATATCAACCAGCCTATTATTCACCTCATTTAGCAATTGCTTAATTGATAAATTGTCGTTGGTGTTAGCTGTGACTGCTGTACTTATAGTTTTTAAACTTTCCGCAATGACAGAGAGCTCTGACGATAAAGCCGATTTGACTGACTTACTAACCAATTCCTGAAGGTTTTTGTCTGTTAGCCAAGCGTCCAAGTCAGTTTGGCGATCAGGCTGTTTGCGCTTTCTATTTTGCGCGTTTATCGTAGAAAGATCTGGATTTGACGGGCATTTATTTGCGCTAACGCCACTTGGTGGTGTGCGTGATAACGACATCTCAAACGGGGTGAGGAAGGGGCTCTCTTCAGTTAGGTGCAGCAGATGCGATGCGGAAGCGAGACAGGAATAACTAAGCAACACGTAATAACCGAAACACTACACAGGTTTATAGCACTTATTTCTCTTTAACTAGGGTGTAATTGGCTTGAAACAAATTCACAATTTACGGAAATAAATTGGTACACGTCTTATCTCAGCAATAAAGCAAAGCGAACTGACTTGAACACATAGTTATAAGTATTTAATGGGACTTAATTGAGTCCGCTCGTGACCACGACCAATGCAACTTGATCGATACGTTGAGGTAAATAAATATATACATGGTTTATTGCGATTAAGGCTTGATATTTACCGCATATCAGCAAGACGTTTTGCGAATACACACCTGGCTAGTAACCACCCTTAAAAAGAAAATCTGTCGCCAAACAGTACCTTATAGTATTACGATGTCAGTCCTTGAAAGCCAGTTCTGGGCTAATCACTTTTGAACATTACTAAGCAAGAGGTGAGATAGTAAATTAAGCGGAAATAAATAAAGTATGAGTTTACATAACAGGTATATTAAAATAAGTTCATGAATTTTGTTTATCGATCCGGCGACCTCAATGTGAAAGTTGCGTCACAGTCGGTCGAATCGCATAATTCATGACCACCTACAATCTCTATAGTAATCTTAGTGATTGTCTCATGCTCTGTCATTTTGTAAGCTGTCATTGTTTTCGGTACGTCCAAATGCGCATCAATTTGCATTGTGCTTAGGTGACATTAGACGTAACAACTAAACAACTGAATTGCTTGTGGTCTTTGTGCGGCAACATGTCTGTGCGGTACAATCTGGACATAGTAGAAAGAGCGGGGAAGTAAGCCATCTCCGGCCCAATTCGCGATATAATTACCTACCATACTTGCTTGTCTCAAGGTTGTTATTTATTTATAATGTATGTACTCGTATATGCTAAATTTTAATTCAGTACCTAGAAATAGGCAAGGGCCGGGAAATTGTATATTTTACTTGTGTTGTCTGGGTTAGTGAGGTCGGTTTTATACCTAAACAATGATAAAACCTTTCACGATGAAAAAATACCGACAGGCGATACTTATGTGGTTGCGGGGCCAGAGACGAGCGACGCGGGGCATACCTAATACAACAAAAAAATAAGTAGGGTAGACCGGGGGCAATAGTACCACGTTGCAATAGTAACACTGTAAATATCTCTATAAGTATTCATGCTGCATATGTGAGCGAACGTCAGACCAAGCGTCGAACAGGTTTGGACTCGTTCACCAGTCGGCGGTGTGATCGCGGCGATACGGACGAGTTGGTTGGGAGTTTTTGAATTTCTCCTCGTCAATGTAAGTTTTGTCTCTCGGGTAATTAAATTATTACTCTACCGTAGCACAAATTTTGGAATAAATATTGCTACCACACTTTTTCTATGGTATTGAACGTAGCAATTGAGTATAATTTATGCCCCATTGTCTGTTTTTTTGAGTTATTATGCTAAATCGCCAAAACGGCTCCTTGGGGGCAAACGTAACATAATTGTTGGGGTCAATAGTAACGTTACTATTGACCTCGTGTTACAAATGACCATAGGATAAAAAAATACTGACTTCTCAAAGGAAGGGTTGTTAAATTTGTCATTAAATTTTTTTGTTAAGGGGCCATTCAAGTATTACGTAAGTAGATTTATTACAATTATTTAACCCCTCCCCTCGTCCCCCTGGTCAGCAAAAGTAATTTTCAATCGTTTGTAGCATGCAGATTTAATATATCTATCACTTCAAATAATTTTAGCAAAAATGAGCACAACATTATCAATAATATATATCGGGGGGCAATTGTACCATGGGTCAATTGTAACACCATACAAACTTCATTTTGTTTATTATATGTATGTATATATCGAAATATATTGATGTACGTTCAAATCCTTAGCTATATAGCAGAGCTGAAGCCAAACTAATTTTAGGAATAGGAAGATTTAATTTTGTTTATTGTATAGAACTAAAACAGGGCTTATGTCCAATTTAGATACTTTGTTGCGTTAATAACATAAGATTGCTTTGAATATTTAATTTCCTAATTATAGAGACTGGTTAATATATTATAAGAAAGCAAATAAACGATAGTGCAGCTATCTCTGATTAGAAAATAGTGTTTTTTTAAGAATCTTATTTTTTGTTACAATTGACCTGGAGTACAGTGCAATTGTAACACTGCACCTTGTATGATTCTTACTAAATGTTCACTCAGATATGTAAACATTTGAAGAAAATTAAACAGAAATCTATGTAGGTTTTGAATATAGATTCTTGGTTACACATACATATTCTGAAAAATATAAGTAGTTTTTGTTCAATCAACCGAAAATCAAAAAGTGTTACTATTGCCCCCGGTCTACCCTATCATCAAGTAAAAATGATAGGTATGCTAGAATAAGTGACTTGCTTACCTTACCTGTTCAGTACGTAATCTGAACAGAGACAACTCTGGAATCTATGAATTATTTAGACAGCGGAACACAAAACAATAAGTTTCCATGCGATTATCAAAAATTTTTCTATTATTTAGCGGTGGCAAAAAGCTGTGATGCGCGATCCTTGTTCGGTGTTAGGCCCGGCTGGCGCACTGAGAAACGGGTCGAGATTGTGTTTAAGTGTGCGTGCGGGACGCATAGATACTATAGCGCCCACAAACAAGCCGAGCCGTGCGTTTGTATGAAGATAACTTACTTACTCCTTCTACTATGATTTGGAGGCCAGTTGACATGCAGCATTAACTCTTAGGAAATCAACCAAGATCACATTCTACAGTTCCAATTGCTTGCCAGTGTATGATGATCATAGCAGGTTCATATGTTTGCGTATACTATTTTATTTTTTAAGTCATCTAAAACAAAGGATTATTATTAAATTAAAGTAACGTTATAATATTGTACTCGTATAATTAAACATGAGGCTAAATAAACCATGAGGAGAGCGCTGTACGCTGAAACACAGGTGATGAACCTAGTGCGGCATTAGATGCACAATATTACAAAATTAGAAATATACGATAAGAAAAATTTAAGTCATGTGCGGGATTCAAACCCGCGTCCATCCACATCTTTAGCCGGGACATGCTCTAACCAATTGAGCTAACATGACATAACGTCATAACTCAAGTCTTTCCTATCGTTCTTTAACCATCGTATTGGGATGGAGCGACATCTAAAGTACAATTTACGTCGTACTACAAACAAGACCAATTTAGCAATTTGTTTTAACTTGTAAATGATGATGCAATCTTATAATTTTTATATTGTAATGTAATCCGCATAGCAGGCATTATTGCAAACACAATAATGTACTTACATAAGTTTCACCATCTATAAAACAAGTATAACGTGGCGGTCAGCAAGCTTTGTTCTATTACTTGTCATCTCAGTTCTCACTCTTTTAATAAATAGTAAATCATTCTTCATGCATTATGTCCACTTCGCTGTTCTTATGTCCATCCACATTTATATTCAACGGTTGTTCTATCATTTTTTGCATGTCGTTTCTTGACTACAATTTTTCTGCAACTAGTGTTATCTTCAAGCTTCCTGTGGTGCTTATATTCCTCTTCCATTCAAGTTACACCACAATTTGCACCTTTGCCACATTATCTACACTCATTTTTCATTCGCCATTTTTCTTGGCAACATTATACGACACATGTATACGACGACAAGTCATACAATGATGACATATAAGTTTGCTTTATGTACCTATATATATATCAAACAATTGTTAAGGCAGCAATATAAGTACTTAGATATAAAGTCACACATTTTATTTATCTTTTAAAACATGTGTTACTTAGGGCCTGTTTCAGAATGTTCGAGTAAGTTCCGGTTATACTACCCAGAACATATTTAATAAATGAAACACTTTGCGTTTCACAGTCATCGATTTAGCCTATCCATCGGTTAAAGCTTGAAACGCGCTGCATGTTAACTGTCATTTTTATCATTCAGTTATTTTATGTTCTAGGTAGTATAACCGGAACTTACTCGAACATTCTGATACAGCACCTTAACCTATGTATACCTAATGCGTCCTATAAATAAATAACCACTGTAGAAAATTATATCAAAATTGAAGGTATTCATTACAATAATAATAACAATAATAATAGGATTGTTATGTACCTACTCTCAATCCACGGAACTGTATCAACAAAAGTGACTCACATCGGTCTTGCGACATCCCGCCGCCGATAATTCATGAGAAGACCATGAGGAGGCGCTATTGCAACATTTTGTACACCGGCTTCGTTTAAGGAAGACCACTGTAGATGAAAATCAAATAGGAATAGAGATTCTAGGTTGGTAGGTTATAATAGTACCTGCATTACCAACAATGAATGAAAAATGAACAATTTTGAAGCGCTCGTAGCGAAGTTTAATTAGCTGTTCTCAACCGATCAGCAAAGTTAAGCAACGTCGCCCGCGGTCATGAGTTGGATGGGTGACCGCTAGTGATATTACTACTGAGCGTATCCGTGCTTCGGAGGGCACGTTAAGCCGTCGGTCTCGGTTGTTGTCTAAAGATGGCAGTCGTTATAGCATGGTGGTAGGGCATTTTGCGAATGCCCGGCTGGCTAGCTACCACCCTCAAGCAGAAAATCTGTCGCCAAGCACCTAACGGTGTGTTCCGGCAGCTGTCCTTGAGAGCCAGTACATCTAGGTAAGCCTGAACAACATTTTCGACCACATCATCACTTACCATCAGGTGAGATAGTGGTCAAAAGCTAAACTATCAGCCATATGAAAAAAAAAAAAAAATATGGTCCCTTGGTTTACTTAAACCAAGGGACCATATTTAGTATTGGCTGATCTTAGAACGTATTTTTAATAATGCCTACCCAAGTTTAGATATGTATATATTTGTTTGGTTTGGCTCCCCAAACCCACATACTTAGTCTACATTGAATTTAAGTAAAGTTAAATGAAAATGAATTATAAGCAAAACTGAAATCGTAACGTAAGCATATTTATATGACCTTTTACAAAATATGGAAAAACCTTATACAATACCTTATAATGAGTGCAGCAGTGATGGCTCAGTTGGCTATGGACTTCCACGCAGCAGGTCCATGGTTCGAATCCCGTCGCTGGCTTTAGCTTCACCGCATGGTGGAAGCGCATTTTGCGAATGCCCTTCTGGCTATAGACCACCCTAAAGTAGAAAATCTGTCGCCAAGCACTTAACGGTGTGCTACGGCAGCTGTCCTTGAGAGCCAGTAATTCAAGGTTAAGCCTGTTAACACCTTCGACCATCAGGTGAGATTCTGGTCAAAGGCTAACCTATCAGTAATAAAAAAATATAACAATTACCAAACTGAAAGTCCGCTTCATCGACAATACCAATTTTTTCCAGATTGACTGGGCTCCTCGTTTTGCTGGCCTCTGTATCGCACAACTAGTAGAATACCTGCAGTATCATCCTACGAAAGGAATACCTCCAGAGGAAATCCACACCATCGGCTACAGTGTTGGAGCTCATATACTAGGTCTGGTGGCGAATCATCTGTCAAAAGGAAAACTGGGAAGAATAACTGGTAATATATATTTACTTTTTGATGCAATAATAGCCAAGCGGCAATAGCTTTGGACTGCCGTGCCGCAGTTCCATGGTTTTCATGTGATGCGAATTCATACAGACAGACAGATTTTGCACAAAATTATATATTTGTGTTTGGTTCATTATTGAACGATATAGGTTTAGTTTACCGCATGGTAGAAGGCCATTTTGCGAATGCTTGCCTGGTTAGCTACCATTCTCAAGAAGAAAATATGTCGCCAAGCACCAAACAGCGTGATCTGGCAGTAGTCCTTGTAAACCAGTTAGTAATCATGAAATTTTAGCCACACGAGACAACAACTGTACGTTCAGGGTGAATGAACACAATACGGAAAAATAATACTCATCACTTGTGACGAAATGCATCTCTTATAGTCAGAGGTTGCCGTTTAAGACGCTGTCTAAAGCTGATTTCTTCCACTATCGGGCTGCATAGGAGTGAAAGAGAGGCCGCGATGATATAATCGCGATTAGTTCAGGTAAAATCCTAAAGAACAAAACTAGTAACGAAATTGAAAATGAAACTTTTCTTGTCCCTTAATAAGGATGTTCTATTTTATTATCATATTTTCGGCTTGCTCCCATCCGCCCCGGTGTCTATGTCCCGCTAAAGGGGCAGATGGGAAAAACAGTTTCATCGACCCCTTTGGTCATGGTTTTGGAGTTTAACGGGGTCGATGGCACACATTAAGTATCGTTTACCCCGGTATCGCGTTTGACGGGGCAGATGGCACGGATAAAGGTTTATTTGCCCCACTATACTAAATACTGATAAAATGAATACCTTATAAATAAAAAAGTTGTAATAATAAAAATGAGTATTTATAACATGAACAAACAATCAACGGTAAATAAAAATTAGTTTTTTACAAAAAATCTGCGTCACATATCAAGAGTATCATAAAGACGTTACGCTAGCAAACAATACTTATTAATCTATGTACTTAAATATCTCTAGTAATCACAGATGCGTACTATATCAATCATCATTATGTATTCCAAAACTCCTACTTGTCGTCGTAGGTCCAACGAAAACTAAATGCTTTTACATTAAGTCAGTGTTTATTCAATAATCACCGGTAAAAATATAGTTTTTGACAAAAAGAGAACGTCAAATTAATTAGATCATAACAAAGTAGTCATTCGATAAAACAATATAATTGGGTACATCACACTTTTTTTTGTTAAGTGACAAAAAGTTTTTGTTTAATAATCAAAGGCAAAAAATAGTTTAAAAAAAAATCAACGTTACATAACTGAAGCATTACCAAGTAGTTCCTTTATCAAACAATACAACTAGGCGCCTGCGTGATTTCTATAATCACTGATACATGCTATTTATTAATCAGCATTCAATAATAAACATGAATTCCAAAAGTACTAAATCCTATTTGTCATAGTTTGGTTAACAAAAGTAAATTGTCTCTAAATGGAAAACAATAAAAACATATAACTAGAGCATCACAAAGTGGTTCTTCTAGCAAATACTATCGCACTAAAATACGCTTCAGTGATTACAGATACGTAGCTACATTGAACAGCCTTCAAAAATCAGTATGAATGACTAACAAAACCACTTACTCTGTATAATAATTGGTATACATTTTCTTATAAGAACAAACAATCAATAATATATTCATAAAAATAGTTGCTTAACAAAAATATCAACGTCACAATAGACAAAGATGTCGTTATTAAAAATAGTTAACTATACCTACTTAATTTATGTAATCACAAATTCGTACATTACACAGACAAATAATTAAACACGTAACTTCACTCACAATGACACATAAAACACCACGCACTGTCTTGACCGTATAATAGTGACTGACGTCACTAACAGTAGTGAATCTGTGCGGCAAACCCGCACATTCCATGCTTCCTATTGGTTGAATAATAGGTAAGAAATATTCGGTAACCCTTTGTCTTTCATGTTTCTCATCGTTACTGTCTAGAGTGACGTTTTCGTTATTATTATTACTATTATTCAAGCTTAAATACAGAATAATGTATGTATGTCTGGACATATAGATAGTAGTATTTAGTAGCTTTGGAATCAATGATGACTATTGAAGGCTGATCAACACTATAGTTAGCTGAATAATTCGTTTGCATCTGTGATTATTATGAATACGAATTAATTACCTAATTATATTGTTGGCTAAAAGAACGACTTTATATTACTTTTGTTGAAAACTGAGTTTTATTTACCTTTGTTTGTAAGTAATAAATAGTGACCTTTAATTTTATACAAACTATTTGTTTATAATGCTACTACCGGTGATTGTTGAATAAACACTGACTTAATGTAAAAGCATTTAGCTTTCGTTGGACCTACGACGACAAGTAGGAGTTTTGGAATACATAATGATGATTGATATAGTACGCATCTGTGATTACTAGAGATATTTAAGTACATAGATTAATGAGTATTGTTTGCTAGCGTAACGTATTTATGATACTCTTGATATGTGACGCAGTTTTTTTTGTTAAAAACTGATTTTTATTTACCGTTGATTAATTGTTCATGTTATAAACACTAATTTTTATTATAACAACTTTTTTATTTATAAGGCATTCATTTTATCAGTATTTAGTATAGCGGGGCAAATAAACCTTTATCCGTGCCATCTGCCCCGTCAAACGCGATACCGGGGTAAACGACACTTAATGTGTGCCATCCACCCCGTTAAACTCCAAAACCGTGACCAAAGGGGTCGATGAAACTGTTTTTCCCATCTGCCCCTTTAGCGGGACAAAGACACCGGGGCGGATGGGAGCAAGTCATATTTTCATACACATTTGTAAGTGAATAATTAAGATATTTACGTTACAAGCGTAATTTAGAGTCAACTTTGCAATATTATTCTATTGAGAAAATTTTAAGGAAACGTGTTCCGGACTTTTCTTGGCCTTAGATAATATGATCAAGATTAACATTTTATTTTCTTACTTTTTTTTTTTATGCCTGATAGGTTATCCTTTGACCACTATCTCACCTGATGGTAAGTGATGATGTGGTCGAAGATGTTGTACAGGCTAACCTAGAAGCACTGGCTCTCTAGGACAGCTGCCGAAACACACCGTTAGGTGCTTGGCGACAGATTTTCTACTTGAGGGTGGTAGGTAGCCAGGCGGGCATTCGCAAAATGCCCTACCACCATGCTATAACGACTGCCATCCTAAGACAACAACCGGGACCGACGGCTGAACGTGCCCTCCGAAGCACGGAAACGCTCAGTAGTAATGTCACTAACGGTCACCCATCCAACTCATGACCGCGGGCGACGTTGCTTAACTTTGCTGATCGATTAAGAACAGCTAAGTAAACTTCGCTACGAGCGCTTCTAAAACTGCTACAAACTAAATACATTTTTCTAAAAACCTGTTAAAGTAAAGCTATTTAGTACTTGTCAGCGCAATAATATCAAGTGGCCCTCCTGCTTGTTCCTTCACAATCACAAAAAAATATGAAGTACACAGTATCGTAGTCTGTCTCGTGCAGCCTTTTCTCTCACGCTAAGTTGAGCTTCTTTCCCGCGTACTAACTGCTATCTAACATCATCTAACAGAGACGGCACTCGAAGTTATCATAGGCTGTGAGTAATAAAAACCGGACAAGTGCGAGTGGGACTCACGCACGAAGAGTTCCGTACCATTATCTGTAACCAACCTAATCTTGCAAGTTACAGAAACTTTTCGCAGTGTCCGATTGAGCTGGGTAGGCACGGCGAAAACCTCTTTTACTGTATGGGAGCCCCCTTAATTATTATTTTATTGTAATTAATTATATTTAAAGAAAACATAAATCTAAATTTTCCGTGAATAGTTAGAGCGTCTACCTGTCACCGTTATTAGTATCGAGCAAGAGACGGTAAAAAAATCAAGTTTGTTGTATGGGAGCCCCCCTTAAATATTTATTTTTATTTTATTTTTAGTATTTGTTGTGGTAGCGGCAATAGAAATACATCATCTGTGAAAATTTCAACTGTCTTCCTATCACCGTTCTTGAGATATAGCCTGGTGACAGACGGACGGACGGACGGACAGCGAAGTCTTAGTAATAGGGTCCCGTTTTGACCTTTTTGGTACGGAACCCTACAAATTACTCACTCTGGTACTCATAATTACCTAATGGAATTAGCGGATAGCAAATAATAATACGCTTTGTGCGTATTCCAAATGCTCCCCTCATAGGAGTATACATACTTCACCTTCAAGTCCGCTACACTACACTTTCACCATGTGAACAAACTCCTTCCTCTGAAAACTATTATGGAAAACAAACGTCGATATTTCGAGCCTAAATATTAATATTGAGATTCGTACTATTGCCGTCAGAAAACAATAATGTTAATAAAGCGCTATCTCTATAGCCCTATTTACATCAGGCGTGCAACCGGCTGTCACGTTGACGATTGATACAAACTACCTAAAAAAGTAATGAATTAGAATGTTCTAATTCAGTAGATTTACTTTTTTAGATTTACTACCATCTGGTAGGATGATGTTAATATCAGACTCAGAAAGCCAGAAACGAGGAATTTCTTCGTCAGGTTTGTCAAAAAGGAAGCTTTTTCAAACCATTAAACATCGTAAATTTGCATAGGGCTTAGGCACGAGAGATAATGAGCTCCTGCAACTCGGTGGGAAAAAAGGGAGACAAGGTCATAGAAAGAAATCATGGCTACAAAACATTCGTGACTGGGTGGAAATTCAATGTGCCGCCAAAACCTTTCAAATGGCTAGAGCCATTTGAAAGGTTTTGGCGGCACATTGACAGACAGAGACAGAGTGAAATATGCAGAGCTGACTGCTAAACTCTCCTAGGCTGGAGAGGCACCTAAAGAAGAAGAAGTTTGCTCTCATGGCTGCTATCTATTTTAAAGTAGACAAAGGTGTATCACATGCTAAAGGCACGTGCTTAGAAACTCCGGAATGCCGCCAGGAATTCCTTTATCAGAATTATTCAAAAACTGTCCGACGCGGTTATTAATTCCAGGACCTCGAGATTCCAAACCGGCGCTTTAACACAACATAGCTGAAGCAGTTAATAAACAACATAAAACTCTCATTCAATAAAAAAAAATGTCATAACGAGCGACCAATTAGAATACAATATTTTATGCATTGACTTCATATCCTACATTACTTGTTATCCTTATTGACAAACTGAAATATAAATTACCTGTTGACTTTCAATTTTTACTTATAAAAAGCAACTATAAATAAGTTCAAAACCTGATCACGGAAGCGGTAGAAGGTAAATTGAATGTCGTGGTAAAACCAAAAGGTAAAACTGTACCAGGAAATGCGTAAATATATGTAGGTACTAAACTGCTATTAAACCAAATCCAGTTTTTTGCGATACAAGCAACTTTTAAAGAATTGAGAACGTATGCACGTTGTAATGCATAAACCCGGTAATTTCACGTTAATACAAATTAAAGTAAGATGTCTCATTCGAATACTTAGGTACCAAAAGATAGTTACCGTGACAATTTAGAGTTCAGCTTTTGCATGTCACGGGTTTCTGTAGCTCAAAAAATAAATGAGTTACTAACGCCAAAAGTAGGTAGTGAGTATAACATGAAAACATAGCTTATACACTTATATTTTTCAGAGGTAACCTAGCATGTGCGGAATCGTTTTGTTCAAAGCTCGAGTTGCTGGGAAGAGAAGTTAGTGTGTACCAATTAAGGGTCTAGATATGTGGTCCGAAAGTTGAGACTCAAGAAAGCCAACTCATGTTATTTACAGCAATTATGAAAAACGCCTTTGATCGAATGCGTAAAAGAAAACTAATATTGGAAACATTTAGAATCCGTGGCAAACTTCTAAAAACTTCCAATCACTTAGGACTTTTCGTGACCACATAGGATTCTTAATGGACTATCACAAGGATCAGTACTCGGACCGATCCTTTTTAGAATATTTCTGCCAGACCTGACTTACTACAGTTACAACTATCACTTTTTTGTGAACGGAACCAAAATAAGAGAAATCTTAAATCGTACTAGCTACGAGTAGCTACTTCCCATTATTATCTGTAAGGGTTTTTACCAGTAGGCTCAAGAATAATAAAACTAAATCAAATGCACAGTCCCACAAATGGACACCAATATAATCCTAAAGTAGAATTTCATTTCAATAAAAATGTAATACCAGTTGCGAACTGCCAGAAAGACCTTGGAGTTCATATGACATCAAAAATGTGAGACACATGTCATAAGTTTAACTTAAAAAACTCAATCCTTTAGAAAAACACATATACGAAAAACTTTAACGTATCTAAGTATAAAAAAAAATTGGAAGATTAACAAAGCATACATACTAGAATTCCAGATTTGAAGTCCATACTTCCGAAAGGATATTGATCTTCTTGAATAGTACAACATCGAGTTTTCGGTTCAGTGAAGGATGTGCCGTGTGCATATGAAGGAACTCCGTCTCCATAAACTGGACTGGACCACTTTGGAACAGCGAAGACAATGAGGAGATCTCATTGAAATGTATGAAATTTTGCGCTGATATTTATATGTTTCAAACACGCCACGAATCTACACAAATAATGATATGAAACTGAGAGGACACTCACTTAAAACAACACTTTTTATCAAACCATGTCGCCCATTAATCGAACTGGCGACAGATAACGTTATAATGTCTCCTCAGTAAGGTGTTGACAATCATTTGAAATGGAAAATACACACAAGAACGCAGACTTTACATAATCAGCACAAAGCTACTTGGCAGGAAATACTAATAATATATATACATTTCTACGATAGTAAATAAACAGTGTCCGTCGAAGTTATCAGATATTATACCATTTTTATTACGGGTCTATCCAAACAAGACGATTATACAGCTAGTTAATGAACTAAAAATACTGAAACGTGCTTGGATTTACAATGATTACAGTTTTATGTGATCATATCACAATAAATACTAATCTTGTTATTGAGATATGATAATATGAAATAAATCTATTTTATTTGATCTTTTTGCAATGTGGAACCCCAAACTGACTGACAATTTCCCATTTTTTATTACTCGCGAGCATTTAATGTAGTACGCTGTTAAAAGGGTGCGCTAAAGGACAGCAATGGCTAAAGTGTCAATACATTTCATTTCGCCAGTACATTTTTAGGTTTTTTTTATCTCTGATAGGTTAGCCTTTGACTACTATCTCACCTGACGGTAAGTGATGATGTGGTCGAAGATGTTGTTCAGGCTAACCTAGAAGTACTGGCTCTCAAGGACAGCTGCCGGAACACACCGTTAGGTGCTTGGTGACAGATTTTCTACTTGAGGGTGGTAGCTAGCCAGGCGGGCATTCGCAAAATACCCTACCACCATGCTATAACGACTGCCATCCTAAGACAACAACCGGTACCGACGGCTTAACGTGCCCTGCGAAGCACGGAAACGCTCAGTAGTAATTTCACTAGCGGTCACCCATCCAACTCATGACCGCGCGCGACGTTGCTTAACTTTGCTGATCGGTTGAGAACAGCTAAGTAAACTTCGCTACGAGCGCTTCAAAGGGTAACAGCAAGCTCACTGTTATCTGTTTACTGGGCATTCTCCAAATAATGAATGTTTCATTATCAGACCTGGAAATCGAGTTGAAAATTCGATCTTAAATATTTCAGGTCTGGACCCAACAATTCTGTTCTATATGGGCAACAATCGGTCCCGGGACTTGGACCACACGGATGCCCTGTTTGTTGACATCTTGCACACCGGAGCAGGTATACTGGGACAGTGGGGCCCCAACGGTCATGCTGATTTCTACGTCAACGGAGGCTCCAGTCAGCCGGGCTGTGCGCACGACACTATCTTCCGTAAGATATTATATTCACGTTACGCATTTTATTAATGTTTTTGTACCACATAAAGAAAGCCTCTTAAAATGTTTGTGTACTTCCTACAAGAAATAACATGTAGATGCACATCTGACAGTTTTTATAACACAGATAACAGAATGCTAGGTTAGAATGAGATGATTTTATTCATTGGCAGACATTGGCCTATTCATGCAACCTGTCCCTTGGCACTTGGCCTGAAATGTGGCAAGGTAACAAGTTTACCTTAAAGGTAACAGTTTGTTTTTTGTAATTAGCTGCTATTATATTTAACATTAAACAAAAAAAAATAGCCTTCCAAAAGGTGTTTCAACCAATAGACTTGTACTTGTTAACAATGACCATAAAATAATAAGTAATAATGAAAACGCGGAAATAACTAAAAAAACACTATTTATTTTATTACTATACCAACTTTTATTATAATTTAAATTAGTGGAGCATTCGGACTGCCTGTCTCAATTCTGCAATGGCTTGTAGGTTGTCTAAATGCTTTCTTTGTGGAAGCTCTAGTGTTGTATATGTTCGTAGCATTTTGTTAATAAAGGCGTACAAGCGGTAAAAATAATAATAAACACAATTTATGAAATCTGTCACGCAACGTGTAGCCATATACCGAAGAAATAACTTATGAACAACTGGTGACTCCCACACGCTCTATTCTTCTCTATTCTCATTAAATTTTTTTATGTTCTGGGAATGAATCAAGTATAAGGCATAGCAAAAGCTAAAAACTTTTTAGTTATTTATAAGAGAAAATCTTTATAGTTAAATTTTTTTTATGCTATGGTGAATGTTTCAAGTAAAAGGCACAGCAAAAGGTTAACATTCTTTAGTTGTTGATAAGAGAAAACCGGTTGTGGTTATTTAGTAAACTACACATTACTTAGTACAGCTATTGCGGAAGCCAAGTACCTACCTAACCAACCTCATCCAAACACACTTATTTGTAGCTAGATGTTTTTTGATATAGGTAATTTCATTTATGTATACATAATGTAAGTACATGGTTTTTTATACGGTAGTATATGGATTTAAAAAAAAAAAAAAATCATAAATAAATATTTATCGATGCACCATCATGAGAATAAAACTACATGTATGTACATTAATATAGGGATGGAAGTACCGATCAAGATACGGTATTATGAAATGTAGGTAGGTATATATACCTATAGATACCCAGTTTGGTATGTAAGTAGAGCCGCAAATTGTAACTATGTACTAGAAGTGCATAAAAAATAAATTTAAATTTGCATAAAAAGGGAAATATTATGATATAAATAATAACAATTGTGCCGTTTAATAAAAGAGTTGCTATCATTTATTTGTAAGAAAATGTAAATTTTCAAAATACGCCATCTGTGTTCGCATGCATGAACTAATACAAACAATATGATGCCAAGAACCTACAAACAAATTTGCCGCACATAATTTTCATAAGATGGCATCTATCTAACATTATGATATCAAAGTGAAAAGAGATTATAAAAATTTAAAGCAATGATCGCTTGGATAGGACTGCTATGGACTGCCGAGCAGGGGTCCATATTTTATTCTCGCCGCGGGCTCGACGCATTGTGGCACCAAGTCGCACTTGCTATTTATAAATTAATTATGTTACATTATATTTTATTCTAACTATTCTTATCTATCAATTCTAAAATTATGTCTAGCTATATTACGTGGATAGGACCAACAATAAGAATGGAATGCTGCAGTTGAAATTTTTGTGTGAACCCCACAGAAACTCTATCGTGCGACCACACGAAGGTGACTCCGTATTTCATAGAGTCGATCAACAGCCGCGCCGGGTTCTGGGCGGGGCCGTGCACGAGTCTGTTCTCATACCTGCTTGGCTGGTGCGAGCCCAAGGACACGGAGTATGTGCTGATGGGGGAACATGTCACACATAAGTAAGATATTAATATTACCATTTATCAGCTAACATCTGGATCACTGTATTCATATATTCTACCTAAAACAGCGGTGAGCACACTATAATACTGTGGTTTTTGGCTAGTGGTTAAGGTTTGGATTTTGGCTCTCTATAAGAGAAAACTGGTTTTGCTTATTTAGTATGTAATCTAGAACCTAATAAAGCTAATCTGATGATACTTATTTTTAATATTAGGTCCTTACATATGAAATTGGCGTTTTTCGTACTGGCCACTTTAATCACGAATTTCTCCTCTTTGGTAAGGAATTCCAAATTCAAATTTGTACAGCTATAGACTCATGTATTTGTGCTTCGATGATTGTCATTCATTTGTTTTTTTTCTTCTGTTTTTTTCTGTTTGCGTCACTCATTTTACAAAATGGAAAACCTTAAATATCGCATTATTTACGAGTACGAGTTCCGCCGTGGCACTAGTGCTGCGGAAACAACTCGAAGGGTGAATGATGTGTATGGCGGTCGTGTTGCAAAAGAACACAGTTCGTTTTTGGTTCCAAAGTTTTCGTTCTGGAAATTTCGACCTGCAGAACAAGCCCCGTGGACGGCCTGAGACTCAAGTTGATAATGAAGAGTTGAAGGCTATTGTGGAAGCGGATCCATCGCAAACCACGTCCGAGTTAGCTGCAGGCTGCGATGTTAGTGATAAAACTGTTTTAATTCACTTGAATCAAACTGGGAAGATTAAAAAGCTTGAAAGGTGGGTACCTTACGAATTGACTAAAACAAACCGGCAAACGCGCGTCGACTGCTGCGTTACATTACTAAACCGGCACAATAATGAAGGTATTTTAAACCGAATCATTACCTGTGATGAAAAATGGGTTCTTTACGATAATCGGAAGCGCTCAGCGCAATGGTTAGATCCTGGCCAGCCAGCCAAATCCTGCCCCAAGCGAAAATTAACCCCAAAAAAGTTACTTGTAAGCGTTTGGTGGACTAGTGCCGGTATTGTTCATTACAGTTTTTTCAAATCTGGCCAGACTATTACGGCTGATGTCTATTGTCAGGAATTGCAAACCATGATGGAAAAGCTAGCGGCTAAACAACCTAGGCTGGTCAATCGCTCCACGCCACTGCTGCTTCACGACAACGCTAGACCACACACTGCGCTACAGACGGCTACTAAATTAGAAGAGCTTCAATTGGAAAGTCTAAGACATCCTCCGTACTCCCCGGACCTTGCTCCAACAGATTACCATTTTTTTCGAAATTTGGATAACTTCTTGCAAGGGAAAAAATTCAACTCCGATGGGGCAGTCCAAATCGCCTTCAAAGATTTTATTGATTCCCGTCCGACTGGTTTTTTTAGTAAAGGGATCAATGAACTACCTATGAGATGGCAAAAGTGCATAGAAAATAATGGTTCATACTTTGATTAATTAAATATATTATATTAAAAAATATTCGACTTTTTGTTCCTCCCATACAAAACGCCAATTTCATATGTAAGGAAACTACCATTGTATGGAAAGCGCTCCGTGAACTCTACTCTTGCTATCTCTAACTTTTGAAGAGAGTTTATACTACCTAAAGTTTATATTTTTTTGTAATGTGCAATTCAAAACATGATACTTACAATATAAACATATAATTTGTGGGTTACGAAAATATTAACAAGCATTTTGAAAAGGTAACTTACTTTAAAATGTGTTCAATATAGGTATTTTTCATTAGAGTGAGCTCCTTATAATATTCTGTAAGCAAACCCTTGCCTGGGCTGCCAAAGACGGTGACGTCAGAAGCCATGCACCAGTGATTCCTATCCTGAGCGTCATCTTAGCAGTTGTTGCCTTCCAGTTCTTACAAAATTGTATTTTTACAGTGCCCGAGGTGTTTACTACGTGACAACGAACGCCAAGCCACCATACGCGAGAGGCTTCCCGGGAAAATCCAGACGACTTAGAAGATCTTTCACTCCTTACAGTTGATGTAAATCACCCATTAGTTTTTAATACAAGTTCATAGGGATTTGGGTCTGATCCATAGTCTTAAGATTATAAAGAATAGTTACCCATTTCATCCAATCAGGGTTTGATTCTCGGTTCAGCGTTATTTGGGCTTTACAGAAAAAAACTATCTAGCAGGCCGGAGTGCGTAGCTATAAAAATGTGCCTAGTAGATTGCGATAGACTCGCCACCTAACACACGGGTCCGAAAACATAATTAACCACTGGTGGGTCTATATAGGTCTAGACAACTTGGCCTAATCTTTAAGGCTTATCTAATGGTTTTCTAGATTCGATATATTTATGAGACGACGTAATCAGTTCGTTGGATGCAACTTTTAATAAGTTTTATTTGTGTTTGATCCAGTCGATTAACCCACATTGTAAATATAGGATATTTATTATTTTATGGAATACAATTGTTATGATTTGAACAAGTACGAATTTGGGGTGCATTTATTTTTATTACTGATAGGTAAGCTTTTGAGCACAATCGCACCTTATGGTAAGTGATGACAATGGGGTTCAACCTAGAATTACTGGCTCTCAAGGACAGATGCCGTAACACACTGTTGCTTGGCAGTGGCTTGTGGTGCTTGGCGACAGATTTTCTACTTGAGGGTGGTCGCTAGCCAGGCATGCATTCGCAAAATGCCCTTTCACCATGCGGTGAAGCTCAAGCCCGCGGCGAGATTCGAACCATGGACCTGTTGCGCGGCAGTCTATAGCCATTGCTACTGAGCCATCACTGCTTCAACAAGTGGCAGAAGCGTGAGCGAATGTGGCAGATGCGTGGGGCAATGCCGCGACACCTGGCTGGCTAGGATCCACCACTTCTTAAACCTATAAGCTTTCTGGATGGTGTGAACCTATAGGCATAGATAAATGAATATCCTTTATTATTCCTCTATGCTATAGGTAACAACCATACAAAAAAAAAATACACGAAAGTTCTAATAAGGGTGGTTTAAATAATATAAATTTATGTTATGTCCTACTAGATACGTTATAAGCCAATCTTACGTTATTTATCTTTCATGAATAGAAAACATGATATATAACATAAATAGATTACAAAATACTTTATTTATTGTACATAAAAAATATAGAAATTTGGAGAT
Organism: Plagodis pulveraria; assembly: GCA_963890685.1. NCBI lineage: Eukaryota > Metazoa > Arthropoda > Insecta > Lepidoptera > Geometridae > Plagodis > Plagodis pulveraria. Next base: position 15,693,240 of record OY982958.1, on the reverse strand, counting down.
GCTTATCCAATAACCATCTCTCTATCTATATCTCACAAATATGGGTTCTGTAGAATTCTCTTTTTACCACATTTTCCTTATGATTCTTCTACGACACGAACAGTTACACTAGAACATGTAAATATTGTAGAATGTTTTGGTTTTAAGGTAGGCAACCTACATAATACCATCCGTCCCAAGAATTCTCTGTTTAGCAGTCAAAATTATTTATTCAATTAAGGCTTCTACTACGCTCTTATTAAGGTCAATTACAAATTTTATTATTAATATATTCTAGATTTAGCCACGTTCAGCAAAAAAAAAAGAGGCAGAAGAACGGGCAAGAAACTCGGGGCCTTCTATTAAACGTCTTTTAACAATGTGTTACATACTATATATTAAAATTATTACAATACTTGATAACGTAGGTGACAGGCGATAGCTTGGCAGTATACCCATTACCTTTCAGTTAAAAAGAGAAACCTAGGTATACCTACTTAACTTACATAATTAAGTATATCAATACCATTGTATTTCGAACCAAATGCCTCAAATAGGTAATTGTTTGATTTATTATATATATAGAGGGTATGGGAGGGAGATTAACGACATACCTAGTAATTATTGTAAATAAATTAGGTTTTTAGCACAGCATAAATTATTTTCACCATTATGTTCTTGTAAATATAATTAATTGGTGGCGGCGCTAGGTTCTGCCCGCGCCTTTATTCCATAATTTTATCTATAAAAAGGTGATTACCATAGTCTCCATAAAACAAGCTTTTTGAATAAAGTTTACGTATCATACAATTTCTTGTTGAAGTAGAAAAAAAAATATTTACATTATGAAACCTTGAGGTTTTATGAGATATTTTTTTTTACATTATAATAATAAAATAAAATAAAGAGTGGTTTGATAAGACCATTCTTATTTGTATGTAAAAAAGTTACCATATGTTAATTTATTTTTGTAAATAGTTAATATGTAATAAATTTATTACCAACATTAAAATGGATTTTAAATATTGAAACTAATATTCAAGTTGCCATTTGATTTGTACGGTTTTGTACCCAAGTATACATTTGCGTCAAGTAGGTACAAATGGTACCATAATGGTGTTGTTACTCCCTCTTACCCTCCTCACACGTCCTCCCCCCGTGGGATGCTGGGCTAGAATATCATCCCCCCTTTGCTACCTGTGGGTATCGTAAGAGGCGATTAAAGGTAAAATACTAGAAGATGGGCAGCAGTGCCTTCTGAGGAACTGATATCTTAAACTGCGATCCCCAAGACCCCTGCCAAGCGTGGGAATTATGGCAAACCCTTCCTAAATGGGGGAGGCTGTGTTCAGAAGGGGACAATCCGGCTGGTACAGTACCCTCCTCACAAGGGATGCTACTTTTTTCCTAATGACGACATTAAAGTCAGTATGGGTTAGAGTAAACTTTGTGTTTTTGTCCATCTCGTCAGTATAAACAGTACGTCAATTTTGTTGGTTGGTCAGTTATCGTACCGTCTCGTACATATCAAATTTGTTTCTTTTCTAGACTAGGTATAAAAATAAAGTCACATGTTTCCCCTGCTGTTAAGTTTTGGTCCCACGGTCCTGACTACTGAAAGATCACGCTCACCCAAGCTGGACTGGGTTCGTCCGTTGTCACGCATTTGCAATCGATCGAGACGCGTAGCCATAGGCATCCACTGATCTTCACAGGCGTGGCACATTCGACGCGGCCGGTCATCTTATCGGGCTGTGGGACTTCCTTGAAACAGGCAGCCACGCTGAGTCCAAAAGGACTTTGACATGACCATGGGACCAAAACAATAAGTAGGTATATCTGACGAATAATATGTGCTTAGACACCTCAGCCCACCCCGGGGATTACAACGGGTACAATATATTGACACCGATATGTGTTTAGCTAAAGAGTACCTACGTTAATTATGTGAGATAGGTGGAAGATGCTTGAACAAATGTAATGGGAAATCGTGAGAGCTTTCTAGACAGTGTCAAAAATCCATTACCAGTTATTTTGGATCTGTCATAATTGCATCTAATTTGGATTATTTGTCCAAATATTTTAGGCTGACTGAGTTACTAGGTGTAAGATTTTTAACAGCAACGAGAATTTGTTCTTTTTTCCCATTGGTAGAGATACTTACGCTTAATACATATTTACAGGTTTCACAATAAAACAATAATCAAGATTTTTAACATATATTATTTGGGAAGATAATGTAAACACCGTATAGAAACTAATAAATATATCATTATTCACAATCATATCACGTTAAAATAAAAATATCTAGGAATATATAAGATTTGCTCGTATAACAAAAACGCAATATGGAGAGCTAGGTTAGGCTGCAAATAGTCATTGTATGATGACATCACACGATTCATGATTTTGTTGATTAAAATACAAATAAGAAAGACTTACCAATTAATAATGATTTACTTAAATTAAACATTAGAGCACGAACAAATTTTATACGAGTATATGCTACTACTACATACTTACTTAAATTTGTAGTTATTTTATGTCATACATAATGTTGAGTATTAATGATTTAGTTGTATAAATCACCTTTCTAGTAAGGTTACCAGATACCTAAAACACATTTCCCTTACGAATGTTTCAAACAAATAGAGTCATTCTCAAACTATATTTGTAAACAATGCTGCTCGTATATATTTTCTTGCAATAAACACAATAGTTAATTCGCTAAACATATAGCCGAGTACAGAAATTACCAAAAATACCAGATGATTACAGCATGTCTATTTTAACCACTTAAGAAAATAAATTGTTTTAAGACTATAAGAGATTAATATAATATGTTTGTATACTTACACCTACGAAAAATATTGTTAACTTACTTTAATTATAATGTTTGAAAACTAATCTAAATAGAGTAGGCCCTATTGAAACGTCATTGATTTAATTGTAAACGTAAATCTACCTTCATTATATAAATTATAATTTATTTTAAACTATATCTTTACAGTTGATCTAGTTTAACGACTCGTTTATTATGTAGTCAAGGATGGTAAACAAACTAAACCAAGAGTGACAGTCTCAATGATAGCTGTTGGAAACACCGTAAGGTGATTGGCGACAGTGGAAGCTACCCGTGCACCACCATTAGGCGTAGCTGAAGCCCACGGCGTGGGATGAACAGTGGATTACCTACGCACCTGAACACCAGCTTATAACTACTGCCACTGGAGTATTACTGCATTGACAACATTGAAAAAAAGTATAGACCTCTATTCAGCGCGTACAGTTTTTTACTTAAATCTCTACGTATTTAATTCAAATATATTTAAATATTAGGTATTCTAAGAGTTGTACTCATTTATAAAGACTTATATTTCGAAATTAAATACGTCAAGTGCAATCAACTTATAATTTTACTACTAAAGAACTCAGGTTCAGGTCAACTATGGACGTTACAGCAATACATAGCGGGTGGCTGTTAGTTTATTTCTGTATCAGACAGAATTAGCACATTGTGGAATCTTAAAAACCGGATTACATACATCCCAATGCTAATTATCATATCTTTATCATATCATAGCTATCATAATTGCAAATACATTTTTGATTTCTGCCTTCGTGAGCTAAATTGAAAGAAATTCAGTTTAAATTAATAAAAAGGATAACTGTAATTAAACAATCGTCATGAATTTGTAAACCAAAAAACATTCTGAATTGAATATTATGTAAGAGCTGAAAATTATCTAAGTATTACTTGATACAATTCTATTAATACACGGTATTATATTATAGGTTATACATATGTATTATTAGTCACTTATGTCTATTATTTTATTTACAAATTCTTACCAATATTACTATCATATTACAATAAGTTTTATTTACAATCTGTTTTTTATTAAAATGCATGAAAGAACGACACTACATAATATATGAACACTTACAAAAAAGGTAAACATTTAAATTTAAGAGAACACTTTTATAAAGTTGTGAAGTTTTGTGAGAAAAATAAGAGTGAAATATAAAGCTATAAAGCTCTTGTTTTAGATAATTTGTTGTTACAATAACGTGATGTAAAACAAGCAATTGATAGTGTATTATGAGACTTTGAAATTTATTAATGACCACGCCGCTGTTTTATTATATTTATGGCAAAAATAAATACAATGAAAAATGAGGCCAACGTAATAATACCTAACAGGACTTTGAAAGCAAATCCTTTAAAACATGCATCTAATCAGTAATTGACAAATTGGCTCATTCTCGCAATAATATTTTTCTTATCTCTATATTAATTACTTGACGTATAGTAATATTAGGTACCTACCTAGATACACACTTTTACATTACCTATATATTATCTTACTCAACTATAAGCGTATATCTCAAAACATTATGCAGCATATAGGCCATTAAAATATATCTGGTTATATGATATTTATTCAAAAATCACTACAATAATACAATAATATTTACATAAATGTTTTAAATAATGAACTTGTATATGTAAGAAAAGTAAACTTATAACTGAACAAAACTAAATAAGTAATAATTAAACAATACAATAATTTATCGTTATATATATATTAATCACTACACTATACTTATACACATTTCCACCACGTTAGCTATAATGTTATTGGCATCAACCTAAGTTTATTTTTATTATATACCTATATAATGTTAGAAAAGTAAACTTATAACTGAACAAACTAACTAAATAATAATTATACAATACATTAATTTATCATTATATATATAAATTAATCACTACACTATATTCATATACATTTCCCATCACGTTAGCTATAATGTTATTGTCATCAAAGTAAGTTTATTTACAAGTACTTAAATAGTTTCATAACATATACTTAAAAAGTCTAAAATATCTGACTTTTAAATAAAATTATATTTAATATTCTTAAATCTAAATCTACTGGTGCTCCGAAAAGCATTATTGTCGACACAGCCTTATAGAGTGAGATCACCCCATATTTTACTAAAATTATTGTCTTACAATATTATTCTATAAACCTATTCATAGGTTATTATATTAACCTATTCATACATAAATAATAATTTTGAATATTATTTATGTTTTACATGTTTTTGGACATCTAACTCATTAGAAAACCTCTTTTAATTATAAATACACATTTTAAATTAGCACTATTAAGTATATTCACTGAAATAACTATTGGTTGCTAATACAATAAACATGCAGAAAAAAACATGGTTATTCATTTGGGTAATATACAAAATTAATGCATACGATTACTATTCCACCCATAATTAAACAAGAACGATATGCTACTGCATAGTAATAGGCATAGACTATGGATAAAAATCATGTAAATTCTATATATCTTAATATAGAATTTACATGACAATCTAATAAAAATATATCTAAAGTTATATCATAGGTACTATTAAACGGTGCGCATCAACAAGTGGATGGGGGATCATATTACCCTTACCGCCATTGATATTGGACACTGTGAAAATTATCATTACAATTATTAACATTATACGAAATACTCAATAGCTAATCATTTTGTATAAATGATGTCATTATGGTATAAATATATGATATTGCACAATTCCCTGCCAGTACTTATGTGAAAATAAATTAATATTAAATAATTATATATATACCAACGTTCATATTAGTAACCGGGTTGTTGAATAATAGAAATATATATATGTATTTTTCATTTTTACTCAACCAGATTTCCATAATAAAATCAAATGAGACTGCTGATACACATTATAGTATAATAAAATAGATATTAAGGAAAATTAACAAATTTCGGATTTATACAATATTACGTATTCCTACAGTGATATGATATTTTTGATATTGAAGTATATACTTATTTTATATAAATAATTATATAATTGGTTACCAGGGTCTTAAATAAAAAATATTAATTACTCAATAGTCAATAACAATCGTAGCACGCATATTTGTGCATAAACTATAGGAAAAATGTACGATATGTCAAATATTACGTTTGACAAAAAAATACAATATTAAATATATTATTAAAACAATTGTGGTATGTTGTCAAATCACATGAATGCTAAAAATAATTACATAATTATTTATATAGAAAGTACAAATTACTACACACGCAAATATTTCAAAATTTATATAAAGTATTTTACATCACTGAATTGACGGCGTAGAGATTTTAAAAATAACATTATTGCTTTTTTACAATAATAACTAATGCTACAGTTAACATTAAATAGTTCAACAGAACTCAGCAAGATATTGCTATTTATAAATTCATCTCACACTTTGATATATATTTTTTAACGCAAATGTATACTTTGTATTAAATCGAGTTTGAATAATAACATAATATTTTCAGGTACAACAAAAAATATGCTGGTTCTTAGTAGGTGTTATACAATCTATCAAAATTCTTTTATTAGTTTTTCAGCAAATCTTTATAATTAATATTATTATGTGAAGTAAAAACTATTCAGTATTTTATTTGTTATGCGTATGTCTTCGGTAAAATTTTATGATAATTCTCACCCATGTCCAATACATGCAATTCTAGAGATTTATACATTTACTTTACATTTTTATTTACTTTAAATAATTATATAAAATAACTTATTGTCGATATTTATAGACATAGCATATTTGTCAAAAGTTATTGTCTTAAATATATTTATACAGATTAAGCAAACGAACGTAATGCATATAACACATCATGTATATACTTTTTTTTTTCTTTTAATAATACATATTATGGAGGTACAGATTTGTATTAGTATCAATTTTGTAAGTTTTGTGAAATGCTTGTTTGTTTTCGTATTATTTCTAAGATAGGCAATCGTATATCCAGTCAATTCTTGGACTATAATAATTTTTAATATCACGGCGATATCAAATGCATATAACAATTTCTTCAGCCGGAATAAACTCAACATCACTTTAGTTACAATTAATAATAGAGTCAGAAAAGATTTAAGTTCTAAAAGGGGTAAGTAGTTTATAAGTGAATTTCCGTAGTCTGTATTAAAACCTGTACCTACTCTTTAAGTAAGAATCTTTAAGTAGGTAAAATACAGAATAAAATACTTCAGGCAACTTTTATATATTGTATTATTATGTTTTATGTTTATAGTTCTAATAAGTTTTGGCTCTTTATATTGTTTTCACTTAAAGTTTCGTTTTGTTTAATGGTGAGTGACTTACCCACATTATATACAATTTTAACTGGAAAGGCAGCCTATGAAATTAAACTATTTTTCTACCACATGTGCACCTTTTAACAAGTGATTTTGGTCTTGAATGGCATTAGGCAATATTATTGTCATGATTATAATCAGCCAAATTCTTAGTCATATATAATATTTATCAACAGCACGCACGTCTGAGCAATTTTTCTTACATAAAAATAATATAAAACTCAATTCAACAAAAAAATTAAGTAAGTAAGTATATAAATATCACACGTACAATAATTTTAATCTAAATACCTACATATATGTTTTATATAATACATTATACGCTTATTAATAATATACAAGCATAAGCAGATTTTCAGAGCTCATTCGTACTAAAATAATTTTGGTATACTGCATATTATATTATATGGAATGTATTTTTATGTTAATTGATAGTATTTAAGAAAATACTATTCTTTTAACTTTTATTTTTGTAATTATTTAATACCCTTATAAAACAAAAAAGCTATATCTAAGTTTATGGATTCCAAAGCGAATTATAAGAAACACGATCACTATTACTAACTCTTTGAATTATAAATTCAAGAACAGTTTTAAAAAAGAAATGGGCTGAAAAGTTGAATTGGGTGAAAAAGCCTTTGGTAACTTATCACATCATACCACCAACAGTAAGAGGGTTAATAAGTGATTCATAGCTCTAACACCGAAGGTGAAAAACCCCTTGATTATTTTTTTTAAGGAAAATTAATGGTACCAATAGATAGTTCCTTGATGGTACCTTTGACTCAATGGAACTACGAAAATGCTGATTTCTATTAACCGTGGTACCATTGAATCGTTAGACGAAAAATACCCGTGGCCTTGCTTAATTCAACGGAAAAAACAATAATATAGAACTAGTTTTATTAATATAGAACTATTTTTATTTTTTATCCTCTTTGGTTTTAGTTTGTTAATGGCTTGTAAAAAAAAGTGGAAAATAAAAGAACTTGTGCGGAAAGAAGCACATTTCGATACAGATGACGATTTTGTAATAGATCCTATACAAGCAAGTGTGTTGAAAAAAAAATATTGTAGTGTCCAAAGTTTTGGATTCCAAAACATGGTGTTACGTAGCATATATTATTATAACAGCAACATAATAGCGTTCTTTTATTCATATTCCATTTACCATGTCACATTGTACCTGCCTTTTATTATTGTTCAAAAAATATCTTTACAATAACAAAAAATATTTTACGGTTTAAGCCATAATTATATTACAGAAAAGAACAAATTCAAGTAATAATGTATAAAATAATATTTTACTACATGACGCAATATTTTATACTACGAGTAAGTAAATAAGGATTGTTATTTTTAATTAGTAAGCAGCGGATTTTTTCTCAAAGGTTTTTTATATTACTATAAAAAACATTTATTTTAAAACTACATACATTTAATCTAAACTACTCATTATCACAAATGCATTATGTGGATTAATAATAACTATATTGTTTTTAATTACACACGTAAATAATTAAATCTTGTTACTATATATATCTATTAACTAAACATTTTATACATAAAAATTGTGAGCTTTTTGCTACAAGAGAAGGCAATCATATGTACAAAGAAGAGCTCGGTCACTGTCCATGGGTTGCCAGGCAACGGGGTAATGACCCTGTTATATGGCAATACTAATTATCCGGCCGAGGTAAGCGCCAGCCCGTTTATTAATATTAAATAGCAATTTAAAAATTATTATAAGAAATAACAACATGCGCATTTAAGGAACTATAACTTAAACTATTTATTTAAACGGTATGTCAATAGATAACTACTGTCATATGAACTAAATAAAAAACCAATTAAAATAATTTTGTTAAATGACTTGAATGCTTTTAAATCAAGTGTATGGAAAATGATATAAAAACTTACATGTATACAACCTACCAATCTGATTTACTTTCGTTAAGGGAAATGTGTTTTGGCTATATTATGTGTTATTTGAAATCGTCAAGGATTTTATTTCATGGTGGTAATTTCACAAATAACTGTTAATGACAAAAATTGAAATGATTTTACGAATTGTGTGCCTACTCAATATTATATATTATAATATATAATTATATTGTTCATGAATAAACATTTCTTCCCATTAAAATATACAACTTCAGCTACTCTATCACCAATATGTAGATACAATAATATTACATCAATTATTCGTTCCGTTATAATTACTAAAGAACAATTTTAATATTTCGTAAATATAATATTTTATAAACATTTTACAACAACATTACGAAACTTAGTAACAAGGACGAGAGTTAATTTCTATTAAATAAATAACAGTGATGGAGCAAAATAATAATAACTAGATATTTAATAAATAGACAGCTAAAAATATTCATTTATGATATGCAATGTAATTTATATACAAATATTTGTACATGTACAGTGCGATAGACTAACTTAATAATATATTAAATAAGCTCTAAAAGAACAACAGAACATATAGAATGATGAAGTAACAACAGTCACTAACGCTTACAAGCTATTATTGAACATACAAGCTAAAGATGACATTATTTATTTTTATTGGAATGACAGAAATAAACAAGCTAAAATATTACCAGGTACATCGATATCTATTTATAAAACGACTAGAGCAACTTTGGTACAAAAGTCTAAGCGCACTTACCAGGTCCAACTACTTACGGGGTGAATTAGATAGATAACTATTTACTGTAGACACCACTACATTACAATAAAACAAAATATGAAGGATTACAGTCAAGTGTTACTATGTGGCCTTATCACTAACAGTGATCTCTTCCAGGCAACCTTTGCATGCAGAGGAAATAGAGGAGTAATAAGACGGGGGGCATCAAATTAATAATAACAGTCCAGTTGAACAGACTGCTAACTATACAATTTAAACAAATATATTTTCCTATAAAAAAAAACAGAAATGACTTGTTATACAAAATTATTTGAGAAACTAAATTATCCAAATTAGTCGATTTTTTATGTATAAACCACACGCAACCAGAGTACATGCTTGACGTCACTTTCAATTTCGGAGCCTTTTCCTCTCACATTATTCGTTGTTTATTTTTATTCATCTGTGAATTTCCTCATCAAATTGACTTCAATTTACAAATACATAAATATTTCATGTTTATGGATAAATAAATCATTGATACTGATAATACCTTGGATACATTTTCTGACCAGTTATTAAAGGTAAAATAGAAAATGTTTACAAAAACAATAAGAGTGAAACTGCAATTTAAATAAACGATGAACCGTACTTTACTGATGTACCTGTGTAGAACCTGGTAAATGCGTTTAGATTTTATGAAATGCTGTTTGAAGGTTAATAGGTGCCATCATCAGTTAGGTCAGCATAGGCTTGAGCCGGAGGTTGAACCTGTTCGGTCTGGTAATAGGCGCCGGAGACGAAGGGGTTATTGGGGACATGTGCTGTCGTGACTGCGGGTGCAGGAGGCCGGGGTGGCGCTATTGCCCCATACGCGGGCGGCTCGGTACCTTTCAGGGGGGCTGATGATGTCTAGAAGGACAATAGTTAATAGGTACTTAAATATATATAACAATACTATAAAGACACATACTCACTCATATCTTAATTTTTTTCTACCGACGAGGTACTCAATTCGTATGTATTTTTTTATTGTTTTTTACCTCAGAACTTTTCACTAGGTAAAGCGATTTTAATGATTTTTTTATTTGAAAGCTGATGCTTGATGTATGGTCTGAGTGTGATTTAAATTTCATCAAAATCTGTTAAGCCGTTTTAGAGTTACACTCCAATAACTGAAAAGTATTTTCCTATCTGATGATGATATAGTCATTGACAGTGAATGACAATCGATCTCATAAGTAGTCACTAAAAAGGGTGAAAAAAATTATTAGTTGAAAAAAAAGAACCGATCCCAACACTCAAATGTGTGAAATATAACTTGTCGAAGTCGGTACCATGCGCACAATATTGTGATAATAGGTACTTTTGAACCAACATGGTATCGACTTCAACAAGTTATTTCACACATTTGAGTGTTGAAGTCGAATCTATTTCATTGGTATTTTTTTTCTTCTTGCTAACTGAAGTAAAGCTAATAAACGCTTAAGTTTTGTGATCTGCTATGAAATTATGTATTTGTTACAAACGTACACGGCATGCATGTATTTTTTTCATATTTAAATAGTAAAGTAAGTTTGTAAAAGATAATATCATAATTTCTTGTTACACTGCAGCCGATTCTTTAGATGAAATGATAAATTCTATATAAACGGCTGTTTTATTGTTCAAAGCAGACCACATTAGAATTGATCAGATTTATTTGGAACAGATTTGCATTTAGCTTTATGGATATTATTTACTATTATTAGTGTGTAGGAAAATGAGATCCCAAAATGTTATAAGACAAAATACATTAACAAAACCCGTAGTTTTATCTGATATTTCAAGCAAAATACGTCATCATCAGTACCTAAGTAGGTACATGCAATATGATGATAGGAAATCGTTGTTTTTCTTTACTGACTTTTTATGCCTAATAGGTTATCCTTTAACCACTATCTTACGTGATGATAATTGATAATGTGGTCGAAGATGTTGTTCATGCTAATTAAGCCTGATAATAAGGCTAACCGCCTTTCACCACTATGCCACCTGATGGTAAGTGATGATGTAGTCGAAGATGTTGTTGAAGCTAACCTAGAATTACAGGCTCTCAAGGACAGCTGCCGGAACACACCGTTAGTGTCACTAGCGGTCACCCATCAAACTCATGACCTCGGCGGACGTTGCTTAACTTTGCTGATCGGTTATGAACAGCTAAGCAAACTTCTCTACGAGCGCTTTAACCCAGATGCGAGAAAGTACTTACAAAGCTAGTCTCATGTTCCGAAGGCTTGCCATTGACGGGCCCTTCGTCGATAGCCTGGTCCGCCCAAGGTTGCAATTCTCCGGAGGCAAATATGCCGTATATTGTGATACCGATGAAATGCACCATTGCCCCCATGAGAAACACTTCACGCCACTCCGTTATTGCCTTCTCTAGTTGATCCTGTAAATATGTAAAACATTAAAAATAAATAAGTTTATTATAAATAATCTGTGATTACAGTTATAACCAATAAACTGCCTAGTTACGAGTAAATTTTGAAGTATTAAAACGAATGATCTATAAATATATCTAGGTATGCCTTTTTTATGTTAGTGAACAGGTCAAGCTCGAGGCCCAGCTGATGTTAAGCGGACTAACCTCTGCCTATAACAGATGCATTTCATCACAAGTCACGAAATGCACTGTGCCCTGTCACCTTGAGACATATTTGTTAAGTCTCATGTGTCTGTTATTTCACTGGCTCTCAAGGACTGCTGTCAGAACCTATTATATATAGTTAGGTGCTTGGCGACAGGTTTTCTACTTGAGGGTGGTCGCTAGCCCTTCTCGCAAAATGCCCTTCCACCATGCGGTGAAGCTCAAGCCCGAGGCGGGATTCGAACCATGAACCTGCTGCGCGGCAGTCCCTAGCCAATGCCACTGTGCCATCCCTGCTTCAAAAAGCCTATGTATACATACTTTACAAAATCACAAATATACGATAGGAAAAATTTAAGTCATGTGCGGGATTCGAACACGCGTCCATCCACCCCTTTAGCCGGGGTATGATCTAACCAATTGAGCTAACATGACATGACGTAAAAAAAAAAACATACAATACTTCTTGGTACGATGTAAATCAAACAAACACAAATAACTAGGTTTTTTAGGTTACCTACCTACGAGTATTTGTGCGCTAACTAGCTATTTTTTTTTAATAGTTACCCCTGTTTAATTATCAGAAATCAGTTTCTAAACATTAGCCATATAGAAGGACCCTACTTCCTTACCCCCAACTCAATGGAACAGCAACCACTCGTGCGCGAGACTTTCGAATGCGACCGTTAATAAAGTGCTCAACGAAATATACTGCGTGAAACGCACCGTCGCGCACCCACAAAGCATCTCATTTCATATTCTGAACGCGATTCGCGCCTACTCGATTTCCTTTTTTAAATTAGCCACGGCCGAGTGTCTTTTTTGTTTCGCGAGCTCTCGTGTTCGAGAAAAGCGATACCCTAGTAGTACCCCCGTGAAAAAATGTAGGGGACTGTCACATCAAAGTTTTTGAAGAAACGCACGAACTGGAATTGAAGAAAGGTTTCGGGTGATATTGAAAATTTTAAATTAACTTTGAGCACAATCAGTACGCAAAAATTTGTCATAAATATCGCATAAATAAATGTACATTGACAAGAAATCAGTTTACATTTTAGTTGTTTTTTTGTTCATTATTAATTTTGCAGCAGCATATAAAGCAATGTAAGTACCCGATTCTATTGTGGCTGGTAACTTTTATATGTATTTCATTAAAGATAGATATAATTTCCTCTCTCAAAATCCTAAGTTCTTTCCCAATAGTCAAATATTACTCATTTGATAAAACTACAGTCTGGGCGGTTGAAATATATTAATCGGAAATAAGCCTATGGGTAGTTTTAAATAATGGTGTGTTTATTTTTTAGTCCAGTAGTGCATGATAGGTTCGAAGCTTATCTTAGTATGAAATATTGCTGTTTGGTATCCAATTTTACCTTTTCTTGAGTAATGTAGTCGATGACAATAGGCACCAAGAAGCCGGCTATCGTACCGATGCCATTAGATAGCCCCATGAGGATAGAGGCGTAGCGAGGAGCGATGTCCAGATGGTTGACGTTGTAGCCAGATATAGCGAAGCCACTACATGCCACACCGAGTGTCAACTCTATAGTAGCAACGTACTGTGGAAATCGAAATATATTTATTTGTAAGAAACACGGTAATTACATATTATTCAGGTCAAATTTAAGTAGTTCAGCGTGCTCCACACAAAAGGAATTTATACGGTACGAATTTATACGATCATATTTTTTTTATTTAACAATTCATTAAGTAAATTATAATGAAAAGCAACATAAAAAGAATGAAATAATATACCATATCTATGACCTAAAAATGTTATTCATAAAAATTGTGAGCTCTTTTTCCTACCAGGAGACAATCATAAGTAGAAAACAGAGCTCAGGTCCACGGGTAGAGTACCCAAAAGACTGGCAGCATTACGGCGTTGAATGGCAATACTAACTTTCTGGCCGAGGTAAGCGCCAGCCCTTTGGTCATTTGTTATTTTCTATCAGCCGTTTCGACAAATCTTTATATAGAAACCATGCACTTGGACCCCACGGACCCTAATGTTTCTACTCCAAAAGACAAAATATGTATAGTTACTGCAAAACCAAACCGGCGTGTGTATTTTTATTACTATTCATAACTTTGAAGCTTACTGTTAGAAACTAAAGTGTAAGAATATATATGTAATAATATTAGGTGACTATATTAAGCATTAAAAAAATACTTAATTATACACAGATTATTCGAACAAATCTTATTTTATGTTGGTATCACATTCCCGTAGTTTTGTGTTCATGAATATGTTTATTTGTTGGCAAGAGAAGGTATTATATAAAAACTCGAAGATCAGGTCTGCTCCAAGTTTCTCTATTTACTAAGTAGTAAGTTAATAGAGAAAGGAAATTACCTTATTATTAGCGTAAGCGACAAGCACGAAGAAGAACGCTTCCAGCCCGAAGCCTCCGCAGTTGAAGAGTTTCCTCACGTTGGTAGTCGTCATGATGTTGTTCTTCCGGAGATAATCTGCCAGCATCCCGCCAATGGGCACCAGTGACGTCATAATCAAGTGGGGTATGGCACCCACGAACCCAGACTATAATATACATATATATCTTCAAAAATAATACATAGATTTTTTTTATATAGTCACACTTGTGTTTTTCAATATGATGACGGGTGTGTAAATATGCACCCAGGTTTTAAAACAAATTTAAATTTGATTATATTATTATTATGGCAAACTCCAAGCAATGATGGCCGAGCGGTTATAGCTATGTACTGCGGTGCCGCAGGTCTATGGTTCGGTGAATACCGCCGGCTTGAGCTTCACCGCATGGTAGTAGGGCATTTTGCGAATGCTCGCCTAGCTAGCTACCACCTTCAAGTAGAAATCTGTTGCCAAGCACCAAACATTGTGTTCCGTCAGCACTCCTTGAGAGCCAGTAAAACTACAGCCACACGAGACTCAACAACTACGTCTCGTGTGACGGGCGCAGTGAAGTTCGTCACTTGTGACGCAATGGATCGGTTATAGGCAGAAGTTATCGCTTAACATCAGGTGGGCTTCGTGCTTGTTCCGTCATAATAACATAAAAAAATAATAAGAATAATAACCTTGGAAGGTGTCTTGCAGATTACAGTGTGAGACAGCAGTTTCTCAGAAGGCGCTGCTGCTCATCTTCTATTATTTTACCGTTAGTCGCCTCTTACGACAACCACGGGAAGAGATGGGGGGATCATATTCAAGCCCGACACCCCACGCACTTTAATGCTAGATTCTCTACAATATCGATTGTAGATAACTTATTAACAAACTTAATTTAATTTAAAAGGTATAAAAAACAAAACCGATGTGTTTCAGCACCTGTCCTTGAAAAGTGATTTCAGAGGGTATGCTTCCAAATTTTATACATTATTAATTACCAACAGAAAAGATAGTGGTCAGAGTTTAACCTCAGATATATACAAAAGGCACACAATATGGGGCTTTATCCGTTCTTCCGGCTCCGGGCAACTTGCGTATTAAAATTAAGTACTGAAGTTATTGACCCGACAAATCACATTCACAACAGCATTTTTTACTGGAGATAGGTTGGTCATTGACCACCATCTCTCCTCCACAGCCTAGAGTTACTGGCTCTCGCTGTACTATCTATTTCCCAAGGGACAGCTACCGGAACACACCGTTCTGCTTGGCTTGACCAGGTGGGCGTTCTTGTAATGCATCTCCACCATATAAAGCAGTATCCTACAACTACTCCGTAATTTAAGAGAATATAAAGTAAGTAGTCATATATGTATGTAGATGAATATCTTACCTCGGTAATCTGCATGTTGAACCTGGTGTTAAAGTATGCTGACTGGAAGATCACAAGCAGACAGAAGTTCCATGTTCTGCAGAAGTTGGCTACGATAATGGCGTATACCTACAAATAGATTCAAAAGATATAACTAATTGAGATGTCAATGACGCTCTTAGAATCTTACCGAAATAAACTTAAATGAGGTGATATCCAATAAGGACAGGAGTCCCTTTTGAAAACGAATTACTTAATAAATACTATTATAATAATAAACAAATTACACTAATCTTATTTTAAATGTCTACAAATTAAAACTAAATCAAATTGAATAAATCAAAATACTAAGGCTGAGTTAAATGCGTAATGAACAACCATTTTATTACAGATTCGAATTGAAATTAATCAGTTTAACAAAATGGATTAATTTGGAGAATGACAAACTATACACAAAATCATTTTTTCTTGACTATAATTTACAGCGCTTATCTCGATTTTGATTTGTGAGAACAATCAATAAGTATTCTCTTAATTTATATCTTATTAGAGCACCTTGATTTAAATAGTTTCTATTTTATATGAAGTCTACGTGTATAATAACCTTATTATAATTATAGTTTTATACTTACAGGTGCCGAAGTAGCGAATGCTCTCCACGGCGTGGACCAGAAACCAGGCATGGCGGCCTGTGTAGCAGTTCCAATAGATTGTTCGATGTAAGTTAGCTCTTTAGATTGGATGCAGGGGTGCTTGCTCGGCCGCTCGAACACCAGCCATATCCAGAGAACGTACCTAATAGGTATAAGTAGAAGAAAATAATTAGTCTTGAAGCAAATCAATTTGTGTTAATTGTGGCAATTTATCGTATCAACTTTCAGACACGGCTAGTTGTGATATCCATTTTTAGTCAAATATCTATAGAAATCGACATAAGCGTGACGCGTTTCGGCACTAAAATGTTTAAATAATTTCATATATATATATATATATATTACAGAAATCTTTGAAAATAAAATTGTGAATCTTTCTTGCAATGTCTTCTAGATATCTTTGGGATGGATAGAGATTAAATTAAAATATAAAACGGTGGTGTATTTTGTAAAATTTGGAGCCCTAAACTTTATTAATACTGTACTTAGAGATTGTTACACATTGAATGAAGATCCAAATGATCAAACAATCAATGCCAATAGACACGTCATTACTCACACTCTTAATATCACAGAAAAGAGATATTTATATTTCTCTATGCTTAATATACATAATTTGAAAAGTGTGTATTAAAGAAGAAATACTACCAAGCGCAATTTCACTCAAATCTTCTTACCAAATGACACCAGAGACGCCATAAAAGTAGAACGGTGCCTGCCACCCGATGTTATCTGTCAGAAGACCTGAGAGTGGCATTCCGATAACAATGCCGGCGTAGGTCCCGCAGAAGGCCAGAGTTGCCAGCCTTGACCGCTCCATTGGAGGAGCCCACATTCGCCAGATGCCGTGGCAAGAGGGGTAGGTCACACCCTGTGTAATATGTGCAAATTTAGTGGAAGTAAAGTAAAACGTACGTCAGTAAATTGTTACAGATGTTTCAAATATATTTAGCAATAAAATAGTGAAAAATTAAACATACGTACAAAAAAAATACTTTAATACAGAAAGGAAAGCTAGCCTTAACAACCTACATGTCTAACGATATTGTAAGGGCGAATAACATTACCATCTTTCCTTTACGAAAATCCTAAAAAACTGGTTCGACTTGAGGAATCCAGGGCCTCGACATTTGAACACGACGGACCTTAACATAACTGCAAATAAAATAAACAGAACTCCCGATAAAATAAAAATACAAATTGATGTTTGTATCGCTATTTCCAAGTTGTTGTTTTCCTCAGTTAAGAGTCATTTTAGATGTCAGCTGTTTGAAAAGTCGAAATTAAAAGCGGGAAACACCAAAGGCCCTACATAAGATTAACTTATATTTCTAATGTAAACCCTTCGATGACATTAAATTAATTAAGGAATTATGTTACGAAAAACAAACAAACTATCGTCGTAATAAAAGGACAAAGAGCGCTCTACAACGTGGTGGATGCTATAGAACCGTTCCGTGATACAGGCACAAAAATTACTTAGACTCGTATTAGTAAACTACTTTGTTGTCTCGTACTCAAAGTTATGAGTTCGATCTTAAGATGCAGTTTTTGATAGATGTTCCATTCATTAAACGTCAAAACTCTAGTCGATATCGCATCTAAATCGATATCAACTTTGAGATGCTTTTATTTATTACCTTAATAGTTTGAAAAATATGAAATATATAGCTGAACAAACAGTTCAAATTCTTGAGATAGTCACAATCTGATACAAGTATAAATTAATAAAATGTAAAAACCCGACTGAAAATAATTTATTTTCGATAAACGTTTGCTTAAAATTAAAACTGCAAGTTAAATAGTTTTTTAAAGCCGTTCATTGATGCCCTACTCGATTGGTTTGGAAGAAAAAAAATTTCACACAACATGGCGTCTATAATCCATCAGTCAGTTTTTATTGCGACACTTGGGCTATCAAGACGAAATTAACGATATCTCATACATTAAAATCGGTTAAGCCGTTTAGAAGTTATAGTGGAATAAAAAAATCACAAACATACATACATAAACCCTGAAAATATAATAATCCTTTTGTAGACAGTCGTGTACAAGTAAAAAATATAGAAAATATTTGAAGAAAATTTATTTGTAAATTATAGAGATTATCTTTTTGGAAATAAATGTTCACGTAATGAATTGGGGCAGATTTTTCCGGTACAAAAGAAACTTCAACAAAGATATCTTCAATTCAATCCGGATTATAAAGGAATATAACCTTTTCTTATCGTTTCCAAAGCTGATATCAATGGCGTACAATTTTATCTTTAATAGGAATGAACTAAGCCGGGATATACGGAGGTAAATACGTTGCCATGGCTACGGAGGGCCCCGTAATCCTGAAGAGGCTTTGTACCATCGCGAGAATGTCAAGAGCGATTGGAGATGGATCTGATGATGTGTTGTGTCGTAGAATTATCTGTGCCATATCAAGATGCTTTAAACCTGTATCAAAACAAAGTATCTTCAGAATTTTATAATATATATGGTCATAAAATGGATGCAATATAAGTCTACAATCTGTTCTTGTGTTGTTAGAGACAGCATATTGTCCAAAAACACATACGTAGGGAATGAAGACGAAGATGATAAATATACATTTAAAATAACTTAAGTCTAATACATTGTGAGAAACAAAATAAAATCACGTGAGTTTTGTCTGGAAATTCTGGAACTCTTCCTTTCTTCCCTAAAAATATATTTTCACCTCACAAGCCCAGAATGGTTTTATAAAGTCAAATGTTCTGAAATCTACGTGCAAAAGTGCTTTTTATCCGCCAACGTAGAATATGTTTTTAATATTTGAACATATACAATTTAGAAAAAAATACTCTCGATTACCGAAAGTGGTAATTTTACTTCTAATTTTTTTAACCAACTACGCCTGAGTAACATGCCTAGGTTGTGATCTCTCTGTATGGCAAATTTCATCCAAATCCGTTTTGGGAGTGAATAAGCAACTCACATTCACAAAATTTCGCCATTATAATTTTAATGAGATAATTTACAATAATATTCATTCAGCTGTTTTTGGACCTAGCATTTTAATCGCATAGTAAAATGAAAACTTATGTTTCGCTTGGCAGAGTGATTTGGCGCCTCGTACCTTTCATTCCTTCTATAGGCTCAGGAATTCTAAGCCGAACCATACAAATCGTAGAATCCTCCGCTTCCTCAGGTTGCACTACAAGCACCTACTTGCGTCAAATGACAACAGTACAGATTTGAAACCTTGCATAACAAATAACTGCCAAAAAAGTTATTTTGTCCGTAAACAATAAATTATGAAAATTGTAAGCATTTTTCCTCATAAAACGATTAATAAGAAATTCAATAAGTAATTTCTATAAAAGCTGTTACAGATAAAGTGATGGGTGTCACCTAAGTATGATACGTGATGTTCTAAATTCAGAACATTTGACATTTGCTACGTGCTGGTGAATGATCAAGCTTATCATAGATGCTTCAAATTTGATACTTGATACCCTGTAATTGTACGACTCGTCACGTTTGGTCGACTCTCCCCTTTGAACGCGTTATATGCATGTTATTATAAGTATGCATAGTTCTCCTTTGTTGTATTTTGAATACAATCTACTACTAGTTTAGCATCAGTTTCAGTATTAGTATTGTGTTCAATGTTGTTATTTTTAATTTATGTTTTTAATATCTTGGCCTTGTAATTTTAGAAATATTGTGTAAGACACGATGATTTATTAAAATTAATTGTAATAATCAATAATTCTGGATATTAAGATTTTTATTCTATTTAGTAATAATAAATACCTACTAATAAATTGTAGGAGTTCAATTTTGTAATCAAATTTAGAAATAACAAATACATACCTTCGTTGTAGCAGCTGTAGTATAAAATTTGTAAGGCTAACTAAATAAAGTTATATACTGTACTGTATCAGCCGAATTGTCCACTGCTGAAAACAGTTTCCCTCACTGGGGGGTTTGCCGTAATCCCCACGATTGACAGGCGGCATGGGGATCGCAGTGTAAGATATCAGTCCCTCAAAAAGTGCTGCTGCCCGCCATATGGTGTGTTGCCCTTAGTCGCCTCTTACGACATCCACGGGTAGAGACGGGTGACATTCTAGCCCGGCACCCCATGGGGATTAAGAATATGCAGCTAGTAAAAAAAAAATACTAAATATTACTTATGTGTAAAAAGTATATGATTCACATATATTTACAAAAGTAAGTAGTGTATTGTTTCACTATAGAAAACAGAGTTTTAATGTGTATGTATTAGTATAACGCCAAACTGCATATAAATGTTTACCCATAGTTTCATTATTTTTTAAAGGGAGCAATACTTAATAAGTTATACGAATATGTATAACAGGCATTTTGGTTAGAGCGGAACTACCCTTTTTACCATACTAAACGTATTGACCGCTAACAAGGCTTCACTCATCCGATGGAACGAATCACTTATTCACAAACACTCACTTCTTATTAAGGTTTCCACATACGGCTAAACACAATATAATTTTTTGCTTCATTTAAACATTACCTCAACAAAGCCTTGAGCAACTTTTAAAATGACGACTGCAGCGGGGCCCATTGTCATCGCGCCAGGGATGGCCATGTTGAAGATGGCTGACGTCACGATCGCAATTCCAAAGATCTTATTCGCAGGGTACATGGATGCCAAGAAACCTCCAGGTACTTGGGTGATCAGGTACCCGGCGAAGTATGACGAGTCTATTGAAGACTCCACGCTGACCGTCCAGTTGAAGGGGGCTTCTTCGCGTGAAGCCTATAAAATAATTACACTCGTTTAAAAGCTATAGCCATAGTAACCATATCAAATTATTGTCAATCACAGCCCACCAATGGTATATCGTTGTCGGAGCGAATATTATATTCTTATGAACGCCATTTACTTGGCAAAATAATCTAGACAGGTATCCGATGTAACGCAGCGTTCAGACATTATTGCGAAATACGAATACATCTAAGGGCATGCAGGCTCCTGAATTATGCTTGTGCGGAAGTAAGCATTGGCAGCTCTGCAGACAGGCTTATTAATGTTTTGAAGCGATTAGACAAAATCTCACCCGCCTGATTGATAGGGCACGCCTGTGTTTTAAAGTTGTAGAGTCACATATCTCGTTCTGCTGGATAATTCACTACGCCCGTCACTCCAAAACCTTAGTTCTTATGTCACGTTCCCCAGTAATTTCACTTGCTACATTTCCCCTCATACTTAAACACAGTAGTGTTTGCACAATAATGCTTCGAGATAATATCTGACACTGTGGTGGTAACCATCAAGACGGACTCTTTCTAAAGAGAATTACCAGCTGCTGCCATTTTCTGGATTCATTTACGAAATTTTAATGTAATGGTATTCTAGTCAGCACACCACCGGCCGACACGAATCGTTTTAGCAAGCCTAGGAACGTGCCCTTTTCTTCGCACTTTATAATTAATTTCAATAGCTCATAGATTTGTCTTTGACCACTAACCTAAGGTAAGTAGACGCTACTTACGTCGTTCTTCTCCGTCATCTTCAGCTTGGCCATGCTCATGTTGCACCTCATTCCAAACATGATGCTGAAGCCGAAGCAAGCCAGCAAGGCTACCGTGTATCGCGCGCTCAGGCATGGGCATTCCGCTTTTACGTATTTATCTGTGCAGGAACATAAATACATTAAGTAAATAATTATATTGTATTTCAGGATTTCTAATTTTTTAAATGAATTAAACTTAATATATATATGATATTTTGCCAAGCTTGGTTTGACGTTTGACTCTAGAAAAATATTCTTTTTCTCGACCTTTTCTCACCATAAGCTGCGATCAGCTAGTTGATTTTTTTTCTACTCATTAAGCGCCGAGCTCATAGAAAGCTCCGCCTGCTCGTTTGCCATCCTATCCCATAAAAAAAAGAAGCAGTCTGAGCACATGAATAAAAACCGTTATTTATTCATGTGGTCAGAGTAGAGTACAGAGTTTCGCGTTCTAAGTTCACTGTACTACACACAGCGAATTTTTGGGTTCAATCAGCTTCATCTACGTAGAAGAGAGACGAATAAAAATTGTTACTTTTTCAAAAACATTGTTATAGAAAAAGATTAAACATTTTACTAAAGAGATTCTACACTACAATGGGCTCAAATAGAACTCTGGTAGAATGTGCGTTCTCTTTACCACCGTGGTCTGACCGCTGCTCTTTGTGAAGTCATCTAAGCGATTTAATTTCTCAGTGAAAATAGACCACAGTAGCCCAAGCACAAACATTTCGATAGTCCGTAACGTTATCGTATCGAGTTCACCGCCCGTTTACGCAGGAGGCAATGGTTGACAGTACGCCGCATCGTTTGCTGGCTAACGTGAACTCGATAGGATTACAAAAGTGACGTCATCCAGCGTAAATCACAACAATCATACCTTTTTTCTAAGACCTAACAACTCATTCGAAAAGAGGTTTTAAGTCTTATTTTGCCTATAAAAGTTCCTCTCACTGAGCAAGTAATATTAAGAGTTGGCACGGACCTTGTTGCTTTGAAACTCAGATTTGAAGTTATTTTATACCAACCATTACAAATGAAAACTATATTTCCAACACAATAAAAGTGACATTTGTGAGTGTTGTACTATTGATTCCCTAAAATCGATTAGTTACAATGAAATCGATTCCATTATAATCGATATAGGAAAAAATGGTAAGAAGGTTAGGTTTATAAAATATATGTTAACGAAATATAAAATAAAAGAAATATTTCACACAGATTTATTAATTTATTCAAAATTATCAAAATATTTTATCGTGCGATATATCTTCGCTAGTAACGAAATCCGTATTATTGGGGTATGTATACATAGTTCCAAAGTAATATGTGTACTAGAACATCTTTACAATACATATTTTTCATTGTACATAACAGTTTTCAATATATAATACTTATTTTCTAACTGTCGTATATGTAAAAGTAAAAAATACTGCACGTAAGTTGCACTAGTAAACTTGTCATCAACTGTTAACAATTATTATTATTTGTAGTTCAATCATAAAATGTAGTATTTCTGACGCACTTTTTTTAA
Source organism: Plagodis pulveraria (assembly GCA_963890685.1). Classification (NCBI taxonomy): domain Eukaryota; kingdom Metazoa; phylum Arthropoda; class Insecta; order Lepidoptera; family Geometridae; genus Plagodis; species Plagodis pulveraria. The sequence continues at coordinate 15,669,312 of OY982958.1, read as the reverse complement.
TTATATATAGACTGTTGACTTTTAAAAACTTTTTTGGTGTAGGTAGTTGAATTATTTAGATATTTCATTTAATCTTGCAGCTGATCTATTTCATTTGTATTGCAAGAAGCTTCTTCTGCACTGATTTGTTTTATTTTTGATTTAATTAATATTTTTCTGCGTAACATATGCATATCTGAAATTACAAAAATAGTTTATTTAACTGCACTCGAAAGTTGGTTAATTTTAAAATCAAACAATGTAGAGTATTATAAGTATTTAAATAATTGGGATTGTATGTTGATACACATGTTGATTTTTATATAGTATTGAGGTGACATATTACCTTAAATTCCATGCCATAGCTCTATCGATTCAGCATTTACTTTGAAAGTATATAAGCGACGGAGGTTTGTTTAAATGAACTGAAAAAAAAACAACTCAGATTATTATCACAAGCATAGATATGACGTTATTTACGCTATTTATTATTAATTGTATAATATTTAGGTCGATTTACATATGTTAGAAAATAAATATTGCTCTAGCCGTTCAGTTAGCAAGTACTGTGCCAGTTATGTAGAGAAAAATTGATAATACCCTGGTGTTTCAAAATGCTTTTGAGCTAAAGATGTAAATAACAGTCCCTAAAATACACATGTTAAGTTTCGTGGCATAATAAAACATTCCGCGTGATGGTTTATGATCACCAGCATCGAATATGATATTTCCTAACTTATTGACACTATGAAAAAGTATATGTACCCATACCACTGACATTATAAAAAATCGATACTACAAAGGTATCGATACTTTCCTTGAGCAACACTAAACTTACTTTACGTTACGTAAATATTTGTAATTTATATACAAATATATGTAAGTACAGCAATTCGCATGATAACACATACCTACTTAAATTACAATAAAAACCAAGCGATCATTAGCTCTGAAACAATAATGTAATTTCAATGACATATTTTCATCAACTCACCGGTTCTGGATCTCATGGAAATCTATTGTTTAAACATTTTTATTTGTGTTTCGACACCACAGTCTTCGCATTTTCTTTGCGATTTCCGTATTGTATTGATGTTCACTATGAAATATTAAAATTTTTGAATAATATGTATTTGAGGTGATATATTTACTAAGTGTCATGACATACATTATGACATAGAGAAATGTAATATACCGGAAACAATATGATTAGTCTATAGCCATGACAGTCCAGTTGAGTTGTCAAGGTGACAATGACTCGTATCGTATTTGGTAATTTTGGACAGAAATCGGTACACCTGCAATACTTTACCTTATTTTAAGGTTGGTGACGCTGGACTGGTTCCTCTATGATTGATATTCGTCAAATTTAGCTTTTTATTTGGTGAAAACCAAACATATTTTTTTCCGGTATGTTACTTTTCTCTATGCGTTACTTGCTCAGTGAACCAAATTTTATTGTAACATCATTAGAGGTATTAAAATAAAACATTATATATAAATTATGAGCTATAAATTCTCAAGCCAAGAATCTACGCCACTGATAATTTACTATATGAATTACAAACAGCTACTATTACACCTTTAAACAGAGGGAGGAGTTTCAAGAAACCCTGAAGGGCCGCCAGCCGGCATGAAGTGTATTTTGCGCTTAATTTTATGGTGTTTCAGCAGAAAAATAGGCTATTGAGTTCAAGCAGTGCATTCTATAAGTTCTAATTGTTCACTAAAGGTGATTCCCGACAGAACTTTCGTCTCCAGCGGTATTTTACCGTCTGTTCTGGGAAAGAAGAATGCTGTGAAAACCTGGAGTGCGTAGTAATCATAGATGAAGTAGAATATATACTACGTATACGGTAGTAATGTACACCTACCGAACAGTTTTGCAAAGACAAACCACGTAGCATTTCATGAATGTGCCGTTACTACAAATCGGGAGTGCTGTGACTTTTAACCGTCTAGGCTTAGTGTTGTTTTAAGTTCATATTAATTTTAGGATAATTAAAGCGTTTATTTTGTATTAGTCAGCTTATGGTTGGTTTTTTTTTTTGGATTATGTTTGTGTCTGTTATTACATTACCAAAAATAAAGAAATTACTAACTGTTGGTGTAGTTTTGTCTTTTTATTTATCTACTTTACTTTATTTTTAAGGAATAGTGTGGCAAACGAGCATGATATCGAACTTACCTAGCCTATAAGATCAGAGGGGGAAGAAACATGCTTCTCACGGCCCTGCTATGAGTTCGCCACCCAATAGTCTTTTATGCGCCACCAATAGAAGCACACACTGATCCATCTCATCATCACTGTTGTATGCTCAATGCGTGGCAACATCCCACTCACACCGACCTTAGTAGTGGCATGCTGCCACGAATTTTGTCTTAGTCGCGTTTCACAACATCTAACGAGATATCCTATTATCCCTAACCGATCCCTAACGAACTGTTCGGTATATAGGTACCAATAAATTAAACGCACAATTGCACTTCGTTTATTTTTATTAAGAACCAAAAGTCCAATAACACAGCTTCTACGTTTCACATTTAAATCTTCTTCTTCGTAGTGGTTAGAATGTTGGCGTGAGCATGGTCATCACCTCAGAGTTCGTAGGTAGTTAGTCTGACAATCCGTTGGTATTCCTTTCGTGTCGCTGCCTGTGTTCTTCTGGTGCATTTGTTGACAGCTTTGGTTGATCTTGAAATCTTGAATGGATAGGTGATCTTCTTTGAGCCTTATTGTTTTCAATTTGACCATGCACAATGAAGAATTTCATAGCAACATTATTGCGCCGCAAGACATATCCAACGAGCGAAATTGGTGTAAATGTGGGCTGGTACGGTGGAATATGGACGCTGTTTGATGCAGAGTTTTGGAAAATGTCCTGAATTGGGTTCATCGTATATTAGCATCACTTCCCCCCAGTGCCATAAATTAATAAATACCTACTTTGCGCCTGGTAAACGGCATGGTACAATACTACTTCTAATCTTGCTGCAATGTTTGTAACTCTTTTCATAGGTAAATTACGAATGAACAAACACAATAATAACATGAATTTTCGAAGTTTTACCACAATTGAATACGTTACGTCAGCCATCTGACTGAAAATTTCTCAGTGACATGACATTCGTAGATTTTTGACAGATCCTCGATAGCCAGCCTTCGAGCTTACGTTAGAATTAGGTTCGTGCTCGCGATTTCATACAAAACTTTTTACGTGACAAAACATTCACGTTAAAATCTCGACACGTTCAGTTGTCAAAACCTTTTTTTCTGTCAAAATTTAGTTCCTTTTACGCACTGTAGAGGCAAAGTAAGGGCTACTGTAGCCCAAGCACGAATAACTTGCGAAATCGTAACCGTTTCGTAAACGTATCGAAATGTCATTATTTTGTATGGGATTTAATCAGCGCCTCTACAGTGCGTAAAAGGAACTAAATTTTGACAGAAAAAAAGGTTTTGACAACTAACGTGTCGAGATTTTAACGTGAATGTTTTGTCACGTAAAAAGTTTTGTATGAAATCGCGAGCACGAACCTAATTCTAACGTAAGATCGAAGGCTGGCTATCGAGGATCTGTCAAAAATCTACGAATGTCATGTCACTGAGAAATTTTCAGTCAGATGGCTGACGTAACGTATTCAATTGTGGTAAAACTTCGAAAATTCATGTTATTATTGTGTTTGTTCATTCATAATTTACCTATGAAAAGAGTTACAAACATTGCAGCAAGATTAGAAGTAGTATTGTACCATGTCGTTTACCAGGCGCAAAGTAGGTATTTATTCATTTATGGCACTGGGGGGAAGTGATGCTAATATACGATGAACCCAATTCAGGACATTTTCCAAAACTCTGCATCAAACAGCGTCCATATTCCACCGTTCCAGCCCACATTTACACCAATTTCGCTCGTTGGATATGTCTTGCGGCGCAATAATGTTGCTATGAAATTCTTCATTGTGCATGGTCAAATTGAAAACAATAAGGCTCAAAGAAGATCACCTATCCATTCAAGATTTCAAGATCAACCAAAGCTGTCAACAAATGCACCAGAAGAACACAGGCAGCGACACGAAAGGAATACCAACGGATTGTCAGACTAACTACCTACGAACTCTGAGGTGATGACCATGCTCACGCCAACATTCTAACCACTACGAAGAAGAAGAATTTAATGTGAAACGTAGAAGCTGTGTTATTGGACTTTTGGTTCTTAATAAAAATAAACGAAGTGCAATTGTGCGTTTCATTTATTGGTACCTATATACCGAACAGTTCGTGGGTTAGGGATAATAGGATATCTCGTTGGATGTTGTGAAACACGACTAAGTCAAAATTCGTGGCAGCATGCCACTACTAAGGTCGGTGTGAGTGGGATGTTGCCACGCATTGAGCATACAACAGTGATGATGAGATGGATCAGTGTGTGCTTCTATTGGTGGCGCATAAAAGACTATTGGGTGGCGAACTCATAGCAGGGCCGTGAGAAGCATTTTTCTTCCCCCTCTGATCTTATAGGCTAGGTAAGTTCGATATCATGCTCGTTTGCCACACTGTTCCTTAAAAATAAAGGAAAGTATATGAATAAAAAGACAAAACTACACCAACAGTTAAGTAATTTCTTTATTTTTGGTAATGTAATAACAGACACAAACATAATCCAAAAAAAAACCAACCATAAGCTGACAAATACAAAATAAACGCTTTAATTATCCTAAAATTAATATGAACTTAAAACAACACTAAGCCTAGACGGTTAAAAGTCACAGCACTCCCGATTTGTAGTAACGGCGCATTCATGAAATGCTACGTGGTTTGTCTTTGCAAAACTGTTAGGTAGGTACATTACTACGCACTCCAGGTTTTCACAGCATTCTTCTTTCCCAGAACAGACGGTAAAATACCGCTGGAGACGAAAGTTCTGTCGGGAATCACCTTTAGTGAACAATTAGAACTTATAGAATGCACTGCTTGAACTCAATAGCCTATTTTTCTGCTGAAACACCATAAAATTTAGCGCAAAATACACTTCACGCCGGCTGGCGGCCCTTCAGGGTTTCTTGAAACTTCTCCCTCTGTAAGGTGTGATAGTAGCTGTTTGTAATTCATATAGTAAATTATCAGTGGCGTAGATTCTTGGCTTGAGAATTTATAGCTCATAATTTATATATAATGTTTTATTTTAATACCTTCTAATGATGTTACAATAAAATTTGGTTCACTGAGCAAGTAACGCATAGAGAAAAGTAACATACCGGAAAAAAATATGTTTGGTTTTCACCAAATAAAAAGCTAAATTTGACGAATATCAATCATAGAGGAACCAGTCCAGCGTCACCAACCTTAAAATAAGGTAAAGTATTGCAGGTGTACCGATTTCTGTCCAAAATTACCAAATACGATACGAGTCATTGTCACCTTGACAACTCAACTGGACTGTCATGGCTATAGACTAATCATATTGTTTCCGGTATATTACATTTCTCTATGTCATAATGTATGTCATGGCACTTAGTAAATATATCACCTCAAATACATTTTATTCAAAAATTTTAATATTTCATAGTGAACATCAATACAATACGGAAATCGCAAAGAAAATGCGAAGTTTGTGGTGTCGAAACACAAATAAAAATGTTGAAACAATAGATTTCCATGAGATCCAGAACCGGTGAGTTGATGAAAATATGTCATTGAAATTACATTATTGTTTCAGAGCTAATGATCGCTTGGTTTTTATTGTAATTTAAGTAGGTATGTGTTATCATGCGAATTGCTGTACTTACATATATTTGTATATAAATTACAAATATTTACGTAACGTAAAGTAAGTTTAGTGTTGCTCAAGGAAAGTATCGATACCTTTGTAGTATCGATTTTTTATAATGTCAGTGGTATGGGTACATATACTTTTTCATAGTGTCAATAAGTTAGGAAATATCATATTCGATGCTGGTGATCATAAACCATCACGCGGAATGTTTTATTATGCCACGAAACTTAACATGTGTATTTTAGGGACTGTTATTTACATCTTTAGCTCAAAAGCATTTTGAAACACCAGGTATTATCAATTTTTCTCTACATAACTGGCACAGTACTTGCTAACTGAATGGCTAGAGCAATATTTATTATCTAACATATGTAAATCGACCTAAATATTATACAATTAATAATAAATAGCGTAAATAACGTCATATCTATGCTTGTGATAATAATCTGAGTTGTTTTTTTTTCAGTTCATTTAAACAAAACTCCGTCGCATATATACTTTCAAAGTAAATGCTGAATCGATAGAGCTATGGCATGGAATTTAAGGTACTATGTCACAAACAACGTGTATCAACATACAATCCCAATTCTTTAAATACTTATAATAATATACTCTACATTGTTTGATTTTAAAATTAACCAACTTTCGAGTGCAGTTAAATAAACTATTTTTATAATTTCAGATATGCATATGTTACGCAGAAAAATATTAATTGAATCAATAAATAAAACAAATCAGTGCAGAAGAAGCTTCTTGCAATACAAATGAAATGCGTCAGAAATACTACATTTTATGATTGAACTACAAATAATAATAATTGTTAACAGTTGATGACAAGTTTACTAGTGCAACTTACGTGCAGTATTTTTTACTTTTACATATACAGTTAGAAAATAAGTATTATATATTGAAAACTGTTATGTACAATGAAACATATGTATTGTAAAGATGTTCTAGTACACAAATTACTTTGGAACTATGTATACATACCCCAATAATACGGTTTTCGATACTAGCGAAGATATATCGCACGATAAAATATTTTGATGATTTTGAATAAATTAATAAATATGTGTGAAATATTTGTTTTATTTTATATTTCCTTAACATATATTTTATAAACCTAACCTTCTTACCATTTTTTCCTATATCGATTATAATGGAATCGATTTCATTGTAACTAATCGATTTTAGGGAATCAGTAGTACAACACTCACAAATGTCACTATTATTGTGTTGGAAATATAGTTTTCATTTGTAATGGTTGGTATAAAATAACTTCAAATCTGAGTTTCGAAGCAACAAGGTCCGTGCCAAATCTTAATATTACTTGCTCAGTGAGAGGAACTTTTATAGGCAAAATAAGACTTAAAACCTCTTTTTGAATGAGTTGTTAGGTCTTAGAAAAAAGGTATGATTGTTGTGATTTACGCTGGATGACGTCACTTTTGTAATCCTATCGAGTTCACGTTAGCCAGCAAACGATGCGGCGTACTGTCAACCATTGCCTCCTGCGTAAACGGGCGGTGAACTCGACACGATAACGTTACGGACTATCGAAATGTTTGTGCTTGGGCTACTGAACTTGGAACTCAGAACGCTAGAACGTTCTGTGTAGGCCCGGCGCTTCACTATCAAATACATACTCTAAACTAAACTAAAAAATTGGATATATTCTAATTTGTTATTTTATATATTCTAATTTGTTATGTTATATATTCTAATTTGTTATTTTATTTATTCTAATTTGTTATTTTATATATACTAATTTATTATTTTGACAATAGGGAATTATTAATACATTATGATGATTGTTCGACTTTACTTTACCTATGTGTCTTGGTGGCGGCCTATCTGGTGATGGTGGGGTTTCCAGGTCTTCACCATCGTACATGTGGTCGTAACCCTTCTGGTCCACGTGGAAGTTCTCATATTGAGAATTTCTGCAACAAAATAAAGCACATATTATTATTACATATTTTGAAGCAATGATGGCCGAGCGGTAATAGCTATGGACTGCCGTGCCGCAGGTCACTGGTTCGATCCCCAGCGCCGGCTTGCGAATTCATTTGCGAATTCTCGCCTGGCTAGCTACCACCCTCAAGTAGAAAATCTTTCGCCAAGCACCTAACGATGTGTTCCGGCAGCAGACCTTTAGAGCCAGAATTATAGGCACATGAGACTGAACACTGTCTCAGTGTGACGGGCTCAGTGCAGTTCCACTTAACATCAGGTGGGCCTATTGCTTCTTCCGTCACAATCACATGAAAAAAAACATGTACTTGATAAAACTAATCTGAATGCGTAAGTTTAGAAACTACACCTTGTTTCTGTGGAGCAGGATTAGAATTGTAAATTTTCCTGTGGGATTCGTAAGGGCGACGAAAGAAAAACTACAAGAAAGTGAGCAGCAGCACCTTACCACATGTACGCCCACTTTATGAGAGCTGTGCCATAAAATTGACGATGTCGAGAAGAAATCCTTACCTACTATCTATCTCTCCAACATACAATACATCTCATAAATTTAAGCAAAGATTACTTTAACGATTATGTATACTTTTTTTATGCATGATAGGTTAGCCTTTGACCACTATCTCACCTGATGGTAAGTGAGGATGTGGTCAATGATGTTGTTCAGGCTAACCTTGAAGTACTGGCTCTCAAGGACAGCTGCCGGAACACACCGTTAAGTGCTTGGCGACAGATTTTCTACTTGAGGGTGGTAGCAAGCCAGGCGGACACTCGCAAAATGCCCTACCACCATGCTTTAACGACTGCCATCCTAAGACGACAACCGGGACCGACAGCTTAACGTGCCCTCCGAAGCACGAAAACGCTCAGTAGTAATGTCACTAGCGGTCACCCATCCAACTCATGACCGCGCGCGACGTTGCTTAACTTTGCTGATCGGTTGAGAACAGCTAAGTAAACTTCGCTACGAGCGCTTCAGAACGCTGTTGGTTTGATAAACAAACTTAACGTAATGTTTATCAAACCAACAGATGTAAATTCGAGATAGATAAAAGCTAGTAAGTATGAAACCAGCTACGAAGCTGTAACATGTTATATCCCTAACAAGTTCGATTTCCACTTAGCCGTCGAGCGCAGGTGATCCTACACCCACTCCCATCGGCACGAGTGCATTTTAATTTTATTTTCTACAGCACGGGACGCTGTCGACGGATTAATTACTGGCAAATACTGAGTAATTTCGTTGAAGGCTATTAGTTTTCTATCTACAGACAACCATATTATTTGGTATACAATCTTTATACTATTTTGTTATTTCTTCCGTTGAATTAAGCATGGCCAAGGTAATTTTTAATCTAACGGTTAATAGAAATCAGCATTTTCGTGGTACGATTGAGTCCAGTACCACGGCAAAATACGTTTGCCCCGGTACCATCAAAAGAACTGTCTAATAGTACCTCTCTAATTGTTTTTGTCTTTTAAGAGTTTTTCAGAAGTCAGAGAGCAAAATAAGACTTATAATATCATTCTGCTGCCTATTTTTTTTTTAGTTACTGGTAGGTAAGCTTTTGTCCACAATCTCACTCGATGGTAAGTGATGATGTGGCGAAGGTGCTAACAGGCTTAACCTAGAATTAGTGGCTCTCAAGGACAGCTGCCGGAATACACCGTTAGTTGCTTGGCGACAGATTTTCTACATGAGGGTGGTCGCTAGACAGGCGTGCATTGGTTAAATGCCCTTCCACCATGTGGTGAAGCTCAAGCCCGCGGCGGGATTTGAACTATGGACCTGCTGCGCGGTAGTCCATAGACGATGTCATTAAGCCGTCACTGCTTTCACTAAGTTTGTCAGTCCGTATGATACGGATCAGCTTTACACCCATTTTCTTGCGAGGCCGCTATGAAAAAGAAATCTAGTAAGATATCTCGGATTTCTTTATTATATGTATCATTATTATATATAGTAACGCATACTGCAAACGCCAGTTTTTATAATGTGATTAAAGGATAGAAACATTATTTGCATGTGTTGTTGTGATCCGAGGCGTGGCTGGAACATATGTTTTTCATAGGCAGAACAAAGTTTAAATAAATTGCTTGAAGTGCTTAGGAAATTACTAATAAAAGTAGTCTTCGGTACACTGAGAAAAATCTAAAGTCAAAAGCGCCCTAATGACGGCCAATTTATATGGTATAAGGCAAAAAACCGACCAAACGTAAATACGTACAAAAACGCCTTCCAACTAGAAGGCGTTAAACGAGGTCAGTGAAGGCGAATGTTTCTTTTCGTCTTCATTTAAGGTATATTTTGTGGTCTTTCTTAAATATTGACTATTCGATGAGGCTGATTAAGTCGTACGTTATAGTGATAATCACCGTAAATAAACCGCCGTAAAAGTAAGGTATATTTTATGGTCAATACTGCAATTATTATCGTATAAGAAGTTCAATTCTGAAAATACTTTACGGAAGGCGTTTTTGACGGTTGTGTTTATTATAAAACATGGTACATTTTTATTGATTAGTGAAAATCATCTTAAGAGTTGTGAATTCATCTTACGTATTTACAATTCAATGGTAAAAGGTCAAATTTGATTTAAGTCGTTTTTCTCAGTGTAGCATTTAAGTTTTATAATTTGTGTGAGCATCGGTATTAGTGAAAAGTAATTAAAAATAATATTCTAAAAAAGAATTCTTCGACTGTCAGAAATGGGTTAGTTTCGTATAATGTTCTGATGAATAAGATTTACAGAAAACATTAAAATTTTGGCATTAAAACATATTATGTCTCTGTAATATGATATAACATTACAAAATATCATAAGCACTTCACTGGTGTGTTTATGCACAGCCATAATGTGCAACGTAGAACGAAAGCCTCCACCATCAGGGGGTTGGCGGAGTTTGCCATAATCCCTACGCTTGGAAGGCGTTAGGTGTTGGCGACAGTTTTTCAATTGTAGGGTGGTAACTAGCTAGGTGGGAATTCACAATATACCTTACCATGCTTAATCGACTGGTTTTGGCGATTCCCATCCAAAGACAACTGCGACTGCCGGTGCCCTCCGAAGCACGGAACCGTTCATTAGCAGCCACTCATCCAAGTACAGACCCCAGCTAACATTGCTCAAGAGAAGTGTGCATGTAGCAATGTCCATACAAACGCAGCTTTGTCATAATTTAAATACCAAGTGTACAAACTCAACCATAATCATTAAGTATGGGAATTATTATTTTATCATTTTAAGATAAAAATATATATTAAAACGTAAAACTGATTACCCACAAGCAAATATATTAGTCCCAAAGACATGCTTGCAAAATTTTGACCGAGTTTGAACACTTTTTGACTAGAGCAAATAAGCAAGCTTCGAACACTTCAAAATGTATAACGTAGATACACCTATTTTTATTATAATTGGCTTTCAATAATTTGTATCGTCGTATTGTAATATTTTAATCGTTAAGCATTGTGCTTTTAGTAGGTAGTTAATAAAAAAATTAAAAAAGATCTTGATTAGGGTTTTATATAGGTACAAGCACATGGTATGATTGCCCTATAATAATAGGGTTCTCATAAAATATTGACGTTATTATGTGAACTAGGGTACAAGCCAAAGTCTAAAAGCTAACATTATCTAGATCTAAATTCAAAACGATATCCATTATCGGGCATTTGCAAACGGGGGTAAAACAATAATTACACCATTTTAAGTTGCGTCACATAATTATAGACATAGTGTGGGGTGCATTAGCGTCACAATGGGCCAGACGGAGGGGTGGATGAGGATAGGCACGAGCTATTTTGTATTTGATGTTTTATAACTTGCACGTTTGCTTTTAGTCTTTGAGAAAGAGAGTGGACTCAGAATTTGAATTTCGAACTGTGCTTCATTGTTAATGATAAGTAATATTTACATAAGTATGTAGCTTTTATGTAGGCACACTTTTGGCAGGCGGTTTCTTCTACAATTTTTTTTTATGTGATTGTGACGGGACAAGCTCGAGGCCCACCTGGTGTTAAGCGGACTAACCTCTGCCTATAACAGATGCATTTCGTCACAATTCACGAATTGCACTCCCCCTGTCACCTTGAGAGATGGTTCTTAAGTCTCATGTGCCTGTGATTTCACTGGCTCTCAAGGACTGCTGCCGGAACACACCGTTAGGTGCTTGTCGACAGATTTTCTACTTGAAAGTGGTCGCTAGCCAGGCGGGCATTCGCAAAATGCCCTTCCACCATGCGGTGAAGCTCAAGCCCGCGGCGGGATTCGAACCATGGACTTGCGGCGCTTGGTAATAAATAGTAATGCAACTACTCCTGGTTTTACGGGTATGATTACGAATAATCAATCCGGATTATAATAAAAACCCATGTTTTATAGTAATTTGAAGCTATTTATTTTAACCAAAATTAATATAAGTTTCTTTTTATGAATAAATATTATATATATTATGTTCAATAATGTAATTAAAATATATTGTTTTGAAGCAGTGATAGCTCAGTGTCATTGGCTATGGACTGCCGCGCCGCAGGTCCATGGTTCGAATCCCGCCGCGGACTTGAGCTTCACCGCATGGTGGAAGGGCATTTTGCGAATGCCCGCCTGGCTAGCGACCACCCTCAAGTAGAAAATCTGTCGCCAAGCACCTAACGGTGTATTCCGGCAGCAGTCTTTGAGAGCCAGTGAAATTACAGGCACATGAGACTTAACACCTATGTCTCAATGTGACGGGCGCAGTGCAATTCGTGACTTGTGACGAAATGCATCTGTTATAGGTAGAGGTTAGTCCGCTTAACATCAGGTGGGCCTCGTGCTTGAAAAAGGCACTGCCAGCTTCTGGCAATTTTCCCTTCGTCGCCTATTAGGAAGGAACCCCACACTCATACTGGAAGACTATGAGAGGGTGCAAATCTAGCCAGGCTACTCATGAGGCAAGTAGCACTGCTCTATTTTTATCATCTTATCAGCAACCAAGTAATCATGACCTATCTGTTGTAGTCTGTCACCTATTTACAAGGGATCCTGTACAACATAATCAAATAATAAAATTAGCAAACCATCTAGCTAGCGCTGCCGTCATATCTCTTCCAGTCACCAGTTAGTAAACGTATTACAGAGGCACAGATTAAATACCAGTTAGTGCGTAGATATAGGGGTGCTACCGCCCGTTGACATCGTCGCTTCCACTTGGCTATGCCTTTTATATGACGATTCATTACCGGCAAAGTAAGGGGACGGGAACAGATAGCCACGTTTATTACTTTTGTCAGCGGAAAAATGAATTTACACGCGAATGGTTATGCGATTAAAACTTGTTATCTGCAGTTCGATCTTTAATAAATTGCCTTTTGATATAATTTTACAAATTAAAAATATAATATGTACATGGCAAAACATGATTTACTTCAATTCCCATTTTTATCGCTCGCGTGGGCCGTATATATGGGATACAGTATACCTTATCAGCCGGATCGTCCAATGCTGAACACAGCCATCACACCCGTGGGGTGCCGGGCGACCTCCCCACTTAGTAGGGGGAGGCTGTGTTCAGCCGTGGACAATCCGGCTGATACAGTACAGTACAGAACATAGCCTCCCCTATTTATGTATTTGCCATAATCCCCACGCTTGGCAGGCGGCTTGGAGATCGCAGTGTTAGATTGCAGTTCTTTAGAAGGCGCTGCTGTCCACCTTTCAGTATTTTTCCCTGAGTCGTCTCTTACGACACTCACAGGAAGAGATGAGGAGGTGCAATTCTAACCCGGTTCCCCACGGTTAACATATACACAGAATACGGGCCGTATATACAGAAGCTCAAAGGTCATCAGATCAGTCTGACGTTTTGATGTTAGTGAATATATTTAGCCTAATAATGACAAAAAAACGATAATTTACCTCAACTCCCAATTTTATAGCCCTACTGGGCATTATCGGTCATCAGATCAGATTTGAAGGTTTCTTGTTAGTAAAGGTACTTTCAACTTAATATTTATAAGATACTTTTTTATTATTATTTATTTATATTTTATGATTCACTTTGAGTTCCCTTATGGATGTAAAAGTGGGAGTTGAGGTAAATTATGTTTTTTCATTAATAAAGTATGGTTTCCTTTGTTTTAGAAATAAACATGCATAAAGGTCATGGGCAATTTTTTGTAGTTTATTATACATCCAGATACAATTAAGAAGTTATCTTTATTAAGCTAACTGAAAAACATGGGTCGTCTATTGAACCTGATCACGAAATATGTGAGATTTCGTGAACATTTTTATTACGATATCTAAAATTTTTTTAAATATATGAATTGAATATATTGTGAACTTAATCGTAAGTGAAGATTGCTCTCTACACCTTGATTGAATAAGTACTGTAGAGAACTCGTCCTGATTAGCCTCTATTACATAAATTGATAAAAATTACATCTTCCAGTATTAAGGATGACCTAAGAAATAGAGTTGGTTGTTGATAAAGTTGACAACATGATCTATCTATATAACCGAGCAGCAAATCCTTGGAGTTGTGCCACAGTTGCAGCATAAGGGGCTGGTCACAGTGAGACGTTTTGTTACCTTTACTATAGGTAAATCCTCTCTTGGATAAGGAGAGAAAGGCTTGGTAGTCGAGAAATGCGCAGATGGCTAAGTATTAATGATCTCTTGGTGATTCGAGTTGATCTTGGTGTTAGTACAGGGGTACAGATTAAATACCAGTTAATACGTAGGCCTAGGAATAGAGTTATGAACCAGTGGATAGACAAATGATACCTATTGCGGCATTTTAGACATGGCCGCAAAATCCCCCTGAATCAAGTCTTCCAAAATAGAAATCAGGAGGTACAAACTGGCTTCTAGAAACTGTACTTTAGTATAATAATAGTAATACGTTTATAGTTTTTATTGTAGTAGCTGTAGTGTTGTATATAGTTCGTAGTATTTTGATAATAAAGCTTATTGTATAGCTAGCATTTTCAACTTAGTAAAGTTTTGTCCATATTTATTGGGTGGGAACTCACAATTTTACAGTTTTCAGCCCCCTTTGTTTGTAATTATGACCACGCTACCTTGCCGCCCTTAGTCTAAAACGGCAGCATAACGAAGTTACAGCTTTAAAATCCCAGCACTCTCCTGTCAGTGTGACTATCAGCTTGCAAACAATGAGGCGTCGCGACGCGAGCTTAATTCAATCTCAGCTCCTAATGGATCTGTTTTTAGCTACAGTCGACGGTGACTCATATCAGTTTTACGCCTTTTTTTCAATGTACCTTTTTGTTGTCAATGTTTTAAAGAATTTATCATGATAAGACATACCACTATATGATTATGTTAATTTTGTTAAGATCTGTGGATTTTGTGAATTAAAATAAATGATAATATCATTAGCAATTTCTGTTGACAGATTATAAATTTTTTATGGCCCAGTTCATTTAATTGAGTTAATTAATAAATACTAGATACATTCATCATCATCATCAGGCAAAAGACGTCCACTGCTGAACAAATTTTCTCCCATAGACATCATAGATCATATAACATCAGTTTGTAAAAAAAAATACTATTTTTAATCGTATGCGGAATTTTTTTAACGAAAAAACTGCAATGTTTATAATAATGTACGAAGTAATTATATTGTAACCTGCTCAAGTAACTTAGTTTATAGTCACCAGGTGGTTGGTAACTTAGAAAGAGTCCGTGTGGGTGAGTACCACTGCAGTAATAGATATTCTACCTTGAGGCAGTAGCGAGGCACTGAAGCAAGTGATATTACTAAGGAAACATAAGAATTCTCTCTTCGGAGTGATGACCACAGTGCAGTCAAACTGACTAGAACGGTACAACTATAATGGACGGTTTCCATTACGCTTGATGTTCAGCATCAGGCGGAAGTCTTGTTTGTCTGATCACTTCATTATATTAAAAAAAACTCATATCTATGTCGAAATTTATCATATTATGAAACCTTTTAGTTAATTTTTATATTGTCACATACTAAGGTTACATCCATTAGTAAATAAATGTACCTAAATAAACGACGCATTTGCTTGTAAATAAAACTTGCACTTCTGTAATTTTCGTTTAATTTGTAGCTACATTTCTGCTATTTACAGTTGCCTCACATTTGTAACTTATGGTGTCATCTAACGGCAATATATATTGAAGTAATAAATTAAATTATGAGGATGCTCTTATATGAAGTCGTTTCATATGTAGGAAGCATAAAAAAAATCGCGACAGCGATCTCCACATGTGGAGTCCTAGAAGTAATTTGATTTCTTTAATATTACACTAGTTTTCGAAATAGAGTCACCAAATTGTAGAACTACTTGCATTTTCCAACTCAGTATAACGAAGAATCCACAAATTTTCATTTGGAATACTAATGTATTTTGCCAAATCCTTGATTCATTATCGAGTACAGTTCTTAAAATCTTTATCACTTTCCAGCTCTACCTGCGATAAATACCAGCAGTGTTTAAAACTATTCCTTTGAAAAGTTGCATGAAACTTACTACATAGAGCCAAAGTTTCTTATTGACCGCTTCAGCAGTAGAATTAATGAGCTAAGTTCTGCCAGTGAATGGAGTGGAATGAGGATCTAGTTACTTCCCATCAGTTTTCCTATTCATATACTTTACTTCATAGTGGTGAACTATATTTTTCTTTAGAATTCTTGTATTGTAATTATAGTATGGTCCACGGTCGTCTGTGTGATACAGTGATTTTGAAGCAATGTTGGCCGAGTGGTAATAGCTTTGGACTGCCGTGCCGCAGGTCCCTGGTTCGATCCCCAACGCCAGCTTGAGTGGAACCGCATGGTGGAAGGGCATTTTGCGATTGCCGGCCTGGCTAGCGACCACCCATATCCGATCCAGTAGAAAATCTGTTGCAAAGCACCTAACGGTGTGCTCCGGCAGCAGTCCTTGAGAGCCAGTGAAATTACAGGCACATGAGACTTAAGAACTATGTTTCAAGGTGAGGTGACGGGCACAGTGCACTTCGTAACTTGTGATGAAATGCATCTGTTACAGGCAGAGGTCAGTCCGCTTAACAGCAGGTGGGCCTCGAGCTTGTTACGTCACAAGAACATAAAAAAACCTGGTCCAGTTTTAACTCCGTGGTAGGTGGCTGATAGGAACGCCGTAATTGGTAAATTATTTAATAGCGTCCCTAGATTTAATATGCATTCGAATGTTCAATTAATTACTATATAAATATATATATAAAATATTATGTACGCTACTGTAAGTATTTTAACCTGTTAGTTTAGTTACTCGTAAGAATAAGTTTAATAACTTAGAATATTTACTCGTAAATAGGTATTTTACATTTTTAGACTAAGGTATATAGTAGGTAGGCTAGAATAGACTGCTGTAGATATAACAAATACATAAAGATAAACAACAATTTTAGGTATGGATGCCCATAAAATGGGTATCTAACATCAGGTAAACTGATAGCTGTCAATCTGCAATATTACAAATCTTCACGATATTATAAATGCGAAAGTTTGTGAGTGGGTAATTTAGATGAAACTTGGAGTATATATAATTGAATTTGGATGAAACTTGGAATATACTTTAGGTTGTGGATTAATTTAAAAAATACTTTTCTTCATCATCATTATTCATCATTTCTATGTGGGTGAAATCGGGGCGCAGCTTAGTTAGTTGCCTTATAAATTCAATATGTCAAATGGCTGCCTCGTTGGTCGGTTGAGATAAAGCACCACTTTGGAAACTAGATGCCCTGAGTTCGATGTCAGGTCAAGGCACAGACTACGGACTGTTGCCAAAAAATATTTCTATATCTATAACGTTTGAGTTTTTCTAACAAGTACATTTTACAAATCCGTAGTCTGTGTATTGTTGTGTGTAGGTGCTTGGCAACATATTTTATTGTTGATCTCATTCTTGAGATACAATTACTAATACCAGCCCAAGAAATTGTATTCATGACTCTTTAGATTATTTTACTCTAATTCTCACTGGTGTTGATTTAGCCATGCAAGTTATATTTAAATAGTAATTCCTGTATAATAATATTTAATATAACATTGGATTAGTTTCTTTTTTTTAGCTAATTTTAAGTTTTTTAAGTTAAATATGTTAATTTATACTTAATAAATATAATTGTTTCTGTAAGTAGTTTAGGGATAATGGCGAAAATCGTAAGGACATAAAATACATGAATATATACAAAATCAAACATTCCTGTATAATATCGATTTTACTAAGTTACCCGATTTCGAATAGATACCTATATCTATGCATATATAAGGAAGTTCTGTAATTAAATGTTCATGAATTTCATAGCTCTACCAAATATCGCCGCAGCTAAAAGTTCTGGTAGTGACTTGTGGCTCGAGTACGGTTGGCCGAGTTTGACTATTAACACTTCTGGTAACTTCGCTTTTAGTTTTCACTTTGACAGTGCACTGCATTGTCTCACAATCGCTACTACAGTATGTCCGACGTATGTATGGTATTATTAAACTATAGTCCCGTTGGAGGTCACATTTTTCCAAACAATAAAAAACCTTAACAACAGTAAATAAAAATATTGCGAGTATAATAAAAAACTATCAAACTTTAACCACAACATTGTCAATATTGAAAAAAAAACATTTAATAGTGTATAAAAATATTAGGTATATTTTAGTGACAATTTTCCCTAATTTTACTTGTAAACCGAAAGAATTTTAGACGTGATTCACTTTGAATTACTGTCTTGACTTGACTCCTGAAGTGGTGGTGGGATCATGGTGTTTATGGCGTCCCGTCGACTAAGCCGGAAAATATGGCGGAATTGTCACTTTATTTAAGAAATATATTTCTAATATATTGATTTATTATTTTATTAAAATATGTTTTATCTATAACATCCCTATCACGACATAGTATAAAACAAAGTCGCTTTCCGCTGTCTGTCCCTATGTATGGTGAAATCTTTAAAACTACGCAACGGATTTCAATGCGGTTGGGTTTTTTTAATAAATATAGTGATTCCACAGAAAGTTTTATATGTATATGTATAATACATGCATAATATAGTAGGGAAATACTGACCATTTTAAAACTTTCTAATGTGACATTTGTAAACACATTTTTTGCGCTTACAACGCAAACGCTGGCTGAACCCTACGAGATAGAAAAAAATAATCTACTACAGTATTGTCCACTTAAAAATGTTTACAAAAAATTCCGTGATGGATAGCCCACTATAAATATTTTTTATCCTTTACTTTTTACGAGAAATAATGGCTTATTTACGAAGCGATTTTAAGCAATACTGCATTAATCCTTATTCAATAAAGTACCTTAAATACATTGTGCATTTAATATAGATCAATATGGCCCTTACAACATATTATTTTAATGAATATTTTGGAAGATTATTATACAGATGATTAATAAAATTAGCATTGCACCCGTGCGAAGCCGGGGCTGGTCTCTAGTATTTTTTTATTATTCAACATGGATTTTCGCAAATTAACGCCAGAATCTATTAATTATATAAAATAATATTACCTAATTCTATACCGCCACATGAGTAGTCCCCGAAAGGACAGGCTGTAGCACAATCACTTGCAATAGTATTTCTTGGTAGACACCACCCCAGTATCAGATATCCTGCCTTATTATAGAAGTATGCAAGCACTATTTTGTTTAGGCGTGAAGGGTACTGTAGCATGTGAAATTACTGGACAAACGACATAGAAGAAATAACGTCTTAGAGTGACGAGCACAGTGTAGTCATAAACTGTGGTGCAGTGTCGAGATAGGTGAGAACGAGATAGGTGATTCTGCAAACCATAATGGACTTGGGCGCCCTTGTGACTTGCGCGCCATCAGACTATTAACTTTTCCATCTAATCAGTCCTTGACATAAAACAAGTATAAATTAATTAAAAAGCCCAGACTGTTAATTATTTATTTTTGTTAAGCGTTTTATCGGTCTATTGAATTTAAAACTGCAATTTATATAAATTTATGGAATCGTTTCTGAAAGCCCTTCATTTTGGTACTCCACTCGATGGGTTTGAGAGTTTTCTCTCAATATGTCGTCTAAAATCAGCGGCTTTTAGGCGACATATTGTTTTATTGTTTTTTATGTACCTAATATCATCTGCGCTATCAAGACAAGTCTAATGATATAATATACCTTAAAATCTGTTAAGCCGTTTAGAAGTTGCGGCGGAATAAAGAAACTCACAAACATACACATACCCCCGAAAACAAACATAACTGTCGTGTAAAAAATAGGTAAGGAGTGGGTTTTTACGTATCATAGATTTTGTTTAGATGCATCAGAAGGCGACTTTTTTATAGGGTACATCTTCTGACTCCAGACTGCTTCTGTGGTAATTTGGTAGCAACCACCTACAAAGGTAAAAATGGTAGATAAAAAACCTTTATCTACCATTTAACTTTAAAAATAACTATACCGTGAGCCTTGTGATGTGTTCGTGTAGTTGAACAAAAAGTAGCTAAGTTAAAATTATTAATTCTCATACATGCAGTGCTCGCAACTTCTTCAAGACAACTCCTGGATTAGACATGAAGAGCCAGGGTGTAAGAGGGGTAAGGGTAAAATAGGGGGTAAGAACGGCGGGTAGATCACAATATGCACTTGAGCATTCCCCACTATGAATACCTATAGATTCCAGAGAGGAATGAGGATTAATTAATTATTAAATAGAGGTTCAATTTATTTGTAATACAAACGGTACTTAAGATTTCAAAGGTTCGACTCATAGATAAACTTTGAAGTTTAAGTTCCGTTTAAAGTTGAACTTGTAAGTTCGTAATTAATTACGGTATCAAGTTCTATCATTATTAAGTCAATTATGACACGACGAAAATATATTTTTTCCCTGTATTTCGTTTTATTGATGACATTTATATTATTGTTATTAAGATATAGCTTTTAAAAGTTAACCTTGTAATGTTATGTATCTATATCTATAAATCTTTATATATACATGTTTTCGTTAATAGCAAATAATTTCTTCTTTATAAAAGTATTGATAAAATGTACCGACTCCAACCCTGTAGGAATGCGTGGGAGGGGGTAGCTATTACACCCCGTAAAGCCACCCTCTCTAATTGATTTACAATTGTCGGTTAAATTTGTTTCCCGACCACCCTGCGCGATCACCGATCGCAAATGCATTTAGGACAGTCGGTTAAACGAGTGCTTTTAACTCTTAAAATTAAAAGCGGAAATTCAAATTATAATAATTCGTTTAATGGAAACCGAAATAATAAATTTGTGCGTAGATATTTCCGAGCTTGTGAGGTGAAAAATATATTTCTAATAACTTCAGTTATTAGATTACAATGTTTGCTATATATTATACTTTACTTTAATACATTAAATCCAGAAAAAAAATTACGAAGGGTTAATTCATTAATTTGGAAACGTATTGCAATATGGCATTTTTTTTAAATGTGTAAGACACAGTTCCATTTTTCAACAATATAAGTAACTATAAGGTGCAGATGAGTTGTTGAATCTGTATGTTCAGCTTCATTGCCAGAGTCGGTCAGTCTGTCAACTCGGCCGAATCGCGGGAAGATATTGAATAAAACATGTAATAAATAAATGTGACCAATGTAACGTGACGACCTAATAGCTAGCTATGTAGGTTTGGCCTACAATCGTTTGTCTGGCATTTAGGTCTGGTCAAACCTTTTTAACATGAAAATTAAGTGCTTGGTACTGTGCACGTTAGCAAAATCATTCATAGTGTGAATGCTGAATTTGGTCGAAATGTTTTTACTTAAATTTATACCTAACAAAAACATTATTTTTCTACATAACTTGTTGAACGTACCACGCTATTTCAAGACACAGAGCTAGTCTGTCTTTCTCATGTTAAACACTAGATAATGTGTTCTATGACAATAGTTACAATGGTTACATAGCGCTCGTCCGCGGCTTCATCCTTTTAGACCATAATATTTGCATATTATTTTTATTTATTACTCGTTGTCTCGTTGTCGTGTTTGGAACCTCGAGTTTCTGGGTTCAATTCCATAATCGGAAAGTTTTTTAGACGCAGCTAAACCCGCGTGTGGTTTTATTTAGAAGAACTTTACTTTTGAGTAAATCTCGCGCTAACACCCCCGCTGCTGCTTAAGCCACGGCATGGTTGTCAATCGTTCCGTTTCTTAAACGTTGTTTTATGATTTAAAAACGTGAATACTACTTATAAAAGAATGAATAACTAACATGTGGAAGTTATTTTTCAGTCTTTGCTGGTTCAAATACTTTGAGCCCAAGAATTTTGTTTTCCGGCAGAGGCACTTGAGAGCCAGTAAGTTATGAAATTACAGGCACATGAGGCCAAACAACTGTATTCCTCAATGACGAAGTGCAGTTCATCACTTGTGACGAGAGGCGGAGGTCACCGTTTAACATCAAGTGGTCACACTAAGTGAGTTCCGTCACTATCCTATAAAAAAACACAGCCCCATGAGTAGTACAAGGCACCAATTCGCATTTAGTCTCTCAGGAAATATATAACGAAGATTCGAAGTTGGTAGTTACAGCATGCTGAAACAGTTGCCAAGTTTAATGTGCATATTTTATATTAACTCTAAAATGTATGAATACAATTTACAAAATTAAATGGCGTTAATGCAAAAATTACAATGTTAGAAGTCTGGATGCATTTTTTGAGTTTAAATATTAAAATATATTAACTTAAAACTATTCTCTCACTCGTTAATAATTTGTTGATATGCCAACAACTCGCGGAAACATACACAAAATATATATAATAAAAAAAACATATTATACGCGTCGAATTTAGAACGTCCTTTTTTCGAGATTTTTTTCTAATTTATTATCTACTCCTTCGATGATATACTTAGTTATTAATTTGAAAGAAACGTTATGATCACAACTATGTCTTTTAAATCGCTTAATTGATTCACGCGTGATAAAGATACCAGTAAAAAATAATGATAATACTCAAAACTTTAAAAACACCGAAAATGTATGCATATAATTTGTGCAATAAAAACAAAAGAGCTATAAATAAAATAGACGCAGTCAATAAATAAATCATGCGAATGATATCACATTTCGACACTCACAAGTATAATAGAGTTATGACAAAAATGGCGAGCCGAGAAATATCACTTGCGAACCCGAGACGCTTGTTAGCGTCTTGCCGCTTTTATTTATGACCAGATTTATTTTATGGCGATTCACGGATATACTAGTACACTAAAAGAATCAAATAGGGGACGGGACAAAACAATAATATCGACGTGTTTACGTTCGATACGGAGTTGGGATGGTTACAGAGGAAAAACTAGGGTCAGTGATTTTAGAAAGCTTTTAGGATAGGGCTAACAATACTTAAAAATCTATTCTGTTCTCATAGTAAGTACTAGGAATAGCTTATTATCGTTTGTCACTCTGATATAACTTTGTGGAGTAATCTTCTTTATTCAATTAGAATTAGGAATTAAATTAAATTAACATGAATGCAACGATTGGACTTAGACTAAGTGAGGAACTAGCTGAGATAAATTCAAATAAAGAACCGTTTCAAACAATGAGTTCCAGAAGCTGGAGATGTCAGTTCACATTCTAGGTTAGACCTATTATCCTTATATTATATTATCGTTATATCATTGTAGGACCACCTTATCATCTCCCATTATTGCGGCCACAGGCTTGCCAACATATAATAACCAAATTAAAGAGGAGCTAAAAACTAGCCCATAATCTACTAATAAATAATGTAAAAATTCGTAGCCCAAATGATATGAAAATTCTTTTATTTTTTCAAAATACGATTAATTTTTAATGCTCGTGCTAAAGATATAATGTAACCCAGCATGTATATTTTAAATTTTTGAAACAACGCAATATATTTTTCTAAGTTATAGAATAAAATTATGTCTGAAATTAAAAAAAAATAAGACTGGCTCTCCAGTATTTAGACTGTTCGTGAAAACGTGCTTTTTGTATTCAATGTGCGCTTTCAATCAATCCCGTTTCAAATATCAAATTTTTATTTTTGCGAATATGACAAATTTCATAAAAATGGAAAGCAAACAAGTCTGAGCGTCGTATTTACAGTGGCAGTGGAATCGGTGAATTCTTATTCTCTTTGGAGTTGCCTAATCTATCGCACGAGGCGGACCTCACGTTTGGGCTCAGCGCTGTTGTTTCTTGATTTTGTATTCTCTGTTTGAACAATTGCTTCTGTACTATAGTAGGGATGGCAAGCATACCAAATGTTTTCTTATATTTCCAAGATATTATTTCTTGCATGCAACTTGATAAACCAAATTTAATAATTCGCCGCAAACTGAAATTGATACATTTTGCTGCTTGAATACAACAATTTAAGCCCAAAGTTAAACAAACATAGAGTTGAATTTAAGAACGCCTTTTCATATTATTACAATACACTGAAACAATTTGTCTCACACTAAAAATTACCCTTGTCAGGGTTCCTTACCCAAAAGGCAAAACAAATCTCAATAACACTCCATCGTATGTCTGTCTGCCTGTCCAAAACAATCATTAAACTATGTATTAATTTGTAATAAGAGGCAAAGTTGTAATACATCTGCCCCCATCATATATTGACCGATATCCATCCTTCCTATTCTGTGTAAGGTATAAAAACAAATACCCTTAAACAATTTCTATCCCATAGTAATTAAACAAATTTAAACGGTTTAAATCGCGTATATTTATCATGATGTTTGTCCCGACATTGCAAACACTTTGCAGTGATCGTGGTCACGGGGTGACTTTCACGGAGTGACTTTCCACAATTTCTATCTCATTGCATTAGAATCAGTTCATTTTCAAAAAAGCATCTCCAAAACATGTGCTCAGGCGTCACATACAGCTCGCTCTAGTGATAACCAAAAGAAAAGTGGTAAAATCTCCCATCTCTGTAATGGGCCTATATGTCAACTCTTATATCACCATAAATAACAAATAACTACCTAATATCAGTGTCAGCAAAGTGTTCACCAGCGAAAAGGGATCGAGAGGATTGGATCTCAGGCCGAGGTAAGTTTAGTACCTATCTACCATTATCACTCCTTCTCCTTCAAATGCAAGCAATCTTGGTATCATACATCTACTTGAACACTGGGAGAGTTCACATGACGCTATAGGCTTATTTTGTGACCTGTCCAGGGCATCGACTATGTAGAGCACCGCACACTGATTCGTAATCTTTCATACTAAGGTATTCGTAGAAAAGCTCTGAATTATAAGAGCCATATTTTCAGACAGGCTTTTGTAGCAATTATGGCCGAGCGGTAATAGCTATGGACTGCCGTCCCGCAGTACCGTGGTTAGATCCCCACCGCTGGCTTGAGCTTTACCGCATGGTGGAAGGGCATTTCGCAAATTCCCGCCTGGCTAGCGACCACCCTCAAGTAGAAAATCTGTCACCAAGCACCTAACGGTGTGTTCCGGCAGCAGTCTTTGAGAGCCAGTAAATTTACAGGCACATGAGACTTAACACCTATGTCTCAATGTGACGGGCGCAGCGCAATTCATGACTTGTGATGAAATGCATCTGTTATAGCAGAGGTTAGTACGCTTAACATCAGGTGGGCCTCGAGCTTGTTCCGTCACTATAACATATGAAAAAAAAGGCTACAGAAGGTTGGAATGAAAAGCGAACATTTTTCATCTTTCATTAAATTTTAGCGCCTTTGTTGTTCCTATTGGTGATTTGCCTTACATGTTCATAGATCTTTGCGATATTATTTTATTCATATTTTTTTTACACACACAAATTCTGATTTTTTATAGCATAAAAATATAGGTAATCTAATTCAAGTAAATAACGTGTTATCTGTTACATCTATATGGTTCACTGCTATAAATCTTCTTTTAAATTCAAAAATATTTAAAACTTAATTATTTCTGTGCCAAAAGTTAGTTATAAAAAGTTAGATTTAGTTAAAAAAATATATTTCTTAAACAACTTTAGACGATTTAAATCGCGTATATTTATCATTATTTTTGTCCCGACGTTGTTTAATTACTATGTGTAATAATCGCGAAAACCTAAGACAACATTAAATATCTTTCTGTTTGAATACCGAGTTATCTATAAAGATTGATCTTTTATTCTTAAACTAAAGTTGATAACTGGTTTAAAAATAGAAAAAATAAATAATGTATGCGTGACCATCAATATTATGCAATTAATAATAATATTAATTAATTCATAATTTCATATTTAAATGAAGATTATTCTTCACAATTTTTCTTTTTTTAGTCTACTTTTTGTAATGGAATAGGTATAGTGCCTAACCTCGACGTTATGCTTGTGACTTGCCTCTAGCAAATTTTGCTAGCCTCTGTTATATTTTCGAGAATATACAAACACGGGTATAATTTTAGGGTATCCGTACCTCATAAGGAACAAACGGAATTACGGAACCCTTATAGAATCACATTGTTGTCCGTCTATCTGTCAAGACCCTCTTTCTCAGGATCGCGTGAAGGATCAAACTGAAATTCATATCAAATACTCAGGTCTACTGTCCCTTAGAGCAGTGACAAAATCTAACTTCTAATCCAACGCTATTAAAAGATACAGGCGTTTATGCCGCAAATTTTCGGCACTCGCAAAGAAATCAAAACGTACAGGGTATTCAGGGATCTTGAAATTTGGCACGAAACAATGTCTTATAGCACAGATAAAGGAAAAATTGCAAAATGCATACATTTTAGTTACATCATATAATAAAATTATTGTTAATCATTTCGAAATGTTATGGATTTCATTTAACAATAAAAAATAACTTTTATACCTACCCCCTTCTATCGCTTACCGTAAGCGAGTCTGACTCGCACTTGGGCGATTTTTTTGTAAATTTTTTGATTCTATTTCAATAGCTAATTTTTAAGGACGATTGAACAATGAACATAGCTACGTCTTCAATCATAATCAAAAATATGTGCTATGTTTTATGAACTGCAGTGTCTCACTTTAAAACGAAAAAGTAATAAGCCGGTATTTAGAATAGTTTAATACAGTTACTTACTTTCAAAAAATATCGCTTTATTTAATGTACATCTTTATAACAAATAAGCCTGAAAAAGTTGCCTTTATGTTGACTGTGATGCCCAATAATGGGCTATAACCACTTTAATAGTCAGCAATTTCTCAAGCAATAGCTACGAAAGGGTCGGGCGATAACCTAAAACGTTATCACCTCTCACTGCAAGCAGTAAATAAATTAAAGCGAATTCGCTGAGAAAGAAAATCCAGACAAATTCCCGTTTAATCCCGGAAAAAGCTTCCAAATCCTGGGCAAATCCAGGTTAGTTGTAAATATCAATTACGCAAATACCCCGGCCTTAGGAGAGCAAACAGTTAAAGCCTGTGTCGATGCATTCACACTCAAGGGGTGAATTTCAAGTGTTTCATTATTTGGAAAATGGATTGTGACCTGTATATTTATACGTATGTTTATTAAATTTGTTCTCGTAGGTGCGTTTGAATGTGTATACGTAGACAAATTCTGTAAACGTTAAGGACAATTTAACATATTAGCAGTACAAAAATGTAAGATAAATACTGCAAAAAAGTCTTTAATAAAACTGACCTGTGATCTGGCCTCAGCATAATTAGGCCCACGAATAGTAACGAGCTAACTCAAAGTAACCAAATAAAAGACGCAGGCAATTGGATAAAATTCCCTTGGGCAATTTTTTTCCTAATAGAGTTGGGACTGGGTAGACTCGAAACTCTCGGTAGCAGAGAACGAAGCCGACTCGTTGTAGATGATTTTAATATTCGTGTCGGCGTCCCCACGGGTCTTGTATCGATCACACCGATGTAATACAACGATTTAGTAGGTCAAATTATTTCGAATAAAATTCTTAGATTTGACTTTAATGTATTGATACATAGGTATTAATATGACATATGATATTTTTTTCATGTTTATGTGATATTTAATAAATTTAATCGAACGCACGACAGCAGGTTCAAATTTATAAAAAATCCTTGAATTATTTTTATGTCCATAAAACCACTTCGTTCCTTTTAATTTTCGTTACATCCATAAAAATAATTCAATTATTTTGATAAATTTTAAACTGCTTTCGTGCGTTTTTTTAAATTTATTAAACATAACATAAACATGCAAAACTATTGTATGTAATATTAATACCTACTAACATTCAGTGTGTAGCTCCAGACAGGGTGAAAATAATACTGAAACAAATAAAATCTACTTATAAGATCTAAAATACAATCACATACAGTAGTCGAATCGTAAAAATAAATTGGCGTACCTGTGACACAATAATTCTGTCTCAAGAGAGCGTTGCGAGGGGCATAATGACATATGGCGACATAAGCATAACCACGGCTTATTGTGCCGTGACGAAGGGCAAAATCACTCTGTGGAAATCCTTAGAGATGTGTAGCGATTTGGGGGTAGCTATATACAAGAAGGTATAGGTAGGTATACCTCAATAAACAGTAAGGACATCGGTGTTAAATAACGTCTTACATTATAAACCTTTTCCGTATAGAGTTCTCTTTAGCATTGTTTCATTTCAGCTTTACGCATTGTTAGGTAAATGTTTCGATTAGTTTAATCTTAAGCTTTACTGCTGTATACTATGGTTTTGGTAATGAGATTAAAATATGGTATATAAAACTGTATGTTAAACATTTACAGGCTATTAAATTGAAATAACTAAATAATAGTTAGAATCCTTACTAACTTCGTTTACGTTGTACCATTTAGGAAAAGGTAATGAAGTGGTCAAAAGTTAGCTTATCAATTCGGTTAAAAATAAGAGTAATGATTGTTTTATTACATTGCGATATAATTGTACATTTTGCATCGGTTAGTAATTTAGATATGTAATCACTTGGTCATTATAATTTATTAGATAACAAGTCAAATATCAGGCCTTAAATTAATGTGGTTTAAAATTGGAAAAAATGTCGCACAAAAGTATAAATAGAAAAATATATCTAAGAAAACTAGGGCTGCCACATATGATTAAACCATAATTGAAAACATTACAAATCAGTCCAACAATGTATAGGATCTGAGTATTATGTCGCCAAGGCAGTATATATCTACTGTCCTTGGAGAAATAACATGTATGAACCAGGACTGCCACCTAAACATAAGGGAAAAATTACTAATCAATCTTAGAACTTACAGTGTATAGAGTAGACTATCTGAGTTAGGGGACACCAAGGCAGACTCATAATGGTTTTGGTGACCCATTTAGCAGAAACCGTTTTAAGTGCTGAGCCAAAATTTAGCTAACCATTGAAAACAGCATAATGCATAAATAAAATTACAGTGAAAGGAAATATATAAATAAATAAGTTTGAACCCGAGAACATCCGGCCCTAGAGCTGGAACATGCTTTGCCAACTGAGCTATCGTGGTAAGTCAGACATAGCTCAAATTTCTATTGTTGAAGCGTCTTTAAGGGACGGAGTGATATTTCAATATTACAAATTTAACCAGCAAAAACACTCACGTTGGGTATATCGAATAGGTCGACCCGGGTTTCGAGCATATCATCAGGGCAAGTGCAGCTGCGTCTGCGAGCTCCCGGCGGGCACAAACCCATGTCGACGTATTCGATCCCCAACGTGAGTGTTTTTGGAGGTTTAATTTATAATATTTAATTATGTGTGAAACTCACGAGACTTTCAGGACGTAGTGATATTTGCAGCCAAACTAAATTAAACTATAAACAAGAGTAATTTTTCAATTAGCTTTAAACTTGTTTACGATGATGCAACCCGATAATTCTTAGCGGGTTCTAATCTCGCTCGTTGTAAAAAAAATCCTTTCGTTTAATTTTGTATAGAATAAAGTAATTTTAAAAATGGCATATGCCGTGGCCTCACTCCATTACCTATTCATGTAACCACAGACTGTTAATGTTATAGCTTCGATGTCGAAAAAACATATTCGTAGTTTATTACTCTTTAGAAATTATAATTTTATACACCATATTAATATTTTGTACTGATTTGGCTTAGGCACTGCGTTTTTTTATGATATTGTGATGGAACAAGCACGAGTACCTATGCCTATAATAGATGCAGTTTGACACAAGCGATGAACTGCACAGCGCCCATCACCTGAGATATAAAGTTGTGAAGTCTCATGTGCCTGTAATTTTACCGGTACCCATGCTCTTCAAACCGGAAGATAGTAATGTGAACATTACTTCGTGGCATAGTGGCAGTACTTCCCCGGACAAATTTGCACATAGAGTTCTGCGGCTACTGAATGCTTGCCTTTGTAAAATAAATGATAAAAAACCGGTCCAGTGCACGAACGGTTCCGTATCATTATCTGTAACCTAATCTTACAAGTTATAGACACTTTTCGCAGTGTCCGATTGAGGTGATTAGGTACAGCGAAAACCTGTTCTATTGTATGGAAGCCCCCTTAATTATTTATTTTGATTAATTATATTTAAAGAGAACATAAAACTAAATATTCTGTGAATAGCTAAAGTGTCTACCTGTCACCGTTATTAGTATCGAGCAAGAAACGGTAAAATATCAAGTTTGTTGTATGGGAGCCCCCTTAAATATATATTTTATTTTATTTTTAGTATTCAATAATATAGCGGCAATAGAAATACATCATCTGTGAAAATTTCAACTGTCTAGCTCACCGTTCTTGTGATATAGCCTGATGACAGACGGACGGACAGCGAAGTCTCAGTAATAGGGTCCCGTTTTAACCCTTTGGGTCGGAACCCTAAAAACGAATTTAGCTTCTGACACTGAAAAATATGAAATAACTTGTTGAAGTGGATACTTTGCTGATTTATGTATTCTGAGCTCACATAACGTTTTTCTTTTTTTAATTTGTTCACCCGTTTCTCTGTTGTACGCAGCGTACAGGATAGATTGTGTCAATCACCCATTGCAATTAACAGGTCATCGAGTTTTTTATTTAATTGAGTTTAACTGAACAACTACTGAACCGATAATGATGATTTGAATGAAATCAATATGAAACTGTATTCAACCCAGGAAAAATATAATCATCAAATGATCCAGTAAAAAAAATGAATTGTGAAACGAAAAAATAAATTTCGCAGAATTGAACGTCTTTGTTTTTATTTGAAGTGCCTAGTTTATGAATAATCTTATACGAAGGGTTACGTTAACCCATCACAGTGTAAGGTGCAAACGGTCCACATACACTAAACAAGATGTTTTCCATCAGGTATGGTAACGATTGCTTTGCTAATTCGATGATTTCAAAACTGATAAATAAATAGAGAATATGAAACTTGACTGTTTATGTGTATTAAGAATCCATACTGATATTATGGAAGTAATCTTCGGAGAAGTCACTTATTGTCTTTGAACTCTATTTCACGGGAATAAAGATGAAACAATAAAAAGAAATAAAAAGAGTAGATGAAAACGGTAGCCCTTTTAGGCTACAGGAGATTTTGTTCAAAATGTATCTTGTTGTCTGGAAGAGATCGCTTTTAGCGATAAGACCGCCCTTTGTACCTTACTATTGTTATTGTTTCTTTGTAATTTCCTGTTCTTTGGTGTCAATAAAGAGTTATCGTATCGTATCGTATCGTATCGTATCTATATATATGTTATAATGCAATCAATTTATAACTATTTTAACTGAGTTTTGTCATTATATTATACGTTTAATAATATTCTACTTCATCGAATAAGACAGTCGTTTTTAATATTTGCAAAATACTGTCACAAACTATTAAGTTTCGATTTCATAAATGTTGATATAGGAAAACTTACAGAACGCATTGAAGGTTGAATGCGTAATAATTTAATAAACAAAAGATAAATTGCAAAGAGATTTAGAAAACAAACATAGGAAAATTTGTGTGTAATTAATTTAGCATAGCAGCCAGTAAGTCATTTATAATAAAAAAATCTAGTGAAATATATATATTATGTATCTATTGTACATACAGTATTTCTTAAAGTTATTGTATCTATTATTTCAAAACATTAAATGAGGTGAATCAAGATTATTAGCGATACTTACAACCACCTCCAGAACATTTTCCCAGTAGAATCTTCGCCGGAATCAACAGGTGATAACAAAGTTACACCCCAAAAGGTCTTTAAACAATTTCCTACTCTAATATCTAACTTACACGGTTCAAAATTTCAGTAACACTCGCAAATCTTTACTAGTATCAACCTGTGGATTACTCTTTAAACAGATCTTAGTTTAATAACCTTTATGTGTATCACAATTACTGTAATTTCAGTCATTAACACAACACTTTTGTCATTGTAACTGAAATACACACATTCACCCCTAAACTATATGTCTAAAATGAGATCAGATATAGTTTATTAAAAGATCATTAATTCTAGCGATTTGTAGAGGCGATAAAAGGACGTGATTAAAAGTGAGTAATTTATCGAGAACGAAGGAACGGTATGACGTCACGGAGGCTGATATCAAACTAGACTGAAATGCGTACCACGCTCGCTCTGTCCTCGCTCGATGAGTCATTCTGCAATTGTCTTCGCTAGGGGTTGAAAAGTTATACTGAAATCCAGTGATTTACTTTCAAGTTAATTTTATTTTATTGTAGTACGTATTGTTGCCATAATTTTAATAATGAAGCTCTATAAATAACTGTAAACGTCCTATTAGTGATAGGAAGTTCTCAAAATTCTGTTGGATAGAAAAATAATTGGTTACTAGCGGGATTCGATCCTATGACTTCAAGGAGTTGAACTCGAATTGGTGCCAACACCAATTCGAGTTCCAAACTAGCTCCCAAGAGCTAGTCGTATACTGAGCTAACAAACAAAACAGAATACTAGTGACTGTATGTAAATGGCACACACGTCAAATATTGCTATATTATTATGATGTAATTTAGCAGAGTGAAAAATATGTGGATACTGGTGAGTGCTAATATAGCTTAGGAATAAATCAATAGAGCCGGAAACTTAGAGTTGCGGGTTCGAATCCTGCTAAAAGAAAAATATTTTTCTACCTAACAGAATTTTAATATTCTCTTTCGGCATGCGTTAATTCTTAAAAAATAAATACTCATACTAATAGTGACTCAATTCAAAAATTAAAAATCTCGTTCAAATTATATATACCTAACAGTAAAACCCCTGTTCAGTGGTTATATCTTAAAGGTTAACTTTATCTATAGGTCGTTATTATAATCAGGTATTTACAGGCTACAAATAAATAAATAAAAAAATAATGTAAGTGATGATTTTTATATGAAAAATATTTTAAATTAGTCATATATTAATACATTTAAATAACGAGTGTTCTTATACTCTTTTAGAAATCTTTACTTATATACCTTAATGTTTATTACATCGTCGAAAAAAGATCGCCTCTACATTTTAAAACTGAACTGAAAGAAAATGTATAATAATCATAGAAACTAAAATTGTAAAAGAGAACAGAATCGCACCCCAGATTGATCCTGTATTCTAGTGACACAACGTTCGTATAGTGCTAGTGCTGCGTGCTAGAGCGAAATGACAACAACATCAGAGTGAGAAAACAAAAGAGAGTTCATTCAACATCAGCTATCTTATTCTACAAAAATTCTCTGCCGATTTGATAATCAATCTCTATCTCTCTTTGTCTAGCTCACACTGATATTGATTCATACGAGAGAGAGGGGAGACGTGAAACAAAATTTATGCTTTCATGAAGTTGCAGAATAATCCGGGCCTTGGAGAGATAATGATCAAAATAGTTACTGTTACTAAGATGAAGTCTACTTTTATCTAGTCTTCTAACTTGTTTTGCTAAATTCTGGGTAAATTTGGTTATATACATTGAATTAATCATCGAGCAACACCAATGTTATAGTTTGCCAAACTATCACCAGTAAATATATTAATTTGAAGAAACTTGATTATGAAATTAATCTGTTAACAAAACTTTTTGAAAATACAGTTTACCTAGATATGGATTATAATAGATATATACCCTCAAATTATGTTTTTACTAAAAATTTGGCTCGAAAATTGCTAAGAGAAATATTACAGGTCAGCTACAGGACAGATTATTTCGAATATAATAAGAAAAGTAATCAAATCATACCTTGCGCTGGGGCTCAGAAATTATTTGTAAATCAAACCACCCAAACAGAAGAATCAACAGGGGTTTGGAAAGCTTCAACGAGTATTTTTTTAGAAAATCTATAGATTTAAATGAGAATAATACCTTCACTGTGATCCATCAGAATATCAAAGGCTTACTCAGCAAACAGGATAGGTTGATGGTTTGTGTTGATGAAATGAGAAATAAGGGCCAAAATATTGATGCAATTTGTATGTCAGAGCATTTTATCAGAGTAAGGCATGAAGTCAATCTCAAAGTGGAGGGATACGAACTAGCAACAGCATTCCAGCGCTCCGAGGAGAGCAGAGGTGGTACGTGTATACTGTTGAGAGATGGTCTGGATTATACAGTGATAGAAATTGGTCTAGAACTATCAATGCCTTATCATATTGAGTGTTGTGCTATCTTCATCGAAAATTTGAAATTAGTAATTATCTGTGTGTATAGAATTCCATCTGGTAAGGTAGATGTATTTCTAGAAAAAATAAATGTATTACTAAATTCTGTTTGTAAGAAAGATAGAAAAAGTATCTTGGAAGGCGACTTCAACATTGATTTCAAAAAGCCAAAAAACAAGACTACAAAGTTGTTATTTACGATACTGCGTAAATTTATTTTAAAGCCTCAAATAAATGATAATAAATGTAGGTGTTATGTGCTTTAGCACATAACATCTACATCAAAGACTTGTCTAGACAATATTATATCAAATAATAAAGGTATTGGAATTGGAATTATCAAGACACACAGCACAGAGCTTCAGTTTTAAAATGAATGATAGTATTTATTTGAAACAATGGTACAAATTTAAAAGGGTTTATTCAGAAGAAAATATTAAAATATTTAAACATGCTATTTCAGGGTTGACCTTCAGTGAAGTTTTTTCTGAACAAAATATGGACACTGCATTTTCGGCGTTCTATGATATATTGATTCTATTTAGTGACTCATGTTTCCCAGTAGTTAAAATAAATAAAAAAATAAGCTCATAACAAAACTGGATTTCCAAAGGTATAAAAATCTCAAGTAAAAAAAAACGGGAAATGTATTTAGGATTACGAAAGCGCCAAACCGAAGAGACTGTTACGCATATAATAAATACTCGAAATTACTAAGAAAGTGTGTTAAACTCTCAAATCAACATTGTAATCACAACTACGTAAAAAAAGCAAAAAATGTTTGTTGAGCTACCTGGTCTGTTAGTAAAGGGACAAAAAATGTCAAACATCCAGTGTATATAACGGAAATTAATAAAGAAAATAAAGTTGAGAGGGACCCAAAACGGATTTCAAATATTTTTAATGATTATTTTATTGATGTTGTAGAGTCAAGCTGTAGTGGCAGGACCTGTTCGAAACCAAACCTGATAAACGCTCTTAGTGTATCTATTTTCTTGGAACCTGTATGTCCCAAGGAGGTCATGAAAATCTTACAAAGATTGAAAAACACGAATGCGGTCGGTTACGATAACATTAGTACATCAGATTTAAAGTGTTGTGCGGGCTATATTTCAGGACCTTTATCTCATATAATTAATCTTTCTTTTGAACAAGGCAAATTTCCAACGCAGTTAAAAACATCACTCGAAAAACCGATTCATAAAAAGGGTGACTAAAATAATGTAGGTAACTATCGACCTATTACTTTGGTTCCAATACTTTCAAAAGAACTGGAAAAAGTTATGTTTACCAGTTTAATAAACTTTTTTGATAAACACAACATATTGAAGGAAGAACAAAATGGTTTTCGACGGAATAAATCGACAACATTAGCTGCTTAAAATCTAATGAAAATAGTCGCTGAGTCATTAAATGCCATAACACCGGTCTGTGCCGTTTTTATGGACTTATCTAAGGCATTCAATTTTGTCTCACACGAAATTCTTCTGAATAAATTATATTCTTACGGAGTTCCAGGGAATGCACAAAAATGGATACAATCATACCTGACAAATAGAGTCCAATGCACAGTAGTCAAAAGTAGGTGTACGAAAACAAATACGGCATTAGAACATAGGTCAGACTTTAGAATAAATCTACATGGCGTTCCTCAAAGAAGTTTTATAGGACCATTGCTCTTTACTATATATTAATGATTTGCCAAATGCTTTAGACGAAAAAATTATATTATTATAATAAATTAAAAAATTATATAGTGTGGCCATTGTACAAGGCAAAAATATATTGGACTTTGAAAATAATGTAAATTTAACAATTGATAAACTTCGAAAATGGATGCAATTGAATATTTTAGTGTTGAATTTTGAAAAAACTAAATACATGCAATTCTTTAGTCATCAAAAACCCGTGACTTTTCTCAATATAATTTATGATGGGAAGAATGTTAAACAGGTTAAAACAATATTATTTCTGGTAATATCAGTTACTCAGCATATGAATTGGAAAGAACATTGTGAAAAATTAACAGTTAAATTAAATAGATATATTTATGCTTTGCGGAGAATAGTAAATATGTCATCATTAGAAGCCGGGAAAACAGGGTATCATGGCTATGTGCAGTCCAATCTTCGCTATGGTATTATTTTATGGGGAAACTCAAGCAAGGTAGAGTCAGTATTTATTGTTCAAAAAAAGTGCATAAGAGCTCCGTGCAATACTAACGACCAAACTGTGTCATGTCGTCCACTATTTAAAGAACTGAAAATACTACCACTTTGTTCGTTATATATTTATTTGTGAAAAAACACATGGGCTACTTTAAAGAAATGCCAGAGACTCACAGTGAACGACTAAGAGAACGAGTCAAGCATAAACTATTACCCCTAAGTTTAGACTATTAAGCAACATGGGCATGGGAAGCATTTTCAGCATGTCTGTGAGAGTGTATAACAACCTTCCTACAGAGATAACCCAGCTACCTTTACCAAAATTAAAAGAACAGTTGTTTTCGTGGCTTTTGTGGAAATGTTTTTACGA
Source organism: Plagodis pulveraria (assembly GCA_963890685.1). NCBI lineage: Eukaryota > Metazoa > Arthropoda > Insecta > Lepidoptera > Geometridae > Plagodis > Plagodis pulveraria. The sequence continues at coordinate 15,632,512 of OY982958.1, read as the reverse complement.
TTTAAAAGATTTTTTTATGATTATGTAATGAAATATAATACCAATAATACTTTGACATCTCATAATATACAATTTTTGAAATAATGTACTTAATTTTAGTTTACATAATTGACTTATTATTTTGTGACAATTATTTAAAGGTTTAAACGTTAACATAATAAATGAAATTAACAAGAATATTTTCGGAATAATTAAAACATAGAATTCTATTAATGCATGTGGATTTTGATATTTAATTCTATAAATAATTAAGCTGAACACTCGTAAGAGTAAATTGTACTCGGAAACTCATTTATGTATTACATCTAATGTACCTGCTATTATGACAGCAATAAATGGTTTAAATGGTTTCATTAGAAACTAAGCAAATTTTTCTATTTGCTTTAAATTGTAAACTTATTTTTTTCGAAGGCTTTAAGCAAAAATTATAAAGTCAGTACTATCGGATTGCGTCACCGTAAACAAGTTAAAAGCTAATTGAAAAGTTAGCCTAGTTTGTAGTTCGTATTGATTAATTTGAGCTATGACTTAGTCACCACGATAGCCCCCTTGGAAGAGAATGTCTTGGCTCTGGTCTGGTGGCTGCAGGAATGAGTTCCACTCGTGCTTCAAATTTTCCCGTTCGTTGTAATTTTGTACCTATGTTTTATCATTTCTATACATAATAATTGCAACTTTGAGTTTGAATTCTATAAGACCAAGTTGGGGTAAGAGTATTAAGAATATTAAGAGTTTGCTAGTTTTATCAGTTTTCCACAATTGAAGTCAGAACTTTAGTATGTCTAAATTATCTATGTAACAACTAGAAAACCATTAGCAAGAGAACTGGATAAGAAACTCAGAGTTAGCTTTTAGTACCTACAATAGTATAAAATAAATATTTAATCGTGTTAATCATCTAAAGGTTCTGATTTGGGAGAGAAACCAAAGCTCAACTTTAGGAATAGTACAGATAGCCTACTGTTAATTTAAATAACATCCACAAATGCTAACAAATATTAACAAAGAGCGTTCGTTTTGACACGTCGTGAGCGAAAATTGCGGAACGTATTCGTACACTGTTTGGAGAATTTTAGAAACAGCTACAGATAATATAGCGACATGCATACTCAAGTTTGAATAGAGGTATTTTGTGGTCGTTTCATGAAAACTGCTAGTTTGAAAATGACAACTTCATAATATTCGGAGAATTTACTTCTAACCTTAATTGCCTTCATTTTGCCTTAATGCCTGCTTAGCGAATAAGCTTCAGTAGGTGAAACGAGAGAAAAAAAATTACCCCCCCCCCCCCCCCCCTATCTGTCCTGATTATCTGTCGTTCGATTTAGAGTAAAATACAAATGACCAATCATAGTATTTTTACCAAAGAACTGCTTCGCGAACGCTTTGACACGAATGCCAATTTTGAAAATGCTACACACGCTATTGTCTCAAATCGAACAAACTACTTGTAAGCCACCTTTCGTAGGTATATCATTAAAGAATGCAAACTTCCCATTGCACTATCAAAAATTCTACCTACGACTTTTAATAAATAAGAACAGTTTTTTTTAGAAAATATAAGTTCTCGCAATGAAAGTGGTCATGGGCTTCCAAACTAAAAAGTCGTGCGAATGCTCCAGATTCACAGACAATGCCCCAATTTATATCCAACTCACTTACAGAGTCAAGCGAGAAAGTAGTTAGAATAGGAAGGATGCAGTAATATGTCTGTCTTATTACTTTAGATGAAACGCTTAACAAGAAACTATCGTAGTAGGTACATTAAGTCAAATTTACTGTGTAAACTTTAGAAAAAGGTACATCACTAGTTATATATGTGATGGTATAATAACATTTTTGTCGATGAATAAAGAACAAAATATCTTACTTAACAGCTTAGTCCACTTCTTTTGGAAAACTTCTTATGTTGTTTTTGTATATGTTGTTTACAATATTTATAATGATGCCCTGCTCTTCATCAACATGAAAAAAAAGTGCGTCCCGAATCCAATTAGGTAACACTAAGGTATTCGATCAAAAGGATAGATCTCCTTGACTTTTCTACGTAAACAATCAAGTAAAACATATTTGTTTTATGCATATGTACACTTAAAAAGACGGCCCGTTAAATAAAGCTAAAAGACTAATATTTTCTAAAAAAAATACACATTTATTACTCAGAAAAAAGCAAAATCGTTTCAGTAATTTATAGATTACACAACAACATTTAGCAACAAAGCAAGCAACGGACTGTATAACCGAAACTTCTACACACGGGAGAGTGGGGTAAAAAGTCCCGTCGTACAAAGCCAATTACATTAAAACATTCGGCGCGGGACAAAGGGCGAGAGAACAATGGAGACTGGAAGGCACCCGCGATATGTCTTTCAATGCTTTTAACTTTCCACTGATGGCGCTGCGAGGGAAAAATGGTGACGTCCCGCGACAAATGCCCGTGAAATAGAGCTGTGCTAGTGTTTTATCGATAATAAGAAAAATATTCTTTATAAGAAAGTATAAAGAATATTTTTCTTACTACCGTAATAAAAACTAAATACTTCTTTTTCATATTACATTGGCTCGTTATTAGTAGAAAAACTGATCATATTTATAGTAATATTTCTTAATGCAACGTTTAGTTTCATTCACATGTATATAAGAAGGCGGAAATGCATGTTACTCGCTTTTAGGTCCCATTTTATATGAGGTAAGTGAATGCCTTATTCTCTTTTTTTAACCGAGCAAAGCCTCTGTGGTAAGTTAGGATCCTGAGCAATCGCATATAATGTTTGTTGGAGTATAAGTTTTGAACACTTTATCTGAAATTTACGAAATTTTATACAAAAGTAGCTACTACCTGTATTAAGTACCTAACCTTATAATAGATTAAATTTCTAAGTTTTTTTTTTTAAATACTACGAACTATGTACAACGCTACAGCTACTACGATAAAAGCACTAAGAAAACCTACATATATCAGTCTAGTCATTGCAGACTCACAGGCAGTCAAAATGCAAATTTTTATTTAATTTCTATGTCGATCTATAAAAAATATTTTTTTTTTAATTTATACCGCATAGTTTTTTTTAATAAGTGTTAATAATTTTTAGTACAATGCGAGATTACAGTTCACGAAAATCTACCAATTGTTTAACACTTAATTGCCACTAAAGTGTTGAAAGTTCAGTCTACTCGTGTATTAGATTTGTATTCAAAAACACTGATCAATTGTGTGGGCCTATAATTATTTTGATATTAAATAAAGTAAACCAAAAACGTAAATTATTAGCTTCTTTGGATTTTAACCTCTCTTTCTCAATATTTACTACTAAAATTATCAGGACTTGATGTATTGGTGTAGCTGTCGATTTAAAATATTAATACTTTAAAAGTTGCATCACTATTATGGAAGTGAGACGTAACCAATGGGGTATCACGGCTTGGTTGCACCGCAAACTCATTTTATAAATCGTTCGTCCGCCCGCCCGGAACCACGCGTTAACCCACCCTCCCCTTTTATAAAGTAACTCCAAAAATACATTAAAAGGTTTCGCGTTGAAAGTAGTTTTTTGTGATTTTTATTCGACATTGCTGAAACGACGTTAAATGTATGAGTAATAACTCATGCCGTTGATATATAGACAAAAGATTTAGAACACGTAACCGCTCGAGTCATCGCTAAATCTACCTCGACATTACACTGTTTGTTGCCACCCCAGAATATCTTATGCTTCTTCTTTATTTCTATTTCAATTGCGAAGCAGCGACGGCTCAGTGGCATTGGCTATGGACTGCCGCGCAGCAGGTCCATGGTTCGAATCCCGCCGCGGGCTTGAGCTTCGTCGCATGGTGGAAGGGTATTTTACGAAGCTGGCTAGGGGCCACCCTCCAGTAGAAAATCTGTCGCCAAGCACCTAACAGTGTGTCTCTGAATCTGAATCACTGCAAAATGTTTGAAACATCGGGGCAATAATAATGATAAATATACGCGATATAAACCGTTTAAATTTGTTTCATTACTATGTGAAATAATCGCAAAAACCTAAGACAACAATACTTTCCTATGTATAACAGACCGTAAAGTGAAAAGTGTTGTCTTTGGCTATATAGCCAGCCGAATTCCAGACGCCAATCATCCTTGAAAATACTCTTATTAGCAGTATAGCAGCTACATTTCGGATACTGAGCTATGCTTCCTAAGTCCAGCATCGCTTTACAGACATCAACGTGAGTAGTGAGTTGCTGCCCATTCAGCGCATATTTTGTTACAGCTTATACGCACACCATTCACCACTATCTCACCGGATGGTAATTGAAGCTGCGGTCGAAGATGTTGTACAAGTTAAAGCTAAACTAAAATTTAAACTAACTTAACCTAGACTTCAGATCACTGCAGGAGCACACCGTTAGGTGCTTGGCGACTGCTTTCTACTTGCAAAGTAGTAGCTAGCTAGGTGAGCATTCATAAAATGCCCTTCCATCATGCAAAAACACAATCAACATTTAACTTTTTCTGAGTCACTTTTTGCGATCATCTAAGTCTATCCCTAGTGATCCATATAATTATGATTATTATACCAAATACCCACAGGAATAAAATATATTGCTTCTATCTATGAAAAATACTCCTGAACTTCTACAATCTCCTCTCTCTCCAAAAACAAAATTAGGTACCGATCGTCTAGTACACTTTCAAAATAAAAACGCTTCAACAATGTTGTTGAAACAAAAGCAATATTATCCGGACAGTCAGAGTGAGGAGCCAAGTAAATATATCAAATTAAAGGTCCCCCAGTAAAGTATCACATTATTCTTTTACAAAAACGAGCGTCCTCTTTCGTTTAATAGATGGTATCTGGCCAAAGATCTTAAGTAAATCAAATCGGCCCATGAATGGCGAATGAAGCCGCGCTTTTCACAGGGTTTTCTCAGATGGCTATCACAATAGCCAGGGATCAGAGGAACTTATCTCTGAGGAGGCAAAAATGTTTCTTAATGCTTATTTAAGTTGCTCCTATTTGATGGTATCAGGATCTAGGGTTGAGCCACGTTTTCTTTTGATAGAACTATTTTCGGTTTAAGCCACGACTGTACACGTATGTAATTTGTATATTTATAGTTAGATTCGTGACATGAAAATGAGATTTGATGAGATAGAGATGAGATAAGCTATACATAAACTTAAAAACTTCCTAAGTCTTTAACAACGAATGTCGTTATATATTTAAAATAGTCTAGACAAAACGGTGGTAGTAAAATCCACTTTATTGTCGACACTATACATTATAATAAAAGCTGTTAGCAGCTTTTAACTCATATTTTAATACTCAGCTAAAAGCTTACAACTTTTTAAAAGTATCAGTTATTGAAAGAACCGTATAAAACTTAAAGGCTCCAGATTAAAAAGATGTTATAAAATAAAACATGAATAACTTGATTCGTAATAAACCAAAATAAATTAATTCATTTCGCTGGTGAACGAGACCATTAATTCAGACATAAAAGCTTGCGTTAACCACCCTTGAAGAACAAATTGTTCGTCACAATTTATCATTGTATAAAAAAATACTTTACAATGCGTTCGCATTAACATTTTTATGGTACCTAAACAGAACTCGGAAGCGATATAAAAACGTATGAAAGTGCGGTGTGTGCTACAAATCTGTTAGAGCGGGAAGATCCCCTTTTCAGTAGACGAGATGCAGGGCTTTGAAAACAACAATAACCCTCTAAGAAGAGTGTGCTTTACTTTAAACGTATGCTGTATCTTGCCATTTAGGTATATTCTGGGTACTTAATCTGCAGAGCTATGAAAGATCAAAATGACTAAATATGTGTGTGGTTTGGTACACACATAAGTAAGACGTAAAAAGCCAGAAACAAATTATAAATAGCTTTTAAATCTTATTCCTCGTATTTGATAATCACTTTGACCCTCAACAAAAAGTTTCAATTAAGTAACATTGCAAACAAAAGGAATCGCATACAAATGCAAAACCAACAACATTAAAATACAGAACGTGATTAAACAGTTGAATTTGCATAAATCGCGTTCAGCGTCGCCTCGTCCTTTTTATTAACTCTATACGGGGCCCTCTCTGTATAAAAGCCACGCTATTTTCATGTTTCGCGAGTACAAATGGGAATCCATTTAAATACTAAGGCAACGTTTCAATACGATCTCGATGTAAAGTGTTTACTGCTTCGTGATTTGTGTCTGCCGCAAGGAATAACTTATTCATAAAGGATTGTCGCTGTATCAGCCGAAAATGTTAGCAATTTGGTGAAATAGGTCTATTAAAAATGTGTCTACGAGTTTTTTATTTTTATTTAAACCTGTCTTATTTGGAGCATACGTAGTTATTCGTATTTTTTTCGGTATTTTATTAATCTCTTATCTGAGATATTGTTAACGATATAAATTGTACGGAACAACCAAAAAATTACAGTTTTTTTTTTATATCTTATAGGTTAGCCTTTGACCACTATCTCACCTGATGGTAAGTGATGATGTGGTCGAAGATGTTGTTCAGGCTAACCTAGAAGTACTGGCTCTCAAGGACAGCTGCCGGAACACACCGTTAGGTGCTTGGCGACAGATTTTCCACTTGAGGGTGGTAGCTAGCCAGGCGGGCATTCGCAAAATGCCCTACCACCATGCAAACACACACAGTCAAAAGAACTTGTTTTTAACCGATTACAAACAAAGGTGGAGCTCCTTAAGTCGATTCTATTTTTACACGACTGCCCAGAAAAGGAGTAATATATTCAGGGATCATGTGTGTATGTATGTTTGTGAGTTTATTTATTCCACCACAATATCAAAACGGCTTAACCGATTTTAATGTATAAGGTATCGTTCGATTTAGTTAAAGAACGAGAGCAAAAATTAGAGTTATGAGTCATGTTAGCTCAATTGGTTAGAGCATAACCTGGCTAAAGGAGTGGATGGACGGGGGTTGGTATCCCGCACATGACTATAATTTTTCCTCACTTAAATTTGTTACTTTGTATCGTAATTCACCAAGCAGGCGTTATTGCAAACATAACAATATTAAAACTGGCGGATATAAGACGCCATATTGTAAGGGTATATTTTTATATATAAAAATATTACTTGTTTTTTGTTTATGTTACCTCATTTATTGAGTGTACCGATTTAGATGTTTTTTAATGATTCGTTTTGATGATTCTGTTAACAACATATGGACGGACGTACAGACAGACCGAGGGTCTCTTTAATAGATCACCATTTTGCATTTTAGGTACGAAACCCTAAATAAGGCACAGACTTGTTACAATAAAACTTATTAAGTACCGAAGTATCAACTGCATCTACTTCGATTTAAATTGCTTCTTAGAACTTCGCAATATACAGTAAGCTCTTTGTAACTTTGTGAGCCTTTTGCGCGCACATCTAGGCTTCTCTTTTAGGTTGCTTCGCTTTGGCGTCGGTTCCTTTGAACGCGTAAGGGTTTGGAGCCCAGAGTTGTATCGATACACTTATTTGTTTGTCGATGATCGAGTTGGGGAGATGTAATTTAGGGGTTTCAATGTCATATGCGATTTGTGAGATTGGTATGCTCCACGTTTGAAATTTTGGTAGGGGTGGAGTGTGTACCTATTGTGATTTTGCAGGCAATAAATGTTTTGTATCAGACGTTTAGATGATAAAATGTACCTGCAGTTCAAATGACCAAGACCTTTCATTTATTTTATAAGTTAAATTGAATTTCAGTATAAAACATTATAGATTTTATGCAATGTTATAAGAAAAAAAAGATTACAGAAGACAAATAGAAAGGTTTTTTTAAGAATGGACAGAAGGTAATCTTATGTCGTTAAAACAACGCGAAGTCAAGCATGTTGCCCGCCTAGTGTTAAGTGGTAACATCCGCCTTTAATTTTAATTTCACTAAGTCTATCAATCACCCTCAGACATAGGGTTGGTAAGTCTCATGTGTCACTCTTCAAACTGGAATATATGCGAACATAGCTGCTTGGCAGTAGAAACAGGAGTAGGTATGGTGGCCGTGCTTCCCCGGACGAACTAGTTCACAAAGAGTTCTACTGCTAAAACTCTGTCAGGTATTATTTGCTGGATGCGTTTCCATGTTCGCAACTAAGACAGTGGCTTAGGATCCTGCCATTAAAACACAATAAAAATGAAAGTTGAAAATATGTACAGAGAAAAATATAATTAGAGCTCTTCCGTCACACCAAAGTGTTATGTCTCTTTTGTCGGAAAACTTTTACTTCGTGAACAAAGATCTAATATTTCAGAATCCCAACGCCTACGTCAATTAACATCAACATCTACCACTATGGAAACATGAGTCAGTAACTAAACTATATGTAAAGTACCTGTTCAAGTCTGCAATTGGTATTTTAGCTGTGTATTTCTGTAATAACTGGTACTTTACAAATTGAACTCTACCTGTACCTTTTTATTAAATGCAGCGGGAGAATTTCTCACGTTAATCAAATAGTCGTAGATGCCATTGATGACTTTGACGTTAACTTTGAGATATCAATAACCAAGATCAGTTTGTATACTAAAATGGAACATGAATCTTATTTATAGTATATCAAATAAAATAAAAACATTATTTCCATAGCACGGTCGTCACAAATTTTTTTTTCTTCCAATCTAATTTATTGCTCTTCATCCCAATATCGTCATCTCTGATTCTAGTAGCACATACCCTACTTCACGTGGTCTACCCATACTATATTTGGTCGTCTTCTGCCCCACCTACAATTAGTCTTCTCTTTATATGTTGTTCATCCCACCTCATCACGCTTCACCACGCCCATACCACGCTAGCTTCAACTTTATTTGTCTCTTGTGCCACTTTTACGCTCCTTCTCAAACACATATTCCTTATCTTGTCCATAGTTACACCACAGTGACAACTTCACATCTTACAATTCGCTTCTCTGCCATATGCAAGCGTGGTTTCTGTTGTATTTTTTCCCCTTAAGTGTGTATATTATGTGATACCGTGTTAATAGCCTCTCGCCATTTCATACATCCTGCATATATCTTGTACACGACCTGGTCAATGTGTAATAGATGACATAAAACTTTGTTACTCTGAGTTACTGGCTCTCCCTTTGCTCACTATCATCATCATCACCATCATCAGCCGTAAGACTTCCACTGTTGAACAAACGCCTCCTCCATAGTGCGCCACAAAGAACGGCTATTAGCCGCTTGTAACCATTAGCTACCCGCGACTTTCACAATGTCGTCAGTCCACCCCGTGCAACTAGTGTTGCTCAATATAATAATGTAATTTTCCTGAATTCAGCGCGTTCATTAAAAAGCGGTAATAAGCCTCGGGTGCATAATAAGCAAAGAATCAATTTTACTGTATAGAATCAAAAAAGGAGAGTCATTTCAAACGAAAAACAAAACTTTGATAAAAATAAGAACGGAGAGTAAGCAAGCTTTGTTTCTGTTCACTAAGTATAGAAAAAGTTATCCGACTTTCCTCTGTGAGTTGTCTCCGAGATTGCATTTTAGATAATGGATCCGTAATCATGGTGGTGATTTATCACGTCGTATCTCGCCTTCACTGTCCATTAGGCAATCGCGGGTGCAGCCAAAGGGTTGGTTGCCTTACCCTGTCAACGGCTGTCACCCTACCACTAAACCTCATACCTATGGTTAGAGCAACGATTGACTATGCAGGAAATCCACACTGCGCTTTAATCTTTTATGCTAGAAGAAAATTATATATAATTGAACGGCACTCGTAGTCTTTTTACGAACAAATATTTATTTGAAAGATTTGTATTAAAATTGCTGTGTGTAACAGCTTGCCATTGATGTGTTTTTTATAATGTAAAAGCAACAAATCAATTAAAATTACACTACTAATATAGAAGTTTAAAAATCACATATGTCAACGTTCATATATGTGTAGTATAATAATATAATCTATTCATTTTCTCAGTATATAAATTAAAATTCTGTTAAGATTCCTCGTTCAGTTCTTCTGCAATGCGCTTCTGAAGCCGCAAGCCGTTTAGTAAAAGTAATAATAAAAAGTATGCAAGTGAATAGAAATAGTTGATCAACAAAGTGCTGCCTCGTTCACTGTCCATTGAACAATTCCACGCCAGCAACCCTTTGTCGAAACCACCCCATGTGCTAAGTTTCGCATAGTGGTTGGTGAGACTTGCTACCACAGGGGATGTGTTGAACAGACGTCATAAAGTAAGTGAAGCCTGCCATGTACACATTACATTTATGTTTGTGCAGTTACCTCTATCGTGATAAGACTTGTAACACTTTTTATGACAAAGCTTTCATTTTACGTACATGGGTATGTATTTACTGTATTTTTTTTCACTTATAACACGGATGTAAATGACAATTTTCTGCTCATGTGTAACAAATTTCAACTAACAAATGTTAGTGTAAATAAATATTTTGTATCACAAGCAGTACTGTCTACTATCAACCGGATTGTCCAATACAGAACACAGCCTCCCCCATTAAGGGGGGTGGGTCATAAGCCCCACGCTTGGCAGGCGTCTTGGGAATTGCAGTTTAAGATGCCCACCTGTTTCTTTCTTACAACACCTACAGGTAGCAATGGGGGGTACGGGGGTAACATTCGGTGACGGTGATGTAGGTATGGGGTAAGAGTAAATGGTAGTTGCTCTAATATAAAATGAACCGCAATAGCTAATACTTAAATCACAGAAATATTATAAAAAACATCTACTTATCGCACTTAACAAACAAGAAGCAATCCCAAAGTAATAAAAAATCAGGAGTAGTACATTAATGAAATCTAAAAACAATTTTATTTTTTTTATGCCTGATAGGTTTAGCCTTTGACCACTATCTCACCTGATGGTAAGTGATGATGTGGTCGAAGATGTTGTTCAGGCTAACCTAGAAATACTGGCTCTCAAGGACAGCTGCCGGAACAAACCGTTAGGTGCTTGGCGACAGACTTTTTACTTGAGGGTGGTAGCTAGCCAGGCGGGCATTCGCAAAATGCCCTACCACCATGCTATAACGACTGCCATCCTAAGACGACAACCGGGACCGACGGCTTAACGTGCCCTCCGAAGCACGGAAACGCTCAGTAGTAATGTCACTAGCGGTCACCCATCCAACTCCTGACCGCGCGCGACGTTGCTTAACTTTGCTGATCGGTTGAGAACAGCTAAGTAAACTTCGCTGCGAGCGCTACAAACTATGTTTACTAGTGTTACTATGTTTTTGATGTTCACTGAAATATGTCTGTATAAAATTTTCAGTTTAAGTTTATTTCAAATAAAAGACGTCAAGTATATCAACTTATACTATATTATATTTTACAAGTAAACACCGTTGCTGTGACATCAAACAGCTAAGGCTGCCCGTAACCAAGTTAGGGGCACAACAATTGACATGCATTAAAGGTATTTCCGGCGAAGTCGGGAACGCAGTTACCGCCCGGAAATTCAATCGAGTTTCCCAACGTCTCCCGTATTAAGGGACACTTGCGATAAATTGCTAATAGAGCCATCGGTAGAGGCACAGAATCAGCATATTTGCATACAATTGCAATGGTTTTAATTGGATTTATAAAAAATGTTATGGTGGCTCCTCATGTTTTAAAAGGTAGAATATCACCAAATTATATATAGATATGTAACAGATTTTCTAAATTTAAGCTTTTAGATAACAGGCTGTACTCAAGCGGGTACTAAAAGAGCACGGGTCGAGGGTATTGAAATAGGTTTGGGCATATCTACCGCCCTGCCCTATATCAGGTCAGTTCACGGTTATTTAACTCGTTAAAATATCTAATGAGCACAAAAACGTTACTGAGATGGTTCGCATTGTTTAAATTTTTAGTTTATGTTTGATTATTGTCTCAGATCTAATAATAACAAGTCAACAAGGAGAAGATAATAATAAGTAGCAACTGTATTGACCCAGTAGCAATGACTATCTACTGCCATGCAAGAAGTACTCCAATGGGTTGAACCCGGCCGCCAGCTTGAGCTTCACGCATAGTGGTAGGGCATTTGGTGAGGCGGTCGCCTAGAGAACTACCACACTTCTAAACAATGATGGCCGAGCGGTAATAGCAATAGACTGCCGTGCTGCAGGTCCCTGGTTCGATCCCAACCGCTAGCTTGAGCTTCAGCGCATGGTGGAAGGGCATTTTGCGATTGCCCGCCTGCATAGCGACCACCCTACAGTAGAAAATCTATCGCAAAGCACCTAACGGTGTGTTCCGGCAGCAGTCCTTGAGAGCCAGTACTTCTAGGTTAACCTGAACAACAACATCTTCGACCACATCATCACTTACCATCAAGTGATATAGTGGTGGTAAAAAAAAAAAAACAATCCATGAGAACCAGCGAGATTACAGGCACATGAGACTTAACAACTTTGTCTCAAAGTGACGGGTGCAATGCAATTCGCCACTTGTGATGAAATGCATCTGTTATAGGCTCCTGTGGGCCTCGAGCTTCTATTTTTTTTTTCTGCTAGATTTTCCTGCTTTTGTACCTGACTTCGTAATGCACGAGGTTTGTACATCAACTTTATATATTTATTCAATTTAATAACTATTAAATTGATAACGCCTGTTACGGGATTTTTTTTGTAGTTTAGGGACCGTCAGGTTTTAAGGGTTATTTATGAAACCATGTGCATTAGTGTTCAAAAACTTTACAGACAATGCAACCGTTAATATTTTATATTCGAGAATATCATAACAGTGTAAAATTGTTTCCAAACTTAGCTACATAAAGCGCCATGAAACTGCTTAAATTTTCTTCTTTTAAATTTTTAATGTCTCGCTTAAGATGTGAGTATCATCCTCAATATATAATGCAATAAAAAAAATAGTGTACGATGTTTTAGCACGGTTTACCTTTTGAGATGAACAACAAGGCTTATGTAGAGATTCAAGACAAGAAAGTCCTAAGCATTCCTTCACTCTCTCAAACCCTTGTTGTTTGGCAACCGCTCTGTATTCTAAATATCGATGAAAGAGCGCGAAATTGCACGCTAGCGATGCTTACAAGCACTCGAGAGACTCGAGACGTGACGGAAGCTGCGCCATGATCGCCCTGATCAATAAGTCTTGCGAACTCAAATATTTGCACACGCCGAACATTAGAGTGGAAGCGCGCACAAAACGGCGAATGTGTCTATCCACCTATACGATATAGAGCAATGAATAATGTCAGAGCATCCAATTAAGTTTATCTGTTTTTTATCACCATTTATTCAATTTCAGAACTTAGGTACGGTAAAAAAGTTACCTAGGATAATAGGTTGTTGACATTTTACCAAATTTCTACCATGCATATGGTGGAAATAGTTGTTATAGTATTATAACCGTAAATACTGTAAAATTACGTTTATATGTTAGGCAAGTTGAAAAAAAGGCAGATGCTTTTTTAATTTCAATTTTAACTGCATGCATTCTAGAGAATACTCTCCCGAATGATTAACTACCTATCGTCGATTGTGAGATTGGTATGTGTTTAAAATTTATAGAAGGATATTTAATTTTACTTCATACGTCAACTTCTTTATAAAATACGATAGCCACAGCTACCTTTTTTTAAACAGCCTTAAAAGTTATTCGTTTACGAGAATTACAGAAAACTAATCACAGCCAACTTATGTATAATGTACCATTCGCTGAAACGTACAAATGGCATATAGTATTACTGTCCAATAGACAATCTGGTAGCCGTCTGAGAACATAATACCTATAGCATCTTTATTTATTGCCCCTAGATTAGAAGCTTAGAAGATTTAGGACCTGTTTCAGAATGTTCGAGTAAGTTCCGGTTATACTACCCAGAACATATTTAATAAATAAAACACTATCTATTCGTTTCACAGTCATCGATTAAGCCTATCCATCGGTTAAAGCTTGAAATGCGCTGCATGTTAACTGTCATTTTTATCAATCAGTTATTTTATGTTCTGGGTAGTATAACCGGAACTAACTCGAACATTCTGAAACAGGCCCTTCCATCTCAAAAAATATCGTATCCTTTGAGCGGGTAGGCCAGTGTATACAATAATTTACTGAATCTTTGTGTCACTAGTTTGTTAACTATGACGTCGAAAACGGTTGCGCCTGTAATGAAAAATGGCTATATCAACGCTTAGATACAGGATTTTCGAAAAAGGAATTTACATCTATCGTACTCTCACTATATCATCGATCGTTCAATAAGGCATAAAATCGTAAATAATATAAACGCAGATTCTTTACAACGAGAAATTTAACGTAGTGATGACTTGCCAGAGATAGTAATGTTGTTAAGAAATAAAATTTCACTATCCGGAACTAATGGAGTAAATAATGTCTTTATTCGTAGATCCGGAATAATATATATTAAGTAACTTGCTGATGATCATTCATTAGCAAGTTACTTAATATAGATAAACATTGACATAAAAACCTATACTAAGTACTTGTACAAAAAGTAATAAACTCTCTCGAGTGTCTACTCTATTGAGTTCCACCACATACTGTATTATGAACTCGCAACCGGAATTGAGTGGCGCCATGAAGTCTGTTCTCTGCGACGCGCCAGCGCCAGACATCAATCTCGGACTTAATGGCCACACACAGGCCTTTGGGGTGGCCGGGGAAATAAAATTTCATTGTCATCAAGATATCTTAGCAATAAAATTATTAGGATGAAATTATTGGATTTATTGACATCGGATTCATTTGTTTTAAGTAATTAGTTTAACGGTGCTTAGATATCATAAAGACATTTAAATTATTACAAACAGTCGCCTCTAATAAGTGAGTTTATTTTTTTAAACGACGATGTGATTCTTAAACATTACATTTAGGAATTCAGAAAGTTATCGCTATAATGTAGCTACTCTAATGCAAAAGCACAGATTGTGGCGAAAGTTCGAGTATTTGCAATATCCCTTTTTCTATTCAGACGCGGATGTTCTTCTATGCAGACAATGTCTGATAGTTTGCCCGACGGCCACCATACCCATGATGTTTGAAAATTAATTAGTAAGAGTGCATCAGCTACCGTTTTTGAGGGTCAATATGGAAAGCCATATAGCCAGGAGACGTAGGTTCGATTTAAGCTAGAGGAAATCATTTGCATTCTATAAAATTATAATAAAATATACTCGTATATGATTAAGGTATCGGATATAGCTAAGGAGCTGTGTTAAATTTTGCAGAAACTACCAATGTGTATTTTTCTCCAGAATCATAATCAAGCATAATAAAACATACACCGATTCCTTCACCTTCATTAATACTATTTTTAACAAGCACCTACATAACAATACTAGTCTCAGTAAAACATAACCTTTTTCTTTCTCCGTACCCATCGAATACTGCACTGCTACATTCCATTCAAATCACCCCACTAATTAAAATCCTGATTAGTTTCGTCGCAATGCCACGTCACAAATAATTAATCCGCCCAAAGTCAGTCTGTTAATTTGAATATAATACCCGGTACTGGTACCGGTATATATGCTAGTATACGGTATCGGTTGTAATTTCAGAGTGTCCTTTGAAGTAGGATTAAAAACGGCGGCCAGTTGCGCCCTCTACAGTTCCGCAACAAAGTGTGGGCTAAATTAAATCCCTGTCCTCTCACAGGAGACTTATTATGAGAATTTTGCTCCTGTAATGAGGTTCAGATGCGAACTGAATGATATTGGGTACGAGTATATTGATGACAATATTACATTTCTTCATATAATTATATTTATTGCTTATAGGGTAGTCTTTGACCACAATGTAATAGTCATGGGTACGATCTGACAAAGCCATTCACTGTAGCAGCCCCGAGTTTAGAACTGTACCTGTTCTAATGGTGGCCAGTGTAGATGGCCATAGACTAGCTCACTATTACATGTAACCAAAACATGACAAGCACAAAGACAATGTGTTAATGAGTGTATAAAATTAAATACATCTGCCTATGCGGAATACAGACATGGGGATATATTAGGTTGTCTTAATTATTGCTTCTCAATTTATATTTTCTGATGTTTTTAATACAGTTATTAATCCGTTTAATATTGTACAAGTAATTATTTACAAATACAAACAAAAAATCAATTTATTATATCACAACTTTACACAAATCTATAAATTAATAATTTAGAAAAACATTAAAATATAGATACACAAATATATACAGTGACAATTCTGCCTCATGATATTTTGATATATTTTTTTATATTATTCCCCCTATATAATACAGATAATAGACACATTAACCCCCTATTATCTATCATTTCCACAAAGTAATGCCTGAATCTATTCATTATATTAAAATTTTCTGGTTTACCTATAATTACTCCATCAATCAAAATAGGGTTAAAGTATGAAATTGGCGTTTTATTGTAATAGGTACTTCGAATTGACATAGAACCTACATGATTTGAGATTTTTGAGTGAAACTTTTTCACATGGTACGTATAACGGTTATATGGTTCTTCTTTTAAAAAATTACGAGTTCCGACGCGGAACTAACGCGGCAAAAATAGCTCGCAATAATAATGTTGCGTCTGGAGAGGGTCTGCTAATGAACGCACCGTGCGATTTTGGTTTAAACACTTTCGTCATGGAAACTTTGATTTGAAGAACGAGCCACGTGGATTACCGCCCACACAGGTAGGTAAATAACAATGAATTGAAAGATATGGTGGAAGATGATCCGAACCAAACTACCCAGGAATTAGAGTCATGGTTTAATGTTACCTTACCAACAATATTGGCTCAATTGTTGACGTCAAATCAATAAAATAAAAAATATGAAAAATGCGATGCCACATGATTTGACTGATTTGTAGAAAGATTCGCATGTTTCAGTACA
This sequence comes from Plagodis pulveraria, assembly GCA_963890685.1. Classification (NCBI taxonomy): domain Eukaryota; kingdom Metazoa; phylum Arthropoda; class Insecta; order Lepidoptera; family Geometridae; genus Plagodis; species Plagodis pulveraria. The sequence goes on along the minus strand of OY982958.1, from coordinate 15,615,667 downwards.
AATAGGAAATTTCATGCTTTAACCCCCTAATATAAATGTCAAGTAAATTTATATAAAACGTTATTATTTAATTCTTCTGTAAACACAGAGGAATTTATTTTATGAGGACGCAGTTTATAAAGTAAGTGCTGTTATTTAGGTCACAAGAAATGTATTTTTGCACTGAAACTTATTTCTATGAGGGCTACTTTTTATATAGTTTCTCTTTGCTGTCAGCTTCGAGAATTGACCTAGTTTGTCTTTGTAAGGAGGCTGTGTCCTTAATATTTTCTTTATATACGAAATAGAAATATTATGTGTATTAATAACAGTATTTATAAAAATGAATGCTGAGCTTAGTTTTCGTATAGTGCGGCCATTTTAATACTATTTTTAAAATGAATTCATAGCATAGCGCTTTCCATACAAAAACAGGTTCGTCATATTTGAAAAACCAAGTGTTCAAACACACTTACGTTTTGTATGCATGTCCTTGAGCCTTATATCTATGCTCCTTTTTTGTTTACCAGTTTTATTTTTGTTTTGTAATTAAAATGATTTGGAATAAATGTTTTGCATAGGAATTTTTAATTTTATATTGAGAGATAAAATATATTATAATAAAACGAAAACCAAGGCATCCCTTCAGGTAATAAGCATTTGCCAAATGCCCTACCGCCATGCTATAGGGACATGCAATCCTAATACAACAACCAAGAATGACGGCTTAACGTGGGTCCCGCCGTCAATCACGAAGTACGGAACCGCTTAGTAGTAAATCCTACTAGCGGTCACACCATCCAAGTAATGACCACTGCCTCGTACGTTGCTTACTCTAGTTGATCGTTAAAAATGACTATGCAAACTCCTCTACGAGTGCTTCAAAAACAGTACAGACTATTACCAAAATGTCTTTGTTAGAAAAACCCTATCAATTATCTGACCTGGGAATCGAACCCAGGACCTCGAGATCCAAAGCGGCACACACCAACTAGGAAGTATTAAAAATTTATATATATCTTAGTAAGCATTTAAACTTAGCTGTGTAAATTTATTATTTTTCAGATCGTTGCTATATTCCAAATCATAAACAAAACAGAACCGATATAGAGAAACAGTCATCCACCTAACTTGAGCAGATTCCATTCAAAGACAGCTAATTAAATAACATTTCGAGGCAAATAAACATAAATATGATTTGCAAAAGTGGCAGTTTGGTGGATTTATTCTCGTCGGCCCCTTGGCGCCTGACAACGGCGCCGCACAGTCCCGACGGGCAGACTTGTCGGCGTCGGGGATCTATCGATCTCTCTGAGATGACGACAACAACAGCCTTCAGGGATCGAACAATGCTATATCTGTGATCTGAAGATAAGTTGAAAGGCCATGCTTACATCTACTTACCCAACGTCAATATCTAAATGCTTATCCGTTTTTATATAACAAGATTTTCTTACTGTCCCAATGTTAGTTTACATGCGTTAATTCTAGAGATTTGGATAAGTTTAGATAAAGTAGTTAAGTAAGGCAGTAAAACAAAACATTCTAAACTGGATACAAGAAATAAGTTCAAGTTTTAATATTGTTAGGTTTGCAATAACGCCTGCTATGCGGATTACATTACAAAATCACAAATATACGATAGGAAAAATTTAAGTCATGTGCGGGATTCCAACCCGCGTCCATCCACCCCTTGAGCCGGGATATGCTCTAACCAATTGAGCAAACATGACATGACGTCATAACTCAAATCTTTCCTATTATATATATAGGAAAAATTGAAGTCATGTGACTAAAATTTTTCCTATCGTATATTTGTGATTTTGTAATGTAATCCGCATTGCAGGCGTTATTGCAAACCTGACAATATTAAAATTATAAGGTTGCGTCATCATTTACAAGTATAAAACCAATTGCAAAATTATTGGTCTTGTTTGTAGTACAACGCAAGTGGTACTATAGATGTCACTCCATCCCAATACGATTGTTAAAGAAAGGAAAGGTTTGAGTTATAAAGTCATGTCATGTTAGCTCAATTGGTTAGAGCATATCCCGGCTCAAGGGGTGGATGGACCCGGGTTCGAATCCCGCACACGACTTAAATTTTTCATATCGTATATTTGTGATTTTGTAAAGTTCAAGTTTATTTCATAGCGGCTCGCCTCGACTTCGCAAGGGTATTTAAAAAAAATTAATCTGTGCTATAGCCCACATTTATCAGGAATAATGTAGGATACTAATGGTGAAACAATTTTTCAAATCCGTCCTCGTACGTTAGTAGAACTAACTGGCCGGAAAAAGATTATCATACAATTTTTTATTTTATTTTTATGTTTGATAGTTTGATAGTTAGCCTTTGACCTCTATCTCACTTGATGGAGAGTGATGATGTGGTTGAAGATGTTGTTCAGGCAAACCTAGAACTACTGGCTCTCAAGGACAGCTGCCGGAACACACCGTTAGGTGCTTACGACAGATTTTCTACTTTAAGGTGGTAGCTAGCCTGGCGAGCATTCGTAAAATGCCCTACCATCATGCTATAACGACTGCCATTCTTAGACGACAACTGGGACAGACTGCTTAACGTGCCTTCCGAAGCACGGAGGCTCTTAGTATTAATGTCACTAGCGGTCACCCATCCAACTCATGACCGCGGCGGACGTTACTTAACTTTGCTGATCGGTTAATGACAGCTAAGCAAACTCCGCTACGAGCGCTTCAATTCGAACCGTAATTTGCCTCCAGCAACGCTTTCTGCACCAATCGATCTCAGGATGTGCCGCCAACAATGCTTTTTAGGTCAAGATTCTTGGCACAGTTTTGAAATTTAGGGTAACCTAAATGTTTTCATGAACTGCCTACTTTTTCATAAATTTGGCGACATTCTCACTCTTGACGGATGTCACATAATTAACACATTTAAAATGTCTTATAAAATGAGATGAAGTAGCCTCTAGAAATATTAATTAAAATGTAATATAAGAAATATTAATATGGATAGTATACAAATAGTCAAAGTATTAAAAGCCCCAACACCCCTATCCCGTCTAATTGGCCGTCTCAATCCACAGTGGAACCACAAAAGGCTCTGCTCATTAAAATTTCATCCAACAGCCTTGGGCAAATGTTTTAACAAGCTGTAATGCAACACTAACCGTCAAACGTTGCTGAAATTTGACAGTAGACAGTTTATCAATATCAACTTCAGATCAGGAAACAAGGGAGACAGGTGATGGAGGCAAGGCACGTGAGAACGAATCTGGCCTAAACCAGGCTTGTTTGTTAGAAAACCATTGTGCGCTTAGTAAAAATCAACAATCGAATTATTTCTTCCGATGACGCAATGGATCAGTGTTTTAATAGTTGTATCTGTGTGTGTAACTAATGACCGTAGCTTCAGGCTGAAGCGCAACCCTTTTTTTGGATGTGTACGATTAGTTAGTGTATTAGTTTGCAGCAGAAATCTTGGTGTGCGTGGGAAAATATGGGTGTGTGTGCCATACTTATTGTTATTATTTAGGCGAGAGTGAAATGGGTGGAAGAGACGCGGTGACACTTTTAGGTTAACAAACACGGAATGAAGGCTAATCTCTCTATTTCTCTGATCTATGATATCAACAATACCACTAATGGGTAGAACATAATTATTATATAGATTTTACATCTTGATGTTTTGAAACCAATCCTTATACCTATTTTCTGAACAGATATAAGTTAAAAAAAAACGAAAAAGGGCTACTTTTTTTATTCCTAATTTTATTTTAATCATGAAATATATTTCAAAGTAGTGTTAGCGACACACTTTCTCCTCACGCTAAGCCGGTGCTTTTTATAATCATAGAATGGATGGAAAGATATGGTGTTTTTTTTTCTGGTTGTTTTTATCGGACTCTTATGATCTGGAAAATGCTGTAAACCTTACTAATAATTATACAATAACATATTATTTAGTTAATGATTTTGAAGTCAAGTATTCTCAAACTCCTCAGTTTCTGGTTCAATAATATTGAACTGTTCTATATCCTGTTTAATGACGTAAAAAAATAAATCGCACTCGGTCTCTCTAGCTAAAATGTAAATTACTTACCATATTATTTGTTTAATTAAGTCATTCTGTAGCGCCCACCAGGGTCCACTTTGTTACCTCACAATATTTTTTTTATTATTAAGATCTATGTTTTGTACATTGTGGAAACAGAATTAAATAAATATGAATATGAATATGAATGTTTTATACTTACTTATAATAATATTTTTACACTATACTATGTATGAAAATTAAATAATTTTTGAATATTGCGATATGAATATAAAATCATGTGCATCGTAGATAATTCTAACAAAAGAAATTGACAATATGCGGATGCTAGGAGGTCAAATTTATAACGGTTATTCCATTTGGGGTTTCTGTGGATCTCGAACGAAACATTGCGATGCAATTTATTTATTTTAATATGAGTCACAACGGTCACAATCGATTATAGAATTACAATATTACAATAATATTTATAAAATAGAACAGTAAAACTTACAAGACGCACAATTCATAACATACCTATCAAAAAAACGCAAACTTTCCACCATAAACAATCCCTAAACGGATTGCAGTCAGGGTGTGTGTCTAGACGTAATTATCCTATTTTGGTGATTTTTGTTAAGTTGCAGTAGCTAAAAATAGACAGGTGTATTGGAAAAATTACCATCAACCTCTTAGAGTTGACTTCAGTTAGTCTTAAAAAACTTTACTAACAGATATCAACTCTAAGAGGCAGTTAGCATTTTTGTATTCACTGTTTCATCAATTTCATATATATTTTTTTTTAATATGGATCATTCTTCTGATTCTTATATATTTTATAGTGGCTTTATTCATATTAAACTTTTATATGTTGTACTTAGAAGTTATATTTTTTTTAATGATTCAATGAGCTATTACTTTATTATAGGTACGATCACTCAAAGAAAGACAATAAAAAAATTACTTATCCTTAAGCAAAAATAGATCTTCCAAATTTAATCTTTTGTTCAATGTTTAATAATATACTTTCCAACAAAAGTATTACTTCAGTATTATGTTTGTTACAACTTTGAAAACTCATCATATTACGCCTAAAATTTTTTGCATGGTGGTAGGGCATTTTGCGAATGCCCGCCTGGCTAGCTACCACCATCAAGTAGAAAATCTGTCGCCAAGCACCTAACGGTGTGTTCCGGCAGCTGTCCTTGAGAGCCAGTACTTCTAGGTTAGCCTGAACAACATCTTCGACCACATCATCACTTACCATCAGGTGAGATAGTGGTAAAAGGCTAACCTATAGGGCATAAAAAAAAAAAAAAAAAAAAACCGGTATCCTAAAAATAACACGTATTTCTTTATGGAATATGTATGTATAAACTTTTATTGTATTAACATTTGAATATTTCTACGGGTTATGGTGGTTAATGCCGACTTTAGTCAGTTTGCCGTTAATTTCCCGTAAGGCCGACTTTATTTTTTAACTGTCTTACAAATTGCTGACTTTTTGATTGTTTTTCTAATAAATTACTCTTTATTGACACATTACACATTTTCATAGTTGTACTATTGTTATATATATATTATTATACCTATGTCTCTTAGCTTAAATTTCTTAATATTTTGTTTATGATTAAAATAAAGGTTTTGTGGATAAAATAGTAGCCACCATTCGGCCGTTCTTATAAACAGCGTAAGTATCGATATTTATTATATGTCTTTATAAAATGTTACGACATTCATTACTGTACTAGATTTGCAGGTTTTGTGGATAAAATAGTAGCCACCATTTGGCCGTTCTAAAAACAGAGAAATAGGAAATTGTTTTTAAAATATATTTTTTTTAAAATAAAGTAATGCGGGTAACGGCATCTATCAAAAACAATTTAATTCAGAATATCATCAAGTCAAGTGCAAAATAAAACAAAGCGGCAGAGCAATTAATTTGGGGTCCGTTGTGCTCCCAGCGATGGTCCAATCGCGTAATTGTCGGAGACAATATTCAAATGGCGGAAACAATTAGCCTGAGTGCTACGTACGCACTTATTACAGAAGTCTGGGGCTTGGTGTGAAAATGTGGTAGGCTAAATTGCTATGATTCTCGTTGCTTGTTAGTGGTATAATGGAGGAAAAGTTTTCGTTTTTCATCGGGGAATGACGCAAAATCTTTAACTTTTGTAATTAACGAGACACAATTATTTTTCGAAAGTGCTAGAAACGTGAGTCTTACTGAATAAATCCTGAAAATCATTTACATATTTTTGTATTCCATATATGATTTGATGAAATCGCATAGTGTGTACATTCTGTGTACTACCTGAGAGCAAAGTCATGCTTAATAGCTATATATCAAAATATAATACTTCTTAAATATCGATAGATCAAACACGATCAAATAAATACACGGTTAAAATTTGAAATGAAATTGACCTGATTTTCACACATATTTAAATATTATAAATTAAACCGGCAAAAATCGATCCTCAACGTGAGTGTTTCTGCCGGTTTAATTTGTAATATATACATATACACGGTAAATATCCCGTTTTTCATAATATATATAACTTCCATAGACAAACTATGTTCTTCTCGATATTTTAGTAACACTGATTTAAATCGTTTTAAACTTGATACTCACCTACTATACTATGGAGCTCACAAAATTATTGTAAAGGTTGCAAAAATAATACTATAAAACAAAAAAAAATATTATTGCAAACAATTAATTACCGTTTACAGTTGGCAACGTTCCCATAACAGACAAGTTCTATTGTGCAATATAAATATCCAAAATTTTGATCATGGTTTTATTTTGTCACGGGTTTGATGTCTGCATAGCTATGGTAAATGTATTTTATCTCATAATTAGCAGACAGTATAAGGAAGTCTATAAATGTTAAGGATAATAGCCGAGCCCCTCTCGGCTCTAAATCTCTTTGTGTGCTGCGATAACGGTACAAAGCCTGCTAATGTCTTTTAAGGACTTAGCGATTTAAACGGACTAAATAATGAACCGGCTACCCTTCCGCTAGTCGTCGCTACGCAATTTATCAGCTTAGAGCATGGGGTAGATACGAGTCGATATTTTTGAGTTGTTATTATTTTATTCAATATCATTCTACATATTTTGTTGATAATATGTTTGGCATAAAACATTTAAATTTTATTCGTAACTTTTTTACTGCGTGACTTAATAGACATTATCAGATATACATAAGCTGTGAGTGTGGTAAAAAATAATGAAGTTACTGTAGATTGTTATTGCATAGATTAACCTGACACTTGGTAACTTCATAAAAAAAGCTGTGAGTACACTTATTGTAAATAAATCAAATTAATATTTTAAGTAAATAAAACTATTTACAGTAATTAATTAATTACATGATAAGGAAATTTTACAGCCGGGGATCTATTTTCAAGCTTAAACCATTGTCATCTAAACCAAACTACCAAATTCTAATACAATACCTAAATCAAACAATAATATTGTAGTGTAACCTAGTGTAACACAGGAAATGTATTGTTTGTTATACAAGTAATAGCAAGAAATATATTTTATGGCATATTCATTAGAAAAGCCAAACCTAGCATTTTACATGCGTCTAATTTGTATATTGATAATATATCTATTATACAAGATAAGAGAGTAATTCAATCAGGACTTGATTCAATCAGTCCATAATTCCAAATCACTGACCGAGTTAGAATTTTATACAATCGATACGGTCTCGGTAAATTCGTTTCCAAATCGAGTGGATCCGCAAATAATGCGATTATTTCAGCGGGTGGGACGCAGTCGACTGCTCAGCGCTGATAACAAACAGACATCATCCGGATTTGTGTCGTCTTGCGAACACACAGGGAATCATTTTGGTATGTTTTTTTATATTTTGTTTTTCGTTTGCTCTATTAAGTGTTCAGATATAGAACAATTATTATACCAAACAAAGTTATGGTATAAATCAATGCATAAAAGTGTTCTTTAACACTGTTGCTACGAGTATCAGTCATGAACTGGTCAAGGTTGTTCTTATGTTTGTAACTATTTCAGTTAGCAAATAATTAATGATTATATTCGCTATTACTGATGATGTTTGTAGAGGTTGAACTGGATGTGAAATCTTAAATTTCAACATTTGCATCTATAATATAGTAGAACAAACTGTATCATTTTCATACTTTCTTTATGGAGAAGCAAGCACGGAAGAGTTGCATTGTAATAATAAGAAAATACAAAGCTATCTTCAGGTTGAGTACAATTAGGTTTGGCTATATGATATGGCTTGCTAAAATGTATTTGTATGATCCAAATTTCATCTCTTCGTTACTTTGTTCTCAACGTTTTGGAATCGCAAAAATAAATCCTATATATTATTTATTTCTTTGTACGGTTTACGATTGGTTACCCTCCAATGGTTCCTTTATCGGGATATGCGCGCTGACGCAAAATGATCCGCTTGTCATATCGTACCACCGGAAATAACATTGTTCGTCATACTTTGTATTTCTTATATCTTTCAACATTTTAATTTAATTCAAAAATGTAAGTATAAATAAAAACGATCGATCCTGTATACATAACACAGAAGAGGAAAAAAATAAATATGAAACCCTAATGATATTATCGTTCCCTTGACGATATACTGCCAAAATTATGTCAATGTGACCATTGTGAGGTATAAGTAAAAATAATTCAATGTTACTAACTGAAGTTAGTGAATCGAATAAGAATTAGAAGGTATACTCAGGTCATTCAGTTTGTGGATTCTGATGAAAAAGACCAGATATATTAGACTTATGATAATTTTAGTATACATATTTTTGCATCGCTGGAATTATTGTAAGAAGCAATTGGAGCAGTCTGCTTCTCCAATGGCTTCGTGGAACGCATTCACCGCCGATTCAGGGCTCATGACTAAAACGTGTGCTTCTAATTTTGTCTTTAATTTTAGGAAAAAAAAGAAGTTGCAAGGCATGAGGTGTGGGTTGTATGGCGGATGCGCCATCCGTTCTACATATGAAGCCTTCAAATACGCTTCCGTTACCTTAGCGGAAGGTGAGTATGCCTTATCGTGTTGAAGGACGGCATTGCTTCGAGGATGCTTTTCACGAACTTTTCCTAAGACTCCTGGCAAGCAAGTGTTGATATTCCAATCTGCGGTCACTGTCTTTTGGCCTTCAAGCGATGTTGTTGAGTAATGTCCTGGTTTGCCAAAAAACAAGCAATAATTTTCTTCCCAATGCTTCGAATTTTCTTAGCTTTCGTCGTTAAATCTTCAAAAGGAAAGACTCATTCTGCCTTTTGGAGTTTTCTTTCCGATTCAAAGCATTTCAACCAGGTTTCGTCACAGATGCACATGCAAAATGTTTAGCACTTAGCTTATTCCAATAACTAATACAGTACAAATTTACTGACAATTATTTTTTGGCAGTTTCGATGGAGATGGAGGGGTTGTCTTTTGTAACCTCAGTAGCCGGCCGTCCTTCTAGTACATCGTCATGGAGATGATCACGTTCACGTATAAAACATGTTGCATGATCACATATCTCTCAAATTAAAAACGTGTTGCATGTTTCTAGAGAGTTCATTTAAGAATTCCGTACCTGTTTTTTTTTTATTGTTAGTGGCCAGTTCCAGAAACATTCAGTATGTCCCACGTAGGAATATAAAAGTTAATCAAGTGTACTGCAACTTATCATTATTTAATGTTTACTCTATAGATAAATAAGAGAAGTGGACAGGGTAAGCGATATCCGAATTTAGAATGTCATATAAGGAATAATAATTTTGAAGCGGTGATGGCTAAGTGGCATTGGCTATGGACTGCCGTGCAGCAGGTCCATGGTTTGAATCCCACTGCGGGCTTTGAGCTTCAACGCATGGTGCAAGGGCATTTTGCGAATGCCCGCCTGGCTAGCGACCACCCTCAAGTAGAAAATCTGTCGCCAAGCACTTAACCGTGTGTTCCAACAGCAGTCCTTAAGAGCCAGTAAAATTACAGGCACATGAGACCTAACAACTGTACGTCTCATTGTGACGGGCACAGTGCAATTCGACGTTGACGAAATGCATCTGTTATAGGCAGAGGAAACGGAAAAAATATGTTATAAAATGCTATTAATATATATAACAATTTGTCAAAACACTATTAATATATAACAAAAATGAGATTTAAGCATTTCACTGTACAGTTTGAAATTGGTTTCTCTTTGATGAATTGTTACAAATTTACAACAAAAAGAAAAAATTGAGCCACGAGTGGGATCAAATTTTTATTTCGTTTTAATTGTGTAAGCCTATTCGATGCAGACGTTAATGGATTAATTAAAAAGTTTGAATCATTTATTGATTTGAAATGATACTACAAACTATATTAGTAAAGGATCAAGACAGAAGAAAAATATCCGTGATTTATATTTCATTTCTACTGCTACACTATTTTCCGGCTGTCAATACAATTCACCGATCGTCCTGCGGCTTTCGCTTATCGTAACCCTAGTTCAAGATTCAGCGAATTGTATCAGTTTATTTTTTAGTGAAAAATAATCTCAGCTTTTGATTGATCTATTTTTTTACTAGTAAACATGTCAATTGGTAATTTCATAAAGTTATGAAGGGATTAAGAATAAAGGAAGTGTATGTTCTTATTCATTATCGTTCGATAAATGTATTAATAGGTTTAATAAACGTTATTAGAACTGAACAAAAGAAAATGTTTTGCGCAGATAAAATGATGTTTGATAGCACTTTTATAAAGTTATGCAGCGATCACGAATAAGAGAGTTAGTCTGTAAAGTTATTAAATTACCAAAAACATGTACTTCTATCTAGAGCAAACAGGACTATATTTGTGCCCATATTTTGATACGTATCATCAAGCTTTTCTATCCCCAAAGAGACATACACAGGTGTTTAAAATAAAAAAAATGGAATCCGCAAACTTGCAAACCTAAGATATCACCGATAACAATAAGATACAATCACAAAATTACAAATAAATGAGAGGAAAAATTTTAAGTCATGTGCGGGATTCGCACCCGCGCCCCTCGCTGTGTTTGTAGTGTAATCCGCATAGCGGGCATTATTGTAATATAACAATATAAACATTATAAGGTTGCGTCATCATTTACAAATATAAAAACAATTGCAAAAGTGGTCTTGTTTGTAGTAAAACGTAAGTTGAACTATAGAAGTCGCTCCATCCCAACACGATGGTTAAAGAACGATAAGAAAAATTTGAGTTATGACTCATTGTCATGTTAGCTCAATTGTTTAGAACATACCATGGCTAAAGGGGTGGATGGACGCGGGTTAGTATCCCGCACATGACCTAAACATTTTTCCTCTCGTAATTTTGTAATGTTTATATAGCTTATAGTCTAGCCTTTGACCACTTATTCACCTGATGGTAAGTGATGATGTGGTCGAAGATGTTGTTCAGGCTAGCCTAGAATTACTGGATCTCACGGACAGCTGCCGGAACACACCGTTAGGTGCTTGGCGACAGATTTTCTACTTGAGGGTGGTAGCTTACCAGGCGGGCATTCGCAAAATGCCCTACCACCATTGCTGTAACGACTGCCATCGTAAGATAGCAACCGGGACCGACGGCTTAACGTGCCCTCCGAAGCACGGAAGCGCTCTATAGTAATGCCACTAGCGGTCACCCTTCCAACTCCTGACCGCGGCGAACGTTGTTTAACTTAGCTGATCGATTAAGAACGGCTAAACAAACTTCGCTACGAGCGCTTCATAGGGTTATCCGCATTGCATGTATTATTGCAAACATATTAGAATATAAAAAAATACAATTAATCAAGAAGTGTTCAGTTATCGTTGTTCGAGTGACATAACACGTTGCTTTAAAATCTCAAAGATTCCTTGCCCAGGTCAACCAGTTCTTAAGTTTTTTTTAATAAAGAAAGTTTAGTAGCAGTACATCATATAGAAGTGTAGATAGTTTTTGAAGCGCTCGTAGCGAAGTTTACTTAGCTGTTCCCAACCGATCAGCAAAGTTAAGCAACGTCGCGCGCGGTCAGGAGTTGGATGGGTGACCGCTAGTGACATTACTACTGAGCGTTTCCGTGCTTCGGAGGGCACGTTAAGCCGTCGGTCCCGGTTGTTGTCTTAGGATGGCAGTCGTTATAGCATGGTGGTAGGGCGTTTTGCGAATGCCCGCCTGGCTAGCTACCACCCTCAAGTAGAAAAACTGTCGCCAAGCACCTAACGGTGTGTTCCGGCAGCTGTCCTTGAGAGCCAGTACTTCTAGGTTAGCCTAAACAACATCTTCGACCACATCATCACTTACCATCAGGTGAGATAGTGGTCAAAGGCTAACCTATCATGCATAAAAAAAAAAAAAAAAGGATGTTGATAAATGATCCTCTATTTCATTGGCCTAGAATATATCAGACGAAACGATAGAGTTCAGACACCTCTGTCTACCAATTGGTATCGATGCGTGTCAAATATTTTTTTAATACTTTTGTTATTCCCAACGTACAATAATATTTTTTTGGTTTTGATGAAATGTTCTATGATTTTAATATTTGCGCAACGCTTAATTAATGCAAAAGTGGGTTAGTCTTTCTATACATACTATTTTAAATGAACTCAGCATAGAGCTAATTCAAAGCCGTACAACGAACACTATTTTATACCGTAGAATGAAGTCTAGGGCGGATTGCAAAAAGATGGTATTACGCAATGAGGTGCTATAATCAGCATCTGTGGAACGTAATTCAACCGAATATTAGCAGAGCTTCGCAGCTTTAACAGAGCCTAGTATAATAAACTGGATAAATATTTCGGGCCATTTGAAAACCTACGCCTCATTATCTGCAAACTGGCGTTTTACGAGGAATTCCTGACGATTTATCCGTCTCCAGGAGACACACAACCTACACATAGTGTAATTATTCCCAACGAAATCAAGCCAGGTAATTGTTGCTTCGGTTGATGTATGTCAAGATCCCGCCAAGTTTGTGAGCTTCGTTAAGAGTAATCAAATTAAAACATACTAAAACCTTCAGTACATAAACTCAAACTCTGCATTACGTAAGCCAAACGAGCACTTATTACAAACACAAATTTTCATAGCATCATACCTAGCTGTAATTTGATATTCACAGGGATACGGCTACACAGTGCGCGAAACGGTGCGTGATATACCTTGGAAATAACTGATCAGTTTTATAATCAAATAACGGTTGCTTTAGAAAATTAAAGTTTCAATCTGTCTAACTATTTGGAATTAACAATCCTATAAAATGACACGCACTGACACAAAATCACAACCCCTTTCTTGATGGCGAAGTTAGGGGCTAATAACAACTTAATTTGTGACACAAAATAATCATACTATGTAACATTACCATCATGCCAATACCTGCCCGGGTGTTGCCATCGGCACTCAACATTTATAATATTTACACTCTCCATATCATTTTACATACATTTGCCTCGTACACTTCAAATAACACTTCATTTAAGTATCAAAGTACTGATTAATACTATTGAATTACTTTTTGTGTTACCCATATAAAACCATTCTACAATAGGGCACGGAAAAGGTGTATTTCAATACTAACATGTTTTTTTTTAGATATGACTTTTCTAGAATGAGATACTTAAAAGGAGATATTATATCGGTTATAACACTTACTTGAAAAGTAGAGGTTTGTTAGCAAACAGCCCTGAGGCTTTCTCCTTCGCGGCGTTGAGCCCCTGCATCGTGACGTTCTGTTACACATTAAACTAGACGACACCACATCTAAAACAAATTAAAATTGCTTTAACTTATCATTATATAGACTTAAACAAAAAAAAACGGGGTTATATGTATTGAAGCACTATGAAGTTACGTAATCACGCCACAAATACTGTTTTCCAATCAATGATTATGTAAGAACTGTTAAAGTATGTGATCTATTTAGATAAAAGTATACAATATACATAGGTATAGCATATACACCTTTATATATATGCATTCATATCTATGCATAAGTAGCTACATATATATAGGTATACATGTAAAAGCACACGCAGTAACTACAATTTTGAAACACTACTAATCAAAGGAACGTTTCGTGCACCTAAAAGAAAAAACCCAAAAGAAATATTACAAAAAAGCAATTTTAACTCACTTTTTACAGATCCCAGCGAGGCAGGAGCGGTGCGTCTGTGGAACGTAGCACCCCGCACCGCTACGCCGTAGCGCCCCGCTAGCCTCTACGGCGTAGAGCTACGGCTGCGCGTAGAACCGCCGTCCATTGGCCCCAGCCGTTGCTGATGTAGTTAATCCTCCACCAATCACAGCCACCGCTGTAAAGGGGCGTAGCTTTTCAGTTTTCAGAAAATTTTCAGAAGTATCCAAAATATGTAGAGTTGGTAGCAACCCCACCGATGTTTCCACATGAAATAGCCGGGGGACAGACAAAGGAAAACCTTACATGCAGGCATGTTTTACTGAGTTGTACAGCATTAGTTTTTATGTCACTCATATGCGACGTTAGTAATTTTAACGTTAGCCTTAATTTTATACTGAAGCTTGTAAACAAAACATATCATGTGGCCACAATGGCCGTGAATTATTATAATATGTACGATTCAACCATGTCATATGCTAAAATTACTCCTATCATCTAACCGTATGATTCCCGGCTTAAGAGTATGTTCCAAATAAGAGGCTAAGGAAAATAATGCCCTAAAAGAGCAACACGCCATTAAGGTGCTGCTGTTCATCGTGCTCACAACAGATCGCTATACAAACATCTATACGAACTTAACAATATCGAGTACGGTTACAGCATTATGAGCATTTAAACAGGTTTTGGTCCATCCAAAGGGAAAAATATTTCTAAGCAATATTTAGTTAACATTCTATACAAAATATCTGAAAACGAGGATTTATTTCATTCTGTTTTCTGGCTAGAAACCCTTGCCATACTGGTGGACAAACTGCCAGTACAAAATATAATACAAACACAAATATTTGCCCTTTAGTAATGCATACATTACACCGCGGCAGAAATACCTTTCGACCCATTTTTATGAGTTTATGTATGTACCCTCTTTTCAGACCTGATATCTCAATAATTCCCCGACCTAGTTTTATTTTTATTGCTCTACGGGCTAACTTTTGGCCACACTCACCACTATCTCACCTTTTTTAATGTGATTGTGACGGAGCAAGCACGAGATCCATCTGATGTTAAATAGTATCCACTGACTACAACAGATGCATTTCGTCACAAGTGACTGCACTGCACTCTTCATCCTGAGACATACTCGTTGAGTATAATAATAATATGTGTCTGTAATTTTACTGGCTCTAAAGGATGGAAATACCGGAACACACTGTTAGATACTTGGCGATAGGTTTTCTACTTGAGGATGGTAGCTGGCCTGGCCAGCATTCGCAAGAATGTTCTCACACCAGACGGTAAAGCTCAAGCCGGCGGTGGAAGGGATCGAAACATGGACCTACGGCATCGCAGTTCATAACTATAACCACTATCATTGCTTCAAAATCGTATTGTAGAGTGATGCTGTGGATGAAAATGATGTTTTGGCTAAACTAGAACTATTTTCCCTGCCGTCTGCAATATTCATTAAGTGTACGAAAATGTATCCGTCAATTAAAGTGCATATATGATATACTTAACTTAATGTAATATTTTGAAAAATAAAAATATCACATGCAGCTTGAATTTTTAATTTGTTAGGCACTGAATTAGTTATTAACTACAATTGCACACAATTCGCTAAGAAATACTTTTTATTTGTCTTCGCTAACCCAAAAACCTCATTATTAATTGTAGTATTGTGAGCGCGGTAGTAGCTGTTTTATTTTTAATTTATCATACGAGTACATTAACAGATTGTGAACATCGAGGGTTGAATTTCCAAAAATGTAGTAAAATCATCGAAATAGATTCACACTTCTAACGTACATAAAAACAATAGACAACAAGGTTTGGTGCTACTGGTGTGCATAAATATTTTGAAAAAGGCTGATTAAATTTTCGTCATAGAAGCTTTACCATGCAAAACTTTAAATGTATTTCTTATTTCAATTGTTCCTTCGTACTATTCCTAGAGAAGAAAATATTGGTCTTCATAATTAAGTAGGTACATACATTTGGAGTTTTTTCTTTGACACATGCAATTGGTCATCTCTGGTAATGAATCTAATACAGTGCGTGCTTGTTTTAAACTGTGATGACAAGAAGTAACCGCTCAATTTTAATATGACATCCTACAAAATCAAGAAAACTTTATCTACTACCTATATTCATATCCTACGATTAAATAATATTCGTAGTAATAAGTAATATTCGTATCGAAACATTCAGATTGGATATTTAATTCAGAATTGGTAGATATTATTCCCATAAATATTATTAAGAAAATCTATTTATTTTTGTAGAAGCTTTATTAGTACAAGCCAGGGTCGTACTGAAAACAATTATAAATAGCCAGTTAAAAAAAATATCGGTAAAAATATATTTAAATTTGAATGTAGTACTCCTAAGGAGGTAGATTTTCATTGAATATTTTTTATTGGTGGTAAAAATGTCCCTTCACTAAGATTAATTTCACGCGTGAAAATGTTCAGTCCATGATTTATCTTACTTTATGATGTACCTTTTTATGTGAATTATGGAGCAAGCGCATGGCCTACCTGGTGCTAAGCAGTTACCTCTGCCTGCAGTTTGTGACAAGTGGCGAACTGTACTGCGCCCATCATCCTTAGACATAAAGTTGAGAATTTCACCGGCACCCTTCAAACTAGAACACGGTTATGACAAATATTACTGCTTGGGTGTATAAATAGGTAATCTGGCAGTGCTTATTCCCGGAAGAACTCACACAAAGAGTTCTACTGCTAATAGTCAACAACAAAGTCATTCGATCTGCATTTCATTAAATCTCATCGCATAATATTGTTTACAACTACTACTTTTCCACAATTAATTTATGTGGACGAAGCAATCTCAATAATAATCTGCGTGAGGGATATCCTTCAACCATCATAACTAAAGATAATATCAGTGCTGTGCGGCGTATGATTGAAGCAGATAAGAAAGTAACTTACCAGCAGATATGGGTAAGCTAGTAGGTTAATTGGGCGCTTGGTATAAGTCAAGTGCAAAATATATTACATGAATACTAAGCCGTCAGGAAGCTTAGCGCTAGATGGATTCACCAATATTTGACAGAAGACCAAAAATCGCTTCATAATATGTGCATCACAACAACTTCGTGACATGAAATGATAGAAAAATTCCACATTATTCGAATGACGTATTTGACATTGTCGCAGCTGATGAAAGTTGCGTGTTTGTGTTCATGGATCTATAGATATTCATGGTTTGTGTGGCTAAGAATCCGAGATATAAAGACAGTCTGCTCAGCGGTGATCTGCCAACCAAAGTAAAGAAAATATGAATCCAAGGCAAAAGATGGTAGCCTCGTTCTTTGGACGACAACATCATTTCGCGACAGCTTTGCCGCAAGATGGAAAAACAGCAATTGCACGCTGATTAATAAAAATTGTTTGCTTCATCATGTCAACGCTTCAGCCGTACAATCGAACGGGGAGACAGACAATAGAATATTTGTCCACGGCTGGTATCATCCACCATACTGTAACGACCTGACACTCTATATTTTTGAAGCGCTCCTAGCGAAGTTTACTTAGTTGTTCTCAAACGATCAGCAAAGTTAAGCAACGTCGCCCGCGGTCATGAGTTGGAAGTTGACCGTTAGTGACATTACTACTGAG
Organism: Plagodis pulveraria; assembly: GCA_963890685.1. Taxonomy (NCBI): domain Eukaryota; kingdom Metazoa; phylum Arthropoda; class Insecta; order Lepidoptera; family Geometridae; genus Plagodis; species Plagodis pulveraria. The sequence continues at coordinate 15,597,883 of OY982958.1, read as the reverse complement.
CGTTTCCGTGCTTCGGAGGGCACGTCAAGCCGTCGGTCCCGGTTGTTGTCTTAGGATCGCAGTCGTTATAGCCTACACTGGACTATATATATTCTAAAATTTTTGAGAAAATCAGATATTATATGGTACTATGTCTGGAATGTGAGCAGAGTGAGTCAAGACAAATGACTCCACCTTTTAGAAGACAAAAATGCCTTTATCGTATTTTCACTGTGCGGAAAAGCATTGTCTTGATGTAAGAGAATGCAATATAGGTATATTCTTGCTCGTTTTTCGCAATTTCATCAAGAACTTGAGCTGGGAAACATATATGTTAATAAACATCAGAATGTCCTACTTTGTGTTCTTGTTGATTCTTTCCCAGATCATATCAATAAATCCATGTTTCGTCGCTAGTAATAATCTTAGAAACAGAATTTGAACATTGGTATTTAAACTTCAACAACATTTATCTAAGCTTATATCTAACTATGACTGAAAGGCAAAAGAAAGAGTGCGCATAAAAGTGTCAAACGGTCTGATGAGCACCGTGAAAGATATTCCCATTCAAACGCATTATTCACCGGCTGCCGACTGCTGCTTTAGCAATATGAATCGTGACTAAGACCAGGGAAATTTAGGACATGGCTTTTGCGTAAAAGAAGTAGAATTTTTCGGTAAATCGTAGGTGTTTATATACCTCTGCCTTTTTGGGGAATAAAGGCTTAACGATATGTTATCAGTATGTTTTCAAATAAACTTCAAGATGTTAAATTAACTATTGCAATTTCAATTTATTATTTTGTTGTACATTATTTCATTTTAATTTTAATTAAAACATGATATATCACACAAATTGCCACCGACTTTACTACTGAAGAGATTTGAATATGGGCCAAAAATAATGAAGTCAAAGCTTTTTACATAAGATGTTTGGGTTCTTGAACAGAACTGAACATTTGACTAGTATATTTTTCTTTCAACAAGCTATACAATTTCACAGTTTCAGCTTTGATATAGTAACAAACTGTAGCTAGATTTTACATAGTTATTTTTTTTATTTTATATTTATTTTAGACTAGCATTTAGGTAAATTCTAAATATCAAATTTCAGAATCCTACTTCCATTTAGAAATATTTAGAGTACAACACCTTCATTTTGAATATGGGAATCCTACTTTGAGCTACACACATTGCATTATGTAACTAATTTACACACAACCGAAGTCAAAGGAAGTAGCTAATTGGATATTTAGAAGAAATTTTTCAAAACTATGTTGACACCAAGTTGTTTTGTTAACAACTTGTTTTGTACACATACCACATTGCCCACCAAAGTGAATCCGGGGGCGTATTTAGTATTTTGACATGAAGTTGCTATTAATATATTATAATTTTTTTTCCTGTGAGCCCAGATATATACTTATCTAGAAGAAAACATACCAGAAGTAACCACTATAAAAAGAAACTTTGTATAACCCAATGATAATTAAAAAAAACATGGATATGGTATGGAAAACTGCGTTGTGAATAAAATATATCTTCAAATAAATCCTAAACGGATCTTTTCAAGCACGAATAAACATCAAAATAATTATGTTTTGACTAACCTCGACGTTTCGATCAAGTTGCATTGACCGTGGTTACGAGTAGACTGAAGAAGCGGGTGTCATCGTCTTGAGAAGCGGCGGGAGCGATTTAAATCTACCCCCGTTCGGTTTTCGTTTATGTCTTTATCACTGTCACCTCGACACACTACACTAACAGTATCGGAATTTGCAGGCGAAGACAAAGAACGAAACATGAGCTTAGTTCACGAAAGTTTAAAGAAAACTATCTTCAAATAAATTTAAGATATATTTTATTCACAACGCAGTTTTCCATGCCATATCCATATTTTATAAATCAGACAGAACCGTGCGCGTTCGTTGGACCGAGGAAACTTCATTTGCGAACTCCGCTGTCCGTGAAATGAACTGGGCTCGATATTGCCGTGATATTGCCGTATCAGCAAACTTGATGGGGCGGGGACTATGTGCTGATCCTTCATAAGCTTCCTTCTATTGTACAAGTGCTTTTTTTGAATGTTAATTAAAACGTCATTATTATAACGAATATGATTGCAGTAGCTATTGCAATATTGTCTGGCAAATAATGATGTGTAGTGAGGTCTATTTCATGTCTTTTTGTCCCCAAGGAATTAAGACAAAACTCAAATGCTTGACAACTTATAAAGTTTTTTTATGAATGCCAAATAAACCTTATGATGTCTTACTTGATACGTGATGATGTGTGATCAAACTAATATTTTTAATGGATGCTTAGTTAATTGTTTCTTCTTAATCGGCTGCATAGTTGGGGTCCATACTTGTATGAATTCTGCCTATACACAAACCCACAAAAGTTCCACTCTTAAAATGTTGGCCCTCCCCATTATTACCCCCTACATTTTCGAGTATACAAATATAACTTATATGATTATTTATTATTATTTTTACTAAACAACTAATACACATGTTTTAAGGCCAGTAATGATCTCCAGATATTTGCAATTAGTGCAAATCCGGTAGAAATATGCGTGTTTCCGTTTTTGGGTTCCAGAGCCCAGTAGCTCCATCAATGTATCAATCCAATGGTATTATAACATTGCAATGTCATAAGAACTACGCCTAATTTAAAAGTTTCATAATGATACAACAGTTAATTTGGTTGTATTTTTAAAACGTATAACTTTATTTTTTCTTATAGGTAATAATTTGACCACAATCTCACCTGATAGTTCCTACGTGATGATGTGACCGAAGGTGTTAACAGGCTTAAACCTAGAAATATTGTCTCTCAAGAACAGATGCCGGAACATACTGTTAAGTGCTTGGGGACAGATTTTCTACTTGATTGTGGTCGCTAGCCAGGCGGTCATTCGAAAAATGCCCTTCCACCATGCGGTGAAGTTCAAGCTCGCAGCGGGATTTGTACCATGTATCTGCTGCGAGGCAGTCCAAAGCCAATGCCACTGAGCCTGCTTCATAACTAAATATATTTAGCAAAATAAATAAAAATTAAGAGTTTTAATCTGAATGTATGTATACCTATCCCTTGAAACACAGAATTCAACAAAAGTAATTACACAGTACAAAAATATAGCTTGTTTTTTTGTACTGTGTAATTCTTTGGCTCTCGGAACAGCTACTGATGCAAACCTTGCCGATTATTGTAAAATCTATATTAAATATATTATCATCTGATGATATAACTGAGCGAAAACGTATCATCAATTAAATTACATATATTACAAGTATAAAGGATTTTTAAATCTTTAGTATTAGCCATTTTTCTAAATATCCCCAAATATAATGGCAATTTCAGAACCTTTCAGAATACTCGTATTTACCTCAGGTTCTATATTTGGTTGTGCACTATATTTTTCACGAAAGCATTTCAACGGTCCATAAGTGGCATTGTTTCGCATCGACACATTGTGAAGTAGCTGATGGAGTATTACCGCCGCACGGCTATCGCTGAGCTGAGCACGTCGATAACACAAGTGCCAAGTGGCTGATGGGACGGCTACTTGAGGGCGAAACAAGCGTTTACACTTTCACAATATACAGGGTTATTGGTAAAATTCTTAAGGTGACTTCTGCTAGTCCGAAGTAACATTTTGAGAGGTTTTCTTTTGTTTTGAAAAAAAAAGTTTTTTAATGCCTACTCTGAGCCAAGAGCGCCCGCCGCGGCAACATTGGACCGCGCCGTGGTCCCCTTGAATAGGGTCTTGAATATTTACATCGATCAAAGTAATAAAAAATATGCAATAATACATTACAGGCACAAGAGACTTTTGACATCAGGTGGTCCTCGTGCTTATTCAGTCAAAAACAAAAAAAAAGAAATCGTTTTTTTTCCAAAACAAAAAACATCATCTCTAAATGGTTCTTAGGACTAGGAGAAGTCAACCCTAAGAGGTTGTTAGAATTTTATCAATAACCCTGTATATGCACTGTATTTTTGACATTTCTTTTATGTGGTGGATAATTGCTGAAGTTAGCGAATAGCGAATTTTCTGAATGGCTGAATATTCTTCAACTCAGAAGTAGAAATAAAATAAAGATATTTTAGGGGTTTGTAAATCCGATGAAAATTACAACACATATTAAGGGTGAACTGGCCGGCCCGTTCTCCATACAAACGCCGTTTGGTGATCACTCCCTTATTTGAGGATTTAGGTCCAAAATAAAGCATAATACCGATTGATCTCGTCATTATCTAGGCTTGTATGATGCCAAAATTTTAAAAAGATAATTAAGTTGTAAGTTATGAGCCTCGAAAACTTTATATGAAAATGTTTCGAGGCTCATAATTCTCAGGTTAATTATTTTATTAAAATTTCGGCATCATACAAGCCTAGATAATGACGAGATCAATCGGTATTATGCTTTATTTTGGACCTAAACCCTCAAATAAGGGAGTGATCACCCAACGGCGTTTGTATGGAGAACGGGCCGGCCAGTTCACCCTTAACAACAAACTTTGGCACCGCTACAATACAAAATTTGGGGAAGAAATTTTGAACATCATACACAAAAGTAAGAGAAGCGTAATAGGAAAAGCTTTGAAAAGGGCTCAAATTGTCATCATCAATAGTGGGATTGCCCTCATACCCGCGCCTGGCAGGTGTCTTGGGGATCGCAGTGCAAGATGTCAGCGCTGCCCAGCAGCGTCTTCTAAAGAAGTGCCAACTCCTTTCTTTTTTTTTACTCTGTATTGAATCCCACAGGAAGAAGCAGGGTGAAATTCTAGTCAGGCTCCCCACAGTACTATTCACATATATTCCTATTAGGTTTAAATAGTACTAATATTTTATTATATATATTCCCATAGACTTTAATTAAAAATGTATGCTATCGTAATGGAACAAACACGAGACTCCCTTGGTTGTCTTGGTGGAGAAGTAACCTCTGACTATAACAGATGCAGTTCATCACAAGTGGCGAACTGCACTGCGTCCATCACCCTGAGAGATAAAGTTGTTAAGTCACATATGCCTGTACTTAATTTTACCGGCATCCATAAACTTTAAACCAAAACACAGCAATGTGAACACAACAGCTTTGCGATAGAAATAGATATGTTATGTATAGCTTTTTTTTTTATTTTAGAAAATTAAATTAAGTCCTTATTTAAGCACCACATTATTCATTGAACGTAAAAACAACCAATTACTAGAGAGAAATTCAGATAAGCCCTGACGTAAAAAGACATTACTACTAAAAGATATATAAAATCTGACGATCTCAATCAAAGGATTGTATGAGTTCTACATTATTTTGATCAAATAAAATAGAATATTTTAACATAGCCGAAACACATTATATTACTTTAAACCAGGCAATAATTAAGCATAAATGCGCATTCTTCTGTTTCACAAGTATTTAAATGGATTGCATTCCACCCCAATCTGACGTTTTAGTTTATAAAACATCCCATTAATCATGTCCAGGGGTGGTGTATTCTCAGCCTTGCATAGAGGTTAGATGTAATGTAGTGTTTTGCGTTGTATTAGTTATGGTAGATATCATAATGTATTTGAGTCGATATACTTTGAAGAATTTTTGAATCGCTCGTAGCGGAGCTTGCCTCGTTGTTTTTTACCTATCAACTAAGTCCTGCGGTCACTATTTGCAAGTTTGGTGACAGCTATTGGAAATTACCACTGAGTCCTTCCATGCTATTTTTATAGCTAATAGGCTAGCCTTTGACTATGATCTCACCTGATGTATGTCATGTAAGTGTTGATGTGGTCGAAGATGTTGTTTAGGCTAACCTAGAATTACTGGCTCTCAAGGATAGCTGCCGGAACACACAGTTAGGTAGTTGGCAACAGATTTGCTACTTGAGGGGGGTAGCTAGCCAGGCGGGCATTCGCAAAATGCCCTATCACCATGCAAAATGCTTTGGAGGGCAAGTTAGTTAAACGAGGTTGGTGTCTGTGGATGGCAGTCGTCTACACCCCCGTCAGTTCTTTGGGCGGTCCGAAAAGTCCGACACGTTGCATGTGATAGTCCATTTTACGAATCCCCGCCTAGCTAGCTTCCATCCCCACTACCAGTTGGCAGCGTGTCCAGCATGCTGGCCGTTGAATTGAAATGTTTATTCTTTGAGCCAAATAGGTGCCAGCATTTTGATCACGCGTCGCATCAACCAAGCGCTCTGATAAGTTTTGGAAAATACGATGAGCTCCCGGTCCCCACGGACCCAACGTCTCTACACCAAACGGCTCAAATATGTAACCCATACCAAGGTTAGCATACAGGCGCCACTTGAGTTGCTCCGCCTAAGTAGCCTCAGCACCAGCCCTCACGTTGGTTTCAGAAAGATGTGACGGCGCTAAAATGTCTACACATGTAGCGTCCCACACTAAGAGCCGTCCTAACTTCCACGGAACCAGAGTTAAGCCGTCAGGTCTTTTACCATCGTCATGCATCAGACCGTTCTGTTCGGGAACAGCTGCTAAATTGACGCTGGTAAAAGCCCGGCGACTGATATCGTTAAGACTGGCGTGGCGGGAAATTCGACCAGCACTTCGAGAGCAGGAGAGGCCATGGTGTCTGACTTGATCTTGAAGCCGGTCCCCATGTGGTTTTGGTTTCAGCCAGATATGCTACATCAAAAGAGCCTAAAGATGGTGCAAGAATGTATTCTATTAATTTTTGTGTATTGTGTACAGAAGACAAAAAAGCTGGTAATGCCACACTAAAATTTTGCATATCCCTATGCCCCCCAACCTCACAGGGAGGGAAGCTTGCACCCAAGCCCTATCATCCATCTGAACATTCAAAACCGACATTGACGTATCTTTTACTAAATTGTCTATGCTTAAAAGAAGCTCATTGTGTTTCCACAGCTGACAACAAATGCAATATATAAATATATTTATTTTTAGAGAAATATTAATTAGGTATAAAAATTGCCACACAGAGGTTTTGAGGTTGTAAATTCTAATAAACCATAGTATTAATTTCTCTAAAGAAAAAACATCTGACACCTTTTTTAATTTAAGTGAGGACTTAGATGCTGTCTACCGCTGTCGGTCGTACAGCTCCACTGGATTTTGGGCGAGTGAAGGCCCTCTTATAGCCCGGGATTCTCCCGAGACGGGCGTAGAAGGCGAAGAGCACCTTATACTAATACGACAACTAGAGGGTTCGGGTGGTGTGGGGCTCAATCAAAGTATCGGTGGGTGCAGTCCTTATTGAACTGCGCTAAAGAGGGAAGGTTTAGGTCGCAATGCAACTCGGTGTTCTCTACATACCACGGAGCACCGGTTGCCTTGCGAAGAAACCGGTTTTGGATGACTTGGAGTTTATGTAGGTGGGCCTCACTAGCATGACTGAATGCTACTGAGGCGTAATACGTCATGATGGGGCGGATACAAACAGTGTAAAGTGTCTTCTTATTTTTAAGATACAGTTTACTCTCTTAGGATAAGGGGACCTAGGCGACCAATACAAAGGCCGCCATGTTACGGACATCTTTGATGTGAGCGTCGAAGGTGAGATGCCGATCAAGGGTAACTCCGAGGTATTTGGTAGTTCTCACCCAGGGAATGGGTTCATACCATCATCGAACAGAATTAATGATTTCGGATAGCAGGGACGGGTTCTCTCAGTAAAGTACATAGCTGTACTTTTAACTGGATTAACCGCGATACGCCATTTACAGAACCAGTCAGCGTCCAAGTCAAAGTCAAAATCATTCATTCAATTTAGGCGTCTATGACGCTTTTATGAAGGTCAATTACAAATTTTGTATTAAATTATACTACATTGTACTGCCAAGTTCCGTAAAAAAATTGTATAGAGACACTGCGAGAAGAACGGGAAACTCGGGGCCATTCTTTTAAACATCTTTTAACAATATGTTACATACTTACTATATAATAAAGTTATTTCAATATTTGTTCAAATTGTGTAGGTGACAGGCAATAGCTTGGCAGAGGCGGAATTGTCCAGGCATTTTGTCGTTTCAGTAATCAGAAACTGTGTAGTATAGTGTGTGTATTTTTTAATCACTATGTTTTTCACGTGCAACCTGTATTATCTTCTGTGAGCGTTGTAATATGTTTGGGAACTTTATTATAAAACTGTACACAATTATCTAAGAAGGACCTTATTTGCCTTTGCTAATCTAAAATCTGGCACCGCTATTTTATCTTTATTCCTAGTATTGTAATCGTGATTGTCACTGTTTAATTTAAATTTACTCAAATTTTTACGAACATGCATAATATTTTCAAATATATACAGACTTAGTAAAGTTATTATGGATATTTAATTTTTTTTTAAAAAGATTCCTCAGAAGTTCCCTAGGATCCATTTCATATATGGCTCGAATTACACGCTTTTGTACGACATTATACTTTGTAAGTCCGAGAAATAAACTAGGGGAGCAGTAGCTACGTCTGTTAACTTTATTTTCTTAAGAACTGCATATGCATCAGAACTAACTCTTCCGGAGAGATCATGTATATGTGGATCCCACTGTAAAGTTGAATCCATTTCGATTCCCAGGAAGACTGTCGCATTGTCAATAGGGCCAATAAGGCCAAATAATCTGGGCCAAGCTTAATGTTTAGGTCAACATAAAGAACATTTGGTAAAGAAATCTTTAAACATTTCGTCTTTTTGAATTTAACAGAAGATTATTTGCGGCGAACCATTTACAAAACATAGATAATACATTATTTACATGCGTCAGTTTACTGTCTTTCCTATCTACTTTAAAAATCAGAGAGGTATCATCTGCGAATAAAACAATAACGCAGAAATCTTTGACCATGCAAGGCAGATCATAAATGTATGTTAGAAACAGAAAAGGTCCCAAAATTGATCCCTGTGGTACTCCCATTTTTACCAATGACCCGGAAGAAGGTATTGCCATTTATTCCAACCTTCTGTAGCCTGTCTGATAGATATGACTCTATAAGATTCACCGATCTCGGTGATGGCACGAGGCATGAGTGTCTGGACCTAAACCCGAACTGCTCATCGGGAATAAGGTGGTGTTTCCGTGCATGGGACGTGAGACGGTTTGAAAGAAGCCGTTCGTTTAGCTTCCCCAGGACACTGAGGAGGCTGATGGGACGGTAGCTGGTGGAGTCCGAGGAATGTTTGCCTGGTTTGTGAATGTCAATGACATTTGCACATTTTCAGGTGTCGGGGAACAAACAGTGGCTCATAGCCGCATTGAAGTTGCTGACTAGGAGATGTATGAGGAGGGGAGAAAGTTGTTGGAGATGCCGCCGGCACCGGGGGCTTTGCGTTGGTGGAGGTCCTTGATCAGTATCGTCAACTCAGCGTAAGAAAATGGGGTGAGTGGGGGAGTTCTGAGATGACCACAGAGCTTTTACGTTCGACTTCCGAATCGAGGAGAGCTTGGTCTACGTGATTTACGTTGGGAGAGCACTGAGCCTCTAGGCTGTCAGCCAGGCACTCAGCTTTGTCTACGTCAAAGAACGCTGGGACGAATGGGACTGGTCTGTATAGGGGAGGCATGTCGCTCTGTCCGACAGCTTTCATATCTCGTGCGAGATCCCAATAAGCCTGCTGGCTAGGCACGAGGTTTGAAAGTTGTCGCCCCAGCTCTGGTCACGCAATTCGGACATGCGACTTTGAACCACGCGTGCAAAGTAGAACGTTTCCGAATTTTGTTCTCTTCGCTTGGGTAGGAGTTTTAATGTCTGGCCATTTAATGTCATGGTAATCGCCTCCCATCCACTGGATGACAAGGCGCCGGTCGTCCGGCACCGTGAACATTTGACACCTAATTTTTATTGTCCTTTTGAGTTTGTGTAAAAATACCGCAAAATAGACTTTTATTTTAATCAATAAAAAAAGTTATCCACAAAATCGGTCCAAAATTATAAATTAATATTTTGTCGTATAAAAATATTCAGCTTCTGAAAACGGCAGCAATAGGAATATTTTTATACTTAAGTAATAAAAAGAACCACTGCGAGAAGACTGATCAATAAGCTTCCATTATCTCTGAGTTTCGTACTAGTAAACGAGACCCTCTTACTAAGCCTCGGCTCTTTGTCCGTCCGTTCATCCATCGTCATCTGACCTTTAAAGACCTTGGAACTTTTTAGAACCGTAATACGTAGCCGGTAGACATTTTCGCAGAAAAAGTGTTAGTATGGTGGATTGTTTACTAAATAATAATAACTAAAAATTAAAATGAAAGGGGATACATAGATACAGGAAACGTTTTCTAAGGTTTTTTGTTTTTACATATCGTGAAAACAGTAATACTAGTACACACAAGCGTTAAACTTGTTCTGATTATAGTCCAATATCTAACTTATACAAGTATATAACAAAATCTCGTTCGTGGTACATTCTGCGTTATTACGGAACCCACCGTGTGTGAGGCCAACTGGCACTTGGCCGGCTTTTAATATTATATGGTCTCTTTTACAATGCTTACTGTATTATAAAAAATATAATAATATTTATTTACTTCAGTGACAGCTAGTAAGATGCCTCGCTAGAAGTGTACCCCTTTGTTACTGCTGTTTAATTATAATCAAAAAATGTGAAAATACTATGCATAAAAAACTTCTAAAGGACAACTCTGCAGTAACCACTTACTACCGTGTGTTATTGACGTGCTTAGCAACAGCCGCCGCTGGTAACATGGCATCAACCACTTCAGAATGTGCCGATGCAAAACAATGCCACTTACGGACGGTTGAAAGGATTCCATTTCAATATATATTGCAGTTTCGATATACAATCGAATATAGCTATTGGTAAGTTGTTTTCTTCATCAACAATAAAGTGATATAGTAAATACAATATAAATTAATAAAATATTTATTTAATCACCTATAATTCCTAAAAAATCTATGTTATGAAAGAGCAAGGACTCCTAATACAGGCATTTTTTGCTTAAAAGGAATCTCTGGTTGCTTAATTAGTTTTTGTTTATTTTTTGGTTACTGAAATAAACATTATTATTATTATTATTTATTAGTATAGGTAGAGATTACCTCCAAACACTTTTCATACTAATATTATAAAGTGGAATCATTTGTATTTTTAAAAACTACTGGACCTATTGGGATGAAATTAGGTATGGAAATAGTTTGAGACCCGGGGAAGGACATAAGATAGTTTTATCTAACCACGCAAAAAGAGGTTAATGGTTTTGCGCAATAACCGACATACGCACGGGATGAGCCGAACAGGAAAGCGTGTATTATCTAAAAAAAAGTAACATCGATGTTTCGCACGAACAGAAAACGCATGAGACCGCCTGGTGTTAAGCAGTAACCTCTGCCTATAACTGATGCATGCATTTCGTCACATATGACGAACCGCACAGCGCCCATTACCCTGAGCCATAAAGTTGACAATTTCATCGGACGCATACCTTTCATCCGTGCACAGTTATTAGAACATTACTTATTAGTGGTAGAAATATATCAATAAAATACCATACTGTCAATTCCACAACGAAATTATAATCTATACCATCTCACAAACATACCAAGATGCTCAAGTGACCACTCAAAATTCTCTTTGCTCTTGCTAATTAAGTACTCCATTCCGTCTCGATAAAATACTATCTTACAAAAATCGGCAATAGGTGACACCTCATAGCTCGTCCACGGCTACCTTTTTCCAGACGATTGCACATCAGCATTACCTGGGGGGAAACTCCCCTCCCTCTCACTCTTGTAACTTTCACTTTTCTCCATCTCTTTTCACCTCGCTATTTATGACTTATTAACTTCTCAGAGGTATCATGGCAACCTCTCCCACGCCGCTTCGCCGATTTAATATAGAGAATTGTGAACTCAACCGAAAATAACTGAGAGACAGTTTATTAAATTCTGCCGAGCCGTATTCACTTTTTAATAGGTACTTTGTTATGTGGGAACTAATTGTACTTGATTAAAATGAACATTTTAAAGGTGTGGTTTATAGAATTCTGTAATAATAATTACTATCGAAGTCATAGATAGGTTTTTTTTTAAATATTGTTATGTTTGCGATAACGCCTGCTATGCGGATTACATTACAAAATTACAAATATACTATCAAAAAAAATTAAGTCGTGTGTGGGATTCGAACCCGCGTCCATCCACCCCTTTAGCCGGGGTATGCTTTAACCAATTGAGCTAACATGACATGACGTCATAACTCAAATCTTTCCTATCGTTCTTTAACCATCGGGATGGAGCGACATCTATAGTACCACTTACGTTGTACTACAAACAAGACCAATTTTGCAATTGGTTTTATACTTGTAAATGATGACGCAACCTTATAATTTTAATATTGTTATGTTTGCAATAACGCCTGCTATGGGAATTACATTACAAAATGACAAAAATACGATAGAAAAAATTTAATTCATATACGGGATTTGAACCCGCGTCCATCCACCCCTTTAGCAGGAGTATGCTTTAACCAATTGAGCTATTCATAGGTAGGTCTTACAAAAAAGGAATTTGAGCTAAGAACTATTACGCAAAGAAATATAATTTAAGGAATTATATTATACTGGTACCGGTGTATGTAGATACAGTTTACGAAATTGCATGTTGTTTAATACTATTAACATAGTTTCTCTTTTTACAACATTGAAGCAATGATGACCGAGCAGTATAGCTATAGTCTGCGTTCCACCGGTCCATGTTTCGATCCCTACCGCTGACTTGAGCTTCATCGCATGGTGGAAGGGCATTTTGCGAATGTTCCCCATGCTAGCTACCACACTCAAGTAGAAAATCTGTCGCTAAGCACCTAATAATGTGTTCCAGCAGTGGTCCTTGAGAGTCAGTAAAATTACAGGTATGTGAAACTTAGCAACTGTACAAGCCGGGCGCAGTGCAGTCACTTTTGACGAAAAGCATCTGTTATAGACAGAAGTTAGTCATTAGGTTTAGGACACGCTTGTTCCGTCACATTCCAATAAAAAAATGCTTTTAGGTTTGTTTTTAACCACCATCTTCTCTGTTGATAAGTGATAATGCGGTCGAAGATGGTAAACGGGCTGATCCTAGAAAGTAGAGGCTCTCAAGAACTGCTGCTAGAACACACGGTGAAGTGCTACGCGAAAGATGTTCTACTTGAGCGTAGCTAATTAGCCAGGTGAGCCAAATGCCCTACCACCTATAGCGTGAAACGATACACTCATGCACTATAGAAAAGAAATAAAAGTATAAATTCCAACAAACTCCCAATCGAAGTGTTCAATTTATCCTATTTCAATAAAATACAAGACCAAATTGGCGCATTTTATAAGTATCTAATAAAGCGGTTTCCCGCAGCTGAAGAAAATAATATTACTTGTTTAGAAGAAAGTATATTTATAAATGTTGAAGTGTGCAGTTTGAATCCGTATCCTCCCGCGGCAGATCGCGGTGTTTGCCAACCGATCGCTCCTTGGGGAGGCTCGGTTCCGCTCACAAAGCAATAAAATTTACCTCTAAACCCTTGATATTTGTTGAGAACTGGATTGAAAATACGAGGACTTATCGAGAGGAGAAATATTAAATTTTATTCTAAAGGTGGAGTCTACATCCGTGATTATGAGTTTGCTGAGTGGTTTTTTAATCGAACACTTTATGCAAAACCTCCGTGCAGACCAATTCATAGGCATTTTTGGATTGTTATGGTGAAACGAGTCTCAAAAAGGATATTTTTCACATGCTTTTAAGAAAGAAAGTACACCTCACTATTCATAAAATATATAATACTTTAGATTCTAGAGGATAATAAAAACCGAAAACACGATTACATAAATTTCTCTCGATAGAAATAATTATGAATGCAGCCGTAAAATCAAGTTTTGTGTCCATAAAGTAGTCATACTACATACAGATCCAAATTTTATTTCTAATTATTATTTTAATTATTATGTAGCAACATAAAGTAATTAAGATTTTAACGTTTAAAAAAACACACTTTTATATAAATCTGTTAAAAAAATTCGCTCACCCTATTTAATTATTGCGTAGTTCTTGGTCACTCTCTCGCATGCGAAACGAGGTGTATCCGTCCTATGCCCTCAATCTGTCATTTATCAAAGATCATTTCGTCTTAAATAAATAAATTCGAAATTGAAATTAGTAAAATGAAATTAATTTGGTGGACTCACAGTTCATATCATTGAAGGGTCAGAATTAATGTTATAAATGTCACTATGGTGTTATCCGCCTGTAAATGTTTAGGTTTAGAGTCATCTTATGCTCAAGTAATTATCCTTATCGGTATCTGAAGGCAGCTATACTAACTACTACTAACTACGGAAAAATGGTGATGAGCTCTGTTGAGTATCTAATAGCTAAAACATAGCGTCGACGTACATAATGTGTTACTTTATTTGATGCAATATTTTTACTTTTATCGCAGTCAGGTTAGTGCTATTTTTTTAGGGTGGTGTGGAAGTAGCGTTTTGCATACGTTTTAACTCGGTGAAATTATGCAAGCATGTTCCTGCTCCTGACTTGCAAAACAGAAGGCTGAAGGCCATGCTTGAAAAGTTTCACCAAGATCTGTTCTGTACTTTCTGTTCGAAAAAAATATAATTACTTCGAATATTCTAATCCGATTCGTGTGATTTATTTTTATCGTTGAATCTTGGGTGAGTATCATAGTAGATTTCGTTAAGTTTAATTACGTCGTTTTGGACATATCTTTACTAAAATAATAAAGATGAAATGTAATTAATAATGATGCAATAGTAAAGATATGATAAAAATATCTTTTCTCACTTTTCAACTTCATAAATGAACGAACAACGGTGGATGTGACTAAATCGGAATATCGAAGTTCATCAAAATTATCTTTTGATTAGTGCGTGAATGAATGTCGTTGATGCCTCTTTGAATATTCTTAATAATAAGGTAATAACCAAAAAGAATCACAACAGTGGGGCACTAAGGGCACCAAATTAATTTATTTTCCTAAATTAATTGAATGGCTTTATAAAAAAAATATATACTAACCTACAGTTACTTCAATGATACAACAGGTCATTGCAGATTCACATGCAGTCCAAATTCTCCAGCCCACTACCCGTTGGCAGTGTGCACAGCATGCTGACAGCATTGCCCCGTTGGATTGCAATGCTTATTCGCTAAGCCAAAAAGGTGCCAGCATTTTGATCACGCGTGGCATCTACTAAGCACGCAGATAAGTTTTGAAAAATACGATGAATTCCCAGTGCCCACGGAGTAAAGATTTTAATAATGTTTCCCTTAAGATTACTCAGTTTTTATTTAAGTTAACTGATTCCTACTCTAAAAAACCTTAAGTAATAATTCGTTGAAGTCTGTGTCGGAAGTATACATATATATTCCTTTTTTCACTGTTAAATTAGCTGCTGTCGGAAATGATAATGTGATAGAGAATATTAAATAGACTAATACAAGAATGGAAACACAGCTGCTGAAAAATTTTAGAAACCTTTAGGTGCTTGGCTACAGGTTTTTTTCTAAAGGCTGGTTACCTTCCAGGAGTGTAAACTACTCTTATAATGACTAGTATTATTTTATAATAGTATTGACGCATGCTAAGCGAAAACATAGAAATGATTTCGGATGGAAAAAGATAACTTCCTTCACTTAAACTTGCAACCAAGTATGCGTAATTAAGTAAATTATGCATAATTGGTAATGCAACAGGACGGTATTCTGGGAGTTGCGGGTTCAAGTCCCGCTGGAAGTTATCTTTTTCCCAGAATACCGTCCTGGTGCATTACCAATTATGCAAAATTTACTTAATTACGCATACTTGGTTGCGGGTTCAAGTCCCGCTGGAAGTTATCTTTTTCCATCTGAAGTAATTTCTACTCTCATAATAATTAGAGTAGTTTATACTCTCCAAACGCCCCACCGCATCAACCTAACAGCATTCAAAACCATGGGACATGGAATTCCGACATAGTTACTTTGAGCCATAATTGCTACATAGCTCGAATTCATTTAAACCTTAATGGCACTGTAACATAGTGGGTATACTGATACTCATGCACATATCACAGGTAGTATGACATATACAATCAAATGGAAGATATACATAGACTATATTATAAATGTATAGATATGTTAATGAGAATCCAGGGTGATTCAGGTGAGCGGGCGGGCGGCGCCCAAACAGGCCCCGCCCCTGGCTGCCATTGTCTCTCTCAAACCCAAATTGAATAAATTAGCGATAAATTTAATAACTCTATTAACACTGATGCAAACAACTCCCGACGTATAATAGTTTACCATGTTTTTAGGGGTGGATGGTTATTGAATTAGTATCTTTCGGCATAACAGGGGGATGCTAAAAGCTGTCCAGTTTGATTAACGTCTGGTTAGGACTCGAGTATTTGTTAATTTAAATTTGCTCGGGGGCTCTTAAGCATTTTTTTTTAATGATTCTGATTTTTTGACAACTATTCAGTTGAAAGGGCGTAATGTATATCCATAATCTATAATTATAAATCCATTATGAGGTTTGCAGTACTGTTTTCAATTCTATGTCATTGAAGAAATTTTCCTCAATTTCTAAATAAAATCTACTAAAATAAGTTCGAAAACAAGTTCGAAGTCGTGTACTAGTAAATGACCTCGAATTAGATTAAAAATCATCACAACAAATATAGCAGCTATGTACGTATAGCCTATCAAGGTTAATTATTGTTCGAAAAGTAATAAGTTGTAGGTGATTGATAACACAGTCAAACATGGTAGCAGATTAGGCCTAGAGAGGGTTATTTTTTTATATTTATTTAACTATTTCGTCAAATTACATAACATTGGTAAGTCAAATTGGTACAGAAGCAATACATATGTAACATTAAAGCATGTCTTAAATATAACACAATGTCACAATACAAGTACAAATAAGCAATTTCATTACATTTTTATATTGTTATGATTGCAATAACGCCTGCTATGCGGATTACATTACAAAATTATAAATATACGATAGGAAAAAATTTTTAAGTCATGTGCGGGATACATGATCCCGCACATGACTTAAATTTTTCCTATCGTATATTTGAAATTTTGTAATTTCATTACATCCTCATAAAAAAACTAACTAAGCATGCAAATCATAAAATGAACAGCTCACGTACTCGTTGATATTGTAAAATGGATGACTTTCAAAGAAATTTTTAAGCATAATCTTGAATTTATTTAGTGGGAGACGTGTTATTTCCAAAGGTAATTCATTATACATAGCCAGTTTAAGACAGAGACCTTGTTTATAGGTTTCAACGAGTGTAGTTCTTAGTAAGGCATTGGTAAAGCTTTGGTTAAGCCTAAGCCAAAATGATTTATCGTAACATGTTTCATTACTCTATCAAAAACTTACAATAAATTTAGCTGCACGAGTATTGAAAGTTTTGACTACTTTTGAATCATTATAACATTAAGTTTTGTTTGATCTTCGTTAGGAAACGTACATAATCCTTTCGTTTACAAAAGTCCTAATATTATACTTTAGCGTTCAAATATAATAAGCAAACAAAACTTAAGGTTCGTGTCACCATAGCACTTTTTTTATAAACGTGGTGCAATTTTGCATGTATGTCCTTGAGCCTATGCTTCTAGTTTGCCAGTTGTTCGTTTTATTATTTATTTTATCTCTAAATATGAAAATCACTATTCCCACGCATAACGCTTTTTTTGGATAATTTGAAATCTTGCAAACTAGATGTATAGGGTTAATTTTGGTATAAAGCTCAATGGCATGCATGCGAAATTTCCTCTAGTTTGAACACTTGGTATTTAAAATATGCGAAAACGCTACGAAGACATTATCCTTAACATATATTTATATGACCTCACTTTTATCCTTACTGTTATTATAAACGCAAAAATTTGTAAATGGATGCGTATGTGGATGATTGTTACTCTTTCACGCAAAAACTACTAAATGGATTTTAATGAAACTTTACAATAATATAGCTTACTCATCAGAATAACACATATGCTATAATGTATAAAAAAATTAGGTGAATTGTCCAAAACATAACGTGGTAAGTAATTAAGAAAAATATCTGCCATATGCGACCTACTGCGTGCGCTTCAAAAACCTTTAGTATCACACGTACATAAAGTATAACGGAAATGTTTATTTTAAATTGTCCTACAAATAAGCTATTATAACATATAGTTTAGGCTTTATGTTGGAACTAAATCATAGAGAATGAAAACACGGCCTATTGAAACGGATTCTGAAGAATGAAAAATATACACCATTTCATGATGCTTTGACCAACACCTAATGTTGGTAAGTACTGGTAAATGTAAAATAAAGGTCAGAAAGCTGAGTTTCTTCAACAAGACGACACGATATAAAATAACTATAATTATATACCTACCTAGGGTTCCATAGCTGTTGCGCCATAATTTATCAAACAAATATTGAAAATGGCAGACCATTCTTGGCACCAATTGCCATAAACTACTTGTTTGGTTTTACCATAAAAAATATCACATTTTTCTTACTTACTTTACCATTAAACATATCACATTTTCATTTGTTGTGATAATTTTAAAAGTAATTGTTGTAGGCTAACAGAATGTTGTATGTAAGTAATGGATTTTTTTCGGAGTGGATTTTTTACCCACGCGATGTAAAATTTAATATGGCCACAACTCAAATAGTATTTAAACAAAATATATGTTTGAAAAATGGTATTTAAAGCGTCATCATAATTTTAAATTTCCTTTTAAACGAATGCAAATTTCATAGAATTCGTTAACATTTTGATTTCATCCCCACTCCATGGACCTATACAGCCATGAAACCAAACAAAAATACAATAGTTTCCCTAGGACATTTGGATAAATTGATAACACTTTATTGCACTAATTAATGCTAATTATAGTTACAAAAAACAGCATTCTAAAATAGCACAATCAGTGTCCTCATTATACTTGCAGCAAAATTCAACGTTGTAAATATTATAAAATAACCGACACATACAGACGGATGGCCAGACAGAAACAGACGATTATGGAAAATAATAATAAATCCACTATGTTCCTAAATGTTTAAAATATCCTAACATATTTTATTTATACCGTAACATGTAATTGTCTTTGCTCTTATTTATTTGCTCTTACTTAGTTCATGATGATATTTTAAAATAATGAAACCAGCATCTACGTAGTCAATAAGTTTTGCTTTTAATATTTTAGGACAAAAATTCCTAATTTGTTAAGTACATTTTACCTTCCATAGATTGAGAAATATTGTGAAAATAGAGAACCCCAATCTGTGTTTTCACAGAATTTCTTAATCTATGTAGAGGCATTCAAAAATGACGTCAAAAATACATTAATATAAAAAGTTTATAGAATTTTTATACGATCGTTTGGTACATTTTGATAAAATAGACCGGGTACTGAATGATTATTGAGTACGTATTCCTCAAAATAAGTATAAATCCATATATTATAGCAGCTGTTGAACTCTTTGTGCGATTTCGTCCGGGGAAGTACTGTACTACCATACATATTTCTACCGCCAAGCAGTAATATTCGCATTATTGTGTTTCGGTTCCAAGAGTATGGATGTCAGTGAAATTACAGGCACATGAGACTTAGCTAGCCAGGCGGGCATTCGTAAAATGCCATACCACCATGCTATTACTATCTGACTGCCATCCTAAGACATCAACCGGGACCGACGGCTTAACGTGCCGGAAGTGCTCAGTAGTAATGTCACTAGCAGTCACCCATCCAACTCATGACCGCGGGCGACATTGCTTAACTTTGCTGATCGGTTAAGAACAGCTAAGTAAACTTCGCTACAAGAGCTTCAAAACTTTTCTCTTATGATGAACTGCATCTGTTATAGGCAGAGGTTACTAACTTAACATAATACTAACCACCATTACTACTGCTTAACATAAGATGGGTCTCGTGCTTGTTCCAACACAATAGCATTAAAACCGCTGAACTGTTATGGAAATGTATGTTTACTGATAGGTTTATGTAACCAGAAAAGCTTTTGTAATTGTTATAATAACAAAATTTTATGTTTATCCCCTTCCTATTTATTTTTAATTACTTATAGCTTGTCTTGCAATTTATAACGTTGCTATATCGTAAAGTGGAGGCAGCCTTAATTTTTTTTTACTAAAACAATACGTTTTTTTGTCAAATCTGACGCATGCAATTCACATGTAGGTAACATCTGATTTATATTTAGCTGTAAAGTCCAACCGCATACTAAGATTAAGGATACCCACGAAGAAATATATTTTTTAAAAACGTTAATCTTGCAATGTAAAACTATATAACTAAAACTTTAAACATATTTAATTCAAAATATGCATAAACATATTTGTAGCATAATTTTGTGGTGTGTTATATAGTGGTTAGAATTTAAGTGAGTAAATGCTTACTTGGCTGGCTGCCACCCTCTAAATGAAGATAAAGAGGCCAGGTAGTGGTCAAATATCAGCTTTAATATCCCTGATACATTCCAATACTTAATATATTTTTCTTTCAGGGGCTTTTTCGAATGCCAGCCTGGCTAGCTACCACCCTGTATATACCTAACGGTGTGTTTAGCTATAATAATAAGCATTTTAATGAAAGCCGCTTTTCAGCTAACAGAAATATTGAAATCTATAAAGTATTTTTCCTTCTATTTCCGCTTAATAATGAATCAATTTGATCAAACAATAACCTGTTAGTAGCCAAAGGAACACTCATCATCTTCCTTACTTTACCCAGATTATACAGAGTTGGTACATGATGTTATCTATAATAAAACAGGTACTTATAAAAATATGTTTTTGCTGTTAGCATATGGCAACACATGGATATATTGAAAAATTTTAAGGAACACTATAAAATCCTGTCTCCTTTACGCTGACAATGTTTTCTAGTAAATTAACTGATTTGTTTGAAACGAGCGAGTGGCCAGCCGGAGTAAGCCACTGTCTATATAAGCAGTGATCGTTCGGAATAAGTATTTAATATACTTAGCAAAAATATTCACTTGCCTAGTAGTATTAGAAGAAAATTAAACGCAACACGACTACATAAAACCCTAAAAGTCAAAGAACTTAAAATAAATACGACTGACTGTAAAAGAAAGTGTATGTAAATCTAAACAAGTACTTAATAAAAGACAGTAAAAAATATTTTCTCTAATAAGAAATAATATAAAGCGTAGTTCGGAATGAAATCGATAACGTTAGCCAAAATAAAAAAAATATTGGTGTCAAATGACATGCATATGAACTCCTTTATGCAACTCAAAAATATTTTTTTAAATACTTACTGACGGATAATTTTTGTATTTGTATTAATTGTTTATTTTCTTATGTCCAGTTTTACAATCATCAGATTTTAATTATAATAATAGGTTATATATGTTATTCTGTTCAATAAAAAGTAACCCAAACAAATTTTAGTTACGTTCAACTTATTAACAAATAACTATCTGATAATGGAAAAATCAACCCATATTGGTATAAAAAATAATAAGTCAATTGTGTACCTGTTACTCTACTCACCTAATTGTATCTTCTGCCGGCTTGTGTATTTGCAGGATCTAGTATAGACACTTCCAAGCAGTTTTATTTTTCTTATGCCTACGACCTAAAATCCTACATAAATTTACTAAGTATATAATACTAAAAAATTAACACTTAACTATATCGATAAAAATATGATTTTAAGATATGATTATATTAGTTTGATATGTTTTTGTATTGATATTCATTAGAGTTGTTGTTGCATACAATATACTCTAAATGTCAATACTCAATACTTTAACAGTATTATATGTTATAGATACGCATTTGTTATTCAATGATATAGTTTTCTTTCACCGGGGACGCATCACTATTAGGGTTCAAAAGGCACCAACGTTGCACTTAATCTGATTTAGAAAATTAAACAGTTTTCTTGTTTTATTTTGATCACTTTTTATATTGCGTGGTATTTTACCTAGAATAATTAAATAACTAAGTAGTTTGTTGAATTGTAAAATATTTTTGTTGGTATATATGTATGTAATTTGGTTTAGGTCCAGTTGCAATAGTTAAATGTCCAGACGGAAAGTATTTTTTTACTTTGTTTATTGTTGTGAGGGTTGAAACCACCCCAGCAGTGATGCGCCCCCGGCGAGCGCTCCACGTGACTGCCGGCCCGGCGAGGCTTTGTGTTTACATCCCCTCCCGATTCGCACCCCCTCTCGCCCGATACTCTACCCGTTATCCATCGAGGAAAGCGATTGAAATATATTGTTTCAGTAAAAATAATTACTAAAATATACACCATAAAATAAATAAAAATTCTAGGTGTGATGTATGTCAAACTGCTTTATTTAGAACTTTGTAATATTTGGAAGACTGAGATATCGATATTATTATTGTATTTTAACAGCTGATGGTGATTTATTTTCACAAGTAGAAAGAATAAGAAATAGAGTTAATAATACCAAATATTTTTAAAATATTTTACGAAAACATTAAATTAATATTTTAATAAAACACTTAAAAAATATAAAAATATATCTAGTGACAATTCCGCCTAATTTTCCTGCTAAGCCAACGTGACGTCACAAACGCCAAGCAGCTCGATCGTGCGCTCGTTGAATCAAGACCTCCTGAGGATGCTTCGTTTAGAAGCGAAACGCGTCGAATACTCTTCCGGTTTGGCTGCGTGGCGTTTGTGATGTCACGTCGGCTTAACAGGAAAATTAGGCGGAATTGTCACTAAATATATTTTTATATTTTTTAAGTGTTTTATTCAAATATTAATTTGATGTTATCGTAAAATATTTTAAAAATATTTGTTATTATTAAATATGGATTTCCGCAAAGTAACGCCTGAATCTATTCATTAGAAATAGAGTTATTTAAGCGCTTGCAGCGTAGGTTGCTTAGTCGTTCTTAACCGATCGAACTAAGTTAAGCAACGTCAACTGCGGTCATTACTTAGATGGGTGACTGCTATATATTTTATATTCAAGAATTTCATCAAGGTAGGTTTACAATCATGACAATTAGTATTATCTAAGTACAGACACGTTTCACCTTATCGGCATATGAAAATGACACTATAGAATTCTCTCAATTATTAAATTTAGTCATAAAAGTAATGAAATAAAAAAATGGATGATGAATTAGGAAAATAATTCAATAAAAAATTAAGAATTAATATGGGAATGACTTACAAAAGAAATTATATGATAATCCATAATAAATTCATGTTGCATCACATCACATCAATATGCTTAATTCATTTTTCTTTTCATTCCAAAAATTGTTTATGTCGTAATTTGCCCTTTCAGCAAGGAGGCCATTAAGTGCGGTTTTCAACCACTTGGTTTCTGTCTTCTTGGCACTTTTCATACAAACGTAGTTTCGTAATATTTTAAATAACAAGTCCTCAAACTTTGTGAAATTTTACATGCATTTCCTTGACTCTTATGTTTTAGCTTCTGGTTTGCCAGTTTTCCTTAAAATTATATATTTTCAAAATTATTCAGCAAGCTCGTTCGTATGGGAATAATTAATTTCATATTTAGAGATAAATTAAATAATAAAACGTAAACCACAGGCATAGATATTAAGCTAAATGACTTGCATGCAAAATTTCACAGTTTGAACACTCGATTTTTAAATATGACGAAACTACGTTTGGATGGGAAGCGCTATGAACACTAACCTTAAGAAACCTAATTGGTGAAGAAATATATGTAGATGAATATAGATAGGTGATAGGTGCCATACAGTTTACAAATATTTTAAGATTTTCATTGTGAGTTGTCTCTTAGTAACCTGGACGTCTGCTTCCAGTAGATTTAAATTTATGTAATGAAAATTACATTTAACAAAATGACCGACCTCACCTTGCCTTTGTTTTGCTACGAAAACGCTTTGCTTGTCAGTAGTATTTCCCAAGAATGTATACCTTCATGTAAAAAAAATGTATAGGTATCGTCAAGCCTGTATTCCTCGAAGGTGGCAGTGGTGTCATATCCCACATTTCAGTGGTTTTTTTTTGATCCAATGTAACAGGGGGAGAGTGTATTGCCATCCACCGGGTCAGTTCTAGACTCGAACCAGAAAAATTATATATACTTATTATGTATTATCAATAACTTGTTTGATTAGAATATTGCGGTTAAATAGTAAACGGATGGTACATTATTAGAATATATATGAATTATTAACTCCTACACTAGGTGGACTAACGACATCGTGAACGTCGCGGATAGCCAATGGTTACAAGCGGCTAATAGCCGTTATTTGTAACGTTCTATGGGCGAGGAATTTGTTCAGCAGTGGATGTCTTCCGTGTCATGATGATATGAATGTAGCAGTTATCGCTCAGTGGCATTGGCTATGGACTGCTGCACAGCAGGTCCATGGTTCGAATCCCGCCGCGGGCTTGAGCTTCACCGCATGGCCCTACCACCAACCTATAAAAACATTATTTAACAATTTTTTTGCTTAGGTGTTCTTATAACCGGTCAGCAAAGTTGTTAAGTAATGATTTGGATGGGTGACCGCTAGTGACATTACTACTGAGCGCTTCCTTGCTTCGGAGGGCACGTTAGGCCTTCGGTCCCGGTTGTCGTCTTAGGATGACAGTAGGGCATTTTACGAATGCCCGCCTGGCTAGCGACCACCCTCAAGTAGAAAATCTGTCGCCAAGCACCGAACGGTGTGTTCCGGCAGCTGTCCTTGAGAGCCAGTAATTCTAGGATAAGCCTGTTATCACCTTCGACCGCATCATCACTTACCATCAAGTGAGATTGTGGTCTATCAGCACTAAAAAAACTCTTTACTTTTTAACCCAACGTTGCAAACACTGCAGTGATCATAGTGACGGACCATGGATTGATGGGTCACAGACTGCGTCCAAGGTACGAGAAGGTGACGACTGTTGTCTTTTGAGTTATAAGATTATTATTTGTTTTTACCGCATAAGGTTTTATTCCTTGTGCTCACATTATTTTAATCGTTCATAGTGTTCATAGGTAATAATAATTAATGTTTATTGTCTGAAAGGATAGTTTAACCTAATTACACGTTGTCTGACCTTGGTTTTTGGAATTTTTCAAACTGAGGGTACTAGCGAGACCCAATTTAAGCGTAAGCCTCAGAGAAATGAATAAGAAAGAGAGAGTCTAATGAAAATCAAAAATGAAGCATCAAATTCGGTCAATTTTATGTAAGACACAACTCACTCACACAAAAGTATCCAAATTCGGCCAATTTTGTCCTCATTCACGATAGACTGTCGCACATTACACACGTCACACATAACAGTATTAAAACACACGTAAGTATTAAATATAATGTACTTTCTTTAATATTGTACAACGCAATTAAGGTTATAATTTTGAATAAAAATGTAAACAAAAGTGTTGCCAGACATACATTTTAGGTTGTTTCCAAAAGTGTGCAGTTTTTAATAGTCGGTTCGTGTAGCTGTAACATTATATACTTTATATCTAAACAAGCGTTTGTTTATTAGGAAAAACTAGGGATTATCTTATCTTATAGTGGAAATAATCAGTAAAGAGTTTTGCAACTAATCATGTTTTAGTTAAATTAAATTTATTATAGTTATAGTGCAATATCTTTGTTATCACTGCAACTATAGTAGTTAGATAGTTCGACCAAGAAATTTGATACTTCTTATACAAGTTTGCAGGTTGAAAGTTATTACATAATTGTCCCACAGTTGGGCAAAAGCCTACATATTGATGACTAACGAAGATAAGTAATCGACCAAGAGCGTATCAGGACACGCATTTAACGAATATTGTTGGTTTTTTATTTTATTTACAATCAAAATTTAACAGTTAAAACCAAAAATATTTTGGGAAAAAGTCCTTCCAAAAATTATAACGGTTATTTTAATATCTCAGAATGCTCAAACCAATTTTCGTTTGATGTTTTTAGTATAATCTATCTATGGTAAATAATGAAATTCTAGGCCTAAAAGGCAGACTAGGTTAGGCTACCAAAACTTTCACTCGAAAATAGTTAATTAGCAGTATTTTTTAAAACACTCCAGTGATACTTGTTGTGTTATTGTTGTTAATTATTTCAGGTTTCCAATAAGGAGTGCTTATATAGATTATTGGCTATCCGCGGTTAGGAATAATCGCAATGATCAAGGGTGGAAACCATCGAGGAGTAGCGTGATTTGTTCCGATCATTTTAATATAAACGACCTATACATAACAAAATCTAAATCTAAATCTCAGTTAAATCCCGTGGGTTGCCGGGTTAGAATTGCATCTCCCCATATCTTCCCGTGGGTGTCGTAAGAGGCGACTAAGGAAATAAAAATCTGGAAGGTGGGCAGCAGCGCCTTCTAAAGAACTGCCAACTTACACTGCGATCCCCAAACCGCCTGCCAAGCGTGGGGATTATGGCACATCCCCCAAAATAGGGGAGTCTGTGTTCAGCATTGGACGATCCGGCTGATACAGTATATGTTGAATACTACTGAAACGATTTCGATAAAAAATACAGTAACTCCTAGGTTGTACCTAAGTCTTTTATTAAATGAAATAAGATTTGCAAAACAATTTCTAGTTTCTGCGAAATACGTGGACAAACATACATATATAGTAACATACATCCAACTATGTGGCGAGTAGTTTTCTTTTCAACTACGGCACCTGCGACATAACCATACCATATATGTAACCTAACACGCCTTTGGTCAATTATTTATTGTCCTAGAGAACGTAAAGTCTAGAATATCTTAAAAAAAAATTGCGAAACATATTAAACAATAATCGTGAAGATTGTGCAATATTATAATAATATTGCGCAATATAAATAATATTATGTTATTGCGAATTATTCTCACGCACAGATTTTGCTGTATATTTATATCTTCAAAAATTTTTCTCCCATAAATCCTACAATTTAGTTATTTTTGCTTTCATATGGCAACACTTCTATCGCACACATGTATAAAAGTGTGGCTTCAGTTTGATGTTTTACCTTTACGGGCTATAAGAGGGCCTCCCCTCGCCCAAAACCCGGTGGAGCTGGACGTCCGCTTAGCGGTAGTCAGCATCTATGTACTCCCTAGAAGAAGCGTAAGCATGTATCTTCGGGCTTTGCGTGTGACTATACAGAATTCATACATTAGTAAAAAAAAATAGGTGTAATAAAACGCTATACGGAACAAGATTAACAAAATTAACAATAGATAGGGAAATTCTATGTTAAGTTGAAGGAGTTATTAAACGTTAACTCTTTTTAAGGTGCGTAGAATGGTAAGGTTGCACTGTTCTACTCAAATGACTTAAGTAAGTATACGTGAACTTGTGAAGCATATGTCTGGAATAGAATCGAGAATAATGTGTGAGAGATTGTGTGAAATATGTGTGTGTGTATGTGTTGTGTGAGAATATGAGAATATTTTTTTATAGCTGATAGGCTAGCCTTTAACCACTATCTCACCTGATGGTCGAAGATGTTGTTCAGGCTAGCCTAGAATTATAGGTCTTTATGGGTATTTTAAGTTACTCAAGCTTGACATTGTGCATTAAATAAATTCCTTAGTTTTATCGTTTGAAAGCTTCATAACGAATTCACAAACTTTCTTTTTACATTAAAATACCCTACAGTCCTTAATATCGCACAGTTTGCAGACCTTATTATATGTATGAAGATGAGAAAACGCTGGACTCCCCCGGGCTAAAAGAGAAGTAGCTAAAGGGACAGGAAGCCTTTATGTCCTCTGAGATATGATATGCATATAATCAATCATCAGGGCTATTTATATAATAAGTTGTGTGCTTTTGCAGTGGCCTTTCTGAAAAATAACTGACGTACTAATTTAAGTTCTTCGTAAAGGCTATACGTTAGGTATAAGGGAGGCTTTCTCAAGATCACTTTAATAAGGTCTTGTTGGGCTCTCTCCAACGAGATCAAAATAATTTTACCAGGCACTACCCCAGACAGACTAATACAGTACTTTAAGAGCGACTCCTACAGTGTAGAAGTGTAGCAAGATTTGAGTTGGTCTTGAGATTAAAAAAAAAAATTACTGGATGCCTGCTTGATGCACGTGGTACTTGGCAACTATCTTCCCTATTGTAATTTTGGTACTTTATTTCAAAAGCAGTAACATTCTTACTATTAACAACAGCACTCTCTTTTAAAACTGAATGCAGTAATTGGGTTTGTCCAGATCGTGTTCACTATCGCGCAATAGCGAACACGACTTGTTCGAGAGCTCTGTTTTTTTATGTATGCTATGTGTTATTTTATGAAGAAGGTGCTGCCGCGTTCTATATTACCTTTATTCGCCTCTTACGACACCCACAGGTAGAAATGGGGGTAGGCACTAATATTAAGAGTAACTTTGTAAAATTAATTGAGAAGTCAGAAAAATGTATAAAATGTAATTGTAATGTTTTGTATGGAATATTTAGTTAGGCCCGAGTAGTTTAATTTAAAATATAAAAACAGTAAAAATTTGGAGGTTTTCTAAAATATTTATTCTTACTAATGATAAGTAGATCAGTGGTAATACTTATTATTACATCAGTAGTGTCTATTTCAAACTAATGCGGCTGTAGTCCGAGTAGGAATTGATAGCTTTCACCCGTTTTAACCCTTTATCTTTATCATTTTAATTTCGAATATGAGGAAAGTAAATAATGGTAAGTACCTACTTCTTCTAAAATACTTATTTGCTGATATTAATAACATGAGTAGTGTCAAGTACATATTTAAAATGAACTGAGAATTAGGAACTGTTTGACAAATTAAAAAAAAAATGTTTTCTTTTTATTTTGTTAATATCTCGCCAAATTATACTTAGTTTTTTATTTTATTTTATGTATGGTACTCACCGCGTTACTTCTGCGATCCATCCCGAGCAAAAGTTTTTTTTTTTAATTTAGTTCTCTAGCTAATAAACAAAGATTTTTTCCCTATCTCGGGATTTGGACTCGCACGTCTTGTGCATTTGCCAGTGTCATAATATAAATAAACAAAGTTAGAGTAGTTGTTATTATTTGTTTAATTACAGCAGATTATGCTTCAACCTACGAATAAATATGGCTTCAACGAATACACTTAGCATCTTATTTTGTTTACAACATACTCGGATCAAACAAAGACTACATTCCGAGTATGAGATATGAAAATATATTTTTTACAAACCGTCATGTGTTTTCATGGTCTTGAAGTAAATTTTCACATTTTAAGATAAAATTTTATTGTAGTAGCTGTAGTATTGTAGTAGCTGTAGTGTTGTTTATAATTTGTAGTATGTATTTGGTTAATAAAGGCATACCGCCAGTAAAATATATATATATATAAAATATAAAATAAAAACTGAAAATCTGTCGGCAACGTTGAGGTCATAACATGGATATATCGTAAATTACAGATCATAATATTAAACAGTAGCATTTATCACGTAGTAAAGAGCAAAATTAAGAACAAAATGTCCACTTCTCGACGCCGCCTGGTGGCGTGGAAACGGCGATAAGGAGATTTGCTCCATAAAAACGATTTGCAGGGGCAGCTATATTACAGAGGGAATCAGTTAATATACCCCGTATCAACAAAATGGTTTAATTCTGAAAGTCTCGTTGTGTTTATACTACGGGTCCACACTTCAACACGATACGAAAATCTTTCAAAGAAGAGAACTGTAAATGAGGTTGCAATTTAACGTTTGATACGTGAAAGGATATTGTACTAAAATCCAGGATTTAGGGGGAGGTTTTGTTCTAAGGGAACATCCTCTAGCTTCATTTAAAAAGTGAAAGGCAGTCAAATGCTTGGATTATCGAGCCATCAGTTTGATGAGTCATCTTATGTACTATAAGCGTTTGTTTTATAAGAATTGGACTTATAGAAAGCCACATTTTTTTAAGGGACTTTAACAGGCACTTCTGGGATGCCAACATGACTCGGCTTGTGGCCAATATGGGTTGCCAACATATAAAAAAATAACTGAAAAGGTTATTTGATAATATACCTTTATCTGGATGATTTAAAAATTACAACTCTTGCCGATGATGACCCCAGTATCGTAGGCGAGTGACACAATCTCTTCTTCATCACACTTGCCTAAATAGTATCTAGAGATACAGGTTAACTTGGCCGTAATCACAAATTATATAGATATGGCCGTCATGCCCCATATAAAAGCTTTCTTTTTGTCATGAAACCCAAAGTCGGTAAGTTTTTTTATTTTATAGCACAGCACACACGTCATGCAAGTTCAAGCAAGGAGTTTTCACGCAATTGAAAAATTGTCTAAAAATGTTATAATAATAATAACAAATATTTTTATTAGTATATTAAGAAACATTAAATTAATACTTAAATAAAATACTTAAAAAATCTTTGTAAAAATATGTCTTGTGACAATTCCGCCTAATTTTCCTCTTAAGCCGACGTGACATCACAAACGCCACGCAGCCAAACCGGAAGAGTATTCGACGCGTTTCGCTTCGTAGTATAAGTATTTTGTTTAAGTAATAATTTGATGTTTCCTTAAAATACTAATAAAAATATTTGTTATTATTAAATGTGGATTTCCGCAAAGTAACGCCTGAATCTATTCATTATTTAAAATGTTATCTGTACAGGAATTTCATTGCAATCTCGCTACATGTTACATAAATACTCAACTAATGTTCTTAATAATCTATTTTAATAGTTTGTTTGTATCAAAGCGTCGAAAATATTTTATTTTTTTACACTTCGTCATGGCTGTATATCATATACCACCAACTTAACTGTGCAGTTCTCGAGGGCGCTATTGGTAAAAGGAAATCAACTACAAACTGTCACAATTTGAGGGAATTTTGTAGTTCTTTTTTCTGCCGCCTGAACAGATAAGTTGGTCGAACTGTACAGTGTACGTATGTATTTGCCTTTAACGTTTCTGAACGAAACATTTGTATGATCTGTGATGTGGCCAAAGGCCGGACATACATACGCTTAAAAAAAGTTTAGCATTTTTTTTGCCTCCTATGTCGGGATATGGTCTCGCACTTCTTGTGCATTTTCGTAATAAAAGTAATATGTAACATTGTATATTTCACGGGTATTACGAACCTCGACTCAGAAAGCCCTCAGATTTCGACTTCGGGCTTCTACTAGAACCTCGATCGTAATTCCTTACTTACCGCCCTTAATACACAATGTAATATTCTAAGCATTACACAAATGAATTTTCCATTGAAAAAATCGTAATGTATTCCTTATCATTGAAACATTCTTAACTGTGTTCCTACATTGAGAAAAGTACGTAATAACTTTTAGAAGTTCAGAGTGTTTTGAATCAGCAGGGTTATATCGACTACAACAAGTTATTGCATACAGTTCAGTGCTGGAAGTCAATTCCGTTTTATTTAATATTTTCACGATCACACTTTCTTAACATTTCATTTGCTTTGTCATTGTTTCGGCCGTCAATATGCCAACTTTGATTGACACATAAGCTTATATCTACAATGCATGTACTTATATAATTTGCTTGGCACATATACGAGGTGGATTGTACACGCTCAGACACTATTGTAAAGATTAAAACCTGAGATATCCAGTTCTAATTAACCGCCTAATGGACTTTAGCCATCGCTTTGATTTGACACGCAACATGCCATAAATATTATCAACAAAATCTGGACATAAATTGTCACTTATTTTAACAATAAATACACATAATTGCGTGATTTGGACCGTAGGGATTATGATATCGCGCCACCATACGATCAAACAACTTATAACAGACTTTATAACGTTCTAACTCGTGGTCAAATACGACATGTATGTCTGCAAACAGACACAGGGGGCCAACTCTCACCTCTTATAGTAGTCATAACTTAATCTTACTGCTAAATTGTATACCTCCACGTCAATTAAGCAAGCTTACAAACGGTAATGGAATCGCTCGGCGCTTTGATGACGTCACAACAAATTGTTCACTCTATTCGCAAACTCTGACGTGACATTGGATACGATGTATTAGGTACTGTTCCAACGACAAATCCGTCATGTTAAAGCATCTTAAAAAAATTGCTTTCTAGCAGCGGATTTAAACTAGATTTTGATTATTTTACGATAAAAATGGGTTAAACTAATATGTAAATTAAGTACAATGATTTTATTTCTATTATTTCTTAAATAATAGAAATAAAATCATTGTAAATAAATAAATACAGCAAAATAATTCATGAGTGAAACTATAAGAAGATACAGACAGCTTTTGTGCAGCATACAATGAAATATCGTAAAACTATGCTAAATCCGTTTCGTAACATCGTAGTTCGGAGCAGTGTGAGCGGGATAACGCTATATTATAAACATCTTATATCTCGCTTGCACATCCGTGATACATGTTTCATTCGTTCTTTAAGTAGGACCAAACCAATATTGCTTGACGCGATTGTGGGTCGGTGGTAGTTTGTGTCTGCGAATGATTATTTAAAGCATGAAACAAAACGTTCCTTTATTATGATGGTTTCGTAAAAGGTGGGAGTTGGCCCCAGGTCATCTTGATTTAACGTCTAACAAGGGCGTCATTAATTATTAAGGAAGGTTGCTCATTAATTATTATAGTGTGACATTGTTATGTTTTATCTTACGAAACGCTGCACATCTACCTACGTGCTATTAGGTACTCTTTGAGCGAGGAATATTTTGTTATTATAAAGTCAAGAGTATAATTTTTTAAGATTTGTCAAATACAGGGGGCCGTTCCCAACCTTCGAGTAGAGTGTTCGGTTGTTGCAACATTTTAACTATCAAAATCGGTCGTCAAGATGTTGTATTTTTAACTAACATGACCTTGACATTTCTTGATGAGAGAATTATACTCCCTCCTCGGTGAGGGGTGTCAATAGGAACACCCCTCCACCTCGTGTGATGCCCCCCGAACACGGAGGGGGCATCAACATCGCGAGAGAACCTATCTCTGAAGGGTGCCTGATGCCCTCGCATCCGACGGCCCAGGCCCTCTCAGCGGAGACGGAGTGCGGGCTCGATCAGCCCGCACCCGTGTCCGCGCTCTCCGGAGCGGAAGAGAGAGAGGGTTTCTCTCCCTCTCACGCTCCGCCGCCTCCCTCCGCGAGACAATAATTTCGCAGAAGGAGGCTACTGCCTCCCAACATCTCTCATCGGCGACCATCCTGGCTAGGATGGTCGGCAATGAGAGATCCGTCCCAATGACCGCGACCAGAGCCTGTCGCGGTTCGTCCTCTCCAGGGCATGCCTCCAGTGCGTGCTGGGCAGTGTCTGCTGCACAGCCGCACAGATGGCATGCCGGGGAGGCTTCTCGTCGGGCGATGCGATGCAGGTAACCCCCGAAACAACCATGTCCCGAGAGCACCTGCGTCAGCCTAAACGAGAGCCTCCCATGTCTCCGATTGATCCACTCGCGGAGAACGGGCTGAATAGCGTCGAGGAGCCGTCGAGTCGTTCCGAACCTTTGAGTAAGTTAAAACAACCAAACAACTACACTTTGAGGCTTGGAACGAGGCCCTGTGTATGATGGGTTGAAATGAGTTAATTTATTTATTTATTAAATAGGTTTGCTAACATATTTACACCAGGTTCAAGATATTTCATACAGCAAAATTTATATATGACGTGCGCTACCAATTAAGTTACGAGTATTAGGTACTTCCGCACTTTTTATGCAAAGACCGCTGCGGTTATTATTACTTACGTTATTTTTTCTACGTTGATAATTTACTCGTTTAGTCCTTTAGTTGCCTGTTTGTAACGCATTTATTCTTAAACTAACAATATATCTTTGCACCAGATTTAATTTAATCGTTGATTAATTTTAGAACCATATCCATAGTTTGTGTATTTTCTAATTTCACGGTAACAAATTTGCGGGTCGAATAAATAAAAAATCTATTTAGGTCTAGTTAATGAAACTTTATGAATTTCACAAATGAAATTTTATCGTAATGAGAATTGTTTATTTGATTAAAAGTTACAACGAGGTCCCAAACCCTTTTTGTATCATGCTGTGCCGGAAAATATTAATCCGTTTTTCCTCAGATATTTGTTGTGATTGAACTGCCTCGTTGTTAGTCCAGCCGCTATAAAAATAAATATGGATAGGGCCGGTAGGTACAATATGAATTTTCCTCAACTCAACAATATAGTGCGCAGTGTAAAGGTTTTATGTATTATTATTAGCCAGCCGCTATAAAAAGAAATGGTTAGTTTTTGTAATCCATGCGCATTATAGATAATGAGAACAATAGAATTTCATACATAAATAGACCTAGATTGTCCTGCTGATGCCAAGGGGCAAGACAGTAATATAATAATAATAAAAACAAAATAATTCTCATGCTTTGAGCTCAATATAGCCCCGACTAAGTTTTAAGTAAATCTTAATACAAAAGAACTTAAGTTATTTTATATTTTTCAGTGCCTATTGAAAGGTGGTTTAATTTTTTGTTCCATTCCAAACATAAAAGTGATAAATGTATGTCAAGCTTTGCTTATGGGAAATATTTGGCATGACTTACTTACTTTATTTATACGTTGGTTAACATTTTTATTGTATTACGCAATGTTTTTGTTTTAAGTGGTCTATATAGAATCAATAGTAAGTACCAATTAATTATGTCATTATTATAATATGCTCTATGTATATGGTGAATGATTCAATATTAGGTTAGATCGACTAAATCATGTATGTAAACATAATGAATCAAAATTCATCATTCTGTAAAAACTTTACCTCTGACATAAGCTAGCCTGATTACAAAAACCACACGCAGCAACTTTGTTGCTAACCTGAGTCTAAAATTGTTGTGAAACTCTGTCGCTTTAAAATATTAATCTATTTTTGGTTAGTTGGAGAGCGCAGTGGACATTTCGTAGATGTTTTATTATTATTTGAATATTATTTGATATTTCGTTTATTATTTGATAAAAATAGCAATACAGCGTAGTGCCACATGGCTATCAAAACTGTTCTATATTTTCTAGTCAGTGAAGTTTTAACAAAATTCCACTAATAATAAAGATGTACTTAGACAAACTTCAAAATATACTTCATTCGTCGCAAAATCCTTACCTCTCTCTCTATAACAGGTAGGTAAGACCCGCTTAACGAGCCACTGCGAGTCATAATATCTCTTCAAAGTGCTCCAATTAGACCAGCTTAGGACATAAGCGGCTTTGCAGTGGAAAACGCCATTGGCAACGGTATGAAAGTACATGTAATGTGGGCGGAGAAAAACTACCTCATTAAAATACTAAGAACTTTTACTGCTATACCGATAATAATTCAGTTTCATCACTTCTGTATCAAAATATGATGTCCCTATTGAGGAGCCACTCCAGATTTTAAAAGGAAACTCACACCCTTATTTCATAGCAAAACAATTTATTTTTAAACATTTTGTAGCACAAATTCTAAAATTTGTAGAACACATCAAAAGTTACTTGTCTATGAGTTTATAAGTGGCCACTTTTTTATTTTACAATGCTGATAGTTTAAGCCTTTGACCACTATCTTCCTGATGGTAAGTGCAGTTGAAGATGTTGTTCACGCTAACCTAGAATTACTGGCTCTCAAGGACAGCTGCCAAAACACACCGTTAGGTGTTAGGCGACAGAATATCTACTTGAGGTTGGTACCTTGCTTGGCGGGCATTCGCAAAATGCCCTACCACCATGCTATAACGACTGACATCGTAAGACAGCAACCGGGACCGACGGCTTTACGTTCCCTCCGAAGCACGGAAGCGCTCAGTAGTAATGTCACCATACAACTCCTGACCGCGGCGGACATTGCTTAACTTAGCTGATCGATTAAGAACGGTTAAGCAAACTTCGCTACGAGCGCCTCAACCCACGACCCTGAGATTATGAGTATCATAAACAATATCTTCGACCACATCATCACTTTCCATCTGGTGAGATAGTGGTCAAAGGCTAGCCTATCAGCTATATAAAAATAAACTGCCTTATTAACGTAATTTTACGTAAATCTCCCTTTCTTGGTAAATCTAATTAAATCTGTTTCCTTGATATTCATTGTTAGATATTCATTATAGTTTTGAGAAAGTGGTGTAATGCCTCAATACTAATAAAATATTTATCTTAGCAACGGCATTTTTTATGGAATTGTTACGGAACATGCTTGAGGTATCTACACCGCAGATGTTAAGCGGTAAGTTTTTTTTGTACAATATGTGACAAACAAGCAGACGTTCCACCTGATGGTAAGTGGTTACTGCCACCTATGAACACCTGTAATATCCTCAGCATTACTGGTGCGTTGCCTCCCATTAAGATAAAGGGCTCTATTCATGCCTCTATTGAAAAACCTCAGTGGAAGAGCAATCCACAACTTAGATGTACGTGGCAGAAACAGACGGTTACTCGAGTGGTACAAGACTTCCACGTATCTATAATGTGCATATGGCTCTTCTTCTCTTCTTCGGCGATAGTGGCGAGTTCGGAAATGTTAGGGATGAAAGGTATAAGGTCAAAGATCTCATCTGTTCATAATACGCCTGCAGAGCATTCCCCGCTATTGTACCTGTAGAACAGACATAGCGAGTCAACGTCACGACGCACGCTCAGCGATTCCAGCCTGTTGGTCCATTTTGGGTCATCGACATTAGATCGAGCTCGATTTGAAGCGTTCGTAGCGAAGTTTGCTTAGCTGTTCTTAACCGATCATCAAAGTCAAGCAACGTCTGCCGTGGCCATGAGTTGGATGGGTGACCGCTAGTGACATTACTACTGAGCGCTGCAGTACTTCGGAGGGTACGTTAAGCCGTCGGTCCCGGTTGTCGTCTTAGGATGGCAGTTGTTATAGCATGGTGGTAGGGCATTTTGCGAATGCCCGCCTTGCTAGCTACCACCCTCAAGTAGTAAAACTGTCACCAAGCACCTAACGGTGTGTTCCGGCAGCTGTCCTTGAGGGACAGTAATTCTAGGTTAGCCTGAACAACATCTTCGACCACATCATCACCTACCATCAGGTGAGATAGTGGTCAAAGGCTTTCTAATAGGCTAGATAAAAAAAATACATGCTGACAGCTCTCTTCTGTTAGAAGTCAAGTGGGTCTAACTGATACTTCGGTGCACCACCGCTCCAGAGATGAGAGCAGTACTCCATATGCGGTCTAACCTGCGCTTTGTCTAACAAAAGACGTTCGTTAGGCGTAAAGTATTGCTTGGCTCTATTGAGTACACCGAGTTTTTATGAAGTAAGTCTTGCGTTGCTCTCCGAATGACTCCTAAAATGGACCTAGCTGGATATGTCGACTCCTAAAATACCGATGTTGATCGCCAAGTAATGGGGATTCCCTTGGAAACGTGGAGTGAGGTTAAATGCACTATTTTGGCAGTGAACGCGATTGCTGGAGTGTTCAAGGTATTAAATCGCACCTGGTTTCGCTTACCCCAGTCAGTAAAGCTGCATATAACAGATACATTTTGTCACAAGTGACGAATTGCAATGCGCCCTGAGACTTATGCTAAGTTTCGTGTGCTTGTAATTTCACTTTACTGGCTCTCAAGGACTGTTTTCGGAATATACTGTTAGGTGATTGGCGACAGATGTTCTACTTCAGGGTAGTAGCTAGCCAGACGAGCTTTAGCAAAATGCCACTAAGCGATTGAATCAGACAAAATACGTAATTGATGTAACATTTTTCAACCGGAATAAGATAATTGTTTGTAGGTTTAAAATCCATTATAAATAATCAAATTATCTCTTTGTATAGTTGTTTCATTATTGCAATATTTGTCAACCAAATGAAGACATTATATATTTCAAAGTTCTAAAAAAAATATAGAAGACATCGACAAGAGCTTATTTTTTTATTCCTGGTAGCCTTTGACCGCTATCTCACCTGATGGTAAGTGATGATGTGGACGAAGATGTTGTTCAGGCTAACCACAATTACTGGCTCTCGAGGACAGCTTCCGAAACACATCCTTAGGTGCTTGGTGACAGATTTTCTAGTTGAGGGTGGTAGCTATTCACAAAATGCCCTACCACCATGCTATAAAGATTGCCATCCTAAGACAACAACCGAGACTGACGGCTTCACGTGCACTCTAAAGCACGGAAGCGCTCAGTAGTACCTAATGTCACTAGCGGTCACCCATCCAAGTCATGACCAGGGCGGACTTTGATTAAGGAGAGGTGAAAATTAGAGTTATGAGTCATACCTCATGTGTCATGTTGGCTTAACGGTCAGAGACCCTAGCTGTGGGGGTAAATAGCGCGGGTTCGAATCCCGCAAATGACTAATTTTTCCTCTCGGCGTAATTTTGTAATGTAAGCCGAGGAACTTCCATTATTGTAAAAATAAAAATATTTAAATTATAGAGTACTGTCAATGGTAACAAATTTGTCTTGTCTGTAGTACAACGTAAGTTGAACTACAGGAGGCGCTCCATCCCCGTAGAACGAATGGACAATTTAGTGTTATGAGACATATGTCATGTTGGCTTATCGGTCAGATCATACTCTGACTATAGGGGTGGATAGCGCGGGTTCGAATCCAGGACATTACAATTATTTTTTCCTCTCGTTCTAATTTTGTAATGAATATAACACACGGAGCATGCGTTATTGCAAAAAATCATATATTCATATTATTAAGACCATCTTAGAATCCACGAAGTCGTATCCCACACTTCCTAAACTTTGTCATTGAGGGACAAAATCGTAATTTTCAAGACTCGGGCTAGAATTTTCTAAATTTGGAACCCTAAATGTATAAAAAGGAAATAAGCAAACCAGCATGCATAAAAAGCCCGATTATTGCTAAATAAAAAACATCAACCTGAGATATCTTTCTCAGCTTATTTTGTGTAAGACAACTTTTTCAGAGCAAATTAGAAAAAATGTGATTATTATATGTAGCTTGCCTTATTAGAAGTTATTATATCCATCGGAGGAGTGCTTTCATAACATCCATAAAGGGCCTGCGGACAAATTATTAATATCAAACAGTATTCATCACTACGACGGCACCGGGTTCGAATGAATGGTATCAAAATATAATCTCTGCGGGGCTCCTGTTACAACAACAGTATGGGCATATAGGTACTGACACTCTATTGAAAAGGCTTTATTTTTGTTTAAATACCTTAAGGGTTATAGGGTTATTCAACAGAAAAATTAAGCATTGCAAGTTCTCTGATTGAAAACTTGGATGCAGGTTCTATATAAAACTTTGAGAACGAGTCAAGAGACCCTGCATAACCGGACAAATGTAGGCAGCAACCTTAGTCGACTTAGTATTTAGTTCTTTTTTTTATGTATTTGTTACGGAGCAGGCACGAGGCTCACCTGATGTGAAGCCTGCACCGTGGCAATTGTGAAATATTTACGTTCGTTTCATCCCTTGCTATATCTTAATTTTGAGTTATGTAATTAATATATATGATATTTAAGGATTCATTCCATAAATCATACACTTTAGAAACACGATTACTTAAAGTTTCCTCGATAGAAAAAAAAACTAAAGTTATATCTAAACAATTAAATAAACCCTTAGTATGGCGTAAATACTTCACGGCAGTCATTAGTTTTTGAATAATAAAAAAAACGTGTTTTCTATAACGTATACATATTACATTTTTCAAATAGTTATTTAAATTACTAAGTAATTATAGTAATTATTTAGTTAGTTAAATTCACGCACGTTCCGTCCATTTTAGCTAGAGCCGCGATGTTTTCTCCCTGTCCCCTTTTAGTACAGCTTCGGCCGTCGGACGGGGACGGATGCTGGCGGCGTGCCTTACACATACGCGAATATCTAAAAAGCTCGGTGCGCTATTAAGCGGACTAACCTCTGCCTATAACAGAAGCATTTGGTCCAAACGAATTGCACTGCGCCCGACATACTGAGACATACTCGTACAGTTGTTAAGTCTCATGTGCCTGTAATTTTTCTGGCCCTTAAGGACTACTGCCGGACACACTGTTAAGTGCTTGGCGACAGATTTTCTGCTTGAGGGTGGTAGCTAGCGATGCGACCATTCACAAAATGCCCTTCCACCATGCGGTGAAGCTTAAGGACCTGCGGCGCGGCAGTCCATAGCTATTACCTCTCAGCCAACATTGCTTCTGGCTCTATAAGTGAAGCGTGTGTGTGTGGCCCGTATAACGTGGTAAAGCGTTATGCTGCTTTTCGATTTTTGTAAATAATGTAAATAGCTCAGAAACGACTTATCAAAAATCTAATCTTCGAAAGAGAAATTCTGTCCGCGTCTTCGCCAATATGGAATCCAGTTAACACGCTTCCTCGGGTACTGTATATTATATATTTAAGGTACCTATATTAATTTAATGTTTTCCTTACATATAATATTCGTTATTATTTTTTATGGATTCCGCAAAGTAATGCCTGAATCTTTTAATGTTTCTAGCATTGGCACGACATTTTAATTAAATGAGTACATTTTCATGCGCATACCGCGATGTTTTACCAGTAGAGTCCTTACTGCGTAGCTATTTACTATATAGTATCTGGCTGGTAAAAATACTGCAGGGAAAAGAGGGGAGGTGAAGAAAAATACAGGGAGGGGGGTTGTTGAGGTGCGGGGGTGGAACAACGGCCTCGTTACGCCGTTTCCGGCGGAAGTCGGCTCGTGATGCATTGTCACCAAGGAGGGTGGGCACTGATGTTTACATTATCATCGCAAACATTAAGAGGCATTTCACATTTTAATGCGGTATACGAAGATTTTAAGCGCTTAATTTACTGTCATAGGAAATATCTACAAGTTGTTTAATAATTGATAAAATAGAATAAGCTGTTCCCTTTTCAGTTAATGTACCAGATTTACAAACATAACATTAATTATCTTGTAGTGACCAATCTCCCGCACCTTGTTTTACGAATTAAAGTACACATAGCCAACTTCAGAGTTATATCTCTTGTATAAAGATTCATCACATTAACTAAAAAAAAAAACTGTGCATCAGGCATATAATCTTGTTGACACATAGTGTACTAGAATATCGCTAATTAATCGTCATTGTAGAAAAAAAATAAAGATCTTGCGGCAATTTCCACGAATTATATCAGCAGTTTACCACCATATATTGCGTTTAATAAAGTGTAATTCCAAACAGATATTATATAAAAAGAAAGTTCATTCTTTAATTAATCTGATCTTTAATAAATTGTGATATTAACTCTGTTTTGTTAGACAAGAAAAAATATTTAACATAACTCGAAATGCACATAAATTGAAATGTACAAGCGCGAGGCGATCAGTACCGCGCGAGCGCCCATCGAGGTAGGACCTTTGTTCGTTTTCCTTGCTCTGACGTCTCGTACGCGGAACGCTTAGATGCAAGTTTATAGTGCGACCACAGAGTTTTGATCATGTCGATATTTTTTGTAAGTAACAAACTATACTTTATTTTTGTTGTCCATAATATAAGTATTGTTGTCTTGTTAAGTAACTACATCTTTAGTTTCTGTTCATCCATTGTGTTAAAAAAAGGAAACGTCACAATTATGCAGCCTTATACAGCGTTATTGGAAAAATGCTAACAACCTCACAGGTGTGTGGACATGTTGTCGCACATTTTTTTTCGGACATGCGTCAATGCTTCTATAAAAATAATACTAACCTCACAGGGTTGACTTCTTCTTTTTGGTCTGCTAGTTTTTATATTATTCTAGTTTAAATGGGTTTAAAGAACTTTTATTTCTCATAAGAACTAATGTTCACTTAAAATGAGATACAAAACTTAAATTTAAATAATAGTAGTCCTCTGGCTGGAAGCTATACAATGCTAGGGTAAATCTGTTATGTATTTTTTTAGTTTATTCCTATAACTAGTGATGCTACTACAGTTTTTTATTTCATTTGGCAATCTGTTAAATATCTGTACTCCTTCAAACAAAATTGTTTTCTTTCCATAGTTGGTACGCGTCTTAATCAGTTCAAGTTTGATTTTATTTCTTAAATTGCAGACATTTTCTCTTTGTGTGAATGTTAGGTTAGAGTGAATGGATTTCGTTATAGTATTTTTTATAAACATGCACGAGTAGAACATATAGAGTTTTTTCAGGTTAAATAGTTTAGTATCTTCGTATATTTGCTTTGTTGGAGTAAAATAGTGATAGTGAAACAGAACTTTGATAAGTTTGTTTTGTGTCCTCTGCAAAGGGTTTAAGTTCGTTGGCGCGGCTGATCCCCATATTTGAATTAAATATTCTAGATGTGATTTTACCAATGAGTTGTAGATTGTTGTGCGTACTTCGGGCGAGATACAGTTTGATACCTTGCGTAGGGCTCCCAATACTGACGTTAGCTTTGATCGAACATGCTCAATATGCACTTTCCATGTTAGTTTATCATCAATCCACAGTCCTAAATACTTTTCTTGGCTTGTTTGTTTTATTATAACATTATTAATAGTGAGCGGAGTATAGCTGGGAATATCTTTGTTTTTCGCCTTGAAAATCATGTAGGATGTTTTAGAAGTGTTTATTGTGAGCAAATTGTACAGAAGCCATTCATTGAGCATGTCTAGATCTCGTTGAGCTTCCGTTATGATGTTGTGAATAGATGAACCAAAATAAAAGAGACATGTGTCATCTGCATATAGTGTTAGGTGTCCAGTTAGTCCGATGTTATTAATATTATTAACATAAATTAAAAAAATAAGCGGGCCTAAAATCGATCCCTGAGGGATTCCGTAAGTAACTGTTTGCGGTGAACTTTTGTAATTTTCGATCTTAACTATTTGCTGACGATTTTGTAGATATGAAATAAAGATATTTAGAG
This sequence comes from Plagodis pulveraria, assembly GCA_963890685.1. Lineage (NCBI taxonomy): Eukaryota > Metazoa > Arthropoda > Insecta > Lepidoptera > Geometridae > Plagodis > Plagodis pulveraria. The sequence goes on along the minus strand of OY982958.1, from coordinate 15,555,094 downwards.
CTTTTCCTGTGATTCCAATGTTTTTAAATTTATGAATTAATTTTGTATGACTGACAGTGTCGAATGCTTTTTTTAAATCTATAAACACACCTAAAACTATGTTTCTTTTGTCAATATTAGTCTTAATTTTTGTTATTAAATCTATGGCAGCCGAAGATGTACTTGATTTTGAACGAAAACCATATTGTTGTTCTATTAAAAACTGTTTCTTTATTAAGTATTCATTTAAACGGGTATACAAGATTCTTTCAAAAATTTTGGACAGTATTGGGAGCACCGATATCGGTCTGTAATTATTCGGATCGGTTTTTGGTCCGGATTTATGTACAGGGCTAACTTTTGCAACTTTGAGAGTATCAGGAAAAATGCCAAGCTCCAAACACCTATTCGTACAGTTAGTGAGTCTGTCTACAATAATATCTTTGATGCATTTAATAGCTTTAGTACTAATGCCATCAATTCCCGTACTTGTGTTATTGTCAAAGTCATTTATTATTTTACAAATTTCATCGGCAGTGGATGGTCTTAACTCGGATAGTATAGTGTCATGTGAGTGGGTATCATCGTACATTAAAATGTTACCACAGTTTGCATGATATTTATTCGGTATTTGATTTGCTAAATCTGCACCAATTGAGGAGAAGTATATATTGAACCTTTCACATACTTGGTTACCATCTGTTATGGTGAGACCCGAATCCGATATTAATTTTGGAGGAGCACAGATATCTTTTATTTTATTATGAGTTAAATTATTAATGACTTCCCACATTCTTTTAGGATCACCGTTACATTTTTTAAACAACTCTAGATAGTAGTTCTTCTTATTTGATTTAATCATTTCACTGACTGTCTCTCTCTTTTCACAAAACTTTTTCTTCAATTCGTCATTCTTGGGATCTGTTTTTGTGTATTGCCATAGCAAATTACGTGAATTTATACCATCAATTATATTTTTATTTATCCAATCCTTACCAGGCGGGTTTAGTATTTTAATTTTTTGTATTTTATTGTTTTCAACATGTTTTTTAATGAAATCTTCTAAATAAATATATTCATTATACTCGTTTATATAACATGCTTTAGATGCACTCATGTATAAGTTATCATAATTGAGAGCTTCATACTGTATTTTTTTATTCACAACTGGTGCCAATTTTGATATTTCTAAAAATATTTGTTTGTGATCTGATAATGACGATTCGATTATCGACATATTAAAAGAATGGTTATCAATATTTGTACACACATGGTCAAGAATAGTGTTAGTGGAACTTGTTTCTCGAGTACAATATTTTTTGTCGATTTTATTTAGTATCTCGTACCCGGTTTCTTTTAAATCGCAGAGATACTTCTTGTTATCTTTGTCAGTAATAAGTAAGTCGACATTAAAATCACCTATGATAACAGCTCGCCTCCTTTGCTCTAACTGTGATGTGTAGATTTCGAGAAAATCAGTCAAATTATTGTCTCCTGGTCTGTAAATTCCTCCGATGCTTAAAGACAGTTTATTGATATGAATCCATAAATAGTGATTTCCGTTTTCTATAAGATTTTCTGTAGTTTCATATTTTAAACTATTGTGTACAAAAATTGACACACCTCCTCCTCTGCTAGTTTGACGAAAGTTCGCTATATGCTCATAGTTTGGTAGTTTATATAGCTTAGCATCCTGTTCTGATGTTATCCATGTTTCAGTAAAAATTAAAATATGAGTAGTACTTGGTATGGCTCTGATTATGCATTGAATCTCGTCAAACTTACCGGATTTTCGCATACTTCGCAGATTAGCGTAGAACAAACGTAAGGAAGAGGGGTTCACTCGAATATCCTCGTATTTATTTACTATTGAATATTTTATCCTAATTTTATTATCTGTAGAGTTAGTAGCAAGTGGAGGAGTGCTCATCAGTTTTTTTTATTTAGTTTAGCTTGCACAATTTTGGGAGCTCCTTTTATATATTTAATGACAAGATTTTGTTCTCCGTTTTCTTCACGGGATTTTAGTTCCTCCCTTAAAGACTGCAGGTACTGTTTTTGTGAAGGAGTTTGATCACTGTAAATCAGGATGTCCTTTGGCAATTTCCGTTTGTTGCGCAATAAAACTTTTGGTGTATATGTATCATGAAAGAAAACTTTTAGTGGCCGGTCTTTATGGAGCGCGTATTTTCCTAGCCGCATGCATTTGGTAGGGTTTGGACATTCTTCATAGAGGATCTTAAGTATTTTTGTGGCTTCTTTATCATCATAGTTTCGCCTAGAAGTGAAATCTGTGTCATTTTTTTCTGGTATTCCCACAAACACTATATTTTTCTCGCGGTCGCAGCGGTCCTTAAGCTCACAGAACAAGGTCTCGGGATTCGGTACATTGAGTTGTGGTAATAATAACTCGTTATGTTGTTGATTTTTTAATTGAATTATTTCATTTTCTATGTTTTTTATTTTATCCTGAGTCTTTGTGTTATCTAAATTAATTTTTACCAACTCATTTTTCAATGAAGCGAGGACAAGCTTTCTGTGGCTGATTTTATGGTATTTATTTCACCTTTTATCTCAGACACTTGCTCCTTTATTTGTGTTATATTTTCATTTTGGGTTTTTGCAAAGGTTTCAAAAAATTTCATGATATCTGTACGAAAATTAGCAAGGTCTTTTTTAAAGTCCTGTTCCTCATTGCGACCTTTTCGTTTCCTTAAGTTAACACTATAATGAGGTTCTTCATTCGCAAGGCTAAGTAAATTAGGTGCTGAGCCACTAGCCTTCTCGTGGCTGCTTATCAACGATGAACCACTCGGCGGGCTTCGCTGTACGCTCATTGTAGGTTTTTATATAAATAAGTGGGTACGTACGTAACTCAAACACAGCTCAAACGTAGCGCGTTGGTTGGCACCCGTCCTTATCTCTCTAGAGGTATGCGGGACGTTGCTACCTGCGGCGGAGAGTCTTCTTATCACGAAACGTCTTTTGTGCCGTTCGGTCTTTTTTGTCAAAACGCACTTTAACTATATAAAATTATGAACTGTTTCGGAATGGCAAGTTTTTGTGAAATTTGAAAATAGTTTAGGAATTATAGAACACGTCCGACCGCTTCAACTGCCAGCGCGTGTGAATTAGTAACTCACTATAACTTTTGTTTTAGGAGGATAAGATGACAGGCGAATAATTGATTTCCAATATTTTTGGATTCAGTTAATGTCTATAAGTGAACACAGCGATAACTTCAGCTGGAAATTAAACTACCTTCTATTGAAAATTTGTACAAACCGGCCTCCCGGCTTTTCCATCATTTGTACAAACCGGGATACCAGTTAGAGGTCGATAGTCGTATTTACAAATTTACCATAAATCTGCGTAAGTCCGACTTTCATAATCCAAATGGTTTTCAAAAGGATGCATCCTTGCCCATACAAGAAAAAATCCATATTTTTCTGAGATAACGTATGAAGTAGGAAGTATTTTGAATATTTTGATGAAATCTGAAACCAGCACAAATTACATTTTGGCCCCACAATATTACGTCATTTCATATTAATATCGTAACTACTTCAACAGTTATAAATCTAGAAAACCGCAATTTTGCATATGTATAAGTCATTTTTCACTTGATATATTTTGCAACGCAAACATTTACCGATGCAAATTTGTGTATTAAATAATTTCGTAACTAATTTTAAACTTTTAAACCAAAAAATCTGAAATAATACAGGTGTATAAATTACATGTAAATAATAATATCAAAGAAGGACCAAAGACGCAGGTGGTATAGTTTTTCAGAAAAAATAATTGCTGTCCAATACAGTTTTCCCGCCAAAGTTCTTAAAACAATTGGGTTGTTTTAATTTTGTTACTTTAAAATATTTGGCGTAAAAATCTGTAATAATTCATGGCTAAAGAACAATAGTAAATTATCATATTAAAAGAAGATCGAAGTTCTAGGTGAGTTAGTTACGAAAAAATAGAAATAGCAATTAAATTACTATTTCCCACCAATTTTGTCGTGTGTTCAAACCCCATTTCCAGTATTTTTTTGTATAAAAAGGTGCATTATCATTTATTTTCTATAGAGGAAATAGTGAGCATAAGAGTATATAGTTAGGATTGCATTGGTACCAAGAAGTATATACATACATACATAAAATCACGCCTCTTTCCCGTAGGGGTAGGCAGAGACCACGGATTTCCACTTACTACGATCCTGACAAATCTCTTTCACTTCATCTATACTCATCAATCCTTTCATACATAAGCGTCGGTTTAGGGTACTTTTGACCTGGCCTTTTTTCAGAACGTCTTCAATCTGATTTCGGAAGTATATATATGTTGATTATAGATTGCATCAAAGATATTCGATTTAAAAACAAAAAAACCTCAAAATCTGTAAATATATATTTACATTTCGCTGTTTGGTCTACTCAAACTAAATGGATGAAAATGTTATTTTTTTAATGGTGTAGGTGATATATTATGGTATGGGAATCTGAGGGTGACATGTTAAAGTATTGGAAAACCAAAAACGTCATGGGACGTTTGTGGTTGGTACTAAGTTTTTTTCCGGATGCACAGAAAAATAAACCTCAATCCTATGCATGGTCATTATGACAGACAGTGTTAACGACTGGATATAGATACTGAAGAGTGTGAACGAGGAAAACAGCAATTTTTGGAAAATTTAAAAGAAAGAGCTTTTAGTCCGCAGCTTTTAATCAATGCCGTTACATCAAATATTTATATAATTTTAAGACGTATAATTTTTTAATTATTTAAGTTTTTTGTTACAATAAATGATTCAAACATATCTATTTTTTATTCATCAAGGATGAAATTTAAATAAAAGATTCACGATGCAGGTTGACTATTTAATGTACATGCCTACTTCTTTTCTATAACATTAGCAAGTAATCGAAAAAAAATTGATTATTTACTCATGCCAATCACACAATTTTTAAATTCGCAACTTAGATTTCTTTATTAATGAGTGCTAGTATCAAAATATGTTACTCACAGTCACGCTATTCCGTCGTCACTTTTTTCGCTTGTGTAAGCGATGCGCTGGCATTTACCTAAACTTCAGTAGCGTGATTTTGTGAAATGGCTCTTAATATGTGCGCTGGACCATATTTTTATTGCTCTTATGATTTATTTCTACGGAAGTTCTGACTAGATGAATGTTTAAAGATATGAGAATAAATCTGTGTCCTGGTAGATCATCATTACTGAATCAGTACTTATATAGGCAATGCGTCTGATTGTATAGTTCTGTGAATTAGTCCGGATTATGCAGCTAGGTTTGTGAGTATTACAAAAGTTACAATAAGTTGGGTTGCTTGCTGTTGCTTCTCATTCATAGCTGGTGTCACTCCATACAAAAGTGTATTAACCCATACCTTTGTCTATGTACATTTCACTCGAGACTAAAATCGTCATTGTCTCAACTAATACATACTATGTGAATGGCTTTAGCCATTGTATGATTTTTTTTTGGGATAGCCTTGTCACCTAAGGCTTTCCGTAATATTTGATTAGCTCCAAACACTAAAGGACTATTTTAATGTTATTCTTATGGGTGCGATAGGTTAACCTACTGCTGTTTCCTGATTGCCTAGTACCTCTGATCAAGAACCAGATCAAATACAAGTGCATCTTTGCAATGGTTATATTTCTTGACTGTAACTCGTGCCCTTTTCAAGTTTTTAGTAATCTTCAGGCCATAGTTTCACAAGGTTTTACAATACGGCCATAATATCACAACTAGAATTCAAGCTCAATGTTACCCGCCCACAAAGTAAACAACCTGAAAAAGAGTGTGCTAAATTGTAGCGTGCCACCACTTACGTCAAGGTGAGCTAATGCTTGCTGCACAAAAGGGTTCTTAATCTTGTTCATTGACTGAAATTACCAAAGAAAATTTGGCGTCAGGTTTTCCATAACCACATAACTGAAACCAGAACTTTCTATGTTATGATTCTGTGTAGTCCTTTTGTGTTGTGAGCGAAAACACTAATGCTGATCCCACTATTCGTGGAATAGAGGAAAGATGATAATGGATTATTATTTGGTTTCCCATCCGTCCTTAATAATCTGACATAAACAATTACCACGTCACAAAATAATTACCGCTGGTATCCGGCAGCTGTCGAAGTATGGGAAAGTAATATAGTGATGCAACTGAGGTGTCTTTTAGGTCCGGCTCCCCCGGGAAATCACGGTAATCCGCGCGGCGACAGCGGGTAAAGCTCTCTCCAGTTAAAGTGATGGGGTGTTGTCGATACTTATTTTAATATATCTCTCAGCGATTCCAATAATATAAACTCACATTATCATGGTTCGATTAGCATTTTAAAGCAGTAATAACCGAGCGGTAATAGCTATGGTCCGCAGTGCTCCAGCTAACAGTGTGTTCCGGCAGTGGTCCTTGAAATTCAGTAAATTACAGGCAAATGAGACTTTTCCATAAGATGCAGCTCAACTCTTACTACTACCTCCTATAACCGGGTTCGTGATTGAACGAGATATTACTATATTAAAAGCGCCGATTATACAAATATAAAAAGTCAAGTTAATTGTAAAGATATCCAAAGGATTCTTCGCTCTTATGTCATGAGGATAGTTTTTATTACTAATGATCGTTTAAGCGTGCACCATGCTTAAAGAACTTTACTATCATAAGATATATACATTAATTAAAGATACAAAGAGACTAAAAAAACATTATGATTGATTAATCTTTGGCACCCGTTTCAATGGGTAACTCTTTGTTCTTATTTTTTTTACAATTTCAATAGTTTTTACATAAATGGTAATTACTTTACTAAGCAGCTGTGCTCCGCCAACCAAAAAAAAACTTTTTTCCGTAGTGAGTAATATTATATAGTAATATTTTGTGTTTCTTTTAATTGTTAGTCGTATGTTTGAATTAATAGTTTAAGTAGTACTTTTTATTAAATGGTATATGTTATACTTTATAGTTGCAATACATTGAATGAAAGGAATAGCGATACAAAACTTTAACCATTTGGTTTTGGATTCTATGTAACGGGATTAGAGTGGTTATTAACTTGTTCTGTACGCTTGTAACTAACAAAAATATTACCTACTTGTACTGATATTGCTATTCTTCTTCTTTCTTCAGAAATATTGAATAATAGTTCCTTTGCTCTATCGGAACAGGCAGGTATAATCAATCCGGTATAGTGTACATAGTTTGCATCGACATCAAATAAAAATTGCGACTCAGTCCATCCCTAAATCTCTGTAGCTCTAAACCGTGACTGAATCCAAAGATCCCTGTGAATGGGTCCTGATGAATCATGCCTGCTCACGTGGAACGACGGTGGTACACCGCATTAACACGCTTTACCTATAAATGTACGAAACAACACTTACATATATAATACGTATCTATATACATACGGGTAATTGATAGACCACTATCCCACCTATTTGTAAATAATCAGGCTGTCAAATAATGTAAGCATTATGAACTTTGGATTGGAATCTGACTCTCTAGATTGTTTGCATGGTGGTAGGGCATTTAGCGATTAACCGCCTGGTTAGTTACCACCATCATATAGAAAATCTGTCGCCAAGCATCCTAGTGTTCCGGCAACTGTCCTTGAGAGCTAGTTATTTTAGGGGTTATCCTGAACAACATCTTCGACCACGTCATCACTTACCATCAGGTGAGATAGTGGTCAAAGGCTAGCCTAGCCAGTAATTCTAGGTTAGCCTGAACAACACCTTCGACCACATCATCTATAGGTGAGATAGTGATCTAAGGCTATTCTATCAGGTATAAAAAAAGATCATTTCTGATCACATCGTCAGGTGCTTGGTTACAGATTTTATCCTTGAGTGGGGTAAACAGGAGTCCTCTTGTGTCATTGTTGAAAAGTGTAACATCGTGGTGGAGATAGAAGCTATGATCACTCGATCGGCTGTGCACACATACAAAAACTAGGCCATTACTACCTCAAAAGGAGAAGATCTGAGATCCTCATAGACTTTTAACAAATATAGCAAAGGTATTTCAAACACATAGGGTTTGAAATTTTATTTTAAATCCTTTGCAATAAGTACCTACTATTAAATAAAAAAAGTACAGCAGACCCAGCTACGACAGGAAAATATAAAATTTTGCTTGGAATAAAACTGGCCTAAATACCCGTACCATTGCAGATTTCATCTCCTGGTTCACATTACCAATGGAGCCATACTATTTTGAAGCAATGATAGCCGAGCGATTATAGCTATGGGCTGCAGTGCTGCAGGTCCATAGTTCGATCCCCACCGCCGGCTTGATATTCACCGCATGGTGGGTAGGGGGTAGTAAGAAAACATTTTGCCTGGCTAGCTACACCACAAGTAGAAAATCTATCGCCAAGCACCTAACAGTGTGTTCCGGCAGCAGTTCTGCCAGTAAAATTACAGGCACCTGAGACTCAACAACTGTATGTCTCAGGGTGACGGGCGCAGTGCAGATCATCATAAGCGACGAAATGCATCTGATATAGGCAGATGGTACCGCTTAGCATCAGGTGGGAATCGTGCTTGTTCCGTCACATGAACATAAAAAATGCATCAAACACGGTAGTAATTGTATAAGAAATATCTACTCTCTATCAGTAATTGTATAGAAATATCAAATTATTGGAATCAAAATAAAAAGACGTCGGACGTCGAGTAAATTTATTATCTTTCCAGCCTGGCTACCATGTGCAAATAAGAAATATGTCACTCACGACACGAGATACAAGTGGCGGACGATAGCAGCGGCCGCACCACGCTAAGATCTGTTCATTGAGATTATCTGTGGACCATTCTCCATTGCGCTGTTTGTTGGTTAAATTGGGAACAGTTTTAGGAAATAAGCAGTAATGGACTGTGAACCAATAAAAAACCATACTTTTATGAACGATTAATTTATTTTTCCCGTTCTCGACACTTCATTAGGAATTATGTTAGGTACGATGGCTATGAAGGTTATGGTTAAAAACTGTTCCCGTTGATGTAATTTTCAAACGAATGATACATTGAATTGCCGACTTTTACGCATCAAGTATTTTATTTTTATCTTTTTTGACGATGGTTATGTTGGTATAAAATATTATTACATATATTGTTTAATAAAGAACAAATGAATGGGACCCTAAAAACTAGTTCAGTAGCCGTGATAAAAACTTTTTTCCCTACTTAGCATTCGTCATCAAGAAAAACAGTTTATCTGTTTTTCTTTTACTAAACAATATAAGTACCTATTAATATTTTATAGCAACATATTGGGTACGGAACCCTAAAAGTAGTCATTCATTTAGATTACTTTAAATATTGACTGCTGTGAATTTCATTAAATTTTAATATATTTTAGTACCTACTGATTTACTTACATATAACTGTTTTTTTAGTAATCAGCAACATATAGTATATAATAAATAAAAATAGTTGCAAACACTACCTACCGTTTTATTCAACAAGAGTTCGTGGGTTGTGTTCAAATTCAAATTTTGTTATTGTATTGATTACACACACTAATATTACGGGTCTGCTAACACTGAACGGAAAGTAAATTTGTACTAAATCGTCGATCGCCCCCATTATACTGGGACGCGCTAGATATACTACAGATTTATCTCGTCCCCAAAAAGTAGGACAAAAAATTTTGGTTTTGGAAAAAAAAGTCGTAAAAATGTCGATTTGAGGTCAGCGGTGTTTAACGTAAATTAATTGTTCTTTTGGAGACACCGTCTTATTGGGAGTGTGTTTGAGATAATTATTAGTGAAAGAACTTTGCTGTTTAAACTGTTTGTTACGTTGGAGAATCTCTTGGAAGAGAGCAGAACGGGATCCCTCGCCCAAGCCGTAAGTACCTTTTTAATGTTTGGCTGGCCAGTTAGATATTACTTAGGGAAACGCTTGGGTGGGGTCGTCGAAGGAAGAAGACCGGAATACATTGTAAGTTGATTGTATTAACGTCATTTCAGCCCCGCGTACCGCGGGCGATTAAGATTCTAAAAACAGGTTGTCCAGGTGGAGGACTCTGCTTACCATGCCTGCCTGGGCAATCTGGAATCTTAAATACAGGTAAACAAGGACGAGTTCTTTGCCCTGCCATGTTAGCACTCGTAGACATAGTGCTATATCTCTATTTTAGACGAGATAGAGTGTAGACAAAATTTACTCGTGGCGCGCATGGAAGCCGGGCAGAACAGCAAAATGACTGTTGAATCAAATGACAACTTTTTAATACATAAATAACAATCCGTATTTTATAAATAAATAAAAAACTATATGGTAATCAATTAATATATTACTTATTATTATACTCTTATACTTATTGATTTGTAAGTATTTTTTTATAAATAAATAAAATTAGCTTCAAACAAACTGCTATTATCCTTGTTAGTATAGCCATGGACATACTTTTTGATTTCTCATAAAAAAATACAGTCGAATTGAGCACCTCCTCCTTTTTTGAAGTCGGTAGTAATTAACATGGAGTTTCAAAAACAATATTATTTCTTTTACTTAAATATTCATGTAATGTAAAAATAGAACAATGTTCAAAACCAAACGCAAACATTTTAGTAAAAAAAAACAACGAATGGCGCGAATTTTTCATATTCAATTGCGACCGTGAACATAGATAATTCAAAAATGAGTTCAAGCGAATCTGATTCGGAAGCACCTCCTCCTGATTTAAAATCTGAGTCATTCATTTTTGAGAAAAGCATTATACAAGCCTCAACCAGTAAAAAAGCCATCCTGGCCCCGTATATGACCGGACCTCATCTGCGGTTCGGTCCAGTTAACTCATACTTGGCCAGGAAGGCTTACTTACTGGATTCTGCAGTAATGTACTATTACTATCCAATGAACAACAGATTACTTCATATTAAAAAAAGGTGTGAATATTGAAACTTCACACTATGTACATGAGTAACATTATTTATCTGTTCTCAAATCAAATTTCATAATTTTCTTTGGAATCTTGTACACCACCGTCCTGCACATGCATTCACTTTCATATTCATTCACAGTTGCCTGTAAGAAATAGCACTTAGCGCTCGGCCATCATTGCTTCGACTTATTTTGTAAAGTGAACAAAGATGAGCGAGATGTAATATTGTTAATAGGTAACGCTATCGCGTTGTCGCTCCCTAATGATTCGTCACTTTTAATGAGGAGACAGTAATTTGTAGCTGTGATGTATTAGATTTTAACTTTGCTTTTAACGTCTAATGACTTAAAAACAAATTTGAAAACAGCTGTTCATCTAACTTCACTTTGTTTTAGTGCCTATTGGTTTGTATATTCATAAATAACAATGTTTTCCGTCTTTATTGACGTGGATGATAATGATAAAAAGTATCCTATATCCATCGCGTCATCTATTTCTATACCAAATTTCATCAATATATGTCAGGCCATTTGAGCGCGAAGAAATAACAAACATACGAACACACTCATGAACGTTCGTCTCTATAATAGTTTGATAAGGATCAATTTCAATATGCATTAGAAATAAAATGTATGGTTCACTATTTTGACGATAATGGTTTACACATTAAAGATAGATATATGCTATCGCGGGTTTTTTTGTTGGACAATATAAGATAAACACTTCCGTTATACATTATGTACGTGTGATACGTAAGGTCATTGTAGAGCACGCCAGAATAGGTCGCTTATTACAGAATTGTTTCTTACCTATACTTACACTTATCGTGATATTTTGGATAATTCATACAATATCTTTATAAATTATAGCCTATGTGTTATTCTGATATGTTAGCTATATTATTGTAAGGTTTCATTAAAATCCATTCAGTAGTTATTGCGCGAAAAAGTAATAAACATCCATACTTATAAACTTTCGCGTTTGTAATATTAGTAGAATACTACGAATGAATATTCGTAGGTAGAATAGGATGAAGATAATGCACATTATATTGAAAGCATTGCTTTAAGCGAGTACTATTACATTGTGTTAAGTATTTCGGTACCTAAATAAATGATTTAGGTACCGACCTCAAAAGAGTAAGAAAAGGTAAAACATTATACGAAACAAGGTTTACATACTGAGTGAATATCAATAACTGCATTGAATGTCCCCGACACATTTTTAATCCTCATAATGTCCACCTACACTGGATATCTTTTATAAATTCCAGTACATTCGCAATTATCTCTTACTGATTCAGGTTTCTTTCACCAATGACCGTGTAAATAAGTTTAAACATATTCCCATTCTTAACTTACGTAGAGTTAAGTTTATAAAAACATAATTACCTAATAGATTAGCACACAAGACCAATAGGGTAGATATATTCAACGTGTGTTGAATATACTTACCCCATCTACCCCACACAAGATGTCATATAAAAAATCCTACGAATAAATATATACCTCAATCAGAGTTCAGTAGACTACAGAACAAAACAAGTTCGAAAAACTTTACAAAGTTCGATAGAGTAAAGTGCGAAATAAAGCTCGATGAGATGCAGTTTTAAGCCCACTAAGCGATAAAATCGAGGGGGACATCGTTAAGGATCATCGTTCGTTCACATCGAAGTTTTGCGGAGCCAGCGACTCTGAGTAATGAAGACTTATGAGTTTGCCTGACGTCTGAAGCTCGGTAATTGTCATCTCGTTACTAGAGCCCTCTCCAGCGCGATGCCTAAATTGACTTTGACGGATTTTCGTTAATGAGTAAAGCTAATTACTCTCCAGTACATTGCAACCAGGATTGTACCTAATAGTTCTAATAGTTATGCAGAGTTTAAAAATTACATTTATAGCTGACAGGCTAGCCTTTGACCACTATCTCATCTAGTGATGATGTGGTCGAAGATGTTGTTCAGGCTAACCTAGAATTTCTGGCTCTCGAGGACAGCTGCCGGAACACACTGTTAGGTGCTTGGTGACAGATTTTCTACTTGAAGATGGTAGCTAGCCAGGCGGGCATTCGCAAAATGCCTTGTCACCATGGTGTAATGACCGCCATCCTAAGACAACAACCGAGACCAACGGCTTAACGTGCCCGGAAAGCACGGAAGCGCTCAGTAATATATATTAGTAAGTATAAGTAGTAATGTTACAAGCGGTCACCCATCCAAGTCATGACCGCAGGGCGTCGATTAACTTAGCTGATTGGTTAAGAATGGCTGCGCAAATTTCTCTACGAGCGCTTCAAAAAATATTTATATGTACTAAGGTAAAATTTTGAAGAGGTAGGATTTATGCTTGGTAAACGTTGACTGGCACTGATGTTTATGTAAACCTAGTGTTTTATTTTAGATTTTTTTCAATCAGATAGGTCGCTATATCTATCGTCAATTTTCTTGACATTCGACAATTGATGATATTATTTGAAGAAGATTTCGTAGATTTTTTGTGGTGGTGATTCATAATAAGCAATTCATAAATATAAACGAGTACAAGCAGGATACACACCAGAACCCGCATTGTGCCAGTTTTTTTTATTTGATGTAATACCTACGATAGATAATGACGTTTGTATGTACTACCATTTAACGATAGAGCAGAAACAAGAACGACAAAATCACATTGAAATTTCCCCTGTTACTTTATTTAACTAACTTTTTGTTATTATTATTAATTGTTACGCAATATGCAGTATTCAGTTTTTAGTACCAACGCATGTTCTGTTTAGGCTACCTCTGGCTACCTCTCACGCCTCCAGCGAGTATACAGCCCTTTCGGACAGACTGACGAAATGGCAGACGGACAGCCGAGGCATAGAACATATAATAATACTACGTATAGAATAGACACTCCTCACCCCCCACCAAAACGAGCCTTCCTCACCCCGCCACTGAGCTGACGCTGAGCTGTCTTGAGTACGGGACGCGCAACTCGCGCACGATGATGTGACGACGAAGCGTGACGATTGTACGAGTGTTTTAAAGGTTGAGAATGGGGTACTCTTGTGGTGTTTACGGTTGCATATCAACTAAACGAGAAACTGATAGAAGTTTTTATAGATTCCCTAAGGATAAAACGAGGTAAGTCATTCTTGGTAACCTACACTAAGTACCTACCTATTTGTCGTTTTTCTGTTAAACAGTAGGTAACTTATAAAATTCGGTCATTTACAGTAGGTATTGAAAAAAATACAAACATAATACTTTATCTTTATATTTTATTCAAATATTAATTAGTTTAGAAGGTTTTTTTTGCAAAAATATATCCGTGAATATCGACTTCGTTTGCAGCGAAACAAGTGTCTTTGTAACCTTTACCTAGACCTATACCTACCATAGAGAAAAGCAATACACATACCGACCTTCGCTACTGTTGACACGCGGCACAATTCATAATTGTTTATTAGAGTGACTGTTACCTACTCGGTTGTGTGTTGCATATTCCAACGTCGTACGTGCAGTTGGATTGTTGTGCTTGTAAATGTTTCTGAAGGTAGGTAAGGTACGGATAACCTACGAAATCTAATAAGTCATAAAAAAAGCATCAAAAGATTGTTAGGTAGGTAAGTGCAACAATTATTCATACGATGACAACCTTAGACTTCACGCACACATTTACGCGTGTACAAAAACAACATTTGTGTAGTGTCTGTGTAATAGGTAGATAGAACGCGGCTTTTGTATAGAGAATGAGTCGAGTGTCCAGGCTGTGGCCGAGGCTTAGTAATAGAACTGTATTACAATCAGGTGATAGTGTCCCATTTTTTAGTACGGAATCCTAAATAGTCAGACATATATATATCCCGCCGCCTATCAGGAACCTGCAAAGTTTGCACACGTTTAGGATAAAACTAAGGACATTCATTTACGAACATCAAAAAAATGAAGAGTATTAATAAATTACACAAGTGCTATTTAACGAAATACTCGTAACACCTACATTTAAAAAAAACTTTACATTTTGTTAATTTTTCTTACATTGTTACATCTTTCAATGGCCCAGTACATAGCATTATTGATTATTTATCGAAAATGTTATCATTGTAACAAATTTTTATTTTTAACATTTTGCTGTTTGATATTCTGAATTTTATAGCTAAGATACTTACATTGTTTGTTTCCTGTTAATATTTCCATTAATTGCCTTTGTATGTTGGTTTATTACTTTTTTATTTTTATTTTATTTTTATTTTATTTTATTTTATTCAGGAAACAAACAGTCATATAATGTTACAAAATATGTATAAAATTGAACTAAAGCTAGACTTAAAGTTCCATAATTTGCAAAAAGTACAGTTATACCCAAAAAGTTTTAGAAAATACAAGCAATTTATAACCCGTTTCTTAATTAATAAATACAAAAGCTACTTAAATATTGATATACACTTATTCCTAAGATTACCATAAGATAAATGAAAAATATCTATTTCGCAGAGCTTGCAATTATAAAAAGTACAGGCACGTCTAACATAACTATTTCTTACATAACAATTTTTACATCTTGCTATTACAAAAACATGTTTACAACGGCAAGTTCGTTCACGGCTACCTGGAACCCTAAATGAAATGTTTTGCAGAAGCGCAGGGACATCGACCATACAATTGATAACTTTGTATAAATAAAATACATCAGCACAGTTTCGACGGTGTTGCAACGTTAACATTTTATGTCTGCTTAATGATATTTCATAGGAATATGGATTACCTATCCTGAACTCTAAAGCTTTCATGAATTTCTTTTGGACATTTTCTATTCTGTTTATATGTATTTTGTAGAATGGATTCCAAACTACGGAGGCGAACTCTAATATACTACGAACATAACTGTGATAGAGAACTTTATAGGTAAAAGACTCTTTAAACGGCTTCGAAATACGCAAAATAAAACCAAGCCGTTTAAAAGCCTTATTAATAATAGTATCTAAATGCGGCACAAAAGTTAACTTTGAATCCATTATAACTCCCAGATCACGAACTTCTGAAACTCTAGCCAAGGTTTTGTTACATAATTTGTAAGAAAAATTAATGGGGGATTTCTGTCTAGTAAAACTTATTACAAAACATTTATCGGGGTTTAAAACTAAGCTATTAGTTTTACAAAATTCCTCGAAAACAGTCAAGTCATTTTGTAATATGATAGAATCATTTACATCACGTATAATCCGAAAGATTTTTGTATCATCCGCATATAGTAATGTGTTTGAGTTACATAGTGAACTCGACAAATCGTTAATGTACAGAATAAATAGCAAGGGTCCTAAGTGGGAACCTTGCGGTACACCAGATGTGATGTCTTTCCAGTCTGATGTGTACCCACCTACTACAACAGCTTGACTTCTGTTTTCAACGTACGATTTAATCCACCGGAAGAGATCCCCATGGATACCTAGTTGTAAAAGTTTCATGAGTAAGGTATCGTGACAAATATTGTCAAAGGCCTTAGAAAAATCGGTATAGATCGCATCAACTTGACAATTTTTGTCCATGCTGTTGAGAATAAACTCTGTATATACTAATAAATTGCTTTCTACACTACGGCCTTTACAAAAGCCATGTTGAGAGGGAGATATGTGTTGGCGAACTGCTGATGACAATTGGGTAGTTACAATTTTTTCCAAGATTTTTTTTGTAATATGTTTATGATATTGTGGGAGTATACTGCAGATTGTGACGTGCGTGACGTCGCCGCCGGTTCCAACGGAAGATCAGCGCTAGTTGTTTGCAACTAGCATTATGCTGAGTTGGAACCGATTTGTGGCAGGAAATTAGACCATTTACGCAAATATATTTACATATTGTACTGATAATACGTCAGGTTAAATATTGTATGTGTTATGCTTTCTGCTACAAATAAACTTTATTGTTTTATTCTATTCTATATACACTTTCTTGGGTAATTCTACGTGACTGGCCGTGGGCTGCTGTTTTAGCCCAGCCTGTCACCCTCATTGCTACCTGTCGGTGTCTTAAGAGGCAACTGAGGGTACAATACCGGAAGTTGGGCAGCAGCGCCTTCTGAGGAACACCCTAGAGCCAAAGGTTGGCTCATATAGTTTTGCTCGCTAAATTTTAGTAGTATTTTGCATCTCATCTCACCAACTAAAAATACTAAAATCGAGCGTGAAAAACTATATGTGCCGACCTTTGGCTATAAGATGTTCAAGAATAAACTACTGGATGTATTTATTTCTACAAATGTTACTTTAAACTACGATTCCAAGACGCCCACCAAACGTGGGGATTATGGCAAACCCTCATAATGAGGAGGTTGTGTTCAGCAGTCGACAATCCGGCTAATACAGTACGTGACTTTGGCGAAAGTTTTCTGGCTCTAAAACAGTCACAAATTGAAGAGTTCAAGTTGATAACTGATAACTATTAACTTAGATAGTAACTCTTAGATTCTAACGTCACGGTAAATAACGTGTACAAGCAGTTAAATATATCCAAGCCCGTGATCGTTGTATTGAAAAAGTTAAACATCGTAAGCCGAACGTTAAACACATCAGCATTCGTTGCGCAAAACCGTCATTAACATATTGGGCGGACGTTTTAGATGAATTGACGGTTACCATACATTTTATCTTTTTAAGGATATGTTTTAATTGAATTTGCCCAATTTGGCGCCGGTATCGGTACATATTGTTAGTAATTGAATGTTTTTGAATATCTGCCCTTATTTTTAGCCCCGATAGATTAGCCTTTGACTTCTATCTCACCTGATGGTAAGTGACGATGTGGACGATCATGTTGTTCACGCTAACCTAGAATTACTGACTCTCAAGGACTGTTGCCGGAACACACCGTTATGTGCTTGGCGACAGATTTTCTACTTGAGGGTTGTAGCTAGCCAGTCGGGCATTCGCAAAATGCCCTACCACAATGCTATAACGACTGCCATCGTAAGACTACAACGGGACCGACGGCTTGACGTCTCTTCCGAAGCACGGCAGCGCTCAGTTGTATGCCACTAGCGGTCACCCATTAAGGGTGAACTGGCCGGCCCGTTCTCCATACAAACGTCGTAGGGTGATATCTCCCTTATTTGAGGATTCAGGTCCAAAATGAAGGATAATACCGATGGATCTCGTCATTATCTAGGCTTGTATGGTGCCGAAATTTTAATAAAATAATTAACTTGAGAATTATGAGCCTCGAAACTTTTTCATATAAAGTTTTCGAGGCTCATAACTTCCACATTAATTATCTTTTTAAAATTTTGGCATCACACCAGCCTAGATAATGACGATATCAATCGGTATTATGCTTAAGTCTACACCTAAAATCTCAAATAAGGGAGTGATCACCGTACGACGTTTGTATGAAGAAATGACCGGCCAGTTCGACCTTAAACTCATGACCGCGGCGGAGTAGAGTTCACGGAGCGCTTTCGATACAAACGAGCCTGACAAAAACATGGGTGGCTAGAACAAGTTTAGCAGATAGTACCTAACAAATGAACCCTTTAAAACTTTTGATACTCCGTTGATTTTCGTTTCGAAAGTTGAAAACTTCAACGCTCTTTTGGGGCTACATCTTTAGCCTTTATGTCTGCACTTCACCACGTCACTCTCATAATGAGGTATTCCTCATTCAATTGCTACAGTGCCCTTACGCCTATACACAGTAGTATTACATACTGCTTTGAGGCAGAATATCTTACACTACAGTGGGATCGACAAAGACGAACTTTGCAGAAAAGACCTAGTGTTTTAGGCCAAATACGATTAAATAGTTTTTGTATCATCATGAAACTTTGCAGTAGGAATTATGTGAAGTTCGGATCACAAAAAAAAAACTTTAATATTGTATATGACTGACTAATCTGATGATGGAGCCGGGAAGTAGGCAGTGGAACGAAGCGCTCGTAGCGAAGTTTACTTAGCTGTTCTCAACCGATCAGCAAAGTTAAGCAACGTCGCGCGCGGTCATGAGTTGGATGGGTGACCGCTAGTGACATTACTACTGAGCGTTTTCGTGCTTCGGAGGGCACGTTAAGCTGTCGGTCCCGGTTGTCGTCTTAGGATGGCAGTTGTTATAGCTTGGTGGTAGGGCATTTTGCGAATGCCCGCCTGGCTAGCTACCACCCTCAAGTAGAAAATCTGTCGCCAAGCACCTAACGGTGCTTGGCGACCGGTACCGGTACCTGTCCTTGAGTCCAGTACTTCTAGATTAGCCTGAACAACATCTTTGACCGCATCATCACTTACCATCAGGTGAGATAGTGGTCAAAGGCTAACCTATCAAGCATAAAAAAAACTCCATTTGCATTTTTAGTTTGAGTTTATTGCAATTGTTTTGAAATGCACTCATAATCCATTGGCCTTTAGTTCTGTACATTAGCCAAAAAAGGGACCTACTAAATCACTATAATTGTCGTCGTAGTTACCTATGCCAACTATATAATTTTAAATAAACTGAAAAATAATGATGGTGATATATTTCACTTTCTATCTAGAAATTATGGTCACAATAGGAATAGGTACTTTTACTTCTGTGTCGGTAGATTCGATAGCCGAGAGGCGCAGCGATATTGCTGTTTGCTCTCCGCAAACATTTGCCCGCCCGCCCCCGCTCGCTACTTACTGGAGTTAGATCAATATTTAAATAATTTCAAACTTTGATTAATTCGCAGGGATATTGTTTGCAATGATGTTGTTAAATTCGGATTATGGTATTTTAATGGATTGAAGAGAGCGATACGAAATTACTTCTTTTTCTTGAAATATGTGGTGGAATTTCGGTGCTGTACCTATACAGATTTATTGAAACATTCCTTAATTCTAAGCATGTGTATATATTTTAAGTTATGAGGTAAAACTATTAAACTTATTTAATTATATAGTTTTAATACAACTGAGATAAGTAGAATAACTTGAATGGAGTAGTAAGTGAAATGGGACTAAGAAAACTAATGCGTTATATGAGTAGGATGCCATGATTGATTACTCATGTCCACGTTGAAGAACATCTAAGTTGCACAACAGATTTTTTTCCATTGTAACAACCTCTTTATTTTTTATTGATCGTGGAGAAATGACGAGACGGACATGTCTTCCTCCTTTTTTATGTTAGTCTAACTGAAAATGCGCGAGCCGCATTGCATTGCGCCCGTCACCTTAAGACATACAGTAGTTACGTCTCTATGAACACACTTAGATGTGGTTAGATTTAGATAATCAGAATACCAATAATATAATTTCCAAGAAGGGTGAGCGTAAGCGTGGTGGACGGTCATAAAAACAAAGTCCATACTCTCTAAAAAGTGTACTCGTTTCGTCTTTTGTGATTTTGAATTCTACTCTATTTTTTTTTGTTTATACTCGTATTACCTCATAATATCTCTTTACAGGGTGTACCTACTGATTTTGTTTTTTTTTTACATTCGAAAGCATGCGATTGTCTGGTCCTGTTTAAATTTGAGGGAGATCTGACCAGTAGTATTAGAGTTTTTATGTATATTTTATGGCTGAAATCGTTTTTTTTTTTGTTAAAATTTTAATTATGTAAGTAATAATTTCTTGTTTGATCCTTTGTATTGATAATGAAAACATAATGTACCAACCTCACTAAATATAGCATGAGGATAAAAAGATGATTTTTGAGCTGCTCAATTGAAAGCCTCTCAGCAAATCTAACACGTTTATATAAGCTTATCTATATAGTCCCAACAAGATACTTCAACGCTTACTAAACTGCAATCATTTACTGTTTTCCACCCATGAATACTTTATGAAGCCCTTATGTGTCAACTATAGTTGAGACTACGTAACAATAGAAAAGAAGTCAAATTATAACGTAACAGAGAGGTTATACCAAAATATTTAAAATGACAAGGTACTAAAGCGATCACAGCAACGTTGCCGATGCTGCTAGTGTCACCAAAGTCCCGAGGGATGCGGGACTACTACCACTTAATTAAGGGGAAGCGAAGGGAATATGGATTTTAATTAACGTTACGCAGTGATTCGCATGGGCTAGTTTATTGGGAATTGAAAAGTCACTTTTAAGATTTCGCATGTACGATAGTATTAAATAAGAGGGTTTTAATGTTCGGATATAATAGTTAAATAACGCAAGAAACCAAATAAATTTCGATTTAGAACCACAAAGAAAGAATGTTACTTCGTAAAGAACCATAACTTCTTTGCATGGTGAGTCATTCGTCATGATTACATCATAGTTATGGAAGGTGGTTTTGAAGCGCTCGTAGCGAAGTTTACTTAGCTGTTCTCAACCGATTAGCAAAGTTAAGCAACGTCGCCATGAGTTGGATGGGTGACCGCTAGTGACATTACTACTGAGCGTTTCCGTGCTTCGGAGGGCACGTTAAGCCGTCGGTCCCGGTTGTTGTCTTAGGATGGCAGTCGTTATTGCAAGGTGATAGGGCATTTTGCAAATGCCCGCCTGGCTAGCTACCACCCTCAAGTAGAATATCTGTCGCCAAGCACCTAACGGTGTGTTCCGGCAGCTGTCCTTGAGAGCCAGTACTTCTAGGTTAGCCTGAACAACATCTTCAACCACATCATCACTTTCCATCAGGTGAGATAGTGGTCAAAGGCTACCCTATCAGGCATAAAAAAAGGTATACTATACCGTTGCGTTGTCACAACGAGGAACACCAAATTCCTCAATGTCTTGTGAAAGCGTGGTAGACATAGACTGTCGATCGACAAAACAACAGACATAATGTCTATTTCATTAAACTCGTATACGATTTTCTTGCTCATGGCTGCTAGCTCTTGACCACGATCTCACGTAATGGTACGTGATGATGTAGTCAAAGATGCTGTTCAGGCTAACCTAGAATTACTGGCTCTCAAGGACAGCTGCTGGAACACACCGTTACGTGCGTGGCAACAGATTTTCTATTTGATGGTAGTAGCTAGCCAGGCCAACAACCGGGACCGATGCAATGTCGGCTAAACGTGCCTTACGAAGCACGTAATCGATCAGTAGTAATGCCACGGTCACCCATCAAAATCAAGACCGCAGCGCACGTTGACTTAGTAGATCGAACAACTAAGCAAGTTACACAGCGTACGCTTCACGTGTTTGTTAATTATCCAATTATTTTAATATTTTGATACTATTTTATACTTATTATTTTAGTACCTATCTAAAAGCCGGAAAGTCTAGGTGCCTAAGTCTAGGCTACATCAATTATGAAGGATCGAATAAGGCCTGTATTACATTGAAATTACACAGGCTGCTTCACAAAAACATATAACATGAAATATAATTTGTTATTGATAATTGACAGTAGATCTCAACCGTTCTGTCATCAACGTTTTTCAACGTTTTTATTACGTTATAGCTATGGACTGCCTGGTCACAGGTCCATAATCCCCATCGCTGGCTTGAACTTCATCGGATCGTGGAAGGGCATTTTGCGAATGCTCGCTTGGCTAGCTACCAACCTCAATTAGAAAACCTGCAGCAGTCCTTGAGAGCCAGTGGAATTACAGGCACATGAGACTCAACAACTGTATGTGCCAGGGTGACAGCGCAGCGCAATTTTTCTCTCGCGCACCTAGGGTACCGAACAAGCCAGTGTGCAAAGTTATGGTGTTTTTATTGCTAAATGAAATCAATACTATACAATTACTACATATTAAAATTATAATAATATAATACATTTTAAAATTATTCAAAATATATTTATTATATCATGCAACTAAAAATTTATGCTCCTCGCAATTTTTCCTTTACTTGTGGTATAAGACATAAGACGTTGTTTCGTATACCGTTTTGATGATTTGAGGCATGAACGGCTGTATCTATTGATTTTGTTGGCTTAGAAGTTTTTCACAGCTCCAAGGGACAGTAGATTTAGACCTGAGTAATTTATATGAATTTCAGCTCGATACCTCCACGCGTTCCTGATAAAAAGAGTCTTGATAGACAGACAAACGGACGACAAAGTGATTCCATAAGGGTTCCGTTTTTTTCTTTTGAGGTACCCTAATATTGTCTGTTTGAATTTCAAATGTAGTTAAGCACCAAATAAACAGAAGAATCTTAACAATCTCAATAAAAACTCCCGATGCTCACGTAGGAAGACAAAGAAAAAGGTTATTCCTTTAAAAATTTAAATAAATTTTCACTAAGGGGAGGGCGATCTTGTTACAGAAAGGAAAGCAGTAGGGTAGGTAATAAAATGCTGAAGGGAAATTTATAAACGAATATATATCGGAAAGCCACTTAAAGAAATGTTTGATTACAGACTAGCTTGTTTCTTTCAACCAGGGTACCAACTTACTGAAGTAGGAACGTTTTTAAATAATCTAATTACGGAGAACGCTGATCGCTGATATCTATGTCGTGAGATACAGAATTATATATTTATTTTTGGTTTTGTTGCTAAGTCGTGTTACTATTGTACCTACTTGTTTACGTATTACGCGATATTTGAAGATGATTTTTTACGACAGTTATCTAATGTATCAAACACTTATATGTGGAATCAATACATTTATTTGAGGTTTTGGAGGTAAATTATTAAATGTTGTGCTTAATGCTAGAGTGAACTTATTTTATACGCTTTCTATATAAACGTAGTGTTATCATATTTTAAATACCGAATGTTCAACCTCAGTGTAATTTTTCATACCTACATATCTATGCTCTGAGCCTAATATATATCCTTCTGGTTTGCCAACTTTTGGTTTATTATTTATACACACAAAACAATTTTTCAAAATGTTTTTGAAAATTCTTAATTTTGCGGAAAACTGGGGAACTAGAAGCATAGATAATGTAATGCTCAAGAGCATCAATGCTCAATTTTACGGAGTTCGAAAACTTGGTATTTAATAACGATAATACGTTTGTATTTTTTTTAAAGAATTCTATTTTAAAACGCAAATTAATAAATTATTAAATTAGCAGCTAATTAACAAAGAAACATTAAGAATAAAATAACTAATACACCTAAATTAAACTGATCCCAAAACTGATCCTATTTTTGCTTTAACTTAACGATCGTGCTTGACTAAAAATTCTGATCCCAAATTTTCAAAGTACTAATGAATCCTAAAATAATGTTTTAAATATTTTTCTTTACTCTAAAATTATTGTGATTTGAAATATGGCATGTGAATCGTCTAGTATAATGGTAGGATTTTAAGAAGTGACCTATTGTAGTAATCCATTTTCTTTTAAGGTACTTAAGAAGAATTTATCTAATCTATCAGATATTACTCCTAAATAGTATCTACTAAATCGATAATTTGAAATCTATCAAATTAAAATTTATAATTAAAATAAGAATCATAATGATACCTAAGTATATGAACTTATTATAGATACAAGTTATTATATTACACTATAGTATTTTTATAGAAAATTTATATCAATTCACTCTAATATAATTTAGAATATTATTTGTACATTTGATGATGTTAAAGTATTGGAATTTGAATGTATTATTAGAATTACGTAGACATTCTGTCTGAATGAGTGAACAGAGAATAGGTATCTAAGACCAATAGTAAATATTAGGTCCTTACATATGAAATTGGCGTTTTGTATGGGAGGAACAAAAAGTCGAATATTTTTTAATATAATATATTTAATTAATCAAAGTATGAACCATTATTTTCTATGCACTTTTGCCATCTCATAGGTAGTTCATTGATCCCTTTACTAAAAAAACCAGTCGGACGGGAACCAATAAAATCTTTGAAGGCGATTTGGACTGCCCCATCGGAGTTGAATTTTTTCCCTTGCAAGAAGTTATCCAAATTTCGAAAAAAATGGTAATCTGTTGGAGCAAGGTCCGGGGAGTACGGAGGATGTCTTAGACTTTCCAATTGAAGCTCTTCTAATTTAGTAGCCGTCTGTAGCGCAGTGTGTGGTCTAGCGTTGTCGTGAAGCAGCAGTGGCGTGGAGCGATTGACCAGCCTAGGTTGTTTAGCCGCTAGCTTTTCCATCATGGTTTGCAATTCCTGACAATAGACATCAGCCGTAATAGTCTGGCCAGATTTGAAAAAACTGTAATGAACAATACCGGCACTAGTCCACCAAACGCTTACAAGTAACTTTTTGGGGTTAATTTTCGCTTGGGGCAGGATTTGGCTGGCTGGCCAGGATCTAACCATTGCGCTGAGCGCTTCCGATTATCGTAAAGAACCCATTTTTCATCACAGGTAATGATTCGGTTTAAAATACCTTCATTATTGTGCCGGTTTAGTAATGTAACGCAGCAGTCGACGCGCGTTTGCCGGTTTGTTTCAGTCAATTCGTGAGGTACCCACCTTTCAAGCTTTTTAATCTTCCCAATTTGCTTCAAGTGAATTAAAACAGTTTTATCACTAACATCGCAGCCTGCAGCTAACTCGGACGTGGTTTGCGATGGATCCGCTTCCACAATAGCCTTCAACTCTTCATTATCAACTTGAGTCTCAGGCCGTCCACGGGGCTTGTTCTGCAGGTCGAAATTTCCAGAACGAAAACGTTGGAACCAAAAACGAACTGTGTTTTCTTTTGCAACACGACCGCCATACACATCATTCACCCTTCGAGTTGTTTCCGCAGCACTAGTGCCACGGCGGAACTCGTACTCGTAAATAATGCGATATTTAAGGTTTTCCATTTTGTAAAATGAGTGACGCAAACAGAAAAAAACAGAAGAAAAAAAACAAATGAATGACGATCATCGAAGCACAAATACATGAGTCTATAGCTGTACAAATTTGAATTTGGAATTCCTTACCAAAGAGGAGAAATTCGTGATTAAAGTGGCCAGTACGAAAAACGCCAATTTCATATGTAAGGACCTAATATTAGGGAACCTGAAGTCTAAAACTAGGTAAATCATTGTTAAAGATGTTACAAGAGATATATGTATATTTTTCAAAACCATAATTCAAGGCTAAGCAATTATAAGCGAAATACCATTAGGGTATTGATTCGTTAAAAATTAATTAAATCATTAGGGTATAAAATCATTAAAGTCTAAATATTTTTTTAATGGGAGTAAATATGTTTCTTAGAATAAAATAGAAATTCGCGGAAAATTATAATGAAAATGTTTTTTTTTT
Source organism: Plagodis pulveraria (assembly GCA_963890685.1). Taxonomy (NCBI): domain Eukaryota; kingdom Metazoa; phylum Arthropoda; class Insecta; order Lepidoptera; family Geometridae; genus Plagodis; species Plagodis pulveraria. Next base: position 15,529,110 of record OY982958.1, on the reverse strand, counting down.
CAAACAGATAAAAGTAGGTATATGAGACCTAAAGTAATTTGTACAGAACATAAATTTAATACCACATGTATAAATTATTATTGTAGATAATCTCAAATTACAAATAGGTACCGGGAAAATCTGACATAAAATGTAGATAAAATAGGTAATATAGAATTCTACTTAAAATAGCATAAGTATAAATAACTATAAACTAGGTATGTATTGGCTATTGTAAGGAAACAATATGAAATTGAATTTACTTGAATGATGTACACGTTATTACGTGTACATCATTCAATATATTGTCATGACTGCTAAGACCTGAGATTTCCTCAAAAATTGCATAACATTATAGCTTAACAATAAGAACCTAAGGTGCTTAACTGCTTATCTAGTAAATCAAGTGGAATGTATTCCTTATAGTAACTTACATTGTAAACTAGACCTTAACTCTAGAAAACTAAGATGTATGTATGACTTATCTATAATTTATGTTTTGTGAGAGAGACTGACAAAGGAAATATACCATAATCAACGAACTCCGTAATTACCTCATATTATATTTGACTTCAATCATTCGAAGATCTAAATAGGAAAGGTTAGACTAAAATTAATTTAATTAATATACTTCAATATCCGTGTTAGATTTACTAACATAATAACCTATATGAACTTATATCTATCGAAAATATAAAGAAAACTACAAAATTTTGAATATTGTATTCTAAAGTACAATTTGTCCATTTACTTAGAACTTCCTCAAATAATTATATTCACAACATCATAGAGTAAAATGGATATTCAAATAAGAAAACATGTTGTACAAAATTATATGATAATTTTTTATTAAATTAAATTGAATTACTTTAAAGTTGGTCTAATTAAAAGAGTAGGAGAATGGACTAGACTGATATTTCCTAGTTTATTTTGATTCTGACTTCTACACAATTAAATTTTGGAAGTATAACTTTTATTGGAAGTAAATAGCAATAAAATAGTAAATAGCATTTTGTTTTTGTAAAATTTGATTATTTGATAAGTTACAACTTTGATAATTAGATGTATCCATCGTATTTCAGTTAGCAGTTATAAGGAAAAGTTCAGATTCTAAGTGCCAGGGACTCGCAGCCCTTGGAGTAAGTTTTAGAAAACCTTCTTTACGGTGCACGACGCCAATGCTCATCGGTTCACTTAGGTAAAGCCTTCTCCTTAAGTCAAATACTGCTTAACTTCCTACATTATTGGATAATTCATATATATATTTTTTTTCTATATGCCTTATAGGTTAGCCTTTGACCACTATCTCACCTGAAGGTAAGTGATGATGTGGTCGAAGATGTTGTTCAGGCTAACCCAGATGCACTGGCTCTCAAAATGAATGATATCCATATAATGAATGAATGAATGTTTAAATGAATGTTTAATTATTATTATTTTATATTTAAAATTTGAATTGAATGGTTTTAATAGTTGAATGTAATTTTAGTGTTAATAATTTGTATTAATTTATATAATTTTATGGATGCAAATCTGGAATAAAAACAATTTCATTTTGTTTCGTTTCGTTTCATTTCACTTCATTTCATAATGAGTGTCATTGATTGAATAATTCTCAATTTCCTTTACAAATTTCGTACATATAACATATCTATCTCTGGTTTTTAATTCGAGATCAAAAATGTAAACAAAGGGGTTAACCGTGCAAAAAAATGACAAGTACTTAGTAATAATACTAATTTTGGAAACGGATGGAGCATTTAATGTAAAGTATATATTTAATGCTATAATTTATTACATTAGTATGAAACAATAAAACACTTTTTTGATGAGCGTACATATTCACGCATATATTCAAGCCTGAAAAAAATAGTGTAAGATGTTTTTGTTTTTAATAGCCACACTTGCGGGAACGTCAACATTTTCTAGCTAGCGCCATTTTTGCTTATTCGTTCGTATTTGTTGTGTTCCTCGCCGATTGTTTTTCTTGATGTCGTTAAATTTCGTGTTCTTGTAACTAATAGTTGTTGTCAGAGTTGTGTTTAGTTTTTGTTTATTGTTACGAAAAGATTATTTTCGTCCTATGGAGGCTGGAGCCTCCGAAACACAGCCTGGACCGGGCCCTTCAACAACGAATTACGTATTTTCTCCCGTTAAGAAACGTCCTCGCAAGTCTTTGAGTGCTTTCGAAAAGCTCATAGTTATGAACGCATACAAGCACACGTTTTTGTTGTGGCCGAAGGATGAGCATTGGTCAGTAATGGAGTGTGCTAAGAGAACCGCTGATATGTTGAGGATATCGTCAGTTTCAGTAAGAAGGATATACTTGACACAGCTGAAATATTTGTGAATGACCAAACTTTTATGTTTTGTCGATTTTGGATTTGTATGTTGACATTTTGGTTGTTAGCATTTTAAAATCCCCAATTTGTAAAAACAAATCTAGCTACATATCGATTTGTTTATACAAATACCTCGATTTTTTAAATCATTTTTGTTTTTAACTTTACAGATCTTGTATTTTTATATCTTGAATTTAGCATGGTAAGCGTACTCTTATCTACTGAGGTCTGAGTTTCCACTCTCAAGTACCTATACTGTAGCTTCTTTCCTTGCAAAAGGGTAGGCTTAGCATGCGCATGCTGAAAAAAAAAAAAGAATTTGTCTGTATTAAATATTTTTTGTGTTTCCACTAACTTTTCATGATTTATGTCGGCATTCGACCTTATATAGATTTGAATTATTCTAATGCACAATTCATTTCGACATTATATCAACAATTCTTGCATAAGTTATAAATTCACATTTTACTACCGCACCAATAAAACGATGACTTTAAAATTAGAAAGTTAAATAAAAAATATTAAAATTTACTTGAAAGTTAGGGTATTGATTTTTAGAAGTTTATGATTATGTACGCAGGTGTTTAGATATGCGACTGTAAAATTAGAAGACGATATAGAAAAACGTCCACTGTTGAACAAGCTTCCATTGGGCAGATTTGCCAAAATCCCCATAGTTGCCGGGCGTCTTGAGGATCGCAGTAGAAGTTGTCAGTTCATTTGAAGGGGATGCTTCCTACCTTCCGGTTTTTTGTGGCCCAGCAACCCATGGGATGCCGGGTTACATTAAAATGACACCCCTATTTCTTACCGTGGGGGTCGTAAGAGGCCATTAAGGTAATCTATACTTATAATAAAACTGTAACAGATCCAAATATGTACATGGCAGAAAAAAAATTTGAGAGCACTCTGTGCTGACCATGGAAGTAATAAGTACTACGTACACCAGGAATGAGCTGATGTCGTAAAATTGAAGCCGAACGAGAGCTCAGTAACTGTACCTCTTATCCCTCTCTGGCGATGGTGACTATATTGAAGTTTGAGAGGACAATAATTACAAAAAATGATTCGTGATATGACGTCAGCAGATCATTACTTCAGATGGATTTTAACCGAAGCTGCTAATGATAAACTTGCCCTATGGAGCACTATACATTTTCTGTTTATGCTTGCTTTTCACACTCGCGTCATCAGCTTGGAACGCATGTCTTCTCACTTCAACGCACCGTATTTCGTGTTGGTGTTTGTTAGACTATTTACGTACCTTGTAGCACATAATAATAGGTTAGTAGGTTGGAATGAGGGCAGCATTGCATTGGCTGCATAAATAACAACACAGGTCTGAACCTCACTTTTTTCTCAATTTCAAAAGACATCGAAAGGTAAGGAAACGTACGCCTACCTAGGTATATATAACCTAATATTTCTAATGTTAACTTATTTCCTACTATTTTAAGTTTTTCATATACCTAGTTAGTGCCAGTTGGGATTTAATGGGGACAATAAGTGTAGAGCACTCAAAGCAAAATTTACTTGGCCGTTCTTAACAGATCAGCTAAGCAATTGTCAGCTACTAACAATTAAGTAACGTCAGCCGCGGTCATGACTTGGATGGGTGACCGCTAGTGACATTACTACTGAGCACTTCCGTGCTTTGTAGGGCACGTTAAGCCGTCGACCCAATTGTTATCTTAGGATCGCAGTTATTATAGCATGGAGGTAGGGCAATTTGCGAATGCCCGCCTGTCTAGCTTCTACCCTCCAGGAGAAAATCTGTCGCCAAGCACCTAACGGTGTGTTGCGACGGCTGTCCTTTATGGCCAGTAATTTTAGGCTAGCCTGAACAACTTCTTCGACCATATCATCACTTACAATAAGGTGAGGTAGTAGTAAAGGACATTTATGATAGCCTATCAGCTATAAATAAAAAATAAAGACAGTGTTCAAATGCTAGCCCATTAGCTATAATTAAATAAAGTGAATCCAGATCACATATTAGCTTATACGGAAACATTATAGACATACGTGTACATAGGTATACACAGTAAGTATTTATGAAAATATTCTATTGCCTTTGTTCATCTGGGATAATGTAGTATTCTAATGGTAAAATAATTTTTCAAATCGGTTCAGTAGTATTTTTATTCGTTACAGACAAAAATACAAATCATTCCTCATTATAATATTATTATGTGTATATGTAAATAGGTACTACATGCGTATACATTGGTAGCTGTAATAGCATGTGAGCACAAGATCATAACCCTAGCGTCAGAAGAGATGAGAACTACGCAATAGAAAGAGAGGCGCCTTGAAGGTGAATATAAAAGTTGGTACTCAACGGTGTACGATCTAAATTGCTCTTTATTGCGTCGTAGTAGAGTTGCTTATTTATTTAAGCGTCTATGCGGAGAGGTCCTTCTGTTCCTTTTTATTCTGTGATATAGGTAGGTACTTATCTACTGACCCTTGTGGGACACGACATGCAGCTGGAATGAGATAAAATTACGATAAGCTAACTATTGTGGTATATTTAATTAATTAGTTAAGAAAAAAAAGTTTAGTTTACATTAAAGTTTAATTCTAAATCAAACATTGCTAAATAAAACAGTCTTGTGAAATGTCTGCCACCAACCCAGCTTATTCCTTATATGTTTCATTGATTCTAATTTTGCATTATGAGTTAAACGTAAATTGAGATATGAATTCGCTAACGCCTTCACCAATTGAATATCAAGTGGATCTTCAAATATAGGTTGAGGAAGATGTGGTGGATTTTTTCCACAAGATTAGGATCTTTAGGAAATCTGAAATTGAAACGAAGTTATTTTAATAGAGAAAAGAATAATAAATGCATAGGTATTTAAGTTATTTGTTCTTGATCTAGGATTGGATAGTCATGCATGGTACTCACACGAGATGGCATGCGCCCTCGCTGGCCTTCTCCCCTGGGACCTTGAGGCCGAAGTCTTGGCCTCGGTCTACCGCCGCAGAGTGCGAGCGCGGGATCGGGACGAGCGACCGGCGCCGCGAGAGTTAGCGCATTGGCGCAACAACGCTAGGGCGTTGGCTCTCGCTAGGTGGGAGGGACGACTCCTCGATGGGTCCATTCAAAGGAGGAATAGTAGTCGACGGCTCCTCGATGCTATTCAGCCCGTTCTCCGCGAGTGGATCAATCGGAGACATGGGAGGCTCTCGTTTAGGCTGACGCAGGTGCTCTCGGGACATGGTTGTTTCGGGAGTTACCTGCATCGCATCGCCCGACGAGAAGCCTCCAAGGCATGCCACCTGTGCGGCTGTGCAGCAAACACTGCCCAGCACGCGCTGGAGGCATGCCCTGGAGAGGACGAACCGCGACAGGCTCTGGTCGCGGTTGTAGGGACGGATCTCTCGTTGCCGACCATCCTAGCCAGGATGGTCGCCGATGAGAGATGTTGGGAGGCAGTAGCCTCCTTCTGTGAGATTATTGTCTCGCGGAGGGAGGCGGCGGAGCGTGAGAGGGAGAGAGACCCTCTCTCTCTTCCGCTCCGGAGAGCGCGGACACGGGTGCGGGCCCGCACTCCGTCTCCGCTGAGAGGGCCTGGGCCGTCGGATGCGGGGGCATCCGGCACCCTTCAGAGATAGGTCCTCTCGCGATGTTGATGCCCCCTCCGTGTTCGGGGGGCATCACACGAGGTGGAGGGGTGTTTCTATTGACACCCCTCACCGAGGAGGGCCCGCCACTTTACAGCGGGCAGCGGCGTCGACGGGGGCTGTGGTAGAATAATGTGGTCCCACGCCCCCCGTCATCAGTCGAAGACGCTGGAACACCGTGGGGTTTTAGACGGTATGGGCGCCTTTAGCCGAGTCCGTCATACCCCGTATGCCCCCCCCGCATACGGCAATGCGTAACAGCATTACCCCACGCCAAAAAAAAAAAAAATTCATGCATGGTCACCGTAATTCATCACTAACAAATTATGTTTAAAACTATTACCTGTGAAAAGATAAACCACAATCAGGATAATAATCGCTTCCGCAAGCCTACACGACACAAATATTCCACATTTTAATTAAAATTCTTTAAAAATATCACGAAATCAAAAAATACTCCGCCATTAACGTTCGAGTCTGCGATTTCAATTGGGGTTGTCAGGTCAGGTGTCAGTATTTCATAAAAATAAAAGAAAACATATACGCTAATCGCAATTTATTTGCGTTAATAAGGCTTTACACGTAGCAACAAATAATATTGCTTTTACATGTCAGTAATAAATTATTAATTATATTTAGAAACATTTTAGAAGTAAATGTTTTTACTTCATTACATTACATCAATCACATATTTTTCTACAAACAACGAAAGGATTGAAATCAACTTAGCTCTGGCAAATCTAGGTCTCTGTTAGAACGGGACACAGGGTTCAGTGGTTACCCTCTCACTCGGCTTCATTTTTATTTTGCGCGCAACAACTCTTACGACCTTAGCATAAGGTTTTATTTTCTTTATTTTAGCTGCAAGATGTACAGATAGAGCTAATTCCTGTTGTACGTAGTACTTATTACTTCCATGGTGCTGACACTGATACCAAAACTATATTTTTTTCTATTTTTGTCTGTCTGTTTGTCATAAAAAATTGGTTTATTCATGTCAAGCGGAATATTCGTAAAAAGGGATAAAATCTAAATTTACTTAAAAGCAAATATACTAGGAGAGTTGTGTGGTGCACTGCCATTATTTCCTACGGATTCTATGACTGAAGGATGGAACTACATTAAAAAAATATTAATAAATATGAGTGAAAATTATCCAAATTTGCTAAAATTTTAAAACTATATGAAATACTGGCTCAAAAATGACAATACCAGAAAAATGTGGTCGGTTTTTAGCGAAAGACATCGCACCAATAACTGTTGCGAAAGTTGGAACTCGGGTTTAATCAAAATGATTGGTCGAAAACGCCCCAACATAGTACAGTTATTGAATGCATTAAAAAGAGATGCTGAACAAAAGTCAAGGCAACCGAAAAAAATACGAGAGGAAGATCAAATAGCAATTGATAGGATTATACAAGAAACGCAATTGGACTTATCACACAATGGCATAAGCGTAGGTCATTTCTTAGAAATTGTTAAATAAAATATATTTTTTAAACAGTGTGATACATAACATCTTTACACTCAGTTTTATTTCAAGGGGATACTGGTGAATCGATGAGTTCACTGGGATCCCCTGTGGGATCAGGTCAGGGGATCCTGGTGGCCGATTCCTCAATTTCCCATGGAAAATTTTTTACAAATTTTTTTTACAAATCCCTGCCTTGTTGACAGATTCTTTACATTGAATTTTGATTGTTTTTTTTTTCCAAAATATTCATTGACAGTTACTATTTAAACATAGAATGAGATCCTGGAATCTCGTTATTGATTTAAGAATTAAATAAGGTTAGTATACGCAAATATTGTCCATTAAAACTTGTTTACTAAGAATGAATAATTTATTTCTGATCTTTAGATTCTTTACCTATATTATTCGTCTTTAGTGACGGAACTTCCTTTCCAAGGTATGTTCCGTTACACCACCTGGTGTTAAGCGGACCCTCGACCTATAGCAGTGATGGCTCAGTGGCATTGGCTATGGACTGCCGCGCAGCAGGTCCATAGTTCGAATCCTGCGCTGGGCCTGAGCTTCACCGCATGGTGGAAGGGCATTTTGCGAATGGGCATTCGCAAAATGCCCTTCCACCTGGCTAGCGACCACCCTCAAGTAGAAAATCTGTCGCCAAGCACCTAACGGTGTGTTCCGGCAGTTGTCCTTGAGAGCCAGTAACTCTAGGCTAAGCCTGTTAACACCTTCGACCACATCATCACTTACCATCAGGTGAGATTGTGGTCAAAGGCTTACCTATTGGCAATAAAAAAAAATATAACTACAAAACTGTAAATAAATTATTTTTGTCAAACAGTTAGTATTCACCTATTACAATCTCAATAATCTTATGCCTAGGTAGGCATAAGCCTATGCCTAGGAAGGCATAAGATTGATGTGTTACCTACCTACGTGTAGTCTTCTTCTTAGTTTGTCAAAGCGTTTCATCTAATTACTAACTAAAAAACACTAAACACCTATAAACTGTATTTTAAAACTTGTAAAACGTAAAAATGTACCGACTTAAAAAAATTTGGTACTTAGATAAGTACCTTATCTAATTGACATAGGTACCTACTTACCTATATCTACGTACTTAGGTACTCATCTAACTTTTACATTTAATACAGGAATGAAGGATAATAATAAATCGTAAATCGAAGTAGGTACGTACCTTGGTACCTACAAATTCCTTTTATAAGCATACCTACACACTTTTAGAGTAACCAAAATGAAAACATTATTGACCGCCCTCTGAACCCGAACCTCGACGTTATTCGTCACGCGGACACGCCATTAATTTCTATAGAAAATGCGTTGGACTCTTTTATAGCTTCCTTCGATAACATCAAAAGCACATTAGTACCATTTTTCACGGTTTCCCGCAAACTAGTGTGTGAAGACTGCATTTGTTATAAATATACTTCGGCTATAAGTAGGTAGTACCTACCTCAAAACCGAGCAATATGTGTATACACTAAGTAGGTACCTATAATTTGTAAGCCAGTGGGATGCCGGGCTAGAATGTCACCCCCCCCCCCCATCACTACCTGCTGGTGTCGTAAAAGGCGACTACGGGTAACACCAGAAGGTAGGCAGCAGCGCTTTCTAAGGAACTGATATCTCACACCGCGATCCCCGAGCCGCCTGCCAAGCGGGGGATTAGGCTGTGTTCAGCAGTGGACTATGCGGCTGATACAGTACAGTACTTTTAATTTATTACGAATAGGTGTAGGTACTTACTCGTAATACATACAATGTATGTAATGCATCTCTAGCACAAGGCTGAAGGACTCGCCTTTCCTTCAGCCTTGTACTAGAGGGGGCTTATTCAACAAACACCCATGCATTTCTTGTGAACGCTGAGACTTCTGCTAGGAACACAATGTAAACATAAGTTAACATATTCTTTTGTTCCATTTTATTATTCATTAAAATTAAAGCCTCAGTATCGGCAACACGTATTTTTAATTCTTAGTTTTTAAAAGGCCTTTGAGTGCTCCACAAATTTTTCTACGTATAAATTCAGTCAAGTTTTTGATATGGATGATTTGTTTACGATTCAGGCGAAGGTCAATAGTTTCCGAGATAAACCCTATTTTAATTTGACAGCTGTCATCTGAAATGAAGATCTCTAGGAGATATATCATATCTGTGAATAAACTGGTTGTCTAGGGTCAATAGTTTCCGAGATAAACCCTATTTTAATTTGACAGCTGTCATCTGAAGTGAAGATCTCTATGAGATCTATAAAAGTTTGACAGATGTCATGAAAACGAAAAGTAATAGAGTACAAAAATACGACACCAACTGACACCTGTCACAAATCAAACCTGTCTATTTCACATAAACTGCCACTTTGACAGCTGTCACATCTTAAACCTTTATCCTAGCCATTTTTAGAAAACTTTTTAACCAAAATGTGAAATTGGGCTTATGACATCAGGTGTCACTTTGACATCTGACACATCTAATACCTATTTGCTTATATTTTTTAAGATTATTTTCAGCCGAATCATGAAAGAATAATCGGGAAATATGACGTCAAGGGTTAATTTGACAACTGTCACATTTGAAAGCTGTCACATCAACGTTACTGTAATAAAAAAATATTAACATAAAAATAGTTCTGTATTATAATTTTTTCCATTGAATTAAGCAAAGCCAAGGGTATTTTTAGTCTAACGATTCAATGGTACCACGGTTAATAGAAATCAGCGTTTTCGTAGTACCAATGAGTCAATGGCAAATTAAATTTGCCGTGGTACCATCAAAGGAACTATCTAATGGTACCACGGCAAAGGAACGGATAAAATCTCGTATTTTAGCTTTCGAACCTTGTACATACTCAAATTATGTGTAAAATGTGATAAAATAAAGAAAAAAGCATTTAAAAGATGTTTTACACCGATAATGCTTCTTTTGAAAGTTTGTTACAAATGAAATATTACTATTTATTAAAAATTAAATCTTTTTCATTGTACAGGTAAAATTACAAAATATTTGCTTAAAAATTGATAACTTACATACTTTGTACTTAATGCCACAGACAATGACGACCTATAACTATGGAGGGTAGAGGTATCCTCCATACCCATCTCTGTTGCAATCTAATGAAGGCGAATTATTAAACAATAATGGTTTTTTTTTTTGGGAAATTTCAAATTTATAATGAAATTGATTGAGGCGATATCAGGACCTATTGTATACATGTTGACATAAATGAAATTGCAATGAAAATTATTGTTTAAAGTTTCATAAATCAAAATGTCGTACATAAGTAATTGTACGAGGATAATATCGTCCTCGTAGCTCGTACGGAAGACCAGAAATCTCGTAACTGAAGTAACTGTACGAGAAACCTCGTACGGTTGGCAACTCTGGCACTGATTAAAGAAAGATCTATATTCGATAGGATCATAGGATGTGATGTAATCATAAACCAATATATACTTGTATATGTAGGTCAATGGATGTAATGCGATGGCGTGTAGTTATATGATCAGTTAAGTTACTACTGATATTGCCTTTTGATCACTACAAGCTGGTACAAAAAAAAACAAATGACATTTTAATATTAGGTATCTGGATTAATTATTGAGCTTATTGTTTACATTCAAGTTTCTCGTTCTAGAATCTCTGATAATGGACAGTACTCTTTTGGATTTCCCGTAACAGGAACTGAGTATCTTTATCTTCCCCATTGACCTATATATTGATATTATTATGTTTCCTAACGCCTTTTTTACTCTGGCTATAGGGGCTATTCTTTCTTTGGCTCGATTTTGTTTGGTTGAAATAAGAGCTTTTAGTCATGATCAGTACCTACCATTGATGTGTTTTATGCCATTTCTATCATCTTTAACTAATAAAAATAAATGGAATATTTGCATATCTGTAGTTTTATTTTATTTCTTTGTTATCATAGTAAACTCCGCCTTGCAATGAAATCTATTCAATATTAGTGTTAAGATTGATTTACCTATAATTATTTCCGGTAACCCAGGAACATTAGGGATGTTTTTGACTATATACGATTCTTGATTATACGATCGATTAATAGTTTTATTGATTACGGAATTTCAGCAATTATTTAAACCAGTTCACTAATGATCATTTGTATTCATAAATAAAATAGCTCTGAATTGTTTGATTGATGGCGTTTACTAAAATTGTCACAAAGTCTTACAAGAGAGATGATACTCGTAACGCAGAATACAAAACACAATGCGAATATCTGGATTGTATGTTTTAATATTTATTATATTTCAATGACATGTACACACCAAGGTATGCCACTCGTTAATAATGTCAGTCATTATTATAACACAGCTAGTCACGGTGCAGATTTCGATCACATAAAAAAGGTTTTAAACTATACAAACATCCTCAGAGCTTGCTATCATTTAGTAGAACGACGAGTTATCAAAAATATTTGACGGAGGGAGTGGGAAGCGCGAGCGAAGTGTCTTCGCATCGTGTTCTTGCAGTTTGGCTATCCAACCAACTGTGAAAAATCCCAGGGAAGCGCCATCACGCCACGCCGATCGGCAACTGGGTGACATGACGCGATAGACATCTCTGGGGGGACCCGGGAGTCCCCGCAGTCTCCAGGCTAGTCCCCCGTCGATGTGTACAGTTTCGTTTTGTTTCGCAGGATCTACTGGGCGTAATGCCTCGTTCTACTGCCGACTTTCAACCTTTTAAGTCCCATCTCCCCACCATGTAGAAAAACAAAAATAAAAGAAAGTTTGAACAGCGGCTGCACTCCCTCTCACTGAAAGTGTACTTCTGCAACATAAGAGGCTTACGCTCTAACGACGAGCCACACTGGATAACACAGTAAGGTGGCGGACGCAGCTCAGCAGAGGTGCTACTGCCCAATTGATGTTTCTTGGGGATTTTCATGGCCATTGCCGTGCTGATGGATGTTGTAGGTGCCAATATGGAGACGCGGTAGCTTGCTTTAACGTTAAATCTCACCCAGCTGGTCCAAGGAGCCACAAGGGTACCCGATGTTGAGTCTCACACAGCCTATTGCCTGGACCTTCTGCTGACAACTGATCCAGACCGTTAATCGGTATCAGTTTGTCCATATTAAGGTAATTGCGACCATTGTCTGTTGAAATCTGTATCAGTCCGCTTCTCACCCGATCTCAACCCCCGTGGCACCCGATGGATGTGGCGATACAAATTAGCAGATTTGGATGAGATGCGGTCTTTCCTTGCATAAGCATGGCAGTCTGTGAGCTTCTCTGGTGATCCAACCGCCTGTGCAAATTTCGTGATGGATGTATTGCGTTTAGCAACACTTCCGTCATAGTTCGGTCCTGAATGTGGACGTGCTGAGACGTTAAAACAACTGGCATGCCTAGCTTGTGTATATGCTCGTAAGTATAAGCCAAATTATATTTACTAGAACAGAGCTTCCAGCAGCAAAAAGGTCTTACAGACAGCTCGTTTTGACGACATTGGCCGAATAGGGAACAAGCTTGCTTCATACCCTACGGGTAGTAAAGCGTTTCGGTCCCTAGCTAAATCGGTTGAATAGAACTTGTGCCACCCCCCACTGTCTCCTTTGCATAAGCAGAATAGAACGCTGGCTCACACCACCAAAGAGAAAGCAAACCTGTTTGCTTCTCTGTTTGCGGAGTTTTCACGTCATGATGCTGGTATTGCGATTCCTCCAATTCTAGTACAAAGTGAAAATGTCATGAATGACATACACATTCGCCAAAAAGAAATTCGTAAGACACTACTCTTTCTGGATATGTTTATAGCAGGTGATCCTGATGGTATATCTGCAATAAATTTAACAACTTGTGCGCCTAAGTTGTCTCCTGTGCTAACACGCCTCGTTTGGCTATTCCTTGTGACTGGTGCAGTGCCCAAATTATGGAAATTTGCTTAAGGTACAAGTTGGTAGTGGACGACATGAAGCTGCAGCAAACGACGTGTCGCAGCGACACTACTGGTTTCTACGTATTTCTATGAAATTCCCTCCGTAGTTAGCGACATGAAGCTAGTGACGCGTCATCGAGCGGCAGACGGCAGTGTCGTCCGACCGCAGATCAGTAGTGCCACTGACACCGCAGCAACGACACGTCGAGCGTGTTTCTTTTCAAAATGGATTTCTTTCATATCGCATTTCAAATAGTTTTATTCAAATTCAAATAGTATTGAATAAGTTCCCTCACTTGCTCTGCATCTAAGCATAAGACGTGTGGCTTTTCGTCTTTTTCAGTATAACTTAAACAAGTCATCATCGTCTTCTTCCTCTTCTAATAAAATATATAAAAAATGCGATCACGATTCTCTAACACATCAGACATCTTGTTTGACGGAGCACTCAAAACCAACTGGTTGACATCTGCTGTTGCCGTCTGCAGTCGGGTTTGAAAGCATGACTGCAGCGACATGACGCAACGACATGTCGTCTCTTGCTGCGTGCAGTCGGCTACCAACTTGCCCACAGGCCACGGGTTTTTGTGCGTGGATATCGAACTTTCTGAGAAATTTACCATTAAGAGTAGTCATTGACGGCTGCTGGTCTAATCAAATAAGTATCAATGCTGGTGTTCCCCAGGGATTAGTGCTCTCAGTGACGATCTTCTTGCTGCATTTCAATGATCTGCTAAAGCCAGCCAGTCGCGCACGGGCCAGTTAGCCGGAAATCCAGAAACTCAGAGAGGCTATGGTCGAGTGCTTGAACTTGCTCCCATAAGGCAGTCTCCGATTGGGGCGATACCAACCTGGCTAATTTGAATGCAAACAACACTTAGGTTTGCTTGTTCTCCGCTAAAAGGAGACCATTCCAACTGTCTCAAACTTTCCGAAATGTATCCATACTGGTCACAGACCATCTAGATCTCCTTGATGTCACTCTATCGTCGACTCTAAGTTTTGGCTCGTGTATCGAGCCTAAGGCTCAGTTATCCGCTAAAAAAGTTGGCATCTTTTCAAAGGTGAAACGGTACTTCACACCGGAACAGTTGCTTACTCTGTACAAAGGGCAAATAAGGTCATGTGTTGATAATTCCTCTCATATCTGGGACGGCTGTGCCAAATACCATTCTAAGGCACTTGAGTTGATAGAGACGTGCCAAGAGCTTAATTAGGTAGTGACTTTCAGGGGTAGTCTTGGCTGAAAGGCTCGAGTATCACCGTAAAGTTGTCTTTTACCGGATACATTGCGGTGAATATGCACAAGAACTGCACGACTAGGTTCGCCCGCCCCCTTCTTTCATTGGACGTCCAGACAAATGGAAAGGTGCCATACGTACATGTTTGATATTTCCAGGACTCGATAGAAGCGCTTCGCTTCCTTCTTTTCTCGTGCGTACTGCGGAAGAGTGGAACTCATTACCGTGGTCACTTTCTCCCGATGGATACAACATGGGTGTCTTCAGATCCAGAATAAATGGTGTAATAGTTGTTTGTTCTTGGTAAGCGTGCTCCATCTTAGACCACATCAATGCTAAACTGTAATCAAACGCGAACTGATTATGAATTAGAAAACAAAACTCGTCTTACAGCAAATTTCAATGATATTTTATTTGTAATTTATGTAATATATGGATATTTTTTGTTATTAAATAAAATGATTTGACTGTACAGCTTTAAATTACAGAAAGAGAACCACATGTTTTCCTAAACTCATTTGTTTTAACCATGTATTCAGAACATTACCGATTGAATCATATAACGTTGTAATATCGATTCAAATATTCCTTACTTTTCATTTAAATTGTCGAATCGATTGTGAATTTGTAATCTATGATGGCACATCACTAAATTATTTGTTTCGTGTTTTCACTTTCAGTAAAATCTAATTAAATTGGGAGACAGAACTGGAACGCGTGCTGGCTGAAGTAGCAAGAAACTAATAAATCTGCAGTTGTAATTGGTAAGTTTATGGATTGATGTTATAAGTTTCAGATGTTGTTTCATACATATGAATATTCACACCAAACTGTTAGTTTGTGTCCAGCTGCCATGTTCCAAGAAATCAAAATGTCGTCCATTTGTGAATTACCAGTTTAAACTTAATTTTCACTCATAGTGTTATATCAATTCTTTATGATTGTAATTTTAAGCTATTGCTACACCCTACTCTGAGGTTATATCAATAGTATGTTATTATAAGTATACGGCTGCCATTACACATGCGCCGAAATCGGTTTTTCTTCTAGTAGGTATGTAAATATTTAGGTAAATTCGCATTTGATATTACTCAAACAAATGTTTAATAACATGGTGATGAGAAGCACCCATTAGCATGTGCTTTTTGCCAAGATTGGCAGTCCGACAAGAGATGAATTATTTATAGACAACGGATGTAAACCTGTAGCTTTTGACAAGATTTGCTGTCCTTCACCCTGGAGAAAAGAATGCTGCAATATATAGTCACAAGGGTGATAAGCATATGCCTTTTGCCAATATCAATCTGTTATCCTCAGCAAGCTTATCGTAATATACCTGTATGCTAAGCTCATTAACTCTAGCCTACCTGTAATGTAAAGCAAACACAATATCATTGGTTGGACTATTGAAATATTATAGCGTGGTCTTTTTTTATATGAAAATAAAAAAGACCTCTCTGTGTACATATAATATTTGTCAACCCATTAACATAGGTATTTAAAAAGTGTTTTAGTTATACCATGGAAAGTGTGGACCACATTTGGGGAAGATTGGTCTACATCCTAAAACCAATTCTATTGTCGGTAT
This sequence comes from Plagodis pulveraria, assembly GCA_963890685.1. Classification (NCBI taxonomy): domain Eukaryota; kingdom Metazoa; phylum Arthropoda; class Insecta; order Lepidoptera; family Geometridae; genus Plagodis; species Plagodis pulveraria. The sequence goes on along the minus strand of OY982958.1, from coordinate 15,512,931 downwards.
TGATAGGCTTCATTGAGAAATTTCATACCATTGCTGCTATTTTTCGTCTCCATTTTTATGTTTATTTGCTGATTATGGCACTTTGTTTGATTGTAAAACAGTTTTGAAAAAATTCAGAGGAGGGCAGTTAAAACAACTAATTAATGCAAAAGTCGTAATAATTTATGCTATCTAGACAAGTTAATTATGTATTCCTCTAATATACATTTTCCAATAATTAGTGATCAATATGACAATTAACTACCAAAAGCAATAACAAGATGTTGCACCTATTTCTTTGAGCTAAAAGTGCCGGGATGTTTGCTCGACTTGTTCATACAAATCTCACTCGTCAACCACCCAGAGTCACTTCCCTCAGTGTTGCCAGCATGGTCCTCCTGCACCATGCATGTCCTCAGGCACATCCTGAAGATCAGTATCATCACTATTCATAACTGATGAAAAATGAGCATCTGAAAGCTCACAGTTAATATGAATGGCTGAGACCTTAAGGTGTATTTAATGTCAAAATCTCTGCTGTGGTCTCATGAAATTTTACATGGTTATACGCATGCTTCAGGTCTATTTTAATGAACCATTTACCTACAGATAGCTGAAAAAATGCTTCACTGGAGGTCGGTTGGTGCCAAATGTTCGGTAGACTTGTTTGTATGTAAACCTCACTTGTCAACCACCAAGAGTCTTACTATATACTGTTGTTGGCAACACTGAGTGTGGTGTTGCCATCAACAGTATGTCCACTCTTTGGTTCTTAATGTACAATGGGAAGGGTATGTAACAAAATTAATTCTCAAGCTGCTTCTCTTATTATTCTATTCTCTGCTATTCATTACATAATTTACCAAAGCAAAAAGTTTGAATGACTATTTCTTCTTTAAGTTATGGAACAGAGAATGTGACTTGGCAAAGTTATATGTTGATTTCTTTAAAAAAACCTCCCTCAATTAATTGATAAAATCCAATGCCTGATTGCATATATAGCCAATACAGCATGAATGTGGAAATATCCAAAATATACTAGTCAAGCTGTAGCTCCATCTGTTAACTGCATCATCTTACCAATGGCATATGCAGCAGAACTATGTCTCCCAGAGAGATCATTTATTTTATATGGGGACCCACTGTAGATTTGAATCCATTTTAATTTCCAAGAATACTGTTGCTTTATCAATTGCAAGTGTAACTTGATCAAGTTCAATGTTGGTTTCTACATAACTAACATTGGGTATAGAAATCTAAGCATTTCGTCATTTTCGAATTTAGTAGTAAATTATTAGCAGAGAACCATTTAGAGATAAGTGATAACAGATCACACATTTATTAGATTCAGAGCTGTTCCACATAGATGGACCGAACATGGGTTTCACCGAATACAAAAATTCGGCCGAATGTTCGGTAAAACTTTAACTGACAAAAATGTTGCCAAATATGAGTAGAGCTGTGCATTTTGTTTTTTACACAACATACCTCTTTTGAATTTTAAATATTGTATCACACATAATATCTGACAATTAAGTAACTAAATAATAGTGTTGTAGTGTTTGTGTTTTCTTTAAACTATATTCTACTTTTATACAGTTACATCTAATGTGTTAAAGAAAAATCTTTCATAGACATTTGCAACTTGTATATTTTAGAAATCTGATAACAGTGGAATCCGTTTCCGGACATTGCGGGGAAACTATCAATTACCCACTGAGACTCAAAACGAAAAAGCCATGCATGCACTGAATGTCGTCAGGTATCATGTGACTCTCCCGATATATAGATACAGAATACAGAATATATCTATGAGAGTTAGAGGAGGTTTTATAAAAACCACTCCCATTCATGTGATGTAGAGTGAATTATCTATTCCACCTCTGCACTTGAGGCGTCAATATCTGGCTAATAAATATTGTCTCAAAGCCTCATCATGGTCTGATAATTCGACTACTAAGTTGCTTAGAGAACTGACCAATCTATCTCAACTGAACTACTGGAACATGAATAGGCAGCCCCTATTGGTATCTACTATCTACATATATGCATACTCAGTCAGAATATTTATTAATCCTTTGGCATTGGCTGACCCACTATGGCCAATTTATGAATGAAATTCTATTGTTATCATTATTGCCGATATTTACATTACCAAGCTGGGTATCTAACATAAACACTGACTTCATTGTAACTGAGATTGATGAAATTGTAAATCCTAAAACTCAATAAGATGCTAGAGTACTATTACACATGTTACACAATAAGTATGAAGCTTTCCACAAAGTGTGTACAGATGGCTCCAAAAGTAGCCTGGGCATTGGAGCAGCCTTTTTTGATCCAAATCAAAATGTAAAAAGTAGTTTTAGAATTACTCAGATGACCACTCTATTATGATGGTTGAACTATTTGCAATCTCTGAGGCCTTATCTTATATTGAAACCACGCAATATAATAATGTTGTCATTCTCACAGATAGTAAAAGTGCTTTACAGCATTTAGCTAGTTGTGCCTCTGGAATCAGAGGTGCATCGATAGATTATCCTATTATAGAGAAAATTCTCAACCTTAATGCTAATTACAGGGCCCCAATTCTCTTAGCTATTGACCAAACGCCACACTATTGCGATGCTTCTGCGATCGAACTGCTGTTAATGTCATATTCGGTAGTCTGCTAATTCTAGCTCCTAATCGCAGTTATATAGCAATTGTGTCGCTATCGTATGGCTGTGCTATGGCTTGCAAATGTTGCCACTGAAATAATAGTGAAAACTTCTATCAATCAAGCATCAGTCAAACATCAATACAGTGGTTTTCTAGCAAGCAATACACTTGATACTTGATACTTGATAGGCGGGCTGTTTTCCGCACCCATGCCGTCTGCAAGCGGCTCATTGTGCGTGATGTCGGGTGACGTGCGTTACTCCAGCCACCCGATGTCGTCGAGGAAGGCCAGCAGCTCGCTGACGCCGGTGCAGGCCTCCTTGACGGTCCTCGGTGTCCCGAGGAATTCTGCCCGTTGAGGCGCCACGCTCACACACTCAGTGAGTATGTGCGCGGCCGTTTCTTCCGCCTCCATGCACCCTCGGCACAGGGGGCTGTCTGTAACACCTAAAGTAAACAGGTGTTTATTAAGTGAGCAGTGTCCCGTGATAATTCCGACGACTCGTCGGAGTTGGTCACGTTTTAGGTTGCAGAGTCTTTTGGAGTATCTCGGGTTGAGATCCGGGAAAGCCTCCTTTGACTGCCTGCAATCAGTGATACTTGCCCAGTAGTCCTGGTGTTTTAATTTAGTTTTGTTACGAATCCAGGCTCGTATTTTTTTTTTTTTTTATTTTTTTTTTTATGGAAAATTAGACAAACAAGCAGACGATCCACCTGATGGTAAGTGGTCACCGTCGCCTATGAACACCTGCAATATCCGCAGCATTACTGGTGCGTTGCCTACCATTTAAAGAAAGGACTCTATTCACGTCTCTTTTGAAGCGGTTAAGATTGTAGACCTGAGTCAGGTGGAAAAGCATTCCACAACTTACAGGTACGTGGCAGAAACAGACGATTAAATCGAGTAGTGCGAGACTTCCACGCATCTATAATGTGCGGGTGGCCCTTCTGACGATAACGGCCAGTTCGGTGATAAAAGTGTGAAGGAGGTATGAGGTTAAAAATCTCATCAGAGCATTCCCCGTTATAGTATCTGTAGAACAGGCATAGAGAGCCTACGTCACGACGTACGCTCAGCGATTCCAGCCTGTTGGACAATTTTGGGTCATCGACAAGTCTAACGGCTCTTCTCTGTAAGGAGTCAAGTGGGTCTAACTGATACTTCGGTGCACCACTCCAAAGATGAGAGCAGTACTCCATATGTGGCCTTACCTGCGCTTTGTATAACATTAGACGTTGGTTAGGCGTAAAGTACCGCTTGGCTCTATTAAGTACACCGAGTTTTTTAGACGTAAGTCCTGCTTTGTTCTCCAAATGACTCCTAAACTGGACCTCGCTGGATATGTCTACTCCCAAAATGCCGATGTTGGTCGCTAAGGTAAGGGGAATACCCTGAAAACGTGGAGTGATATTAAATGCACTTTTTTTGGCAGTGAACGCGATGGCTTGAGTCTTCGAGGGGTTAAATTGCACCTGGTTTCGCTTACCCCAGTCAGTGACTTGCTCTAAGGAGCACTCAACGGAAGACACAAGTTCCGCTCTCCCCTTGATCACCTCAGATACAGGAGCATTTGCACGGCCTAAATAATGAGCATCGCCAGTGCTATCATCTGCATAGCAATGAATATTACATATTTGCAATAAGTCATTGATATGCAAGATGAATAGTGTGGGCGATAGCACAGACCCTTGTGGAACTCCAGCATTAATTGACATGGTCTCTGAACAAGCTCCATCAACGACGGCTCTTATGCAGCGACCATGCAAAAAATTGCCAATCCACGTGCAAAGCCCCTCTGGTACGCCGTAGGAAGGTAACTTTGCAAGAAGCGCCCTATGCCAAACCCGATCAAACCGCTTTTGCGATATCAAGGCTGACTGCAAGAGCTTCACCTCTACTCTCGATGGCCTCTCCCCAGCGGTGAGTGAGGTACACAAGAAGATCACCAGCAGATCGACCGTGACGAAAGCCGTACTGGCGGTCACTAATCAGCTGATGCTCCTCAAGGTACCTCAGGAGCTGGGAATTGATAACACGCTCCATCACTTTCGAGAGCAAAGAGGTAATCGCTATAGGCCTGTAATTTGTTGGGTCGGAACGGTCACCCTTCTTTGGTATAGGGTGGACATGGGCAACTTTCCAGCTAGACGGCACGATACCAGAATTATAGGAAAGAGAGAACAGACGCGTTAGGACGGGAGACAATTCCGGTGCACATTTCTTCAATACGATGGCCGGAATGCCATCTGGCCCACTCGACTTCCTTTCATCAAGAGTCCACAATACCCTCCGCACAGCCGCCTGCGTGATGCGAATCTCCTGCATCGAACATGCGCAATTAGACAGTGAGGGAGGCACTGCGCCCCCGTCATCGAGGGTCGAGTTTGAGGCAAAAAGAGAACCAAAAATATCGGCTTTCTCTTTTGCGCTATGGGCCAAGAAGTCATCCGGTTTGCGTAAAGGTGGTAGCGCAGATCGGCAAAAATTACCCTCCGCAGCCTTTGCTAGTGACCAGAAAGCACGACTGCCAGAGGGGTAACTTGCTAACTGATCACCGATCCGGCTTATGTGGGCGCACCTTGCTCGAGTAGCAGTTTTCTTAGCCAATCTGGAAGCGGCATTCAGTCTTTTCTTTAACTCATCAGTTTTTGGATCTTTACCCATCGACGCCGCAGCCCAGGTTTTAAAGGCTGCATGCTTGGCTTTTGCAGCGTCGGAACAAGATCTGTTGAACCACGGCTGACTACGACCGCCTACGCGCACTCTGGAATTGGGAATGAAACATTCCATTCCTTGGAGTACGACGTCAGCAATAGAGTCAGCACAGATAGAAGGATCAACTGATGCAAAACATAACTGAAGCCAAGGATATGAATTAGGCTGAATGGCAAAGGGATTATTGGTTCCGGTCCTAATGGACGTGTGTCAGAGCCTCTCTTCGCCAGCTCGTCTGCCGCATCGTTGCCTCTGGATCCACTGTGCCCTTTTATCCATTGGAGAGTAACATTGTTATTAGTACTTACTTTTTCCAGTAGATTATGACACTGTTTGGTGAGCCCTGATGTGTGTTCGTACCTTTGCAAGGCTCGTAGGACTGCAGTGCTATCGGAGAGTATTCTAATATTAAAGTCTGATACCTTCCTTCTTAGTACTAGCAAGCAATACATTAAATAAATATATTTAAGTCATTTCGCTATTTTTTCTAGTTTATTATTATTATTAAGCCTTTATTGCCAACATATTTGTATACAATTCATTGTTAAGTTTTTAGCATGCAATTTAATATATTAACATTTTAAGTATTTCCTTAAATTTATTACTATTTTCAAGTATTTCCATCTAGTTTGATGTTGGCGTGTCCTTGTGACACAAAGGCCTCCTCCAGCCTTATCCATTCTACTCTTGTGTGTGTTAATCTATGCCACAGTGTACCCGCATTCCTTTTTATGTCGTCAGACCAACGTTTTCTTTGTCTTCCTCGTTTCCTTTTTGTTTGAAATCTAGGGGTCCATTCTGTAATATCTTTCGTCCATTTGTTCTTACTCTCTCTCATCATATGGCCTGCCCATCTCCACTTAAGTTTTTTGGTTTTAACTAGGACATCTTCTAGTTTCGTGATTTGTCTTAAATCTATAGCTCTTTTTCTGTCTCTTATTGTGTAGCCCAGCATACTCCTCTCCATGGCTCTTTGGCATGTGGTCAGTTTTTGATTTTGTTTCTGTGTGTTGGCCCAGGTCTGGCAACCATATGTGAGGATTGGTAATATGCATGTGTTGTACACTTTCCTTTTCATTGCAATAGTATATTGTTTACTTTTTAGCACTTCTTTGAGTGACCAGAACCGTTTCCATGCATTGGCTACCCGCCTTTCTATTTCTGTATCCATATGGTTGTGGAAGGCAATAAGTTGGCCTAGATATATATATGAATTCACATATTCTATTTCTTCCTGATCTATAAAGATGCTTATTTGGGATCTATTTGTTATTATTTTAGTCTTTGTTTTGTTCATTATTAAGCCCACCTTTCTGCTCTCATTTGACAAATCTTGGAGCATGTTGTTAAGGTACTCTGAGTTCTCTGTTATAAGTATTATGTCATCCGCGAATCTCAAGTGATTCAAACGTGTTCCATTTATGTTTATTCCTAAGTTGTCCCATTCCATCTTTCTGATAACTTCCTCTAGCACGGAGGAAAAAAGTTTTGGCGAGAGTGGGTCTCCCTGCCTCACTCCTCTGTGTATTGGGAAAATTTTACCTTCTGTTTCTAATTTTATTCGTGCTTTGCTGTTTGAATATACATTTTTTATTATCCTTATATATTTGTTTTCTATCCCTTGGTTTTTCAGGGCTTCCCAAATGTAATGATGTTCCAGGCAGTCGAAAGCTTTCGTATAGTCCACAAATGCCATGTACACTGGATAATCATATTCCTGACATTTTTCAACGAGCTGATTTACCACATGTATATGGTTTATTGTTGCGAACCCCGATCGAAATCCAGCTTGTTCTCTTGGCTGTTGTTCGTCAAGTTTTTTCGTGATGCGTTTTAGTATTATTTTAGAGAACACCTTGTATAAGTTCGACATGAGACTTATTGGGCGATAATTTCCTATTTCTAATCTGTCCCCTTTCTTATAGATGAGTATTATAGAGCTTATTGTCCATTGTGAAGGTATGTACTCCGTATTTAGGATAAGATTAAACAAGTTGGTCAGTTTTGATGTTGTTTCTGGCAATGTCGCTTTCATCATCTCGTTAGTTATATGGTCAGGTCCGGGAGCTTTATCATTCTTCTGGGTTTCAATCGCATGTTGGACTTCTCTTTCAAGAATCGGAGGGATATCTTCCGTTTCATCTTCGAGGTTTATGTTACATTTTAAGGTGTTTCCGGTAGAGTATAGCTTCTGGTAATAGTCAGTTGCTATCTTTAGAATTGGCTGTCTTTTTGTTTCTTTATGTTGTTTTTGTTTTTTATTTTCGGGACCCATAACGTGGCTTCTCTTAATTCCTTGAGTGCTTTATTAATACCACCAGTTTTAGTAATGTGGTTTTGGATGCATTTGATTCTTTTATTTGACTTGTCTTGTTTTAGATTGCGGCCTATTTCTTTGCTTAGTTTAGTAATTTCCTTTAATGTTGTTTTACTTTTTCTATTTTTGAGTAGTTCTTTCCTTTTTTGAATGAGATCTATTGTTTTGGAGCTTAATGTATTTTTGTTTATCTTTGTCTTGATTATTTTACTGTAGTACATATTGTTTATTTCCACGTTGTAAATTTCTTGTGTTTTATCTGTTTCTTTGGATGTCGTGATGTTCTGAGACGTTATATCGTCTGCCCAAGCATTTTTCCCATGATAGAAGTGTTTCCTTTGTTTCTTTTGCTGTTTGTGAGATAATATAGCTCTGACCATGCGATGGTTACTATTAAAGTTAAAGTTATTTATTACGCTAACATCTTGAAAGGAATTGGGTCGATTACTAGTTATGAAGTCTATTTCATTACGATAGGTCCCATCAGGCGATATCCAGGTCCACTTCTTGGCATGTCTCTTCTTGAAAACGCTATTTAATATTGTTATATTATTTTCCAGGGCCATATTCACAAGTCTTTTCCCGTTCTTGCTTCTTTTTCCTATGCCGTAGTTTCCCACTACTGACTCTTCACCATATTGCTGTTTGCCTATTTTGCCATTGAAGTCTCCCATGACAATAATGTTCTTATGGGCAGTCTCTAGTGTGATTGAAAGTTGGTAGTAGAAATCGTCTTTTATTGCTTCGTCTGCTGCTTCTGTTGGTGCATATATTTGTACTATAGTCCACTGGTTTTTGTAACCTTGTAGCTGTATATTTAGTACAGCTATTCTTTCAGATACGCCTTTAAATTCTAAGATTTGTTTCTTTAAATGTTTTTTCACCATAAATCCAACTCCATATTGACCCTTTGTTTCACCAATGTAGTACAAGATGTAGTCGTTATGTTCTTCAATATGGTTTCCTGTTCGTCTTACTTCACTAATACCGAGAATATCCCATTTGATTTCACTCAAAGCTATTTCTAGTTCAAGGAGTTTTTCTGTTATTCTTAATGAAAGTGCGTTTAGGGTGGCTATATAGATATTATTTGGTTTTTCTCTTGGTATTTCATTTGCTGGAGGGTAGCGGTCTTCTTTCCCCACGGTGACCAACCGGCTTGGGGTGTGTTTTTCAGTTTGTGTATGTGTAGTTTTGGTTTTTGTTATTCTGGCTTGGTTCCAGGTGCCGGTGGTCATTATAGGTTTTTTGGAATCTCCGTCAGTGAGGCAGATCTGCTTCGTTCCACGTAGTTAAGTATGTTGGGTTTTAGGATTTCTTTTCCCTTGGCGGATGTAGTAGCTGGTCTGCTTGACGGGTTGCCTTTTAAGTCTATTTTCTTCTGAGATGTTGAATTGGGTGAGTCATGTCCTTCTCTTTTCCTCTTGTCTCTGTTTATTCCCATTGGTCCTTTTATTATTATTTTGTCATGTTTTAAAAAGGCTATATTTCCTTTCTTTCTTTCATCTTCCACTTGTACTTGTAGTTGCTTTCGTTTTTCTAGCATTTCCTTTGAATAATCTTCTTTCACATATACACCTGGTGGCAGCTTTGCCTTGTTTTTCAAAATCAGGTGTTTTTTCCATAGATGATACCTTCCTTCTTAGTACTAGCAAGCAATACATTAAATAAATATATTTAAGTCATTTCGCTATTTTTTCTAGTTAAAATCCTCCAATATATGTTATGCCACTGTAGCAACGCAATGGCAACAAAATAGCTTACAGCATACCAAATAAAGACTACAATTTTAATGCAATTAAGTTGCATTATCGCCGTTCAATAGCTAAGAGAATCGGGCCCCAGGTCTCTGAGATGACAATGGATTCCCTCACATGTGTTTATCCGTGGTAATGAGGAGGTGGATAAGTTGGCTAGGGAGTCAGTCACTATGGGGTTTAGAAGTATTCCTAATCCCAGAGTACACAGATATGCTTCCTAAACACAAGAAACAAATTCATAAAAACTGGAATAACTATTTTTGCAACATATCACAAGACAAAGGTATCTGGTATAGAACTCTGCAAAGTGAACCTCCTCAATTGCCATGGTTCCTTATGACAAACCTAAGCAGAAAAATGATTGTGATGGCCTGTAGACTTCGCTCTGGGCACATTCCATTAAACAAATTTAAACATCTGATGAGAATAGTTGATTCACCTAACTGCGACATGTGTGATGTTGAAGAAGACTTATACCACTTGATGATGGAGTGTCCACGGGGTGAACCTATACAATGTAAGTTAAGAGGCCTTGGCCTCAATTATTTTGATGTTGGATTAGTCCAGAGTGTACTGGCAGTACTGTCATCTGACACTGCCAGAACACTATTTAGGTTATGTTTTAAAATTTTAAATTGCTGATTTTGATTCAATGATTGTTCCAATGGGGCTGGCCTGGCTGCATCCACTGCGGCTGAAAGCTCCAAAAATTTAAACAGAATAAAAAAAAAGCAAAGGATTTTTACCGCATACTTGTTTCAGTCACTGGTATTGTTCTATTATAAATGATTCCATGTTTGAGAGCTAGAATTAACCTAACGGTTAATCTAATGACAAATGTGCATACAATGCGATTAAAATATGAATAGGACGGGCTCTCGGCTAACTTCACTCATATTCCCTCTAATAAGTACGATCAGAAGAACAAACTTAAAAATAGAGCAGTGCCATATATTTATACGTAATTTTAAATGAGTGACCCGAAGTTGTTAATTTTAATAAATTCATATTTTTAAGGTTGACAGCACAGACGCTATCTTTTTTGATGAAAACGCGGACGTCAGGGTCTTATTTCTCCGACAGTGTACTACTACGCGACACATTTCCGAGTGTTTATTGATCTTTTCGTTTAATTTGTTTTTTTGACTGTTTAATTTCTTCTTGTTGACTGTCTAATATGTTTTTGGTGATTGTTATATTTGTTTTTGTTACCCATTACGATGAGTCTGACTCAGGGGGCCATCAGGACATGCGGCATGGAAGAGCTAAGCGATTTAAATACCTAAGTACAATATATTGATAACAAATAAAATCATTTCAAATTATTTCTGTTTGCTGTACCTACAGCCACCTACAACTTCGTTTACCTACCTATGACTACTTGTTTTTTTTACATGACTACCCACATAAAAGTGTGTTAAGTTTCAGGTTTCATGTATGTATGTTTGTGAGTTTCTTTATTTCATCATAACTTCTAAACGGCTTAACCGATTTTAATGTACGAGATATCGTTAGATTTATCTTGATAGCTCAAGTGACACAATGTACATAAAAAATAAAAAACAAACTGGTGGATTTTAGACACCATACAGTGAGAAAAACAGATTATTTTTTCTTCCTTTGCGTTGGGTAATCAAAATGATTGGCTTTAAAAAACGATTCAATAAATATATTAACTGGCAGTTTTAATTTCAATGGATCGATAAAACACTTAATAAAATAAATTATTTGCAGTCGGGTTTTTTATTTTCTTTATTAATTTATACATGTTTTATCATTTATTTTTTTGCACACTGTACCAAGTTCTAGTTTTGACGTCACAACATAGCGCTAGGCCGATCCTATTCTTATATTAATCGCATTGTACCTACATCTACAGGACCGTCTGGTTTACGTAATAGAATTTGACCGTGTATGTGTCTTATATTATAATCAAAGGGTTTTCACCGCATACTTTTTTTCAGTCACTGGTATTGTTCTATTATAAATGATTCCATGTTTGAGAGCTAGAATTAACCTAACGGTTAATTACCTAATGATAAATGTGCATACCTACACTTACACATTTCATGCATACCTACATGAAATGTGTAAGTATACTCTAGTGCCACAGGGAGACAGGTGATGTGGCTGAGACTCATAACCGCTAAACGCGTGTATTGTCCCTTGTACACCACACGACGATATCGCAAAAAGTAAATTTGCTTGTTAGACGTTCTACGTTACACATTTGAATGCCATTTACTTATTAATATATTTACTTATACATAATTCTTAAACTTATTTTAAACTGTTCAGGTACAAAATGTCGGAGCAAAGAGGTCGAGGGAGAGCTCGCGGTCGAGCTGGCCGCGGAGGCGACAACACCGGACCTCCCCCTCGTCGGCCGGGAGAGCAGCCAGGACCGTCACAACAGCAACCTGGGCCGCCCGGGCCGCGCCCACAGCCGCCGTCCGCATGGGGTCCCCCGTCTGTGGCCCCACCTGTTAGAGCTGGAGTACCAACCCCACCAGCTCAGGCAGGACGTGCTTCACATCGTACAACACACGCCACCCATGAGCACCCTGGTGATGTCGATATTCAGGCTAGGATGCAGGAGTTAGATATTGGTGGTATGTACTAATAATTATTTATTGAATGAACCAGTGTCATTTTACCAAGCCACCAAACTTAGCTTTTATTACTCATGTCTATCATGTACATGAGCATCAAATACTGCTATTTTCAGGAGCACAAGCACCAGGCGCTGGAGGCGATGCAGGCGTCATCGGCCGTGGCTCCCGCCGTGGAGGCGGCAGAGTGTTGCCAGAAAATCCTCTTATTCTACGCACGCGCCCAGATACAATGGTTTCTAAAAAGGGTAAGCATAAGTATTACGAAATACATACTAACGTTATTCTATACATTTTAAAAATAAGTTAATAGGTAATAATGGTGTTAATTTTCTGGGTTGTTTCAGGTGCCCATGGTCAAGAGATCATGCTAGCGGCTAACTATTTTACTGTACAAACAACTCCCCTATGGTGTTTGTACCATTACCATGTTGATTTTGACCCACAAGAAGATGGCACAGGTGTACGGAAAGGACTTCTTAGAGTACATAAAAACATACTGGGCGGGTAATAATAAATTTTATCATACACATACCTACCTAAACACCTATATAATTTTAAGGGTTGTGTATCCATGGGCAGAGATGTAATAGGGTAAACATTATAAATAATTAACATTTTACACACCATAATATCACTATTTTATGGACAATATTTATTATTAATTTATCATAATCAATACTTTTAACACGCTATCATCACTCATGACTAAAATACAATATTTGATATATGGTGTGCCTAGCCTGACCTAGGGTCCATTGCAGTACAATCACGCTTCCACATACCACAGAATAAACAATAGAAACCCATAGTCATCAATAACACTTCCATTTTAAAAATATTCAAATTCAATATCAAATAACAACACTTACGTTGCATTCTCAATGAAACAAAAAATATAAGTTATATTACATAAAGCATAGATAGACTATGATGTCATTACTAAAAGCAAATGACGATGATCTTCTATGATTATTTAGTGAATTCTCTTGTTAATGGTAGCAATTGTTTGCAGAAACTAGCTTACATGCAACTTTCGTACTCACATAATTATGACCCTACTTAACACCCCCAAATTATACCAAAATTAACAAAAATAACTTAATAATACCTAAAACTAAATAAATCTCAGATGGTCACACAGTTATCTCATCAAATCATTACAATGGAAAGCAAAAAAGAAATACACAGTAGTCAAAACAGTCACAAAATCACACCATTGCAAACACATTATCAATTCTCGCTATCCCGACACTTCCGACGGTCACGACCGTATCATATTTCGCGTACTGTGACTGCCGGCTGCTACAGAATTACCGTCTAGGTGGTGGCGGCTGGCGCAGCTATCACCCTATGGACTTGCTTAGCGAGTCATTTCTTCATTCGTTCACAGTTATAACGCTATACAACAAATAATATAACAATACCCAATAATGACGCAATGAATATCATCGTAAATTGTTTGCTTATTTGATCTCCTACTGCACTGTTCTGCGAAATGATAATTTCTTCTTTGGAATTATTTGTCTTTCCCATTTTCACTAAAATGCATACTAAAATATTAAAATCCACTTTATATGTTAAGTGCTTTTTTTTTATTTTTATGCCTGATAGTTTAGCCTTTGACCACTATCTCACCTGATGGTAAGTGATGATGTGGTCGAAGATGTTGTTCAGGGTAACCTAGAAGTACTGGCTCTCAAGGACAGCTGCCGGAACACACCGTTTGGTGCTTGGCGACAGATTTTCTACTTGAGGGTGGTAGCTAGCCAGGCGGGCATTCGCAAAATGCCCTACCACCATGCTATAACGGCTGCCATCCTTAGACGACAACCGGGACCGACGGCTTAACGTGCCCTCCGAAGCACGTGCTTATTGCGATGTTGAATTTTTTATTGAGATCGCTAATTTATATAACCACCTGCATATGACTTAGATACATTAATTTGCAATATGACAACATATTCAACTAAAGGACGTAGTTAGCAGGTCACACAATTCATGACGTAATCAAATAAACATTTATTTCGATCTATTCATTTGATTGAACAACAGATAAAACGACGAATAACTAAACTGTAAGTTCTAATAAGTTTCCAAGTAAATTTAAAGTAGGTGTTCTTACTCTAAGGTTGACCATCTGCCTGCAATGATGGCGTAGATGAAAAGTGCCATACTGAAATAATTACCAACTGATTAAATAGATAGATAGATAGATAACTCTTTATTGTACACACCACTACATTACAATAAAAATATATATATAAAGTTATAAATAAATATAATTAAATATACAGTACAGTACCTGAAATTGATGTTACAATATTATTAAACTTTTTAAAAACACATAATGAAATGTATAAGTAAATATTAGATACGATAACAATTTTAATGGTTAAATCTGACAGGTGGTTAATTATGTGGCCAATTGAAGTTTTCATTACAATGTTCTTATCATCTGCAATTTTCAACATTTTACCAATGTTGGCATTATAACATTGTCATTCTGTGTCTGTTTAACAATGAAATGGTAGCCAATAATTGCTGGCCAACTGCTTCTATTTGCTGCCTACCATGAAACAATTGTTGACCAGCTTCTTTTATAATAAACAAAACATTTAGTGTGACTGTCCATTCTGACATCAAGATGGCCCGTCACCTGCTTGTAGTATACATGCTATATGAAATCACTAATATTTTCATAAGGCAATAATTGCTGCCCCATTTACCACCTTAAATAATGGAATTATACCGAGATCTTGTAGCTGTTGAGGAAATAAAGATATCGAGCAAAGTTTATTCAGAAGGCTGACACTTTAAAGAACACTATAATTCTCTGTGTCAGCCTTCTGAATACTATGGGTTAACTCGTCGAGAGGAGTTTTATTACTGGATGCACAATACGTAATTTTTAACCAAGCACCAAAAAGGAGGAAGGAGAGGTTCTCAATTTGCCAGATGTGTGTTAATTTATATTATGTTCGTATGGATTGAGGAGCCATTCCAGATTTTAAAAGGAAACTCACACCCTTATTTAGTAGCAAAGCTAAAAATTATGTAGGACAAATTCTAGAATTTGTAGTATAATGCATCAAAAGTTATATCAATTTAAAAGTGGCTCCTCAATCTAAACATCTGAATTGAGGAGCCACCTGGAACTCCGAAAGTAATGGATCAAAATATCTGAAAATTTGGTATCATTTAGTAGTAATTGTGTATGGTAACTACAAAAAGTCAGAGTTTCGTACTGATGATATTAAAAAAGATACAATACATTTAGTGTGGCTCCTCAATCTATATATAAGAGGGTGGATTTGCAATCATGTGATCGGTCCATTCATAAGTTTGACTTTATTATAGTTTAGTAGGGAGAGTGTACAAATTTGTAATATAGAAACAAAATAGTAAAACTGAGTAGATTTGGTAAAACAACGCATCTAAATTGGCTCCTCAATCCTGACGTTCTGGATACAAACAATTGATTGTACTGACCTGAAATCACAACAAAATCAAAATCCAATGACACTAATATTTAGTAGAAATGACTACTAAATTATAAAGTACAATTCATCGCTGCATATATTCGCCATCTATAGAAAAAGTTAATTTTCAATATTCCCTAAGGATTTCCTAACTAGAGTGACCATATTATTTATATGTAACCAGGGTAAGTAGTATAGTAAAATTTGAAGTTGAAACATTTCCATAGATAATACAGATTTCTCATAAGTAGGTTGAAGTTATTAAAGGAATAGAACCTTTGTGGCAAATTGAGCCGCCGTCATTCTGATTTTTTATTAAAGATATCGCACACGCTAAAAGTGGGTAAATTATATAGGTAGAGGATACTTATGAAAACATTTTTTTTTAAATAATATGATACCCTAAAGTGTAATTGTTCCAAAATATGTGAAGGTAACTGTTCCAATAAATGTTATCTCATGTTATGTACCCAGATATATTATGTATAGAAGCTATTTAATTACAAATATACGATAGGAAAAATTTAAGTCATGAAAGGCACTTAAAAAAAAAAAATCCTATCGTATATTTGTAATTTTGTAATGTAATCCGCTTAGCAGGCGTTATTGCAATCATGACAATATAAAAAAAGCTATTGTATTCTTTTGCTAAAAGTAATAATAAAGGATTACATACACTAGGTGCGCCCCGCGGTTACACCCACCCGGTGATAGGTGATGATGATGATAAAAAGTATCCAGCGCCTCATCTCTAACGTACTACGTAACTTTCGCGTTTATAATATTAGTAAGGATATAAAATATGTAGGTGTAATGTATTGTTTTTAACTATTATCACACTTTACATGTTATGGGATAGAATTAGGTATGGTTTTAAAAAAAAGTGATAATTTTTAGATGTGTTGTGATTTAGTACATTCAATATTTATTAAAAATAGTTTTATGTGCAAATATTTGTGCTTTCTTGTAATAGTCAAAGCAATTTGGGAACTAGTATTTGGAGTACAATGGTACACACACACGTAATTAATGGATTTTTAATCGTTTACATTCATGGTTTTCATAAAGCGATATTTACCTCCAAATATTTTGATCACTTTCCATAGTACCATAATATTTATAGTTTTTGTTTGTACTTGTATATGTTTATATTAATAATGTGTGTATATGTCTATATTAATAACATGAAAAGCAAAATTACTGTTTATAATGATACTTATTCTTATGCTCGAAAATTTTAAGTACAGAAAAAAAAATTACCGCTATCAAATCTTCAGTGGAGTAATGAGATACAGTTATACCGCGCTTTACGCGAGGGATATACGTTTCGGAAAAAATTGCGTTAACTGAAATTCGCTTATATCGAGGTTTATGATTAAACTGTCACAATGTAATACAAAAAATACGAAAGTTTTTAATCAATCACTTTTAATTCTAAGAACACTTAATGCAATACATAATATTAATTATTTTTTACGGAAAAATACATCTATTAAGAAAGAGTATTATGTATTCCCCCGAAGATAAAACTCTCTCTTCTACTTGTTGTGTTTGGTGGCAGGAACTTGACGTACACTTTTAACTCTCTTGGCGTGTAAATGAGGTTGGATGTTCTGGGGCATTGTCTAAGAGTAATATAACTTTAGGTTCAAGCCCATTTTTGTCACAGTAGGATTTGACTGATGGGCAAAAGCAAAAGGCAATTAGAATACCATTCTAGAAAAATTTCCCGTGTAATCCACACCTTTCTGTTGGATCGCCACACAAGAGGAAGGCTTGTCTTATCTGTACCTCGCATTGCACGGGGTGTTTCTGAATGGTACACTTGTAAAGGTTTCAGTTTGAAATCACCAGTGGTTTACCACCCAGCTGAAGTGTTTGTCGATCTTTCGCAGCTATGAAACCACTGGCATGACGTTCTTCCTTAGAAATAAATGTTAGAGATGGCATTTTCTTCCAGTAAAGTCCGGTCTCATCAACATTGAAGATGAGACAAGCAGGAATTTTCTCTCGTCCTACGAACTCAACTTATCTGGAAACTCCGCTGCAGCTTGAATGTCCCTGCTGGCCACCTCACCTGTTATGTAGATATTGTGAAGATTGGAACGCTGCATGGACCGATAAAACCAGCCTCTGCTGGCAAAAGCCGGAGTGGAACTTCCATCTTCCGCTGACTTAAGCATCTCATACAAAGATTTTGATTTTGTGCATATGAGGTCTTGACTTAGTGGTGTGTTCTTCTAATTCAATCTTCGATCCAGACTGATAGTGATTTCTCCATTCTTTCTAGGATAGAGGATCTCGAACGAGAAAGTGTTTTTGCACTTATAGGTGTTGAACTTCAGCTGGAGACTTTAATTTTTTCCCGATTCTTAAAAATGATTCTCATTGGTGATTTTGAGCGTCCAAACTATATTCCAACAATTGTTGCTTTAACTCCATTTTCCATTCTTCGTAACACTTTCATCTTCAATTCCAGAGTTAAAATTTTACGCTATTTTTTCTTAATAGGCGGCATTGTTGACGTAGCGATAAATTATGTATGTATCTCCAATAAATGTTAAAACACGACTGCCAGCCGAGCTAAACACGACGGAACAAACTAAACGGACGAGGGAATCCCCATAGAATAAAGTTGTAGTATGGGGAATCCCCAATTCTTCAATCAGAATGTTAAGAGGGAGTGAGGATTCCCGCGACCAAAGAGAATTTAAATAATATATTTTAGAGGTCATGTTATCACTATCAGTCGTATGTTCTATCATTTGTTTTATGACCAACAACTTAATTAGTAAATTTACATCCAAATCACGTTCTCTTCGTGTCTAAATATTTAGTTGCATGTCAATATTCTTTGTCAGTCTCTAATAATCTGTTACATTAGATTATATGCCTAATGCACATCGACACCACTCATATACTTCGATCGGCAATCGATATCAAGCTTCTACAGAAGAATTCTCAACACTTACCCTTATCCCACACATATGAGGTCTGATCAATAAGTCTTCTATAACAACAACATAAGAACACATACAAGTCACCACTGACAACACAAAGGATGACAATAAAATTCTTTGAATAAGTAATACAGCATATTATTCTGAACAATGTTTTAAATATTTTCTATTTATTAATGCAATAAATGCATTTTGCTCACAGGTATCTCTTCGATGGACAAGCATTATACACTGTAAAGATGTTAGATCCTAAGCAGATGGAGCTGTATTCTGATCGCAAAGACGGACAACGGATGCGGATTTTAATCAAGGTACTTAAAATAGTAAATTGAATTAAATCTAATATTCTAATATTAAACATAATATGTGTTAATATATGACTTTAATTTTCAGCCAGTAGCTGCACTGGTTCCAGGAGACTACCACTACATTCAAGTTTTCAACATTATAATCCGAAAATGCTTCAACCTTTTGAAGCTGCAGCTGTTGGGTCGTGATTACTTCGACCCAGAGGCTAAGGTAAGACCACACGTTAAGTATGAGTATATTGCTTATTAAGTGAGGTGTCATAGGCATTGCTTTGGAGTGATTGTCCTGGGTTAAATTCCCAGGTCAGATTGCCATTGGGTGATTCCGAAAATGAAATTCTGGGTAGCTATTTAGTGTCTGAATTAGTTCCGGTGCTAGCAATTTTGGACAAAATAATAGGTGTTGTCTGAATAAGTAATTTAAATGTGTTGCGGGTGGTGCTCATGCATGCGAGTTGTTACGTCGTTAAGGAGAAAGATTATAATTAAGTACTAAAAATGGTAATCACTACATTAGAATGTGACGGAGTTCCAGAATAATATTTGTCTGCTATTCATGATTATTTGATGACAGTAAAGCCGACAATTGTAAAAGCTGAAAGGGCCTAGGGCCGGCCGGAGGTTATATTTGCAGCTTCATTAGAAGTCGACTAACAAAATCAACACTATTTGTTTTCTATGAGCCGTATTTCAAAATCAAAATTGATTTTCTTGTAATATATAATGAATAACTAAGACAACTATTACTTGAAATTTTACTTATATTAATTATCATAACTTGATTAAACTAAAGAGTTGTAATTTTAATACAATCTCATTATTGTGATAATTGTGCCATTCATTACACATGATTCATAAAATCATGTTGGTGTCTGTCATAAAAATTAGACTCCTATGTTAGCATTCTCAAATACTTTTAATAATTATTTTGATCTCATCTCAGTAAATAACGTAAGATTAATTATATTAGATATTACAATGTTACTTACTAAAATAATTAATCATCTGTGTAAGTGACATCTAGGAAGACTGAACTACTCATAACATCGTTAAAATTTACTAGTCTCTTACACTACTATATTTTAATGGTTTGTCTGGTCAGAGGTCTGTAAACACCCGCGTTTCGCCAATAGAGTGTTGGTCCCAAGTAATAGGGGGCGACCCTATTGCCACATATATATCTGTTTTTTATAAACCACCTATATTAAGTTCAATAACACTTGTTTAACTTACCAACAGTAGATAACTGCCTATCTTCTAGGAATTAAAAAGGGAATACATAAGAAAAATTATGAATGTATTTCTAGTTGAGAAATCTTATTTCAGTACTGACATTTATTTTTTTATCAACAGATTAACATCCAGGAATTTGGGCTACAGGTGTGGCCTGGTTATAAAACAACCATTAACCAACATGAGGACAGGCTCCTCATGGTCGCTGAAATTACACACAAGGTGAGTACCAAGTCAATAAAATGCATTTAAATTTAGTTAAAATGCATAATTATTAATTACTACGAAGATTTTATTACACACTCTATTCTTTTATCATATTATAATGTATGAATGAATATGGTGATTTTATTGTTTGTTTATTGTTTTGCACATAAATCATTGTATTGTTTTTATAGAACCTATTGATTGTAGGTGCTGCGAATGGATACGGTGTTACAGATGTTAAATGAATATGTAAATACCAAAGGGAACAATTTCAAGAAACTGTTCCTGGAAGATATAGTCGGTAAGTAATTAAATTGAAGATATCTTGTGCCTGTTACGAAGGCATGTCCTTTTCATTTATTTAGCGTTTCTCAATCTGTCATTTATATTTTGGTAGACGAGATTGCCTTGTCTTTTTTTTTTTATTGAAATTGATTGTCTCCCACAAAAAAGGAAATCAGATAATTTTGTGCTAATTTTAAAAATTAAACATAAGGAAATCGAGGAAAATCTAAGAAAGCGTTATGGAGTCATAACTATATCGCGTTATTCAAGTGTCTTAATGAATTTTTAAGTAAGGACGAATTAAATGTAAAATGCGCGCCGCGATAACTCACTGCGTACCAAAAAGCAATTATAATCGTACCGATTATTTAGCGATTTAACTGTTGTTAGTGTTGATAGGATATAGATAACTTCTTCATTACAAACCTGAGACAAAAACAGTTACGTCTAGTGATAAACAGCCCGCTAAGGCTGGATATCCACCAGAGACGAATTAAGAAAATAAATGGTGAAAGGAATAAATCCACCTATAGAATAGCTCATTTATCCAACCTCAATGAGCATATAATTTCTATTGGTGGATTTTTTCCTCTTCACATGCCTGGTGGATGTGCAGCCTTAGAAGCAAAAAGCAGTTAAAAGTTTCTATACCGCCTTAGAAGCAAAAAGCAGTTAATAGTTTCTATACCTTTGTCATAATGAATTGTTATCTAGGAATGATTTGTTATTTGTCTCTCTTGTAATGTCAATATAGAAGAAACTGAAGCATTCAGCTATTTACTATGTGTAGCACAGTGAATGTGGAATGTAGAACTCTGAACAGACCGCACGCTGTGGTCTCAGCGCGTAAAGGTCATGATGCGGTATGCTGTAACTTATTAGGCTTTCTATTGATGCGGCTTTTCTATACAAATTTCGTTATGAACTGATAAAGTGATGCCTCATTTGGCGAAGGAGAAAGTCCTTTTTCATCATGAAATTCTCAGGAATACTATTTACCTCAAAATTTACGCCACTGTTAGACTAAGTAATGCACATAAGCTCCAGAACGATTTAAATAGACTGAATATTACCGCGATAATCATATTAGAGTCGAATATTTTAAAATGTTACACAGCTTTGCCCACAAGAGAAATAAACTTAATTTTCACTACAAGCTAGACAACGCACAACTAACGCAAACTGATAGCGAAAAAGAGCTAGGGATAATTTTCGACTCAGAAATGCTTAATCTGATCACATCT
This sequence comes from Plagodis pulveraria, assembly GCA_963890685.1. Taxonomy (NCBI): domain Eukaryota; kingdom Metazoa; phylum Arthropoda; class Insecta; order Lepidoptera; family Geometridae; genus Plagodis; species Plagodis pulveraria. Next base: position 15,491,164 of record OY982958.1, on the reverse strand, counting down.
CGGCAATCGTTAATAAATCATACGAAAATCTAGGATTTGTTCTACATGTGAGCAGACTTTTCTCTGATGCAGTGTGTAAAAGCTTCGTGTTTATAGCGTGTTGGAATACTTTTGTAATGTATGGAACCCAAATTACTTGATTTGCATTCATGTATGACATAGAACATATTCAATCTAAGACAATTTGGTATATATATCTGTAGGTTTTAAAAAGTATAAACCTGTAATGGAAAACTAAAAATGAAATAGAAAATGTTGGGTTTCTTTAAAAAATACTTGACATATCAAACCACACCCTAATTCACTATATTTAATTATATTTTCAGGAAAAATTGTCCTCACGACGTACAACAATAAGACGTACCGCGTGGATGACGTTACTTGGGACGTGAATCCTCGCGGCACATTCAAAATGCGTGACGAGCAAATATCCTACATAGACTATTATAAAAAGGTTTGTGAATATGCTGATGAATAATCAATACAGATAGTATACACTGCAAACCAAAAATATGCTTTATTAGTACTGCATTCACTTTAATATAGAAGTGATCAATATATAAATATTTTTATGTTCTCCACAGAAATATGACATCAGGATCAATGACCCTGGTCAACCTATGCTCATACATCGTTCTAAGGCGCGTGACATTCGTGCCGGAATGCCAGAGCTGGTATACTTGGTACCAGAGCTTTGTAGACAAACTGGTCTTTCTGACGAGATGAGGGCGAATTTCAAGCTTATGCGGTCCTTGGACGGCCACACCAAGATTGGCCCCGATAAGAGGATTGCAAAGTTATTGCACTTCAATAGACGTTTAACGCAAAACAGGGAAGTGGTGGAGGTAAGAAAAAACAGTGACAAACAAAAACTATTTACTATAATGAAAACATTCACAAGCTAATTAAATTCTTTTAATGTTTTAGGAGTTGGCCACATGGAATCTAAAACTGTCAGATGACCTTGTAAAATTCAAGGGGCGCTTGTTGCCTAAAGAAACTATAGTTCAAGGGGGCAATGCGCGTTATGAAGCTGGGGAGACTACAGAGGGTTGGACAAGGGATATGCGGTAAATATAATAATAATAATAATAAAGCCCTTTATTCAGACGAACTTATTTCTATTTACAATGTATTAAGAACAAAAAAATTATGACTAAAGATATATATGGATATACTTTGTAGTTAAAGTTGTCTTGATCTGTTCTATTCTAATACTTAATTATTTTTTGTAGGTCTGTTTGCCAATCGGCAAAGGCCTCCTCCAACCTCTTCCATTCCTGTCTCTCTTGGGCCACTCTATTCCACGTTACTCCTGCTACTTGCCTAATGTCATCATCCCACCTTTTCTGTGGTCTGCCCCTTTTCATTTTCCCTTCTCTAGGGTACCATCGTGTCACAATTTTGCTCCATTTCTCTTGGCCTCTTATCATGTGTCCTGCCCATTGCCATTTGAGTCTTTTGATTTTGGATGTTATGTCTATGACCTTCGTCTTTTTCCTGATGACATGGTTTTTTATTCGGTCCGACTTTTTCACATTCAGCATACTTCTTTCCATGGCATATTGGCAGGTTTCTAGTTTTCTCGTCGTATTTTGTGTTAGAGCCCATGTTTGGCTGCCATACGTTAAAACAGGTAGTACGCAGGTGTCGAAAAGTTTTTTCTTTATATTAGTGTGAAGAGTTTTGTCTTTCATGGCTTCTCTCAAACTCCAGTATCTCTTCCAGCCTTTTGTAATTCTTCTCTCAATTTCTTTGCGTATAGGATCCTCTTGTGTTATTAGCTGTCCCAGATATATGTATTCGTCAGTATAATCGATTTGGTTATTTCCTAGATGTATTGTGGTTTTCTTCCCGTTTGTCATAACCTTTGTTTTATCTGGGTTCAACTTTAAACCTACCTTCTCACTTTCATCCGCTAGTTCATGTATCATTTGTTGTATGTTTTCCGGTGTTTCAGCAAATAGCACTATGTCATCTGCGAACCTCAAGTGTGTTAGGGATGTTCCATCGATATTGATTCCGAGGTTTTCCCAGTTGAGACCCCTAAAGATTGTTTCGAGAACCGCTGAGAATAGTTTTGGAGATAGAGGATCTCCTTGTCTGACACCCTTTCCCACTCTAAATGGTTTACCTTTCTTTTCTAGTTGGATTCTCGCGGTACTATGACTATATACATTTTTTATTAAGCGGATATATTTTGGTTCGATTCCTTGTTCCTTTAGGGACTTCCATATCTTTTCGTGGTACAAGGAATCGAATGCTTTGGTATAGTCGATGAAAGCAATGTAGTACTCGCGCTGGTAAGCTTTATACTTGCATAAGACCTGGCGGACAACATGAATGTGATCGATTACTGAGTAGCCTTTCCGAAAACCCGCCTGTTCGATGGGTTGATGTTCATCTAGTGTTCTTTCTATTCGTTTTAAAATTATCTTGGCAAATATCTTATATAAGTTAGACATGAGACTGATTGGACGGTAGTTTCCGATGTCGTGTTTGTCTCCCTTTTTATATAGAAGGATAATGTTTGACTCTGTCCATTGCTGTGGGATAATTTCTGTGTCTATGATATCTTTAAACATTTCCGAGAGGATTGGTGTGATAGCCTGCTTATTTTGTATTAAGATCTCGTTGTTTATACCATCAGGTCCTGGTGCTTTATCTTTCCGTAGTGTGTCTATTGCTTTCTCTATTTCTACGTGGAGGATTTTGGGGATATCTGATGCCTCTACCAAATTTATTTCTTCTCTCGAGACGTGGTTGTATTCATACAGTTCTTTGTAATAGGATGTTGCAATTTCCAATATGTCTTTTCTGTCGTGGTTCCATTTTCCTCTATTGCTTTTCATTTTTACTACCCAGTCTATAGATTTTGATAGTTCCTTGTATGCTTTTTTGACGCCACCCGTTTTTATTATAAATTTTTCAATAGTTTCCATTCTATTTCTGTTCCTATCTATTCGTATGTTTTTCTTTATTTCTTTGTTAATTTCTGTTAGATATTTTCTTCGGTCCTTTGCGTCTCTTGTGTTAATTGACTCCTTTGTTCTAGCAATTTTATAGTGGTAGTTGTAAGCCATTGCTTATGTTCTCTACTGGTGTTTGTAGCGAGTTTTGTTTCATTTTGAATAATATTCTCTATCCAGTTATATTTTTCCTGTATGTTTAGGTTCTTTGTGTTTTCTTTAAAGTTTGTGAATTTGTCTCTGAGGCTGGCTGTTAATTGTTCCATTTGGTGTTTACCGAGTTTCACGTTTACTAGTTCTTGTCTTGGTCTAGGTTTCCTTGGTGGTTTTGTTTTTAATTCTGCCCTGATCAGTCTATGATTGGTGTTGAAGTTTAATTGGTTAATGACGTTGAAGTTGCTGAAGTAACTGATTTTGTTAGTCATGAAGAAATCAATTTCATTTTTTGTCTTCCCGTCTGGTGAGATCCAAGTCCACATTCTCTTCTTATTTTTCCTATATATAGTGTTTAAAATAGTAAGGTCATTTTCTTGTGTGAAGTTATAATTTTTTCTCCGTTCCTGCTTCCGGTTTTGTTGCAGTATGTGAATGGTCCTAGTGTGTTTTCACCAGAACACTTGTCTCTAATTTTGCCATTGAAGTCTCCCATTACTATTAAGTTTTTGTGTGCGTGATCTCGGATGACTTTATTTAATTCAAGATAAAATGTATCTATTGTTTCTAGGTCTGACTGTTCTGTAGGTGAGTACACTTGTATGATAGACCATGAGTCTTGGTACCCTGGTAGCTTTAAATTCATCATTGCTGTGCGCTCCGAAATGCCTATAAACCCTTCTATACAGTTAGTCAGGTGTTTCTTTACAATAAAGCCAACCCCATGGTGGCCAGGAGTGGTCCCTATATGGTATAATAAGAAATCCTGATACGAAACAATTCTTTCTCCTAATCGTCTCACTTCGCTAAGTCCAACGATGTCCCATTTGATTTTTTCTAGCGCGTATGTTAATTCAATTAAATTTTCTTCATTTTTTAAAGTAAGGGTATTAAGTGCAGCAATATAGATTTTTTCTTTTCTTTTTTGGAATGTTGGAGGGTTGTGGTCTTCATCCCCCACGAGGACCAGTCGGATTGGGGGAGATTGTGTTACGTTTTGTTGGTTTTCGTAGTTTGTTTGAATTTCCGGTGTTCCGTATGTTAATTGCTATTGGTTTTTGCGTGTGGAAATATTGGTGAGGGAGTTTGATTTCATTCTCATTGCATCGAAGGCGTTTGTTCTGTTGTTTTTGAGAGAGCTCATCGTTTGTTGTTTTTTGGGCTGAGTTTTTGACGGTGACTGTGGTGAGGTAGATTGTTCCCTTTTCCTTTTATCATTGTTGGTGTTATGTTCTTTGATTATCATTTTATCATATTTCAGAAAAGCTATGTTTCCTTTTTTCCTCTCTTCTAGTAATTGTGGTTGTAGAGCTTTCCTTTTCTCTAATACTTCTTTCGAATAATCTTCCGATATGTAAATTCCGTTTAGTTTCTTTTTGTTTTTCGTAATTTCATTTTTCTTCCATTCGCTTAAAAGGGAACATAGTACAGGTCTCGGATTGTTCTCAGCTTTTGGTTTTCCTAAACGGTTTAATTTGTTTATTTCATTTTCTTCTAAATTGATGTTCAAATCTCTTTTGAAGTTCTCCTTTATATTCTGGAATAGCTCAGCTGTTGAGTTTTCGCCCTCTTGTAATCCAAAAATAATTAGGTTATTACTTTTCTTTTCCCTTTTTAAATGTTCTATTTCCTTCTCTAATTTGCCGATTTTTTCTTTTAGTTTTTCGTTTTCCTCCTTGATGGGCATTAGTTTTTCATCCATCCGATCCATAATATTTTTTGTAAGAGATTCTGTTAGTTCGATTGTTTGAATTTTCAACTTCAACTTCAACTTTAATTGTATGGCCTCTGCGGGGTTTCCACAATTTCGCCAATGTCATGTGGATAGAGTGGAAGATATACACTGGAGGTTTATGGGAACTGTGATACGTTCTAGTTGGTTTGTAGTCTGAGCTTGAATTCCATGTTAATCTAAAACAACCAATAAAAACACCGGACAAACACAAGACGGCACAAACAATTATTACTTATATATTATATATATATAGAGTACATATACTTAATATAGTAAACACAAAATGATTAATACTACAATTTAATTTTGTTACCTTGTATAAATCTACTCAAAACATAAATAAAGGGGGTAAAAGTATAGGTTAATAAGTTAGAGATATTAGTGGGACGGATGATTTCTTTAGGTAATATATCATACAAAGAGCATTGTAACTTCGAGCAATCAAAAAATATATGGTCTACGGTCCCTTCATCAAGTCCACATTCGCATAAAGAGTGGTCACGAACTTTAATTTTTGCTAGGAATACTGGAGTACAAGAGTGACCCAGACGCAAGCGACAAATAGTTGATGTAGTTTGTTTATTTATATTTTTAAATTTAAAAAACCAGGGTTTTGGGGATATTGAGGGCTGGAGATTACCATAAAATTTACCCTTAACGCATCTTGCTTGTTGCCACAGTTTATCCCAGGCTGAGAGAAAGTGAGTCTGGCAAGAGGTAGATAGATCATGGGAATAAACTTTGTTGTAGTCTTTGTTCCCAATTGTCGCAGCTTGTTTGGCACAGAGGTCGGCGTTTTCATTGCCAGGGATGCCAACATGTCCTGGAATCCATGCCAGCACAACTTGTAGCCCAATTTGCTGACATTTTAGAAGTTCTTCTTTAATTTTGAGTATGATAGGGAACCTTATTTTGGACTTGAATTGGTTAGACATGATTGCTTGTAAACAGCTTTTGGAATCAGTGAAAATAATTGTTTTACTAATATTGTGTGAAATAATATATAAAATGGATTCTAATAAAGCTACTGCTTCCCCTGTAAAAACAGAGGTCATTGATGGGCAGCTATTGCTAAGAATGATCTTGTATTTTGGGATCCAAACTGCTGTACCTACCTCACTGTCCTTTGATAGTTTGGAAGCATCAGTATATACTGTTAGCCAATCTTTCCATTCTTTATCAATAATTTCATAAAATACTTTACTGGGTTCAATAGTACTTTTATTAATACCAAAATCAAGCATAATTGTAGGACGAAAAATAAGGGCTTCATATTTTGTTAAAAATAAAGGATTTAAAGGGAACTGGACTATTGGAGATGGTAGTTTTGTATATTTTACATAGCTCCGGATAATGCATGGGAGCATCTTTTCAGATCTGAATCCTTGGATACTAATGAGGTCATATAGCTTAACGATTTTGTGTAGAATAGGATGATTAGAATTTTGAACTAATTTAAAGAAAAAACGATCTGATAGGTATTGTCTACGTAGGGTTAGTGGGGCTTCAACACATTCTACTTGCATAGCGTGAATAGGAGATGACTTCATAGCGCCAAGGATTATCCGTAAGCATTTTGATTGGATTTTTGAAAGTTTATCCAGGGCTGCCATGTTGCCAGGGTCTAACAAAAACGATCCATAGTCTAGGTGGCTCCTAATTATGGCGTTATAAAGTAACTTTTGTGAGAAGGGGTGTGATCCCCACCAGGCACCGGATAAGGCACGTAGGATGTTAATATTTTTTTCACATTTTCCAACAACGTAATTAAAGTGAGCAGTTCCAGTTAATCTTGAGTCCAGCCATACACCCAGAAATTTTATACATGTTTGTTGAGGAATGGCGACATTTTCATACATAATAGTGATGTCAGGGATATTTCTTTTTCTAGAAAAGATGACAACACTACTTTTAGAGGGAGAGATACTTAAACCATGTTCCAATAGCCAGTCCCCGAGGTAACTAAGAGCAGAGTTGAGGTCATTTTCAGCTTCAACAATAGATTTGGTGGTGACATATAGGGCCAAGTCATCTGCATACTGAAGTATTTGACAGAAAGGATTTACAGATAAGTCTAAATCATATGTATACAAACTGTACAGTAGGGGACTAAGCACTGAACCCTGCGGGAGTCCCCTCCAGACAGTTCTTGGGGTAGTGTATGAACTTTGCGTCTTTACTGATATTCTTCTTTGGAATAAGAAACAGAATATGAAGCGTATCATTCTTACCGGGACATTCAGCTGTAACAGTTTTGTTCTGAGTGCTGGAAGAAGGACGTTGTCATATGCAGATTCTATATCTAAGAATACTCCGACTAGATATTCCTTGTTTTGAAGAGCTTGTCGAATATCAGTGGTCAAGATGCCGAGACTGTCCATAGTGCTCATTCCCTTTCTGAAGCCGAACTGGGACTTAGCTAGTAGACTGTTGTGTTCAACCATCCATTCTAGCCTATTTTTAATTAGCGATTCGGTAATTTTGGCAAAAACGCAAGAAAGTGCAATGGGTCTCCGTGAATTTGGATCAGATGGATCTTTACCAGGTTTCAATAGGGGGATTATAATTTGTGAACTCCAGGAATCTGGAATCTCGCCTTGTTTATAAAATCCGTTAATTAAGTTCAGCAAAACTTGTTTAGTATTAGGGGAAGCCTTAGTGATAAAGGAATAAGGGATACCGTCTATTCCAGGAGATGAGTCTACTAATTTATCTAAAACAGTCTGAAGTTCATCAAATGTGAAAAAGGAGTCTATGTTATTTGGAAGGGGAGGGCAGTCAGGAATAACAAATGAAAGGGATTGGTGTACAAATGGGGGGGCAAGCTTGTGGGTGAAAGCTTCTATCCAGGATGAGGGATCATTTGATGAATGATTTGCATAATTGTAGTATCCTCTGAACCTACGGATTAGTTTCCAAACTATAGATGGAGGCGTAGTTGGAGAAAGAGTTTCACAAAACTTTATCCACCCAGCCTTTTTTTTACATGATAGTATTCTTTTGCATTTTGCAGATGCTATTTGGTACAAATAGAAATTATGTCTGGTCATGCATGCTATATAATTTAATTCTGCAGTGTTCCGGGCTTGTACCAAATTTGTGCATTCTGCGTCCCACCAAGGGGGGGACGCTCTATTGTGACTTGGGTTCTTAAGTGGAATGTTATCATTTGCAGCATGGTTTATAGCTTCAATAAAATTGATGTAATAAAAGAGGTAATTGGTATTATTTGGCATATCAAGAGAGTCCAATCTAGCATCCAATGAGCGCGAATACGATTCCCAATCTGCACCCGGAAGTCTGTATTTTAGGAGCGGGGATGATGAACACTCTGGTGCAACTCTTTGTGGAATTTTTATCAAAATGGGGAAGTGATCACTGCCATAACTTAAAGGGAGCACTTGCCAGTACAGGCTAGGGAGAAGGGATGGAGAGCAGACTGTAAGGTCCACTGCACTTCTAGGGTTCTGAGTGGGGTACACCCTCCGAGTCGGTGACCCATCGTTAACAATGCAGAGATTTGACTCATCAAAAGTATCAAGTAGAGCATATCCAAAAGCATCACAATTAGCTGAGCCCCATGATGTGTGGTGCGCATTAAAATCTGACATTAAAATAATGGGTTGTGGAACTGATGATAAAATGAGCTGGATATCTGGGATAAGATAAGATTTTGCTTCTGGGGTATACATAGATATAAATGTTATGTTATCAACTCGAACAGCAACAGCATTAATTTTTTCACTATGAGCCGGTAAAGTAATTTGGGAATACGTCAAGCATCGCTTGACAAGGAGGGCACATCCTGCATACCCATCCTGGCGGTCATCCCTAAGACAGGAGTATCCTGATACTCTATAATGAGATCCAGGAACCAACCATGTCTCCGAGATGGCCACCAGGATGGGGGAATGCTTACTAATGAGAAATTTTAATTCAGGAGTTTTGTGACGAAGACTTTTGCAGTTCCATTGTAGTATGGGGGACTGATCCATTTTGTCCTATCAGAGAAGTAAGTTGGGCTATCATGTGGGCAACGTTGGACGGTAAATTGAGCGAACTTTGTGAGATAATACTAATAATTATAGTTAACAGTTGTACTAACAGTTGGCTTTGTGGTTCCTCTTGGGGGAGGAAAGGAGATGGTTGGGATATTTGTAATGCATATCCATTTGGAAGTGCAGAGGGTTCATTAGCTATTAACGCTTGGTGGGTAGCTTTATCATATGATTTTCCCAGTGGTACCTGGGGACGAGGGTTGCGGAACTCAGTTTTTCTATATGATTGTGTAGTCGGGGTTTGGTTATGGGATTGGGATATATGTTGTTGAGTGGAGTTGTTGGGCTTTGGATTAGCAGTCTCTTTGAGGACTTGATTAAAGGAACAGCCAGATTTAGGGTATTGGCTTGCAGCCTCATGGTAGGAAATGCCATCACGCGCCATGATTGCTTTGATCATCTTTTGTCTATCCTGTTCGGGGCAAAATCTACTGGTAGTAAAATGATGTCCAGAGCAGTTCAGACATGTTGACTCAGATTCGAGTACTTCGCAGTCATCTCCATTATGTGACTGAGCACATCTATAGCATCTTGGCTTTGATCTGCATTGAGCCTTAACATGGCCAAAACGACAACAGGCCATACATTGTATTGTAGGGAATTGGTATAACTCAACTGAGAGAGCTGAATAGAAACTATAAATCTTTACGGGCAGAACTTGACCCCTAAATGTCAGTACTACTGTTTGGGTTGGTTCCCAGTTAATATTACCATCTATACGGACTTTACGGTTTAAACGTCTAGCTTTAATTACATAGGTGCAATGGCCAGGGATTTCTAGTGACTTAACAAACTCTTCCATGGACCATTCAACTGGTACGCCACGCACTAATCCCATCCTAGTAACATTAAATGTCGGAATGAATGCTTCATAGTTATTATGTTTAAGCATAGGATTTTCCAAAAATTTGTTTGCTCCCTGAGCTGATTTAAATTGTATTGAGATTTTATTTCTACCAACTTTTTTAACTCCATCCTGTGAAATGTTCTCAATTTTGTTGTTGTAGAGGAACTGTCCAAATTTAATAGGTCGTATGGTCGATCCTGCGGCTGGGTCAGCTTCGACAACAGAAACATGTACTAAGTAGGGACCGCAGTCAGTACTTTCGTATGATTGAATACCCAAAACTGTAACGGAGGGGTGCGTATATGTAGATTGGATTGATGCGGAGGCAGTTTCAGTGTTTACAATAGTTCTTTTTCCTTTCGGGGCTTCATCATCCATCTCTACGGCATGACGCTTAGTAGCAGCCATTGTTGTTGATGGCGTTACTTCCATCTGTTCCGTCCAAGTAGGGTCCGGCGGATCGCCCGGCTCAGGGGAAATGGACTCCATTTCCCCTGATTAATAACATAAAACACTTACCGACACCAGTTAGTAGGAAAATAAGCTCACTAGAAAAGAAAATAACAAGATATTTGATAAAATTATGCACGATCTCACTAATGCGTGTATCCCCTTTCACACCAAATTTGACATCCCGTTTGAATTTTCATTTCCATTTTAAATTTTTCAAATAATATTTCAAATTGTCCCTCCATGATGTCAGGTCAAGTTACGTGGAACGGAACGTAATAGTAAATTAGTAACTTTCGATTTTGTTGTTCTGGCAACACTATAGTTGATACCAACCGAACCGAGTGACATCAAAATACCTGTGACAATGACAGTTGGAGTCACGTGCAACTTAATAAAATGTCAAAATGGTGGTAATTAATGTTCTAACCTCGGATGTTGTTGTGGATCTTCAGTTTCACTTTACTGGACAGTTGTAGTGAGAAATCGACGTCTGATTTTTTCCGGATCTGCCACGGCACCTGTAGTGTTGTATTTTAACGGTGTTTTTGGTCAGATGTAGTGTATAACTTTTTAAATCTTTGATTTTTCGAGAGATATAATCACAACGCTGTTGACACTTTGACAACCGGAACCGGAAGCGGTAAATATACTATATAACAAAAAATAAATTAAATGCTTTTTGGACAACTTGACAGTTTACTGTTCCATTTTATCACAGATCAAAACCCTTGCTGACTAGTGCAGAATGTCCCTCCTGGGCTGTGATAACGCCAGAGAGGATGCGCCGTGACGCAGAAGGTTTTGTCGAGCTTATAATAAAGGCAGGAAATGGTTGCAATTTTAGATTGCCACGACCAGAAGTCGGTATGTATTAAATAGCTGTAGGTTTTAGTGTATGAATTTTCTGTTTTATCTGTCTCTATACTGCCACATATATTTTTTATAAATGTTAACTTTAAAATAGCGGTACCAATCTCCTTCAACCATAACCAAACTTATTTTATTTCAGTAACCATAAAGTATGACGGACCAATGGAATATGCTAATATGTGCGAAAATGTTATCGCCAAAAGAAATCCGACTCTGATTCTGTGCGTGCTTTCCAAGAATGTCTCAGATAGGTAATTCTAGATTATAACGAAATAGAAAATGATATGGTGAATAATATTTGTACACAACATATAATATTTAATTAATTGCAGATATGAAGCTATAAAAAAGAAGTGCACTGTCGACCGTGCGGTGCCCACACAGGTTGTATGCGGGCGCAGCTTAACAAACAAAAATGCTTTATCCATTGCAACCAAGGTTGCTATACAGATTAATTGTAAGGTAAGAAATCCCTCCAGTTTCATTACTTATCAGAATACTATTTTCTCTGAAGCGAGCTCGTATTGGAGCTTGCCTAGTTGTTATTCATTAATCAACTAATTTATATAGTCACTACTTGGATGTGTGACAGCTAGTGGCATTTACAACCAAGTGCTGTAAATGCCACTAGCTCTGTGATGTGGAGGACATATCAATAAATTTATTGTTACCCTTCTCAGAACAGAGACGAAACGATCAGACAATGAGCTCATTCTGGTTGTATGTAATACTTAAGATTCCTGGTTGCTTACTCTAGTTAATGATGCCAAATAACCATGAAATTAGCTCAATTCGGTTTTATGTATACTACTTACAAGTTCTTGCTTATTCTGTTACTGATGCCAGATCACCTGGCTAATTACACTGTTGAGCAAAATATCCAATTGGTAAACTATTATCAAAATGTTTGTTCGTTAGTGCAAACGTTGCGCCTTTTTTACGGCAGACGCAGTAGCACAGATTACAAGGGTACGGTCCCATGCTGCCGTTGTACGTTTTGCTACTACTGTATACCTTGCGTATTTAACCATCTTCGATTCGATTTTGTCATCACATACTATCATCAGGTGAGAATGTAGTCAAAGGTTAACTTATAAAGAATAAAAAAAGACAAAGTATGTAAAATATTATATTGCATCGTCAAAGACCTCAATGAAAAAGAAAGAAGATTTTTTAATTTTAAATTATTTCCAATATAAATCACACAGAAAATGTACATAACAACCAATTATTAATTCATATTACAGCTAGGGGGTGCACCATGGAGTGTAGACATCCCTCTGCCGTCATTGATGGTGGTCGGCTATGACGTGTGCCACGACACGCGTTCTAAGGAGAAGAGTTTTGGTGCATTTGTTGCTACAATGGACAAGCCAATGTGCCAATATTTCTCTTCAGTTAATGCTCACACATCTGGGGAAGAGCTGAGCAAACACATGGGCTTCAACATTGCAACAGCATGCAAGAAATTCCGTGAGAAGAATGGTGAGCAATATATAAGTCCATTTCTGGTCACTGTGTTTTATGATGTGATTTTCAATCTTTTGTAATGTTTATTTGTTTGTTTTAGGCACATTGCCTGGCCGTATCTTCATCTACCGAGATGGAGTAGGCGATGGACAAATTCCTTTTGTTCACTCTCATGAGGTAAGAAAATTTCAAGTTGAAATCTTAAAACTGCAATCCTTATTTAAACTATTTTAACCTATTTCACTTACGTTAAATCAGCCGAGTCTGTGCATGCGCAGACGCGGTCGGGAGCGCACGTACTCCATGATGAAGCTACTCTGAAAGTCGCGAAACCGGTTGAGATCGAACTATACTCGGCTGATTTAACAAAAGTGAAATCGGTTTCAAAATTGTTCAAATATTCAAATAAAATCAAATGAAACTGTTACATCAATTCAGCAATATTGTTATCATTGTATTTGCTTTGTTTAGGTCAAAGTTATCCAGGACGCCCTGTCCGAAATCTATGGAAGCGACCCTCCGAAGATGGCGTTTATTGTGGTGTCAAAGCGCATTAACACACGTATCTTCGTACCCCAAGGAGCGAGCGGACAGAATCCGCGTCCAGGCACCGTCATTGATGACGTTGTGACATTGCCCGAACGGTTAGTTCAAGATAACTTCTGCCTGATGCCTCCAAGATCATTTCTCATCATCATTTTTGCCATAATTAGTATATTGATCACTGTACTGTATTAGCCGGATTTGTACAATGCTGAACACAACCTCCCCCATTAAGGGAGGGTTTGCCATAATCTCTAATGATATAGTATAATAAATCGAGGACAGGCTTTTGCTATAATCGGGAATATTTGAAAGTAGATTGTCATTTCTATGCAAAAATCTAAAAAGATTACGTATTTGGGCACCTACTAACTGATGCCAGTCTGAGAAAATAAACAATTAACGAGAAACAAATCAAGTTGGACAGACAGGCACTGGTATTAATCAAGCGACTTATAGAAGTCAATTAAAAAGAGCTATATCCTGGGTGGGATGCTCCATGCTCTTTATACCTCTTTTATCAATCTACTGACTTGACATCTCACATGAAATTGTTAACGTAGATTGTTGTTGAGTGCTCACTCACTACTAAATGACACTATAGTAAACTAGAACTTCAACATGAGAGTGGGCTGCATGCAATGAATCAAGTCATTTGTGCGATGGAGATGTGCTACATAGTTTCGTGACGGCCACAGTACGTAACTTAGTGTTAATATCTTAAATTTAAAATAATAGCGTTGGTTTTCCACAATGGTTTTTAAAAGGTGTGAGTTGGGCCCCTTATCCATGCAGAAGCAACATTATGTTTCATGTAATTTGCACACAGATATGATATATGTCTTTGTTTACAGATATGATTTCTATCTGGTGTCTCAAAATGTACGTGAGGGCACAATAGCACCCACTTCCTACAATGTGCTGTATGATAACACTGGACTTCAGCCTGACAGGGTAAGTAACAGGTTATTCCGTACTATTTGTGGCTAAGTCAGGATCCGAAGGGGTAGTTATCTTATCATCATCATACATAATAAATACCAAGACAGACACATATAGATATACTAAAAATATTGTATTTTCAATATGTCACTTTCGAATTTGTCGTAGTAATTAAAATAACAAGTATGTGGTAATTGTTGTGTAGCCAAGTTGTGAAATATGCTATAGCACTAACTATGGCTGTTAATTTTAGGTTACATATAAATATTTTATGTGCCAGCACTCAGCCATGAAATAAAAAATAAGAACTCTGTAACAGTTATGCCCCTAATTAAAGTTTTACATAATATATAATTTTTAACCCTTAAATGTTAACAAATGTCAAAAGACGATTGTTTCATAATACATCATGCAGTTACTGAATGATAAGATATAGTCGGATTTTTAATCAGACTGAGTATAGTGCTATTATGAGTGTTGCTACTTTTTGACGATAATAGTGCTGTGGTAAAATTATTTAGTTGTTTCTCTTCGTCACTTCAGTGAGCTGTATAATTTTACATAATTCACAGTTTAACATGAACAAAAAATTTCCAGTCGGGATTTTTACTTTTTTAATTAATTTAAACTTGTTAAACAATTGAATGCTTTAACTTTTTGATGCATTAGTTACAAAGTTCAAACAATTATTTTATTAAATGTCCTCATAAACACATTCATAGTTCCGCTCATAGACACTGAACTAGAAACATCACTATGATTTGAAGTTGGCAACTTTATACTATTGAAATGTGACATTTCAATCTATCAGTTTACTCCGTCTGATTAAAAATTCGACTATAGAACGTGCATTAGATAAATTGCGTTATTAATTTTAGTCTTATACTTTAGTATTGCGAGTTTAAATTTGTATTTATTGTTTAAGACAATCAATTAGTAAAATACTGTAATATAACTGGCTTAATATATTTTTGTAAGGTACCTATTTATGTTTAAACAAAGGATAGGTTAGTACTAAGCACTATTAGGCCCACTTGCGCCAACGAAGAAACGCGAGTTAAACTTGAGTTAAGTGTAAATTGTCACACAAAAACCAAATTAACCCGACTTTAACTCTCGAATTTACGTTGCCGCAATAGGCACTTAGTAGGTAGTGTAACAGGTATTAAAAAATGCCCTTAGTACCCTTACCGCAAGCCGGTGGTGACAAGGGTACGAAAAATGTATATACAGGCTTTGCTTGAATTAATTTATATGTCACTATTAAGGTTATTAATGCTTTCAAATCTCACCGGCACCTTATTAACCTCGCCTCGTTTTCGCGACTGCTCCTGGCTGTGCTTGTTTTGGGTCATGCCGATGCCGTTACGGCGCTGGCGTTGATATGTTTAAAGTATGGTGACAAAGAATTCTGAATGGCTTGGAAAGACTATCGATAGGCACCGGGTGGATTAGTGTGCGCCAAAATTCAATTATGTTTTATTTAAACTAGCTTCTAAGCTGGTAAGTTACAATTTTTTTCTTAACCTTTGTTCTCTGTTGATTTCAGATTCAGCGATTGACATACAAATTGACCCATTTGTATTTCAACTGCTCCAGCAACGTGCGCGTCCCATCTGTTTGCCAGTACGCGCACAAGCTTGCATTCCTTGCCGCCAACAGTCTGCACAACCAGCCACACTACACACTCAGCGACACGCTCTACTTCTTGTAAAGCGAAGGCAAGTAGCAAACGATACATTTTGACTGTCTGCGTTTTTCCATAACGGGCACTCACTCCCTATTATAAAGAGCTGCATATTCTTGGAAAGAAAAATCAAAAGGGAACATCACGATTCGCTCCTCTGAACACATCATCTATCCATGACTAAGCACAGCGCACGATATAAAACCATGCTTTTATCAGTGTCCCTTTCACACTCAACGGGTTTGCCGCATATTGTTGAAAGGGACAGTCTTCACTTATCATCGTGCGCCGTGCTCCGTATGAACTTTATTTATTTGAGTTCTGGCCAGAGCAATAGCGTGGCGAGTAATCTCGAACACACCCGCTGCATTAAACTAGTTTCATAATCCAGATACGTGATATATCGATATAATAAAAAGTAAAAAAAAACTGTAAAAATTAAATTGTTTATGTGTTCCACATAATCTCGAGTTAAAAAGTACCTATGTATCTTCAACTGCCAAAAGCCCATTCTATTGTGTTGTTTTTAATTACGATCATTTTTCATGCCAACGAAGAAGTTGGATCCATGCTCAGATCAGCGAAAGTTCCTGTCACTTCTTCACTAACATTAAGCTGTTAATAATAGTGAAAAACTAAGGGCCTGGACCATGTCCATGGCGCTATGCTGTTTTACGGTATGGGCACCGAGCCGTGGTGATGTGTCCGAATATTTAAACCACTTTTCATACCTCATTTTGTAATGATCACCCTCCAGTTCTGATTAAAAATATTTTTTTACAGGTTTTGCGACTTCGTTGTACTCCCGGCGGCTGCATACTATCTTACTTAAATCCTTATTATTGTTCTCCCGGCGGCTGCATGCTATCTTTCTACTAAGTTCTTATTATAATAGTTCACAAGAACATTACTCTTTAAAGCTAAGCTATTCCTTGATGGACACCGGTTTTCATATCAAAGCTACCGGGTTAATAGAATCTCTTGATATGAAACTTGATGATTTTTATAACGTTATTGTGCCACAATTAAGGGCTATTAAGGCCGGAGGCATTTATTTTTGGAGTATTTTTTTAATACTAAGAGTTACTTTTATAGCATACATAGTACGTAATATGTACATGTATAGCTTTTTTTATAGTTTAGATTATTTTAAGGTTTAGTGTAAGGAGTTGATTCTTTCTATGTTAGAATAAGATGTGCCTGAGGTACTTGTTTTCATTCCATTTCGTAAAGTTGCTGTTTCGCAATAAGTACTGGTTTGGTGTACTGTGCGTTCACCAAATTAACATGTTACCCTTTATATAAAATAGCACTTCATTTTTTGTAATCCTTAGATTAATGTTTGTCAGTCAAATAAAACACCACCGATTTAATTTGAGTCTATAAAAATTGAAGTGATACTTAGTTAGTAATGACAGTTAGGATTAATATTTGTAACTTGTTTTCTATAAAGATATTGTTGGTGTTTATCAACATAAGTACATACTTTATATAAAATAAAGTAATGACTTAAAATTGTTGTTTTATTTTAAATGATTAATACATGAAAATTATTTTATCTGCTCATGGTCGGCGAAGGCCGGACTTTACGGGCAATGCCCCATCCATCCACTGGACTTTCCCACTGGTAGGTGTACGGGGAATTCAAGTTTCCCGCACCATCCACTGTACTAGAGTGGGAACCACGTAAACTACTTCATCGATATTACAAATGAAAATTACTTAATTCCAAAATATTTTTATGTATATCTACGCTGTGCAGCTATTCTGCTACTGTTATAATTTTCCTTGGAAGTTCACTAAAAACTTCAGAATTCAAGTGGTGTTGTAACTTGTAAGTCCCCAAACTGCGAAAATAGACTGCATGAATACGAGCTCGACGCCCAATCAGGTTCCCGCCGATACGTCACGGCAATTCACGCTCGTCGAATTGAATGGTATAGAGAACGCAGAACATGGACCCAGGAACAATGGGATAAAATTATAGTGTCATTTTGACAACTGTCACATTTGAAAGCTGTCACATCAACATCTACCGTTATAAAAATATTTCTAAATTATTCTTTTTTCCGTTGAATTAAGCAAGGCCAAGGGTATTTTTAGTCTAACGATTCAATGGTACCACGGATAATAGAAATCAGCATTTTCGTAGAACTATTGAGTCAAATTTAATTTGCCGTGGTACCATCAAAGGAACTATCTAATGGTACCACGGCAAAGGAACGTATTTTCCGATGAGTCGTGATTCGGGTTTAGGCCTGATACAAGAAGGGTGAGAGTGTACTGTCGGCTCGGAAATACTGAAAGGCTCATGTGCGATCATGGAAGTTCATCCATACAGCGGCTATTCATAATAGCAGCCCATACCATAACTGTTGTATGGTATGGGCTGGTATTATGAATAACAGGCGAACTGAGCTCGTTTTTGTAAATGGAAACATGAACGCTGAATATCATGTTGAGGATATTCTTAGACCTTATGCCCTTCCATTTGCACAAACCTTTGGCTTCGTGTTAATGCATGACAATGCGCGTTCGCATACAGTTTGGCGAACCAGTGAATACTGAATACTTCACAACGCAGAACATCCGGGTATTGCCATGGCCTGCACAATCACCAGACCTCAACCCCATCGAGCACGCATGGGACATGTTCCAGAGACGCGTTTTGAAAGACTTGGACGGAGTGACAACCACCCAACAGCTGAAAGATTTGCTACAATTCCATTGGGAGCGATTGCTGCAAGATGATATAAACAGTCTCATTAAATCTATGAGTAATCATTGCCGACAAGTTCTGAATAGCAGAGGAGGCCATACCTTGTATTAAATTATCCAATTATTTCACAATAACTTAATTTTAATTTGCTAAAAAGAAGTTTAGTTTCTTATGTTGTTAATTTATTCAATATTGTTAATTTATGTTATTAAAAGAACTATTGAAGGCAAGAGCTGTTATTTTCACACCATTAAAAACCTTAAATAAAATTTAAATAATAAAATACAAACGTTATGTCATCTCATCGTACGTCGTACGAAGCAGACGTGTTGCAAAAATATTCTCAAAATTATTAAATTCAAATCAGTCAAATTCCTACTTTACTACAGTGACACTAAAATACATTCAAGTTTGTTCAAGTGCAAGGTGAAACGACTTTATACTGTTGGGTAAGATCTTTGTCGTGACAGTTAACTATACGATAGCTGCTCTTCACCCCCGCGGGAAAGAAACAGGCTCCTATTTTTTTAACCCGCTCGCACAACCACACACACGTAGCCAGTGCAGTCAGAGTGGATCAAACCGATGCAGTAACAAAGATCAATATGAATATAGTGCGCTCACCAACTAGATGTGGCCTCAAGCCTGGCGTTGGGCGTAGTGACTCACAACCAAATTTAGCTAGTGCTGATCCGGATATTTCAGAGGCTACAAAAATTACACTTCGAGGTAAGCGTAAGCAACCTGATGATTGATGAATGATCAAATTATTAATAAAGTTGAACAAGAAAAATATCTAGGACTTATTTTAGACAGCAAAATGACATGGCTTCCCCATATAAATAAGATAAAATCAAAAGTAACAGCACTTACAGGAGCTCTAAAGATTGTGTGCACTGTTTCCCTCATCAAGTAAAATATACAATCTATAATTCATTGGTAAAACCACACCTTCATTACTTAATTGAAGTATGGGGTACGGCTGCAAAAACCAATTTGGGATTAATACAAACTGCACAAAATAAATTGATAAAAGTTTTATTCCACTATGATTATCTAACACCCTCAGAAAAGCTTTACAAAGAAACAAAACTAATGAATATCTGTCAATTATACATATACTATAATTGCATACTTATACGTAAGATTCTACACAAGGATATACATACAAATACGGCCTTCTCTAAAACACAAAAAACCCATACAATGACATTAAGACGTGTAAATGATATCGCTCTTTACAAACCGCGTACAAAGTATGCTTTGAAAAGTATTGTCTACGAAGGGGCTAAATTGTACAATAAATTACCGAGAGATATAAAACAGTCCAAATCTCTACCTACTTTTAAAAAACTATTAAAATTTTACATAATGAAAAATAAAAATACATTATTATAGATACAGTTTTAATCAATATATTTATTAATTGCTAATCTATTATAAAATATATATATATATTATATATATATATAAGGCATATATATATATATGCCTATGACCTCATCGATATTAATACATTAAATTCATAATTTTTTAACACCAGAACTATTTCTAAAATTTCTGCAATAAAACTGCTTATGGCTTCGTCGATATTAATATATAAAATGCACAATTCATTAACACAGGTATTAAGTTATTGCAAAAAATTCTACAATATTACTATATAAAATTCCTACAATATAAACATCAGCCTACGGCCTCATCGATATTAACTTAAAAATAAAAACATATTTACCTAACTTACTATTGTATTCATTAAAACTGTACCTAACTTATTATTGTATACATTAAAACAAACTACACTACTCATCTGCTCATCTAAAACTAGAGAAAAAAAAATTAATATATTATAATATATATGCTATTCCATAAAACAACACAGAAAAAAAAATACATACAATTTTAATGTAGGTGCGCTTGAGCCACTTCCAGGTACGCTTGATCTTCGTCTGTAACTTGTTAGTAGCCATGTTGTGGCTAAACCTCGCTCGTATCGAACCAAACAATATAGATGACTGATTTTATCTATCTGTAACTACCCTACAATAAAAAAAAGACGGGTTGCACTCCGGGAGTGCCGGCAGAAGTGAAAACTTGATTATTAATTAACGTTGAGCATGTTTGATATTTTGGAATGGTTAGGGAATAATTTTGCACCAATTGCTTTATCAGTATAAAAGTACTATCATTTATGTGGTAGAATACAATATTCATTTATTGCGCTATCGTACACAAACATGACAATTTATATTACATTAAAAATTTAACACTTTAAAACTATTACAATTATTTTACATTAAAAAGTTTATCTCTCCGAAAAATCAACTTTCATCCATACTTTCAACGACTTTTTCACCATCATCATTACCAGAACTATCATCGCCAATCTCTAAAACTGATACGATAGGTTTATGGTAGCTGAAGTAAGAAACGAACAGTTTTGATTCGAACCTATTTAAATGTCTAATAAAGACCGCATCAATAGTAGTTTTGTATTTCGTTGTGCTAAGATTGCGATCATTCGACATAGTTAAACCAAATTCATTATTTAAAAATTCAATTAATAGTTGATTTTTATCGTCTGCGAAGTTTATGTTGAAATCTCCACTCAAAATCATTGGCAATTCATCAAAGCTTTTTCCAATATTTTTTTTAAGCAATGCAGATGCATCATGAGAATAAATGAATAAATTTTCATACAAGAAGTCTCGTATAGCACGCAATGACTTATCTGGAGAGATGTAAACGGCAACCATAATTATGAACTGATTATCACCAGAGTGGCAACGACTTATACAAATATCACCGATATCAGAAACAGTGGCATTAAACATGCTGTTGTATTTCACATGC
This sequence comes from Plagodis pulveraria, assembly GCA_963890685.1. Classification (NCBI taxonomy): domain Eukaryota; kingdom Metazoa; phylum Arthropoda; class Insecta; order Lepidoptera; family Geometridae; genus Plagodis; species Plagodis pulveraria. The sequence goes on along the minus strand of OY982958.1, from coordinate 15,469,865 downwards.
ACATCCATATAATTTGTGCAATAATGAACTGTGTTCATATTTTGATAAATAGCTACTCCTCCGCGGGACGATTATTTCTTAAACTTCTTCTGAAACTCGCAACAAAGTTGAAATTCGGAATGTCAATTATTTCATTGTTACCCATATGAGTTTCTGATAAAATTAACACATTCATCTTTTTAACAAGAGCGTCAATTGCTAGATCATCTACATGCGCACGTAAACTCTGACAATTGAATGAAAAAATAGACAATCTATTATGCTTAGAAATAAAATCTACAAGTGTTTTGGTGATGGTTTGCAAAGGATTTTCACGTAAACGTTTCAATTCAATTGATAAATCTTCTCGATGAGTTGTTGATCTCTTTTGATTTTTTGTTGCGTTTGAATCTTCCACCTGTGCGTTTCCTACTCTGCCATGATGAAATTTCCAGCTCGCCCTTGTGTCGTCTTCAGTGACTAAGAACAAACCTTCTATACTATATAGTTACTCTTGATAGCGCAACTTTCCCGCACCATTTAATGGCGCATGTAGGCGTTTTTATTGCACTCAATGGCCACGATCGTAAAAAAAAATATTTTTTACAGAGACATACGTACGGATCAAGCTTCTGGCCGCGTACTGTTTATGTTTTTTTTTTTTTTTTTTTTTTTTTTTTTTAGGGAGGACATAGATGCTGTCTACCGCTATACGGACGTACAGCTCCACCGGACTTTGGGCGAGGGGAGGCCCTCTTATAGCCCAGGAGGAAGAAGCGCTGAGGGCACTTCTTCTGAGACGGGCGTATAAGGCGAAAAGCGCCTTATACCTCCGTCTCCTGCGGGCGCCGAAAACGCCACGCTACTATCGGGAGGGGTGACAGCGAGCTCAAGGGCACCACTGTGGTTCGGACCTCGGCTTGTCTCGCTGCCGAGAGACAAAGGGGGAATCGGAACTAAATGCCCCGGTACAACTGCAGTGTTGTACCGTTGAGAATGGGCCCTATTGAATATTGCTCTGTGACTATTTGGAGAGACACTAATCGGGTTTTTATTTTTGCCTCGAGCTCGCCGGCGAGCTCGGTGTTTGATTGTGTAACCTCTGATTACCGCACACCTGGGGATGTTACCAGGACGACTTGCGGACAACGCTAAAGCTGCCAACGTAATGGCTGCGATGGGGTCATCCGGGTCGTCCAATACCTGCCGTGGTCGGCGACGGGGGGGTTTGAAGTATGGGTCGGATGAGACTGTTTATGTGCGCTCATGCAATGACTTAAGTGTGTCCGCGCCGTAGAGAGGGGATAGCTGTCTACTCTCCATCCGTCTTACGCTTTTTCGATCAGGTCACGTGTCCTGACGCGAGTTTAAGATTTTATACCCATTACAGAAAAAGTGCTCAACGCCGCTAAAGAAGTTTTCACTTCAAAAAAATATATCTTTGCTTTGTACGACATCGATAATTATTAGTTATGCTTATGTTAACATTATTCTCATGTAAGTGAAATATTTTCTTATGAGAAATAAAATATCTCAAACCTCATGTGAAGAAGAACCATCCTCAAATATTAATTAGTACATGTTGCTTAGACTGTTTTGATGCGTGTACCATGCTATGCTATATTATGTTCTATGATTATGGTACCTTATGTTTGAAATGTATTTAATAGCTTTAATAATTACTAGCGGCCCGCCCCGGCTTAGCACGGTAGTTTTTAAGTTTATTCGTTACATACAAAAATACAAATCATTCCTCATTATAATATTATTATGTGTATATGTAGATAGGTACCTACTACATGCGTTTACATTGGTAGCTGTAATAGCATGTGAGCACAAGATCATAACCCTAGCGTCAGAAGAGATGAGAACTACGCGATAGAAAGAGAGGTACCTTGTAGGTGAATATAAAAGTGTGCTCACTCATAACTCTTTAACTCCACGGTGTGCGATCTGAATTTATCTTTATTGCGTCGTAGCAGAGTTTCTTCAAACGTCTATGCAGAGAGATCCTTCTGGTCCTTTTTATTCTGTGATTCGAGCTCCACCGTGGCACCAGCGCCACCACAGAAAGCTCAACAGATTAATCATGTATGGAAAATCTATCTTTAAGTAAAAGAAAACACGGTACGTTTTGTTCCTAGAAATTGAGACCTACAGAACAAACTCCGCGGTTGGCCGGAGAGGGCCTCCGGTGAGAGAATTAAAAGTGAACAATGAATAATTAAAAGTGAGGGTGGAAGCGGATTCAACGCAAACCACGTCAAAGTTAGCGGCAGGTTTCGGTGAGACATATAAAATAATTTAAATTCACTTGAAACCGATGTATAATATTTACAAAAAGGTATACTTATTGGTTTTACAATTGCTTTAGAGCTTTCACTAAATTATCCTACTTTAGTATTTTTTTCAGAGGGTGCTCACTTACTGCACACGCACATTAAAGGAAAAAGGTCACATTAACACTGCAAGAATTTCCGCGGAATCAGCGTCGTCGGTAACTGTATGCGAAAGTATTGATTGAACCGGTACTTGCCCGTGGAACACCTTTAACACCTGGAAGTTCCACGGGGTGATAAAAGAGAAAGTATGGGATGCACAAGCATGGTTTAGGAAAGGAATGGGATTTACCTACGGATACCTTTTGGCTTTTCGCCATGCATTTTTCGGTTGAAAAGACCTGCTTTTCAACCGAAAAATGCATGGCGAAAAGCCAAAAGGTACATTGCGCATTCGTAGATTTAAAGGCATAAGGTAGGGTGAGTAGGGGAGACCTAGGAGGGTTGTGACAGTATTTACTTTTTGGGCCATATTTCGCTCAAGAAACATTCCACAGCTATGACCAATGTGATTTATTTAGCGGCATTCCTTCTGTTTTCAAAACAATCACCAAAATTAATGTAAGTATTATGATTTATGAGAAAATCGTCAAAATTAAAGACCACTCCCCCTGTCACAACTCTCCTACTACCGAGGTAAGTTGTGACTGGTACCGAGGTAAGTAGTGACAGCATTATATTAGATATAAAAATTTCATTATACTTACATAATATAAATAAATCAAACATGTTTTTTTGGAAAAAGTACTTTTATTATGCTTAAGGATGAACAAAATTAACATATTAACATTCTCATAACAAGTAATTATACTTTTAATTACCTTAATATGGAATGTATCTATAAAAGATGCATTTCGTCAACGACGAATTGCACTGCGCCCGTCACTGTGAGACGTACAGTTGTTAGGTCTCATGTGTCTGTAATTTTACTGGCTCTCAAGGACTGCTGCCGGAACACACTGTTAGGTGCTTGGCGACAGATTTTCTACTTGAGGGTGGTCGCTAGTCAGGCGGGCATTCGCAAAAAGCCTTTCCACCATGCGCCATATAATGCCCCTCGTCCCCAGTACAATCTACGTGTACCCAGCATATGCATTCTAGGCATTGAACCCACTGCTCATTTGACCTGCTGTTTCCATAGGCTTCAAGGCAAACCAAGCAAAAACAATTATGTTCTGTTTCTTCTTCTTCGTCACCACTAGTTAATAAATTTTTATAAGTCTTCTTGGCAGTTTTAGATTTCATCTTTCCTTCGCTGAAGATACGCTTCTTAACATTCTTAGACTTCCTATTAGCCTCTATTGCAGCTATTTCATCCTTCGTGGGAGTGTAAGTAAGGACAGCAGATTTGATTTTACGCCGGTTTGGTTGGCTGTTTTTCCTTGGCGGAGCATTCGGCACTGGCCTAACTAAAATAAAATTCACTAAGAAATTAGCCAAGGTTAAAAATTAAGTAATATAGGAGAGTTGTGACAGGCTGTCACAACTCGCCTAGGTGTTTCAAATGACGACTTGATCTGAATAATAAGTCATATTTTCTAAACACGATGCGCACACAAAATATTATTGCCACGTTTTGAGAGTTGAATAACCATACAACTTAAGAAAAAATAAGAATGCAAAGCACATATAATAAGAAATGTTATAAATTCAAATAAAATTTTTAAGAAAAACTTACTTTTCGCATTTTTTTGTACACAACCGTCGGATTTACGCTACAGCGCCTCGTGCGTCGCCGGCATGTACTAAGTCGAGTAGCGGGTATAGAAAGCGTCATGCATGCGGTGCTGCCAGCTCGCTACCTATAATAGGTTGGGAAAAATCGTCCTTGTCACAACTCACCTCTGTCACAACTCTCCTAGGTCTCCCCTAGGCATGAACTGTGGTCAGCGTTGTCTATGCACGGGCTGAATATAAGCGCTAAAATCCCTCTACGAGGTATTTGCACTATGTCTCCAGCTTCCTCAATTGGAATGACTTAATTGCCAATTTTTAGATGTCCGTCACTGGGGCGGGACCACTATCTCCGATTTGGCTCAAAATCTCAATTAGTTAGTGCTAATTTGTGCCCAAAAACTTAATCTACAGCTTTAAGATTTATTCTAGGGTTAATGCTCAGTAAGACCTAATTTGTGCCAAAAATAAGACTTCTGCAATAGAACGGGAGCTCTAACCTAAGTAATTACAGGTCGGTATCACTTGCCCAACTATAATTGTTAAAATGGTAGATGTTGAGTCGAGACGACATCTAAAGTTTCTTGACGCTCAATTGGGTTTTAGACGGGGGCTATCGGATACTGAATCTCAAACCTACCGTCTACACTGATAGAATCACCTGTCTACGCCTGCTTCTTAGATTTATCGAAGGCCTACTTTGATCTGGTTGTGTACGATGGGCTGTGGCAGAAGCCGGATGATATTAGCCTCCCAATATTACTCATTTGTCTCTTGAAGTACTGGTATGGTAATCAAACAAATACGCGCGATATGCGCCGACGCACCACGCACTCACACTGCTAAACAGATTAATAGTTTGTCAACCGGGAATCGATATATTCTTGTCTGACATTAATGTAGTTTTGCAAAATTGTGTTCGGTATTTACCCGATTTTTGTTATTATAGTTAAGAGATCTCTTGTTTTTCTTTTCTTCATTTAACTATGTATACCTACTATTATTTTATGTTTGGCTCAAAAACGTTTTGGTCGTAGACTGTAAGTTTTTGATGTTATGATTATAAATAAATAAATAAATAAATAAATGGTGATCTAACCATATTTTTCTGATTAGGTACTTATATAACCACCTGGTCACTATCGGACGCCCATATTTTGGACCATTTTCTGACGTCCATATTTTGCGCGGACGTGGTCCTTGCTTACGGCATGTATTGTGTCCTGGTGTTGTCACAATAGGCTGTCTCCCCTAAGAAACGGTCCTAAGGTGGATCGCAGCAACTGGGTCGAGGTCTTGTGGGAAAGCCTACCTTACAAAATCACAAATATATGATAGGAAAAATTTAAGTCATGTTCGAACCTGCGTCCATCAACCCCTTGAGCCGGGGTACCAATTGATTTATTATCCCAATACGATGGTTAAAGAACGATAGGAAAGATTTGAGTTATGACGTCATGTCATGTTAGCTCAATTGGTTTATCTATTTATTGGTATATATATATTATGCTCTATCTAGCCGGGGTATACACCCCGGCTCAAGGGGTTGATGGACGCGGGTTCGAATCCCGCACATGACTTAAATTTTTCGTATCATTTATTTGTGATATTGTAATGTAATCCGCATAGCAGGCGTTATTGCAAACCTAACAATGTTAAAATTATAAGGTTGCGTCATCATTTACAAGTATAAATTGTAGTACAACGCAAGTGGTACTATAGATGTCGCTCCATCCCAATACGATGGTTAAAGAACGATAGGAAAGATTTGAGTTATGACGTCATGACATGTTAGCTCAGTTGGTTAGAGCATACCCCGGCTCAAGGGGTTGATGGACGCGGGTTCGAATCCCGCACATGACTTAAATTTTCCTATCATATAATTGTGATTTTGTAATGTAATCCGCATAGCAGGCGTTATTGCAAACCTAACAATATTAAAAAAAAAGCCTACCTTAGCTGCCACACTCAAGGATAAGCCTATTAACAACCTTCGACCATAGCATCACTATCCATAAAGTGAGATTGTGGTCAAAGGTGAGTCTTACAAAACTAAAAAAAACCTGACGTGGTCGGTATCGCTGGCACAAGGCAATCGCTGGCTTTTGAAGCAGTGATATCTCAGTGGCATTGGCTATGGACTGCCGCGCAGCAGGTCGATGGTTCGAATCCCGCCGCGGGCTTGAGCTTCACCGCATGGTGGAAGGGCATTTTGCGAATGCCCGCCTGGCTTGCGACCACCCTCAAGTAGAAAATCTGTCGCCAAGCACTTAACGGTGTGTTCCGGCAGCAGTCGTTGAGAGCCAGTGAAATAACAGGCAAAATGAGATTTAACAGGTATGTCTCAAGGTGATGGGCGCAGTGCAGTTCGTCAATTGTGATGAAATGCATCTGCTATAGGCAGAGGATACCGCTTAACATCAGGTGCGCCTCGCGCTTATTCCATCACAATAACATAAAAAAAACAAGCCTATTAAAAATAAACTAGTTAAGCATAAAGGCTGCATTAAAAAATTTTACAGCGTCACTGTGCATTCATTCATTCGTTTTCAACAGGACTGAAGAATAAAATCGATTTTCATGTTTACACGGCAGGGTTCATAGCAACGGTCCAGTCGAGTTGTGTTCTACACAGTACGAACTTGTATTTAGCGTTGAATAAAAAAACAAGTGAATAACAGAAATGGAGGACGAGAAAGGAAGCGAGGATACCGAAAACTGGAAGGTTTACGAAGCACTGTGCCGCAAAACACCGACTGAGGTACCGTTTAACATATTGGTCACTTATTTTTCATGTTGTCAAGTGAAAATGGGGATGATCAAGCACTTTCATGGTAGGAGACGCTTTGTTAGCCCACATCATAATACTTACCTAAAAGTTTTAGTAATATCACTTTCTATTCTGTATTTATGTTGATTTAAAAAATAAAGGTGGTGGCATGGTCTTTTATTAGAATTAATTAAGTATATGAAGAACCTTATATCGTAGTTTGTTAGCGAATTGTACTTTATTTATTAAATAAGCTATTGTTATATTATGTTCATTTATGACATACTGGTACTTCGTAGCTTCCACATAAATAAAGCTTGATGAAGGTAAAGTCGGGATAGGTATTAGGTACATTATTAGTGATTTTTTAAAGTAGGTATCATGTTATATTAAATATTTTCGAAATACACTTAGAATTATGTTCTATACAGATCCCGTCTTAAGAATGTTATAAGGACAGTTCCTTATCCGCCTGTTGGATGTCGTGAAAAGGTGACTGATGGAAATAATATGCCAAATGAGCAGCATGCCACCACTCACGTCGACGTGAGTGGGTCGATGCTGAACATTAGACGCACAACAGAGGCCGTTCTTATTGCTTCTTTAAATGGTTCAATTTAGTTTTTACTTTGACTGAGCGGTCTTGTGAAGTAGCCTGTAAGATGCTAAAATCGGCTGGCAATAAAATAGCTGTTTCAGAAACTTTTATACAGGATTTATAGCATGGGTGTATGCAACTGTACAAAATTAGGTATTAAAAGACTGACTCACTGGTCCACCTCGAGCTTGTTCCGTGACAATAAAATAAAAAACCCTATAAATATCAATATTGATAACATCTATAATATTTCTAAAACAAAAAATCGGTGATTGTTTTGGGGGGTAGAAACGTTTTCACTTTTTGTATGAACTTCGCGACTTCCCTCCAGCCTTAAGTAGTGCTTTAGACTGATGATATGAACTGCGCTAGCATTCAACACCCAACTATTATTATGTGGCAGGCTACGAGTGCTTTTAAGTTGGTAATGCAGACATTCAATCCGCTAGCAATTTACTGCCAACCATGTAGGGATTAAAGGTTAATCTATGACTTTCCATAGGTTCGAACCTAAGCTTGCAAAGGATCTTTTATAAATGTATTTTGTCATATCATTTTTGCAGTAGGTTGGTACGTAAGTACGTAAGTAAAGTACATACTTATGACCGAACTGAAACAACCATAAAAATACACCCAATGTGAAATGATAGCTCATTAGAGCAATAAATTCTTACCCGATTACGTGTAAAATATTATCAAAGTAAGTAAGCACTTAGTATATTTAAGTAAGTACTTATTAAATTAAAAGTCAAACTTTACTCAAATGCACCTTTGGTACCTATTACATGAGCTTCTTCATTATGCTCATGGGGTTGCGGAGTCGATGCTCCGTACCTCGCACGGAAATCTCCTTCATCAAAGAACAAAGCCTACTTTTAATGGGTCGATGTTTAATAAGCTGCTTTTAGGAGTTGCCTTTCAGCGTTTTTCGGGCACCATTCCGTAAATCGTTTCAGTAACAACACCGATATAACATCATGCAAACAAATAATTCCACGGGGTACCATCCACGGTTTTATGTAAATCCCGGTACCTATGCATGCACGAACATCGTCAAGCTCGGTGTAGGTATTCAATAAGATATCGTGACTCTCGGTAAGGCTGAAATAGCGAGCCGGATCACGCTACATGCTACTTTTAAACATGAAGTAGGTACTTTTACTGCCCTAGTCGTTCTCTGTAAGTCACGTAAGCCTGTCTTCCCTATAGCGGGTACCTACGGCAAACATGGATTGTATTTTGTAAGTAAAAACTATTTAGAACCCTACATGGAAGCTTAACACTTTAATATCGGCATCTAATTAACTAATTAGTACTTATTATTAGTTAATCACAATATAAATTTATTGTTATCTTGTGAAAATATTCGCAGCCGATCCTCAGCGGTTAAACAGTTCAATCATCTTAATATAGGTATATAAAATATTTATAAGAATATTAACATTTCTTTCAGATGGAATCAGATGTGGGCAACGACATAATAACTTCGCTACGAAGCGATCTTGCTGGACTCCAGTACAAAAGAGATAAACTTATATCTGAAGTAAGCCTTAAGTCCTGCAATATTTAATGTAATTTTTCATATACTTATATATTTTTATTATACTGATTCGAAAATAAATTTTCAGAATAGTGACTTGAAAAACGAAATGCTTTCTCGAGATCAGAGAATTCTAGAACAACAAGTAGAGATCGACCACTTACGCGAACAAAATGCAAGACAAAATGCCATCATATCTTCACTTCGAAAGAAGATACAGGACCTCGAGGAAATACAGCGAAATCTTCAAACTTCCCAGGGTAGAAGCGAAATCACGGTGCAAACATTACAGAGAGACAATCGGTACTGCGAAGAAAAGGTGAAAGATTTGGAGAAAAAGTTACGATCACTTGAATTAGAGTGTCACAATGAAGAACAACTCAAGGAGAATGCACGTTGTCAGTTCCATGACTTGGTTCGCCGACTGTCGGCAGCTCTAGACGCCGAGTTTTGCGATGCTACTCACACGCATTCACCTGAAAGCCTTATCATTAAGGCCGCCGAACTCGTCCAAGAAATAACCAGACTCAAGAACAAATGCATGAACACGACAGAAAACTTATCTTCCACTGAACAAGACCTACGTAGCTGCCGAGATGCATTGGAAAGATCGAATAACGACAAGGAAATACTACAACGGCAACTTTCCTCTCACATGTTGGAAATCGAAAGGCTCAAACAAGAAAAAGAGTCGTTGGCTGTACATAACAGAGTCATAGAAAGAGAACTGCACGAAGCCAGAGACAAACTTTCACATTGCTCTAAGAATCTCAATGTCATAACCGACAATGTGAATCAAAACGAATCTATGATTCTTCAACTGAAAGGTTAGTAAAGGTTACGCGTGTCCTGATTTCAACGCTAATAATTATTTCAAGTCATACATTCTAAAGTACTGTATATTTACGGACAAATGTAAGTGGTATAGGTTTTTTTTTTAATCTTAGACAAATAGACTCTAGACTTAGAACTAGCTATACCTACCCGGGTATTACAAGGGAGGATCTACTTAGCGGGGAGGTACAGTATAGTGAGGCAACATAATATTTAGGTAGGTATAAATGTAATAATAGGTATGCATTACATCATACCGTAATATATATTTTAAAATTATAGGTATCTAATTTGTAAACTGTTGTCCTGCCCACCCGGCAATACACATCTGTTTGTAATGAAACCCATTTACGACAAAATATCTATAATATAAGAGATTTTAAACTTTTACCGCCATCCCTCTTCCATAATTCATTATATTGCGCATGCGGCTCCAATGCATCTCAGTCGGGCTTATACTTAGCGAAAAGAAGCAAGGCCGTAAAAGAGAAGAGAGAAAAAATATCCTAACTTTTTACGAATTCATTACAAATGACATTATTTTCAGAGGATCTGAAGCATCGTGATGAGAAGTACCAACGCCTGCATGCCGAATTTCGCAACACGATGGAGTCTATTGCCATTCTTCTCAGTTTACCGACGCGCTTTGTGGAGGCTCATGAAAGCACTATAAAGGATAGGATTCGTGAAATTCTCAGTGACAATAAGGACAAGAGTGTGGTACGGAGATTCTCTTTAATATCTCCTTTATAATCTATATAAGCCAACGAAGTTATTTTCTATCTAAGAAATTATGCATATTTTTTATACATTAAATATATTTTTCAGCAAATAGACGCATTGAGAGATAAATTGGGGTTGGAGTCTCAACAGCTTAGTAGAACCGCACACATGCACGATCAAGCAGCCACACGACTCCGAATCCTCGAAGACGAGAGGAACATGCTCGAAGCCAAGGTCCATAAGCTAGAATCCGAACTCAACGCAACAGAACTCTCAAAAGACAGTTTACGTAAAGACAAAGCCAACGTAAGTGTCGCATGTCGTGATGACCTCGCATTTGATCGTGGATATAAAAAAACACGAGGAAACGCTACAACTTTCTTGCGCACATAAATCAGGTTTACCTACCTACTGTTACAGTTTGTTGGATTCCTCGAGCGTCTGAGCAGGACGCTAAATATGGATGAGTTGACGCAGGATATCGGCATAGAACTGCATACGGAATCGATAATACACCGCGCCGAACAACTAGCGAGACTGGAGAGCGATAAAATTGTTGACAAGGTCAGTCGATGCATGCAATAATATCTCTTAGCAATATACATTTTTCTGCTCTGGCACCCGCTCGCTCGGATCGCGAGAAATGTGTCCGAGCAAAAAATAACAACTCGATCTTATCTGTATGTTTAATACGGGATGTTGATTTTGCTATGACGTTTAGTACTGTAATTTATTGTGGAAAGGAAGTTCAAACCTCCTACACCACTTACATACATTAAGAATATTATTACGAATATCGTAATGTTAATCAAACCATTAGTTACAATAGCCCGAGGGAGTCCATGCAGATTATCAAATAAGACAAAAATAGTCAACATCCTGTATTTACGCACGAGCAAATAGTTGTTTGTCAGGCAGTAAGTAAAGTAATTGATGTTGTCTGTGTCATAATGAGTGTGTGTTTTACATAGCTGCTATATTATGGATACTATGGCACCCTGCCGAGGCTTCGCAGAGAAAGATCCTTCCATGATTTGCCTTACCTTAAAGAAGTAAGATCCTACTTTACCGAATTGGCATGTCGTTAATGACGTAGGAGTTATAAAAACGATTTAGTTCACCCGCAAAATTACTACTAATGTTGTTTGTTAACTAGGTACATAATAATACTGACTTATTAGCGTAATTTTCGTAGTTGTTAATTGCACGCAAGTACGTTTCTGCACATTTGGAGTAAGGTAGTTAATGGTTTCACTAATTGTAGGTACTTATCATTAAAATATAATCAAATCCATTAAAACTATTATATGCTCGTATAATTCGTATAACAAACTTAGTCAATCGAACATCTTCACAACTTAAATAGGCCGTAAGATTCATTACGCTACAACATCACAAAAAGTAATTGAATGCTTTACCTAAAATTTAAATTCTTTTTTCACATCTTCTGAATCAATATTTAGCACTGTAATTTCGGCATAAATACTCCTTACAATACGTCGCGCACAGTCATATTTTCTAATTCTTATGAATGGTTTTACAACTTTAACCTACTAATTTATAAGATACGCTATGTCTCCATGATGAATTTACAAGATTGTGGTGCCTTTATACCAAAGATTACGATATCATTGCTTTATACAGATTTGGCTCTCAAATTGTGTGGTTAATAAGTTATATAAAGTAAATTTTACAACAATGTAAGTAATAAACTTTTACTTTGATAAACACGTCTTCTCTGTTTATCTTGATCCTACGCCGCGCCGCCAGTCCTTTAAATTATTTATATATTATTATTTATATTAGTTTCAAAATAATCAGAAATGATTGTTCCAAGATTTACATGGTTCTGTTTCAATGTCTAATTTACATCTATGTATAAATTTTCAGACTGCTGTAGTTTATCAACTTCAAAGACGTATAAGAATTCTAAGAGAGCAGCTGCAAAGGAAAGATCTTCATCTCGATCTATTGCGAAGAAAGCTTAGCGTTCAGGTAACTAAGTATTATTATAAAAATGCAAATTTGCTTTACTTTTCAAAGCCGGATTGTCGTAGGGGTCCGTAGTATCGCCCACACTGTCGCGTCTTATTGTTGAATGCTGTTGTCTCTGGTTTGGATCCACCAAGTACCTAATGGGTACTTTTGGTAACGTGGAAGTCAATACCTATAGATCCCCTGAGCATCTTTTTGTACCGTTTGTTCTATGGTAAATGTTTGGAAAAGCTCTTTAATATATTCCTTGTGATTGATATTGAATCATGATTATTGAGAGAGTTTTTGTATTTCTAGCGGAGTAGGTATGTTTTTTTTTTTATCTGTTTCATACTCACAGGAAGAAAGCTGCCGCGTACGCGCTGTATTGCAGGCAGAGAGAGACGAGGCAGTGTCGCGCAGCAAGAAGCTTGCACGTCAATGCGACAAGTTGTCCGTGCAGCTTGGAGACGCGCGTGCCCAAATGCGCGATCTCAACGCGCAACTTGCAGATGCGGCAGAGTACAAGGTATTTTATAACGATATGAAGAACCGTGTGGGAAATTTGTTTTTGGTCTTTTTAGATCCCAATAGCACGTACAAGAATAAAATGTGTACTTATGAACATAAGGTAACATTACCTCACTAGATTACTGGAATTCCTAATTTAAATGCAAGGTTAAAGTAATTTACTTAATAGAGGCTCTACCTTTAGTGATCTTATTTATTGAATTTATTTACTACCAACCAACATAATTACCTATGTCGTAATGATTTGCTTATTGAGTTATCTAAATCTTTACCTACATAAATGAGAAAGTCAGTTTGGCTGTATTTGTTACTTTACCTTGCAAACTTATAAAAGACGAAATTTAATATTAGATTTGCTGCAAAGTTTATTTGTATTGCTGAGGAAGGTGGTGGATTTACACTGAAGTGGCAGCGGCCGTTTTACTGTCAATACATTTAACTTTATCACTATTAAGGATGAAATACTTGACGTTAATAGGATACTATGCATTGTTGTGACTTAGACAAAGTAGAAAATGGTTTGACAGCAATACTCAACTTCGGTGTGAATTGAGCCTTACTGTGGTTAAAGCCTAAGATTGCTAAGATTATTTATTTTCATGGCCCAGGTACCTAGCTCTATTGTAGATCATGATTTGAATGACTCCCAGACTTCAATAGCCTGGAAGTCAGGTAAACACTTCTCAATTTTTCCGGTTTATATACAAATACCTAAATTGTATTTCATATATTATGTTTACCATTAGCGTGTGACTTAGTACTTATCTGTATAATATTTTTATTTCTTATATTAGATGTAGTGGCGTTTCATGTGACCGTGCCATAATGGGGTGCCGCGTTGTGCCATTTAATAAAGTACCCATTATACCTCTTGTACACCATTCGAACAATGGTCATGAAATAGTACTTAATAAGAATATTAGTGACCGATTGCAATATTATGATTGCAACAAGTGAAAAAATTTGTATATATACTTGGAATCGATGTTTACAAAAGATGGACAGAGTGAAAGTAAAGTATAGAAAGGAGAGTGCGTGCTGGAAACATGGTCAACAGAGCATTGCACGCGTTTATGAACAGTCAGAAGGTATCTAAGAAGGCTCGTCTGGCTGTTCATGGAGGAGTGTTGATTCCGACACTAATGTATGGTAGTGAAAGTTGGGTATGGCAGAAAAACCATGAAAGTAGAATAAATGCAGTGGAGATGAGAGCATTGAGAAGCATAATTGGAGTCAAAAGGAGTGACAGGATAAGGAATAGTGTGATAGGGGAACGATGTGGTGTGAATGAGGATGTAGTGACTTGACAAATGTAAGGCGTTCTGAAAAAAGGCCACGTCAGGAGTACCCTAAACCGACGCTTATGTATGAAAGGATTGATGAGTGTAGATGAAGCAAAAGAGATTTGTGAGGATCGTAGCAAGTGGAAATATGGCCTACCCCTGCGGGAAAGAGGCGTGATTTTATGTATGTAGGAATATTATGGCACTGAAAATGGTTTATAAACGCTCTGCCAAAAGACATTTATAAATTTTTATAAACATTGCCACAACAAAAAGAAGGAAAAATTATAAATTAAACTGCTTGATTCCAAAATATCCTACTATGAAGACTAATGCAATGTCTATTGTACTGCGTAGTTAAATAAGTAGGTACATGTAACTTGTAACTTTTTTTGTGACTCAATACCATACAAAAATCATTTCAATAAGGTAACCGCTGGAATCAGTAGGTAACGGTTTCTATTGGTAACCGATATAATATGGTAACTGAAATAAAACGGTAAGTATTACAGTTTCCATAACTATACCTAATCGATACAAAAAACTGAAACCTTTAGGTTATTTTGTATATAAATATTGTACTCGGGGTATAATGGGGCTTTCTGAACTGTCCTCCCTCATTGAGAGGGGTTTTCCGTAATCCTCACACTTGGCAGGCGTCATGGACATCACACTGTAAGATGGCAGTTCTTCAGAATGCCCTTCAGCCCACCATCTGGTATGTTTCTCTTCGTCGCCTCTCACGACTCCTATGAGGAAGGTAGGGCGTGCAATTCTAGGCCCGCACCCCACGGGGAGTTTCAAGTTGTGTTAACCAATAATTTATCTGCTATATTTTTATTTGTGACCTCCCTTAACGTTCCTGTTATGCCCTTCTCTCCCCTCCGAATTATGTTCCATATTTTAACGAACCTTCATTATACTAATACATTTTTGTGGTGATTTTGTATGATATTATTGGGTGTGGGGTGCCGGGTTAGAATTGCACCTCCCTATATCTTCCCGTGTGTATCGTAAGAGGCGACTAAGGGAAAAATACTGGAAGGTGGGCAGCAGCGCCTTCTAAAAACAGCAAACTTACACTGCGATCCCCAAGTCGCCCAACCCCCTTTATAAGGGAGGCTGTGTTCAGCAGTGGACGATCCGGCTGATACAGGACAGTGCATAAAATACCTCCAACCGTGCAATCTTTAACGGCGTTTACAATACTGCTAAAAATATAGCAACAAGTCGCAGCCATCCTTGTCCTCTTGTGCTTTTAAAGCTATTGGGCACTAATACAGGCGAAGCTGCAGCAATATACTTCCTATAACATTGATTCATAATAACCTTATTATGTTCAAGTTTTCCCAGTAAGTTTTGTTTTAATCAAATTTAATCAATTTTTATACATAACTTCCTTATAAAAGAATATAAGAAATAGGTACTTACGAATAAATTAATAAAAAATATATTTATAACCGTAAAAGGATCACCTGTACGAGTATCTATAAATACGAATATCTATACCTGTTATTTTCACTTTTTTCACAATCTTAATGTTCTGCTTGATCATTCGTAAACAGATAACATCCCTAGAACGGGCGCGCAAAGTGGAAGAACTCCAGAAGAGATTGGAAGAAGCAGAACTTCTCCGCACCCGATACAACCGTAAGGTGTGCGTCCTGAAAGACCAGGTCAGGGCCACGGGAGAGACCTACGAGCAAGAGAGAAATTCTACAGAACACCAGATCACGATGCTCAGAGATGACCTCGCAAGGACGAAGGAACTGTTGGCAGAGTGTCAGAGGCGAGAAGCCCAGTTGCAGAGCTTCAGGTAACAGGGGTTTTTACTTTTTTTCTTATAATACAAAATTAACTTCGTAAAAGTACTTGCGTTGTAAACTGTCACTCTTGTTTCCAGCTATAAAAAATCAATAAATATCGATATAATAAATCCATCTAAACATAAAATACATACGTTGAATAGCTATTATAATAAGAATTGTATAAATTTGTGCATTGTAGTAGGGTATTTTGCGAATGGCCGCCTGGGTAGCTAACGACCTAAGTAGGAAATCTGTCGCCAACCACTAATTTTGGGTTCCGATAGCTGTCCTTGAAAGCAAGTAATTATCTAGGCTAGGGTAGCCTGAAAGATATCTTCGTTCGCATTGTGGCTTGCTTGTGCGAGTTCAAAGGCAAGCCGTCACCTGTTAGAAAAATAAAAGTTAGTAATGTCAGACAAGTCTGTTCCTAGACGAACGTCAAAAAGATGGTCTGAGAGATTAAAACTAACAAGAATAGTTTATATATAAATATATATTATTCTTTTTAGCATGCGATAGTCCTTGATATATTGATATCAAACACTATCAGATGCTAAGCGATCATCACATTTACAAATCTTTTCAGCTCATTTTTTGCCGTATTTTTTTCAACTTAAAACCTTTAAATGACATGTAAAATAATAAAATTAGAGCATAAAATTCGCGTCTGTCCATAATGTTTCGATTGCAGAATGGTTAAGGCATTCAGTGGGTTAAGCCGAGAGACATGGGTTCGTATCAAAAAATCGAAAATCAAATCGAAACAAAAAATGGGTTGGTTATATTTTTAGAATATTTTTGTAAGTCTGTATGAACTTATTTCTACCTTCCTGATCAACCTTTACTTTTCAGGAATTCAATTGCCAAGCTTCTCGGCATCTTGGTGCCCGCTTCCGTATCAGATTTTGAGATGGTATCACGGCTGCAAAAACTGATCGATGCGCATCACGACTTTACGATAGTATCGCGTCGTTACGAAGACCCCGCGCTACTGCGAGCTTCGTCCCGTTCGCCGCCACCTTCTAGATGCAGGACCAGGACTCCGGACAGGTAATTTATTAGCTGAAACAATCACCTTCACATTTTGTTAATGTATTCTAATACTCAACAAGATATTGCGGTAGTTAATTCCCATCACTTTACGTTTTTTTTTTTTTTTTTTAATTTTATTTATTTCGTACACAACACAAATTACAATCATAACAAAATACATAAATAAATACTTAAGGTTCAGAACTAGATTATAATCCAAAACATGTGTACACAAGGAAAACCGATTTGTGGGGACGTTGAGGTAAATATTAAATAATTGAATAACACAAAAAAAATGTAAAACCTTGCAGACTATGCACAACCGCGATGAATTTCACCGCTAAATTGCACGCGCGGCATGCATAGGCAATCCTTAATCTGTGTTTGGACTTGGAGCAACCAGACTCAACCCAGACGTTGAGGCTGATTTAAGGGGTTTAGTAAAGAGAATATCTTTGACCGTTCTAATATATAATGACAATTTTGGAGTAAATATCTCAATCTCTATGTTATAACCAATAAATTCATTATACTGACGAGCCATTCTTACTAGCGGATTATAGAAGGAAGTGTTATTTTTGTAAGTCTGTAGAGCAAACAGATTTGTTTGATTGAACCTTCGTGCTCTATATTTAATATTAAAGTTTATTTGAGATAGTAGCTCTGGGGTATCCGAAATGGAGTGAATTATTTTATAAAGATAAATGAAATCGAAATATTTTCGACGTGTTTCTCACTTTTGCATTTTATATCTTGCCAATCTTGTTTCATAGCTTAGTTTAGGACGACCGATCAGCTGACGATAGCATAACATCCTTAAAAAAAAATCTGTACCTTTTCTAATTCGTTGCTATGCACTTTGTAGTGTGGTGACCAAACAGGGCTAGCGTATTCTAAGATGCTTCTGGCAAGAGTAAAAAAACAAATAGAGAAGAGAACTAGGGTTTTTAAAACCTTTAGTGGATCTGAAGATGAATCCAAGAAGCTGATTGGCTTTCGTTGTAATATGTTGATAATGTGCACGAAATGAAAGTTTGTCATCAAATAGAACGCCTAAGTCCTTAGCAATATTAGTTCTTGCAAGAACCCGGTCTTCAATAATATAATTTTGAACAATTTTATGACGTTTGTTAGAAAAAGTTATCACAAAGCATTTGCTAGTATTGAGAAACATGTAATTCGATTTACACCAGTTAGAAACAGTGTTTAAGTCTCTTTGCAAGAGATAGCAGTCATGTGGGGAGGAAATAGTTGTAAATATTTTTAAATCGTCAGCGTAAAGCAAACACTCACAAGACAACTGCTCTATGAGATCGTTGATGAAAATAATAAATAGTAAAGGTCCCAAATGAGAACCTTGTGGCACCCCAGAGGTCATTTGAGTTGGAGAAGACAGAAATCCTTTCAGAGCTACTAATTGACTCCTGTTACTGAGGTAAGAAGTTATCCAACGGAGCAAGTTTCCATGAATCCCAAAGGAAGCGAGCTTACTACAGAGTAATCTATGATTCACTTTATCGAAGGCCTTCGAGAAATCCGTATAAATAGAGTCCACCTGTCCACCAACGGCAAAACTCCTACAAAGATAGTTCTTGTACTCCAGCAAATTAGTTACGGTGGACCTGCCCTTGATAAAACCGTGTTGCTTAACAGATAAAAATGGCTTAAAGTGGTTAAGTAAATGACTATAAACTAACGATTCAAATAATTTTGCGAAACATGATAGGATACTGATAGGTCTATAATTTTCACCGCGTGATTTATCACCGTTTTTAAAAATAGGAATTATATGCGCTGTTTTCAATCGCTTAGGGAAAATGCCATAAGCGAGCGATTTATTAAATATGATGCATAATGGTATGCACAGTTGTCTACTACACAACTTTATGAATGAAGGAGGCAATTGGTCTGGTCCAGTACCCTTATTTTTATCAAGATGCTTAATTTTAAGGAAAATGTCCTGTTCAGTTAAAAAAATGTTTGAAAATGTATTTGTAGTGCTATTTATCGACTGCTCTGGAGAAGAATATGTATTATTACTCAGTGAATTGTCTTTTTCAAAAACAGACCCAAAAAATTCTTAGAATAATTCACAAATATCCTGGCCTTTACATGACGAACCAAACCGTTACCAAAGTGCATTATATGTGGCATTGATACATGACCTTTCCTGTTATTAACGTATGTCCAAAATATTTTAATGTTCTTATCCATGGATTCCTCTATTGATAATATATATTTTTTATAGCATAGACTAGCCATTTTCTTAAATCTATCACGAAGTAATGTGAAAGTATCATAATCTCTAGGGTTATTAAATTGTTTATAAAGTCTATGAAATCTATTATTTTCCTCGTTGCACTTAATTAGGGGTTTGCTGTACCAAACTGGATAATTTTGGGACTTAGAAGTAATAAAAGGAGTGTATTTTTTTATAATTTTAAAAAGAGTATCATAAAAAAAGTCTAAGCACATGTCTATGTCAGAGCACGATAGAATGTCATGCCAAGCCACTCTGCTTAGTTCATTTTGTATGTTACATTTTGAGAAATTCAATCGCTCACTTTTATTTTTTTCAAAAGATTTTAATGTATTGATATTTAAAGGGAATTCAAATTGAATAGCAGGGTGGTGTCTGTCCTTCAAACTCAATGGCTCAACTTCTGAGACGGTGAGGGATTGAACTGACGAGAGTACTAAGTCTAGAGTGCGCCCATTGACGTTAGTAATGCTATTACATTGGTATAACTGACAAATTGAGATTAATTCGATTAAAAGAGGTAGTCTTTTTTTAATTGGGGTTTCTAATGACTCATCAGTACTTCGAGTCGAAGATGAAAATTCTGGTGTATTAAAATCCCCTACAACCAGACTTTTTCCACGGCAGAAGTTTAACAATACTTTTTGACAGTTGGAGTAAAATTCGTCTAATAATGTATTGTTAAGATACGAGGGCAGATAACAGAGACATATGTTAAGATTAGCAATATCACTTGATCCCGGTATTATTGTGACCCAGATATCCTCCATACTACTATCCCAAGATGCCTGGTGGATAACTTGATATGTTTTCTTTATTGCGATGAGCACACCTCCACCTTCACTCTTTTTAGAATTTGTATCTAAACGATCTCGTCGAAAAATATTATAGCGAGCATCTACTATTTCTCCATCGAATATATTAATATTTAAGTTAGTTTCCGTCAGGCATACAACATCATAATCACACTTTAACAAATTGAAATAAAATATTGATAACTTAGTACGCATCCTGTTAACATTTTGATAATACACACTAATCATTAAATATGTTCTTATAAATACAATATAAAAATAGGAATTATCAACAAGAATAAATAAGGTTTACAACAATTTACTAAGTTGCTCAGTACTTTTTACGTGTATGGCTGGGCTTTGTTCGTTTTTGCGGGTATAAATTTGACCAAAGTGCACCCATACAAATTTAAAGTTCTTTTCTTTCGAAAACTTTCTAGCTGCACTGTGCAGCTCCTTTGATTCGGGAGATAGATGCTCTGCGACGAATATCCTGCGAGTCTCACCCGTGAAACCTATGTGAGTAGAGGCAAGTTTGTCTTTAGGGTTTGCCTTGTTAAAACGCGTCGCCGAGGACAGGACGAGATCACGGAGTCGCTGTGATGAGAAAGTGATCAGTATGTTTCGAGGCCTCTTCGAGGAAGCATCCATTTTGGCAACGCGGTGGAACGCTCTGACATCGCTCTCAGGGGTTACAATTTGTAGGCAATCACAAAGTTTTTTAAATATTGTCATTAAGTTTTCATTTTTGTTCTCCGGTACTTCGTGAATCTCAAGATTTAAATCGCGAGAAATTTTCTCAATAGTTGATACTCGAGACTGCAACTTAGTCAGCGACGATTGAGAATGGCAGAGGTCAAACTCTAGTTTCTTTATTACCGCATCTTTTTCTCTAATTTCCGTCCTCAGTTCCATTTGTTCCGCGGAAATATAGTCAGTTGTGGAAGTAAATTCGCCTTTGAAACTCTCAATAGCTCGAGTGACATGCACGGCTACCATTTTCTCAATGTCCTTATTATGTGCTGACCTTAAGTTTGTCATAAAAGCCGAGTCTGGTGCTAATTTTCGATCAAACAGGTTACTGGTGCTATCCATAGATACTGGCTCATTCATTAAAGTAGAGCCCGTCGAAATGTTCATAGTAGCAAGTGCACCAGTGTCGCCGGTCAAGTCCCCGCAGGATATATTCACACTGGATTCATTCCAAGATTGCGCCTTGCGGCGTGATCGGCAAGGAGTGTCATCTTTAATTATTCGATGAGTTACGTTCTGGCAACCAGGACAGCTTAATGATTTTAATTGTGCCTTAGTCAGCTCCTTAGCTGTTTTATTCGTTAAGTTTAGGCATTCGAAACAGTATTCCGATAAGCAGCCATTGCATTTTAAAAAGTAGGATTCTTTCAGAATCGATTTGCAGCCATGGCACGACATTATTTAAAATTATATTCAAAATCTCGGTTGCAAGCAAACGTTAATTTCGGGCGAGGCAGCTCACGCACCGTGGCTCAGTTGTCCAAGCAGTCGGTCGAAATGTAAACGGAACTCAATAGCGCGAGTTCAATCCCCAGCTCAGGCGGCAGATTTTTTATGGCAGCAGCGATTTCTCAAACGCACATATGATCACAACATCACAAAGGCAGCGCCCAACGCACACAACCACCAAGGCGGGACACACAACAGGCAGGAACGAGAGGTCCGACACAACCTAAAATGGCCGCGGGGCCCAACGGCGAAACACCAAGGAAGAAACGAGAGGGGCCGATACCCAAAGCTTGCGGACGATATGCACGGGCAAAAACAAAAACGCAAGTTAACCACACTCAAACAAGAACCTCAGAACACGTCCGCTCAATTCAAAAACCGATGAATGAATAATGAATGAATAAATAACATCGTTACCATGACCCCTAACTATTGCGAGCTTTGCAGTTTTCGCTGCCACGTTCTACCTAGATGCAGGTCCAAGACTCCTGACAGGTGCTTAGCTTATGATCACGACAATGACCTTGAACGCCATCTAGTACTGCAAGAGCGACACTAACGGCTCGTATCTCGCACCGCATAAGGGCGCAGTTGCTTGGAAGTAATTTTCGTAAGCACCAAAAGTATATAATTTAATTTAGAGAGTGCCGTTCCAGTAAACCCTTTTTTGTCTTGGCGAAATTGTAGCACTATATTTGTTATATTTTTCAATGTAAGTATCAAGTCAATTAGCCAAATGGGTTCAGAGTAGAAGGCAAATATATGTCAAAATTAAGATATTTTTATACAGCGAACCAAATTTTACAAATAAAAAAAATTTCATGGCGCTTTTGTACACAATGAAATAAAATAACTACATCTGCGAGTATATGAATCCTAGCTTTAATATTTGAAAAGCAGTAGGAGCTCAAATATCCCGAAAATGTTGATATTTATGAGACAGCAGCCTTAAATAGTTGACTCCTAACGCCTTGACATTTTGATACTCGTATAACAATGTTAACAATATGTAGATTCATTACTTTAGAAATTAATCCCATTGGTACAAAGACTCCGCACAAGCTTCGTAGTGTTTACCGCTGGCCGCTACCTTGTTGATGGGTCAGAACCAGAATATAGGATATAAATGTTCTCGAATAACTCGTTCTTATATATACTTAGCATCTCCATGATAGTACGAGTAGTTTCAAGTAACAATACTTACATATCCAAAGGTATTCCAAAGAAGGAAGCACTACAGTGCCTGCAGTAGGTACAGTCCTTGAGAGCTAGTTCCTATTTTACCAAATGTTTTGGTCAAATATGTAGTACCTACTAGTGACTGAGCTAATAGTGGTGAAAGGCTAATCTAACGTCTATAATAAAAGTATTTCACCTATATTGCGTAGGTACTTACTTAATTAATCCAACTACACGGTGTCGTGAAGATCTTCATCTTCGATAAAATAGCATCGTCCGTAATTTTTAAATGCATGTTTAACAAATTAAAACAAATGACTGTCAAATTTACTGGCAAGATTATTATTAATCGATTCAAGTTGAATCGAAATCGATCGCATTGCTCGACACATTTTTGATCTGAGTTGCTGATATAAGTCTTCTATGCCATGACATTGGAGGAAAAATACGTAGGTAGGTACCTACCTACCTCACTTACAGAGGCTTTATTAATGACTGTACTGTACTGTATCAGTCGGATAGTCCACTGCTGAACACGGCCTCCCCCAATATAGGGGAGGGGGCGGGTTTGCCATAATCCCCCCGCTTGGCAGGCGGCTAGTGCATCACAGTGTGGTATCAGTTCCTCAGAACTCTGCTGCCCACCTTCTGGTGCGTTACCCTTAGTCGCCTCTTGCGATACCCACGGGTAGAGATGGTGGGGTGACATTCTAGCCCCACGGGCATTATGAATGACTACAAGGTCTAATTTGTAATGGTATGTATTTGTTATAGATCCCTTCGCTATGACGACTCGGGTTACGCGGACCCTGCCTTCGACCTGGAGGACGAGCTGTACAAGAGTCGAGCAGGGTTGTGACAATCGCGGCGCCGCGCTCGCTTCTAGTCCACTTGAACCAGAGAGGCCGGCATATGCGCGGATATAGCGGACGATTCGATATAAACCTGGTCATACCGCAAAGGCGCGGGGCGGAGGCGTGGGGCCAGTGCCACAATTCACAAACATTAAATATACATGGTTCCTCTTAGTGCTGACTTCTGCTAGTCCTAACAAACATATTGAGATGATTTTTTTTTGTTTTTTTTAAGAGCGTATTTAACTCTGTACTGCGCTGTGCTCCCTTTGAATAGAGTTTGGAATATTTACATCGAGCAAATAAAAAATATGAAATAATACATTACAGGCGCAAGAGACTTTTAACACCAGGTGGTACTCATGGTTGTTCCGTAAAAAAAAATATAAAAAAAAACACAAAAATATATTTAAACAAATTAAATTCCTTAAAAAAACTACAAAATATTTGTTAGGACTGGTAGAACTCAACCCTAAGAGGTTGTTAGCCATTTACCAATAATCCTGTACCTACTTATAAAAATATGGACAGTGACATACACCCCAACCTCTGTCAGGTTTGTAAAAGTGAATCTGTTATCCAATATTTTATTTTTCTATTTTTTTCTATTGAAAGTTTAAGGAATAGATAAAATATACCTGCTATTCTCCATTACATTTAACGTTGAAAGCCACGTCTAGAACCCTGAGGTGGGCGTTGACATATTGCCAATTTGAGTGCATCGAATGATTCTCTTGGCGTCTGTAAACGCTGACCACGTAACTTATCCTTGATTTGGGAATGTGAAAACATCATTAGGGATTGTGTATGATCCAGGATTTTCGATATATATAATTCTTCCTTCCAAATACTTTATTTTCTACTCTTAATGGTATGATGGCATCCCAGTTTAAGAGCTGCATATTATCTGTGTTATAAGTAATGTATGTCTATCTTATTTTTACACGACTGCCCAAAAAGAGATTTTTTTTTTCAGGGTTCATGTATGTATGTATATTTATGAGTTTCTTTATTCCACCGTAACGTAAGTTCTAAATGTAACAGTTATCGTTAGATTTGCCTTGCAGTGCAAGTGACACTTAGGTACATAAAAAATATAACACACAAACTAGCGGATTTTAGACGTCATATTGTGAGATAAAAAAAACTTGCAAACCCATGGAATATCATAATTAAGAGCTTTAAAAACTATTTCATAAATATAATTTAACTTGCAATTTTAATTTCAATGGAACGACAAAACGTTAAAAGTAAATAAAAAAAATTTGCGGTCGGGT
This sequence comes from Plagodis pulveraria, assembly GCA_963890685.1. Classification (NCBI taxonomy): domain Eukaryota; kingdom Metazoa; phylum Arthropoda; class Insecta; order Lepidoptera; family Geometridae; genus Plagodis; species Plagodis pulveraria. The sequence continues at coordinate 15,444,934 of OY982958.1, read as the reverse complement.
TTTTACTTACTAAGGGTACTTGTTTCTTGCTGTGGGAAAAATCCTTGCGACCATAAATCGAAAAAATAAAAAATGAGGAAATAAATGGATACCGCCACGATTACGTAATCTCATTTAGATATTTCCGAACGTGGGTAACACTTATAGGCATAGAATCTCAACCTACGAACTTTAATGTGTACGTTTAGGGTAAGTTATATAAAATCATTTATTGTAAATATACTATAAGCGTAGTTTTCAAGGTACCTTAAGTAACTGGAGCATTGATCATACCTAAGACTTTAAGGCAGTGCAGGAAACAAATAGGTTAATGATGATGATTTCATGATCATTACCTATTTGTTTCCTCCCAACACTAAATAGTGACAAATAATTTGTGTTTTAATAAAGTACTTACTGAGATACTTACTTCTTTTTACATGAACTATAAAAACAAGTAAGCACCAATCAATTTTAGGAGTGGAAGGAAGTCATATATTTAGGTGCAGATACATCTACCTATTATCCTTTCTGGCATAGAAATACGAGATGATATGGGATTGCTATAAAACTACACCTGTTTACAAATATACCTTTTTATAGATATATAAATCTAATTTGATTAATACATAACTAAAACATGATCATCTATCTACATTAAACATATTCATTAGCAAACCATATTTAATACAAGTCACCTATTTGTAGATTCAAGAATGATAAACGTTCAATAAATCTTTGAGGCCTGCGATTTATGCGTCAAAGATACTTCAGTCAGGGTCATTACTGCTAGACCCGCGGTTTGCACAAAGAAAGCAAAGTTTCCGTGTGTAGATATTTGACATTGACCTACGAGCACAATTCGTCTTGTTTGCTTAGTGTAATTTAGTATTGTGCCTTAGCTTAGCCGACATCATCTATCTCAGGTTATTGCCGCACGAATTAACTGTAGAGTTATTTTTATTTCGTTACGAGAACACTTTGATAAATGAAACAGAAGAAGCGTTCGCGTTTAAATTTTAAAACTGTTATGAATAAGATTAATCAATCCTAGACAGTTTTGTTAGATTAGCTACCAATTAGCTTGGGAAAGACAACAAGAATTATAATTCTTACAGCATGACGTTCATACCCAATCCACATATGCATTTTAATATGAAGTAGTCATAACAGTTACATTTGCTAGCAACTAAAAATATATTTACCTATGCTGATGAAGAGAACAGCACTTTCAAAAGAAGAAAAAATCTTATACCTACAACTTTGAACACATATTTTTAATATTGTTATGTTTGCAATAACGCCTGCTTGGCGGGTAACATTACAAAATTACAAATTTACAGGAGAAAATTTGTAATTTTGCACATGACTATAATTTTTTCCCTCGTAAATTTGTAATTTTGTATTTTGAACACATAGTTTAGACTAAGAGCTGAATGAGGATAAACTCATTTAGCTCGTTTCTGCATTACCGAGTAAGGAAAATAGGTAAATCAGTCCACAACCGTTGGTGCACAACGGCTGTGAGCTGGTGCAACCCTTACGTAGGTAGAAAGAATCATAGAAAACCATTAGGTAAATAATATATCTATTTCCTACATTATATTACGACAGCTGTAACGCGTAACCTGTCCTCTTTAATTGGTAAATGGTTTTATAAGAAGTAGCTAATTCTCCTTAAGAACCTACTTTTATTATTTGTATTTTGAAATGTTTAGCTTTCTCCTTATGTTACATTAAGTTATTTTGTATGATACAAAGAATGAAATCTACGTATAATTCATAGTAATCCACTATATACCAACACTACTTATTAAAACAATATGAATTATAAATAACAACTCATATACAAACTACCAATGCTCTTGAACCAAACTCGTATAATACTCGTCTATGTTACCTAAGTATATTAATTAAGTATGTAATCTCTAGATTTTAGCAAAAGCAATTTATGAGTAGATAGTTTTAAGAGTTCAATGTTACATTTACTGTTGTATATGTAGATGAGTACTATTTTATTCTCTATATTTATTTTTTAACCTAACAACATTTTTGTTATATAGGTATTGTTAACTTTCTTGTCTTCCATTTTATAAATCCGTTGGTAAATTGATTATTTTCTTAATTTACGTTCTTAGATTTATAATAATATTATGGTTACACATGCAGATTATTTTAATTCATACTTATTTGGCGCGTATGAAAAAATATGTAGCACTTAATACGCACTTAATATTTATATTAGCAATTAGATCAAATATTGAAACATGTAGTCAATATTTATGTGTTCATTATAAATTGTTATGACTAATAATTACATATCAACGTTAGAACAGTAGTTATATTTGATTAAGTAAATTAAGGAACTGCATATAAATTTATTTATGTACATAATAGTCTAATTGCTTTATTTTTTGATCGCCATCATAAATTTTAGTAACCTGATTTCCTTAACGACTAATAAGTTGAGCAGCGGGTAATGTACAAAATTATTGCTGTCTTTTGTATGTTAATGTAATTAATAATTAATAGATTCAGGTAAAATGCCCTTCCACCATGTGGTGGAGCTCAAGCCGGCGCGCGGCGGTGGGGATCGAACCATGTGACCAAACCTCGCTATTGCCGCTCGGCCATCATTGCTTCAAAAATCATTGTTATCTTAGTAAGGCGGCTAACATTATTGCTTGGTTTAATTAAGAAACAATGCAATGCACCTCATTAACACTCCATAGATATTTTATATATATCCTGAGAAGCCTTCTAGTATGCAGGTACCTACTCTAATGTTTCAATTTTATCATAGGCATTATCAATAGCCGTACGTTCACTATTGAACAAAGTCCTCCTCCATTTGAGTAGCCTTAATCCCCATGCTTGGCAGACTTGGGGATCGCAGTATAAGCTAAGGGTAGTTCTTCAGAAGGTGCTGCTCACCTTCTGGTATTTTTCCCTTCGTCGCCTTTAACGAGTCCTACAGGAAGAATTGAGAAGAATGGGGGGCTGCAATCCCAGCCCGTTCTCCGCAGGATTTTTTTAAAGCATAATACAGTATATAAACTAAAACTCCCTTCCTATTATATATCCATGACAATAGCTATTACTGAAAAATCTCCAAATGATTTTCAAAGACGAATACAAATACCTGTCATTATTAATAATTTAGTTCATATTGGTAGACCTATGTCCAGTTGAATAACTGGCGTATCCTTGCATTCCGTCTGACAGATAAACTTCAAAGGTCACGTCATAAACTGGTAATCCAGTTCTGAGTCCAGTTATGAACAATAAATATAGGTCTCACCTACAATCGCTACACAATTTTGTGTTTTGTCAAACATCATCATGAAATACTGCATAAAAGAGTTTCTTGCGCAATGAGGTTTTATGCAGAAAGGGTTAAAGTATAATTCCTACCCACATAAAATTTCATTTCTCCTTGTCCTTTTGCATCACATTGCATTTTTTAATGTTTGAGGGTAGAGTACATAATTTTCATTCGACATTGGTGTCTTTCTCAAGCAGTTCGGATCCTAGTTTAGTGTCGAAATTAATCAAATATTGTGTTATTTATAAAACATGTTTATAAAATTAGTTCTCATCTTTATTATGGCCAGTTCCGGTAAGTTAACTGCATCAAGATATCTTGTGGTACATTAATCGCCGTTCTCATTATGCAGGTCATTTGCCATGTGGTTTATTGGCAAACCTTGAAACTACTGCAATCAGTACAATGAAGTTTGAATCAGTAATGTATAGGTATTTATTATAAGTGGAAATGTTCTAGAAATATGTGCAATTTGAATTATGGTAATGCTCAACGAAACCTTAACATTGACGACACAGTAGCCATAGAAATAAAAAGTTCCTACTGTTTTATTTGATAATAGATCACATGCAAGTGAAGTGATAGAATTTTGAAACGAAGTGGAGGTCCCAATTACTTGTTCAATTGGCTTTACTTGTAAACCTCTTAAGTGTTGCAACCCCTTTTTAGCCAAATTGTTATTGTTTCATTCATAATTATTTACGAGAGCTAAAAGCTTAGTTTTCAAAATATAGGTAACCTAAGTGCCTATCTTAGATAAATCCTAGATAGCATATGCTGCGTTCCTAAGACCGTAGAACTGTGTATAGGTACCAGACTGAAAATCATAATTCCGTGTGAATAAATATAAGAGAAGAGTATTGTAATCTGTATCAAAAATTACATACCTATAGAATTAGCCGTTTCAGTTTAATTCAAGCAGGGATATATGTATTTTCTCGTCTGATGGTAAGTGATGATGTGGTCAAAGATATTATACATGCTCAGCCTATACTGGGAACTGGCTCACGAGGATACCTATCAGAACACGCTGTTAGGTTCTTGGCGACAGATTTATACTATTTGACTGAGCTATCCATCCGGGCATTCTCCAAATGGTCCGTCTTTCTTACGACTGGCATAACTTAGAATGGTCCCGGTTGATTATAAAAGACATTATCGGGGACCATCCTAAGGTATCTTAATGTGCCCTCTGAAGCACGGAAGCGTAAATGCTTTTAGTTGTTACCCATTAGAGTGATAACCGCAGCATACTTGGCAAACTCCACTACGAGCTCTCCGAAGTTTAATTAATTTTAATATTCTTAGCCACGTCAATGCATGTACCCCGTTACTCCGATCTGGACGAAGACGATCAAATGCTATTCAAAGCTGCGTACGACACGCCCTCTTACGAACATGAAGAGTACCACGAGGATGAAGAACTTCCATTAAACAAGCTGGACTTGATTAAGGATGGAATGTGGGTTGTGAAAGCAAAGATCAAAGAGATAAAGACCTTCAACAAGGCTCTGGCAGCTAATCTGCTGGCGACGAAGATACAACTGAAACAATTTCTAGCAAATCATGAAAAGTCTATAAAAAAACATCATCATGTTGAGATTGAAAAGAAAAAGCCGGTTTACAACTATCAGGTAAAAAACAAATTTATAGTATAAGCTTCCAATGACGTGTAGATTTCTAAATGGGTAGGTGAGTGAGTGTTCCTCACTATTGTAAGATACCGAATACCTTTTGCCAAATTCATTCGTACCTATCCACATTTGTTGCGGATTTAGTCTCCATAATGTATTGAGTAGAAACTTTCGAAATAAAATGGTACCAGCGCCTATATAAAACCTATAAATGCATGGTGGGCATTTTACGAATGCCCGCCTGGTTAGCTACCACCCTCAAGTAGAAAATCTGTCGCCAAGCACCTAACGGTGTGTTCCGGCAGCTGTCCTTGAGAGCCAGTAATGAACAACATCTTCGACCACATCATCACTTACCATCAGGTGAGAAAGTGGTCAAAGGCCAATCAATTAGGCATAAAAAAAAACAATTTAATACCTATGGCTATATATATATATATAAGTTTAATATTTATTGAGAAGCGCTCGTAGTGAAGTTTGTTTAGCTGTTCTTAACCGATCAGCAAAGTTAAGCAACGTCCGCCGCGGTCATGAGTTGGATGTGAACGCTAGTGACATTACTACAGAGCGCTTCCGTGCTTCGAGGGGCACGGTCCCGGTTGTTGTCTTAGGATGGCAGTCGTTATAGCATGGTGGTAGGGCATTTTGCGAATAGCTGGCTAGCTACTACTCATGTATAAAATCTAGCGTCATCCACCAAACGGTGTGTTCCGGCAGCTGTCTTTAAGCGCCAGTAATTCTAGGTTAGCCTGAACAACATCTTCAACCAGATCATCACTTACCATCAGGTGAGATAGTGGTAATTAAAGGCTTGCCTATGACGTATAAAAAAATATACGCCATAAATTTACATCTATAGCCACGTATTTCTTATAGGAAGTATCTAATCCTAACATCCCTAATACCTTACTTATAAAGACCACTTAAGAATAAGTTTCGAAACTATGTATGTATAGGTATGTCTTAACCAACAACTATGGGTGCATACCATTTGAAGTTAGATTCGCTAAAAACGCTAAAAACGATCACACTCCCAAAAAGTTGTTCCACATGGGTCTTGGCGTTATTTTCGCCATAAACGCTATGAGGCTACTGGAACAGTTTGAATTCCCTACATCTAATGTCAAAAGTGACAGAAGTGGCAAATTTTAGTGGCATTCTTAGCGTTCTTATCCTAAATGGAACAGGGGATGACAGTTACAAACGATCACAGTGATCACAACCACAGACGCAGAATGTGATCAAAATTATCGAAATTAACTTTCTTAGCGACTAATGGAACATACCCTATAGAATACAATAAGATGTTGACTTTTGAGCAATGTTCATAATGCAACTTGGAAGGGCATTAAGGCATCCTCAGGTAGATAATCAGTCGACAAGCACCTAACAGTGTGTTCCAGCAGCTGTGCCTGAGAACTTGTAGTGTTTACCATCTTCGACTATGTCAATACTTACCATCAGTTAGACATTTATATGCCTATTCAATATTTGATGTTATTTTATATAAACGTATTCAAAAGCAACTGCAATAAATAGAGCATTATCTTATAATGTAAATGCAGATCATATTCTAAGTACTTTATAGGCATTAGCTTTATTATTTATAGCATTCTTTTCCTTATGCATCGCTGAACTTGAATGCACGAAGTTGACACTTGTTTTTCTAAGAAACCTCGTTATGTATCAAATCTTATGTAACGAATATATATACTTGTGAATAATGCCTATTTAGTGTGTTCCTAATATAATTGAGTCATAATTATTTCTAACTAAAAATTCGTCATATCTCTCCCTTGTCCTACTTATATATAAGGATAATGTAACAATCCATTAGGTTATTGTTGTGTCCTTTTTTTTTAAAATTATTCATAGATTTTACACTTTGCTTGCCTTTGCCAAGACACAATCTCACTTGATAGGAAGAGCTCATGTGATCGAAGGTGTTAACAGGTTTAACCTTGAATTACTGACTCTCAAGGATAGCTGCTGGAACACACCGTTAGGTGCTTGGCGACCGATTTTCTACATGAGGGTGGTCGTTAGCCAGGCGGGCATTCGCAAAAATGCCCTTCCACCATGCGGTGAAGCTCAAGCCCGCGGCGGGATTCGAACCATGGACCTGCTGCGCGGCAGTCCATAGCCAATGCTACAGAGCCATCATTAAATAATCCAACATTAAAAATCTAATATGTTATATAATCTAATAAACTTATGTAATGACATAAGTTTATTTTATTACATTAATTATAAATTAAGACTTGAGGATTCCACTAGCCTAGGGCTTGGGGAATTGCTTAACTCTTAATTTGGCGATGTAGTCTTCGCTAAATTAAGGAATTTATTGGAAAAATAATAGTATAGCGGTGTATGTAGTTCAAAAAATAATATTTATGTGGCCAATTTTTTATTGTTTTAATCATGTTTTTATTTCTTATATTTAGTATACAATTTGTTTTCGGTAAACCAATTAATTTCTTTATAAGTATATCTGTCAACCTTTATAACTGCTGTCACAATCCTTGCAATTTAATAATGTGTGTGAGTGAATAAATATATATATACAAATGTCGCTGAAGAGATATTTCTTTACAGATTCCGTCGCCACAGCCACCCTCCTACGCCCAATACGAACATCCGCATTACAGCCCTCCAGTACATCAGTATGAAAAGCCTCAACACTACGCCACCCTTGTACATAATTATGAACCTCCACAATATTCCGCTCCTGTACCTCAATATGAACCAGCCCAGCATCAAACCGGCCCAGCTCAATATGAACCAACACATCACACAATACCTCAATATGGGCCACCACAATATGCGCCACCACAGTATGGTGCACCTCAATATAACTACGACCCTTACTTTGAACAATAGATGTATGTAATTATCACAAAACACGATAATATTACAATGTTACGTTTTATCTCTCTGATCTTTCCTTGAAAGACATAGAGTTGCATAAAACAAAGAATGTATTTTTATGTATAAGTAATTTTAATAACATTATATCGATATAATTTAAATAAATATGTGAATAAATATATATCAGTGTTCTTTGTCTCATCATCATAGAAGCGAGTCTGCTCGCAATGTCGTGCGCTGGCTGTAAACCACGTCATAAGAAAGTGCATTAATAAAATAAATTCATAATTGTTAAGGTCACCAGTTGTGTTGAGAGGCGTAGTTCAGAACGGCGCGCGCGCAGGGCACTCGTGTACTAGAAGCGAATCGCTTTTTCCGATCACTATCGAAATCGATTCAGAGGATATCGCTTAGTTTTACCGAGGACCGAGAGCCGCCGGAAACTGTCAAATTATGTTTTAACTCTACTTAGTTGTTCTAAATTTAAAAACATGTTATCAATAACAATTGCGGATAAAGTGGACATGTCCTTATCGATACAATAGTATCAGCAGGTGTTACCAAGGTGCCAAAAGTTGTCCGCCAACGAGATGAATAGCAACTTAACATGGATCTTTCTACTGGTATGATCTAATTTATTTAACTCCAATAGATTAACAATTTACGAGAATTTATTTGACTATACCTTGTGTAGAACTTGTAGCAAATCTAAATATAAACGTGCCTTCAAATTATATTTTAGCAAGTACTTACAGCCTTATAGGTCCATGAAAGCTAATTTCCATTTAAATTATATTACTTATAAGAATAGAAACAAGTCTTTAATGGAAGTTACACACACGTATTTTGTACCGCTGAAAGGATAGCATTTGAACACTATGGCATCTGTTGCTTAGTTATATGACGTAATCGTAGTTGTTGAGGCCTAGACTAAGATTTGGCGCTCAAGGACAGCTGGACTAGTGGTAGCTAGCCAGGCGAGCATTCAAAAAATGCTCTGCTACGAGCCCAAGCCCGCAATAATGGAACAATGGATAGAAGGGATTCTACTTTAGAATATATGGCTACATTTTTGTACCGGGATAATGTTTTCTAACTGCTAGAATCCTTTTCTTCTTTAGAATCCATCCTATCCATTGGCAATCCACTGCTGAGCTGAGCTATCTTGACTTTATAATTTTTACTAAAGTTGCTATTATCATATATTTATGATTTTTTCTATTTTCTCCATAGGGGAGGGACCGTATACTTACAATAAGGTACTACAACGTTAATATAATCAGGGGTGCCATAATCTATTTTAAAAAATCACAACGATAGTTAAACTTTTTCCCAATACTCTAAAGAAAGGTATATAAATGTTAGTTATGTACATACATGACCTTTGACCTTTACCACAATGGTATCACTGTTCTAAAATACCGGAAGTTTCTTGTTAATAGATTTTCCACTCAAGGGTCATAGGTGATAGCTAGCTAGGTGATCATGCTAAATATATACTAACCGAAAGGAATACTGTGCAGTATTGTACGTCTAAGTACAAGTCTCTTGAACGGAATAGATTCATACAATTAGGTTCAATTATGGCCTCTATTTATATCCAAGGGGCGTTATGGCGTCAAAGTCTAACTCAAAAGGTTAAGACAAGTTTCCGAGCATTCGCAAAATGCCCTCATATGCGGTCGGTACACGAACCATGGACTTCTTGTGCACTCCTGAAAAATGTCATCTTACTTGATGATTCCTTGAAAACGAGAATTATATATTGACGACTTGTATTACACTTCGTAATTACTACTGCTGTGGCACTGCCGGAAGTGCGGCTCCTCACCCTAGCCACAAAGAGCTGACACATAAATTATTCTCACCCCTATTGCTTCGGATTTCGGCCACGCCATAAACAAATGCCTGCGCTCAGCGAGTGAGGCCTGCTTTTACCCAAATCCCAGGCTTTTTAAATATAGTACGGGTAGGCCATACCTTCCTTTACCATTTTAGGTTTGAAGAATACGAACTGTGCCAGTAGTAAAACCAAGCCATAATCCATTGATTTCTTTAGAATGCATAATATAGGAAAGAAGTATGTATCTGCTGTAAAAGATTAAAAATGTATATAACCAGCCAAGTTTGAATTTGACCCTCACGGTAAGGGTTCCGTACCAACACAGAATATACCAAAAAATCGTATTTTTTGTATATCTGTAATCGTAAGTTTTTCGTTTATTTTGGAGGACTGGCCCGCACTTGACAGTTTTTATTATTTGTTGTAATACGTTAGATTTAGAACTAAATATATAAAATTTTACGCTTGTATGAAGTTGTTACCCATTTTGCGGTAGAACAAAAACAAAAACGTTTTCAAAAAACACATAGATACGTTAGTACAGGTACGTCGCTTTGATTTAAAAAAAAATGTTTGTACGCGTATATTATTATTTATAAGACATTCTGCCATACTTACACACAACAAAGATACATCTCTTTAAATATAAATCAGAGTCTCCAGCCTCTAAAGGTCGGACGGACGTACAGTGGAGCCTTAGTAATAGGGTCCCGTTTCAAAATACGAAACCCAAAAAATAAACAATACTGATAAGACCCATCACTATTTTGATAAAAGTTTAGAAATTTGATAATTTTACATTTGTAGAACGGAACTAAGTTGTCTTTTAGTAGCAGTTCTTTGTAAGCGAGTTCGTCCGGTGAAGTTTTCCGCCGTCATATTTAGTTCTACCTCCGAGCAAATAGCCACAGTATGCAATCATCACTATGTTTGCATTACTGTGTTCTTGACTGAAGGACATAGATGCCGTTGAAGTTACAGGGCCATGAGATATAACAAATAAATGTCTCAGGGTAAAGAATTTAGTTCGTCAATTGTGTCGAAGTGCATCTGTTATTATAGGCAGAGGTTACCACTGGACCTTGGGCGTGTTCCGTCATCTCATTTTTTATTACCCGTCCTTCTCGCAGTGGCTCTATACAATTTATTTGCTGAACGTGGAAGTACTATGTAGAATATTTCAATACTAAAATTTGTAATTGACCTTCATAAGCGTCGTAGACGCCTAAATTGAATAAATGATTTTGACTTTGACTTTGACTTTATTTATAGCTGATGGTTAACGACTGATAGGTTAACCTTTGATCTCATCTGATGGTAAGTGATTACCGTTATTTTATCATTTCTCTGTCACTTATGTACCTATAATACCTACATAATGTATCCCGCTCTAAATGCTAAAATACACGCAACGGAAGCAACAAGACAGTGTACCTTACCTCCATAAATATATACATATGTACGTATATATTCTAATATATCATACTCAACTTTTGTACTTACATAATGTTGGTTTAGTTAGTAATTATTTATGACACTCGGAACAAGGTTGGCGTTAAAATAAATAGGTTTACATTCACGTGGCTTTGTATTTAGGCATTGCGAGTTATGCACATTCACTAATTATTACGTTTTATTAATTACGTTACTACTGCTCGGTTTTTAAGGACACTAATGCAAGCTGAGAAGGCTCGATCTGGAGCATAATAAAAACAGAATCGCCTAAAACATGATAAGATAAACGCCGGATGAGCAAATCAACAGATTTGCGACCTGAAGCACTATCGTTTTTTACTCAACCGGTGTTATGCGAATCTGGTGTTTTTCTATGCCTGATATGTTATCCTTTGACGACTTACGCACCTGATGGTAAGTGATGATGTGGGCAAAGATATTGTTCAGGCTATCCTAGAATTACTGGTTCTCATGTACAGCTGCCGGAACACATCGTTAGGTGCTTGGGGGACAGATTTTCTACTTGAGGTTGGTAGCCAGGCGGACATTCCCAAAATGCCCTACCACCATGCTATAACGACTGCCATCCGAAGATGACAACCGGGATCGACGGCCGAAGTATGCATGGAAACGTTCAGTAGTAAATGTCACTAGCGGTCACTCATCCAACTCATGACCGCAGCGGACGTTGCTTAACTTAGCTGATCGGTTAAGAACAACTAAACAAACGTTGCTACGAGCGCTTCAAACGGCTATTCCCTCATCCGGTTATATCTGTGGGGGCTAGTGGGGGATATCGGAACCTCCCGAACAAACCTTAAAAAACGGCTGCTTGTAAATCTGTCATTTGGGATAAATAGTAAAATATAACATAATAATGTAAGTAATAATGTACATATAAATGCGAAAGTTTGTGAGCAAACCTGTGATGTACTTATGTTTTGTACACCTTCACACTGGAACGGCTAAACTGATTTGGATGTAACTTGGAATATGGATTTAGGAATAACACATGATACTTTTCATCCATCATCACTTTTCATATTATTGTCTATACTTTTCATATGTGGCTAGTTTTACATTCTTTTGTAGATAAAATGAGGTAATAGTGCAAAATGGTTGTATAAAAATAATATGGGATAAATGTTTATTACTGTACTGTATCAGCCGGATCCACTGCTGAAAACAGCCTCCCCTATAAAGGGGGTATTTGCCATAATCCCCACGCTTGCCAGGTGGCTTGTGGATCCCAGTGCAAGATAGCAGTTCTTTAGAAGGCGCTGCTGCCCACCTTCTAGTATTTTTCCCTTAGCTTCTTCTTCTTACCAAACCCACGGGATGATATGGGAAAGAGCAATTTTAACCCGGCACCCCATGGGAAGTAAATATTTATTAGCACCTACGAATTACCTCTATGATGTTATGAACGCCGGTGACGCAATAGGTGTCTTCATTTTAATATGTTTTAATAAATTGATCTATTGAAAATATTAGGTCCTTACATATGAAATTGGCGTTTTGTATGGGAGGAACAAAAAGTCGAATATTTTTTAATATAATATATTTAATTAATCAAAGTATGAACCATTATTTTCTATGCACTTTTGCCATCTCATAGGTAGTTCATTGATCCCTTTACTAAAAAAACCAGTCGGACGGGAATCAATAAAATCTTTGAAGGCGATTTGGACTGCCCCATCGGAGTTGAATTTTTTCCCTTGCAAGAAGTTATCCAAATTTCGAAAAAAATGGTAATCTGTTGGAGCAAGGTCCGGGGAGTACGGAGGATGTCTTAGACTTTCCAATTGAAGCTCTTCTAATTTAGTAGCCGTCTGTAGCGCAGTGTGTGGTCTAGCGTTGTCGTGAAGCAGCAGTGGCGTGGAGCGATTGACCAGCCTAGGTTGTTTAGCCGCTAGCTTTTCCATCATGGTTTGCAATTCCTGACAATAGACATCAGCCGTAATAGTCTGGCCAGATTTGAAAAAACTGTAATGAACAATACCGGCACTAGTCCACCAAACGCTTACAAGTAACTTTTTTGGGGTTAATTTTCGCTTGGGGCAGGATTTGGCTGGCTGGCCAGGATCTAACCATTGCGCTGAGCGCTTCCGATTATCGTAAAGAACCCATTTTTCATCACAGGTAATGATTCGGTTTAAAATACCTTCATTATTGTGCCGGTTTAGTAATGTAACGCAGCAGTCGACGCGCGTTTGCCGGTTTGTTTCAGTCAATTCGTGAGGTACCCACCTTTCAAGCTTTTTAATCTTCCCAATTTGCTTCAAGTGAATTAAAACAGTTTTATCACTAACATTGCAGCCTGCAGCTAACTCGGACGTGGTTTGCGATGGATCCGCTTCCACAATAGCCTTCAACTCTTCATTATCAACTTGAGTCTCAGGCCGTCCACGGGGCTTGTTCTGCAGGTCGAAATTTCCAGAACGAAAACGTTGGAACCAAAAACGAACTGTGTTTTCTTTTGCAACACGACCGCCATACACATCATTCACCCTTCGAGTTGTTTCCGCAGCACTAGTGCCACGGCGGAACTCGTACTCGTAAATAATGCGATATTTAAGGTTTTCCATTTTGTAAAATGAGTGACGCAAACAGAAAAAAACAGAAGAAAAAAAACAAATGAATGACGATCATCGAAGCACAAATACATGAGTCTATAGCTGTACAAATTTGAATTTGGAATTCCTTACCAAAGAGGAGAAATTCGTGATTAAAGTGGCCAGTACGAAAAACGCCAATTTCATATGTAAGGACCTAATATATACTAATTGAGCACTTCTGTCAATAGGTCACGAAAGTATTCGAGCAATTAAGTAAGTTTTAAACATTAAAAAAAAAACAAATTAATGATAAATATATATCTACGATATTTCAAACAGTTTAAAAAGTTGTTGAATTACCTACTATAAGTGTAGGACCCCCGTGTGCACTAATAAAGGTACGGTACCACCTTCCCTATGGCTCACTGTAGCACCTAGTGTCACGTGCAGGCGTACGTCCAGTCGCCGTGACGTCTTGTCAACAACTGACGCTCGCGTATCGCCCCACCACTCGTGTACATGAGACAAGGTATTATATCTATTAAATAGATACAAACACTACATCCCTTTCTTATCATTAATTTTAATTAATTAATTTTAATCAGGAATTTATTCAAAATAATTTAACAGGATCACGTAATTACATATAATTGAGCCTCATATTTAAATCAATATTTAACACCATTTATTTAGCCAAGACACTAGTCCTAATCGATAACTCTTAAATTCTTTATTCGTCTTGCTTTTCTGAGTTATCTTTCACAGACTCCCATTGTCCTTCCACTTTCCTTAGATGTATAACATTTCTTCGATGCTGTTCCCCGCCTACAGACTTCTCCACCATATGAGGGGTAGGATTTAAGTTTGTTGCCATTTTTTTCATTTCTCCATCTCTTTTACTTAGTCTCCTTATACAATATCCGTTTCCTTAACTCTTCTCTTCCGGTCTCCGTATTCCTTCCCTTTCTCTTTTTGAATTTTGTCATGAACTTCGACATCAACTTCTCTGCTGTGAATTTTTTAACATCGGAATTGTCACTTTTCTGCCTCTTGGAAAAAAAACATGAGTGAGAGGTTGAATTATACATCATAGGATAATTATACATTATGATGTCTCGTTAAGGTCTTTCCGCTCAGTTTAGCTTATTTTGAGACGTTTCCATATATCTCGATTTTGGCGCTCGACCTCACCGTTAATTTTTTTGTTATTGTGACGGAACAAGCTCGAGGCCCAACTGATGTTAAGCGGAGTTGCAGTGCGCCCGTCACCTTGAGACATAGTTCTTATGTCTCATGTGCATGTAATTTCTCTTTATATCTTTATATTCTGAGGTCAATATGGCACTGTACTAAAAAGTGTAATACCACATTCTTTGCAGATGTATCTCAGGAATAACAATCCTCTTCCCTCCTAAGAGAACATTCTCATAGAAACTCAGCTCATTCTCAAAGATTTTGTATCTTTATCGTTTTGTCCCACTGATTTGTATAATGCCTTTTTTTTTCTTTTTCAATCTCATTAGCTTATCAAAACTTACCGCCATCCCTTATCAAAACTTGCTCCTCTTCATACAACGGTTGTCTGGAAGAGATCGCTTTGAGCGATAAGGCCGCCAATTGTTCACTATTTTTAAGTCAAATATTTTTAATTTGAGTTTAGTTTAAGGTGTTCAATAAAGAGTTTATCTATCTATCTACCTTTGTCTGAATAGTCGATTATATCTCGTAAGGGGATCGCATGAGGTTTCACTCGTTTTAGTATCTGGAAAACGTAGTTGCTCTCTTCAGTTACGTTATTGACTTCTGTGCACAATATTGAAAGTGGATCTGAAATATTTATATTCCAGGCTTGAACTTTACAGTATAACAATAACCTCAAACACCATATTCCGACTCAAGCGCAGGGCCGTGATTTCCTACCGTATAAAAATTCCAAGGGCTTATGGTCCGTGATTAGGTGGAATTATTTCCCAAAGAGTATTGAAGTGCTCTATAGCCCAGACAAATGCTGCTTCCAGACTGCTGATACTCTACTTCCAGGCTGCTTTGTCAGACAAAGGCTCTTCTTTTTCGGTCTGCTATATTACCGTTCACAACTTGTCAGAGTACGATTCCCATATGCAATGATACTGGGACCATTCTGGTCAATTAGAACTAAAACAGCATCCAGACCTGCAGGCCTGGCATCAGCTATGACCTGTGTTTTATCCTTGACATCATAATAGCCTAAGGTTTCTATTTCCGATAATGTCACCTTTCATAATCTTTAATGTTTTTTCTTGTTTCCCCGTCCACTAGTTATCAACACTCGCCTTCTATCCTAATCTCTGTCTCAGTACTTGTTTCAATGGTTCTGTTATGGTCGCCAAATGATGTCTCCATTTATTTAAATAATTCACCAATCCCTGAAAACTTTGTAATTCCTTAATTTTCTTAGGAGCTCTGGGCGCGTATTCCCACCTTTTATGAAACCATCATAAAAAAGAAGCGTTTTGTTTCATGCTTAAATGATAATTCGTAGACACAAATTATCACTGACCCACAAGCACATAAAGCAATATTGGTTTGATCCTACTTAAAGAACGAATGAAATATGTATCACGGATGTATAAGCGAGATACAAGATGTTTATAATATACCGTTATCCCACTCGCACTGTTCCGAACTACGATGTTATTAAACGTATTTACCATAGTTTTACGTCATTTTTGGTATGCTGCTCAGCAGCTGTCTGTAATTTTTTTAGTTTTACTCATCAACTAATTTTGCTGCATACATTTTGAAGAATAATAGAAATAAAAACATTACACGTAATTTACACATTAATTAAACCCATTTTTATCGTAAAATACACAAAATCAAGTTTAAATCCGCTGTTAGAAAGTAGTTTTTTTTTAAATCAAAATATTATCTATAAAATTTATGACACCGTCACATAAAATCAATATTTTTCCAAAACTTCAAACTTTTTATATCCGTAAAGACCGCTGGACGTTATAATGTGGTCAGGTATCGTGAATTAGGATGAAGCTCATTTCGGTGGAACGTGTTTTTTTTATGTATAATTTTATCTGTATCTCCTCTTCTATTGGTATAGGTATTCTACGGTGGGGTTGCATTATGGGTTTGATTGAGTTGTCAGTCGGGATCTCAACAAAAATGTCTTTAAATTTTGGAAAAGGTTTGCGTGTTTGAGCAATTTGATTAAACCCGAAGCCTAGTTTTAATATCCCTAAACACAATGCCGTGTCTTTGCCTAACAGGTTCCTCGTTCCGTTCTGGACGATATTAACAGTACAACGTTCAGATCGTCCATCTATTTATAACAGCTTCTAACGATCCCTTGACCTTTAAGGGTTCTGTACGGCCATACGCCATCAATGTTTTATTTAGCTCCTTGATTTGGTAATAGCATATTACTTCCTTATTATAAGTATTCCCAAACGTCGTCTGTTATTGAGTTTAGTTTAAAGCCAAAATCAATTAGCATTCCCAGTTTTACACCACCTAAGTTGCATTATATTTTTCGTCATCGTTTACATTAAAATATACTGAACTTCTTCCTCTTCATTTCCTATTGCATTGACTGTTTCTCTTCTACGCATTTTCTTAAAATTGTTCCTATTCCTTGATTTTGTCTGTTCTGTTTTCCGCTTTAATTGATTGATCTTACTCTTGGAACATTTTTGATA
Source organism: Plagodis pulveraria (assembly GCA_963890685.1). Classification (NCBI taxonomy): domain Eukaryota; kingdom Metazoa; phylum Arthropoda; class Insecta; order Lepidoptera; family Geometridae; genus Plagodis; species Plagodis pulveraria. The sequence goes on along the minus strand of OY982958.1, from coordinate 15,427,580 downwards.
GTATCCTAATTTGCCACAACTATGGCATTTCTTTTCTTTTGCTAGGCATCTTGAGTCTTGTGAGTTATGCGTAGAGTTACCACATCTACCGTATTTTGGTTTCTGGTTAGCGTCTCTTCTTATCTCTACTTTTGTAGTATCCTCTCCAAATTATAGTTGCTTTGTTTTAGCTTAATATAACGTTCACGTTACCGTCATTGGTTTTTCCTAGTCTTCTGTTCGTAGCTTGCTAGCTGCTGATTCACCACCTCTAGTGTATTTGCTTCATAATTACTTTGTCTTTAGGAACAACCCGTTATCAATTTTTTTTTCAGTTCTGATGACACACATCATTCTATTATCTGATCAATCATGTGATCATCAGGTTTATTAAATTTACATTTACGTGCTTAATCCCTAAGTTTGATGGCAAATTTTCAAAGCTCAATTAGACGAAAAAGATGTCTTCCGTAAGTTTTATTTTGTTTGGGATGGAAGTAATTGTCAAGCTTATCGACCGCAACTTGAAATATATCGATTTCTTTCAAAGGTTCCCTACTTGCACCTGACAGGTTGTAAAATATCTCTTGAAGTCCAGCTCCACCCAGCAAAAGTAGCGTTACTCTCTTTTTTAATTGACATTTTATGTCAGCCGCCTCAAGAAGGATCATTTCCATTTTTCCCAACGTAATCCTACTGAAACACTGTCCCCTTCGAGTTCCAGTGCTGGTAGCATATGCAGAATCGTTGGTAGTTGGGGCGTCCAGAAATGTTTATCCATTGAATCGGAATCCAAACATACCTCCAATTTAATGGAAGTCCAAAAATATACCTCCAATTTAATGGAAGTCCGACATACCTCCAATTTAATGGAAGTCAAATACATACCTCCAATTTAATGGAAGTCCAACATACCTCCAATTTAATGGAAGTCAAATACATACCTCCAATTTAATGGAAGTCCCATATACCTCCAATTTAATGGTAGTCAAAAATATACCTCCAATTTAATGGAAGTCAAATACATACCTCCAATTTAATGGAAGTCCAACATTCCTCCAATTTAATGGAAGTCAAATACATACCTCCAATTTAATGGAAGTCCAATACACCTCCAATTTAATGGAAGTCAAAATTATACCTCCAATTTAATGGAAGTCAAAATTATACCTCCAATTTAATGGAAGTCCAACATACCTCCAATTTAATGGAAGTCCATACTTTAGGTGTAGAATATTTTAATCATTTAATCCTTATGTACATAACTATCATTATCACGGTACCGAAATCAGGAAAATTCTATTTGACTCTATGTGAATGACTTTACTCACTACGACTTGTCACTACTTGAAATGGCTTGGAAAACTAACTACCTTTCATATCTTGTTAAAACTATATATCTCATTTGACTATATTTGTTAACACGATCCCTCCAGAATAGCAGTGGGTATTATTACTGCTATTTATGACTACTAGATTTTATTATGTTTAATGTATGCAGTTACTTTCATTTATATTATACTTGTTAAACGTAACTCAATAGACCCGCAGGACGTCATACATGAATGACAACGGCGACTTTAATAAGTCAAAACAACACTAGTTTATCGCGGGCATACACACGAAATTATATTCAAATGGACAGTCTTCTTCTAAAATCGGTCGTAATCAGTAACGTTTCGTATTATTTTACTCACTGCTTTGTTCATACCTAGTTACAGTATCTTATTTATCATTATTTGATGATACATATATAACGATCGTTAAATAAACCAGCCAGTCCTAACAAGTCAGTTAATCCTTACTACTTACCTTTCACGCAAAAACTACTAAATGGATTTTAGTGAAACTTTCCATTAATATCGCTTATATATCAGAATAACACATAGGCTATTATTTATTAAGATATTGTGTGAATTGTCCAAAATATAACGATATGTGTCAAGTAAATAGGAAAAAAAACTCTGCCATATGTGACGTACTCCTCTCAATCCTTATCAAACTAATATTATAAAGGCGAACGTTTTTGAGTGTGTTAGTATGTTTATTACTTCTTCACACTCAAACGGCAGAACCAAATTTAATGAAATTATGGAGGTAAATGAGGTGCTGGATTAACACAAATGGTACTTTTTATCATCATCGTCCATCACCACGCGGGTGTAACCGCGGGGCGCAGCTAGTTGACAATAAATCTAAACAATAAAACAAATAACCATTCAACAGCAAGCTAGGTATTTTTTTGAATTCCTACCCTCAACAAAAACAAAATAATTTGCACTGCATTATTTTCGCATTTATGTAGGTACCTTCTACTTATTCGATTGGTCGTATTGCGAGTAACTAATTCGTCTACTCTTGTGATCAACAATACATATTATAACGAATAACCTAATTGTTTTTGCCATGCCTAACCTACTTTCATTTTTGAATATTTTTTATTCACTGACCTTTCTCCTCGTCGCCACTTGTAGGACCCCCGTGTGCACTAATAAAGGTACGGTACCACCTTCCCTATGGCTCACTGTAGCACCTAGTGTCACGTGCAGGCGTACGTCCAGTCGCCGTGACGTCTTGTCAACAACTGACGCTCGCGTATCGCCCCACCACTCGTGTACATGAGACAAGGTATTATATCTATTAAATAGATACAAACACTACAATAAGTACTTACACTTTTTTAATAATTTATTTATGTATATTTTATCTGCATGTTTTCCTTACGGAATAAATATTAATGAAATATGAAGTCTTTGAATAAATAACGCAAACGTAGTGCGTCAATATATAAAATTCATTCTTCTTTGATAAGGTGCTAATTTTTAGGTCTTATTTTCTTATCAATTAATATAAAATACTATATAAGTAAGTACAAGGTACTACTGGTGCTTATTCCACGAGCATTGTATTCGATCGGGGCAATGCTGCCAGCATACTGGGCACGCTGCCAACTGGTAGTGGGTTATAGTACTTTTTTAGGTTGCCTAAATGCTTTCGTTATAATAGCTGCAGTGTTGTATATAAGTTAGTTTTTTTTAATGTTATTGTGACGGAACAAGCTCGAGGCCCACCTGATGTTACCTCTGCCTAGAACAGATGCAATTGCACTGCGCCCGTCACCTTGAGATATAGGTAGTTATTAAGTCTCATGTGCCTATAATTTCACTGGCTCTCAAGGACTGCTGCCGGAATACACCGTAAGGTGCTTGGCGACAGATTTTCTACTTGAGGGTGGTAGCTAGCCAAGCGGTGGCAAAAGCTTAAGCCGGCGATGGGGATCGAACCAGGGACCTGCGGCACGGCAGTCCATCATTGCTTCAAAATTAGTAGTAGCAGTAGTTTTGTAGATACGTATTAATAAACGCATACCACCGGTAAAAAATCTATGAGTACTTACATCAGCTGTAACTGTTGTCTAAAGCTTCAATAGTGAAATCAACTCGTATCAAGTGAATCATCAGAGAAAGCCTCAAAATACTTATAATTCAATTATTATTTTAATAAGTAGGTAATAAATGACATATGCTATTCATGGGCGCCGAAGACTACTTGTTTATGAAACAAATAGTTAAAAAGAAAACATGAACACATTTTATGATCGAAACAATGTACAAACAACCTATGTATAATAAATGTCAGAGTGATCTTTAAGCAAACTGGATCGAATAAGCGGACTAAATTTGCTTCAGTTGAGGGCGAAACGAGTCGGTATACTTCCTGCCCGATGTTTTTTTATGAAATGTCGTCCAGTAGGTATGTATACTTACCAAGTGTGGATATCATTCAACCATATTAACCATATTTTTTATGCCTGATAGTTTAGCGTAGCTTTTGCCTTATAGTGTAGCCTTTGCCCGCTTTTTCACTACCAGGTGAAAGTGGTAAGTGATGATGTGGTCGAAGATGTTGTTCAGGCTAACCTAGAATTGTAGTAAGTATTATTTTCCATTTAAATCATAAAGTTTTAGCAATTTGATGATATCCGGTTTTTTTATTGCACTGAATCCTTGCCCTTGCTGGGGTGCAGTTTATGAACAACCTTGCATTTTGTAATTTCCACATTAGGGAGGACGTTGCAGAGAACTTATTCTAAATGTATACGGTTGCCTGGAAGAGATTGCTACCTAGCAATAAGGCGACCTTTATTTTACTATTTGTACTAACAGTAATCAACTAAACTTGTGCCAAGATGTTAATATTTGTAAAATTTTCTGTTATTGACAGTGATATTAATGTAATTGCAATAAAGTATTTAAAATACCTTTTTCCTTCTTACAAAACTGGTAGCCTTATAGATCCTTCCGCCTTTCGTCTCACTATTAGCTTACGCTTGGGTGCAAGGTGTTGTGTTGCACATCACTGCCAGTGTGGTACTGCAGTTGACCAACTCGGTCACCATGGCCTCTCCTGCTCTCGAAGTGCTGGTCGAATTTCCCGCCACGCCAGCCTTAACGATATCATTCGCCGGGCTTTTACCAGCGCCAATGTTCCAGCTGTTCTCGAACCGAACGGTCTGATGCGTGACGATGGTAAAAGACCTGACTCTGGTTCCATGGAAGTTAGGACGGCCCTTAGTGTGGGACGCTACATGCGTAGACACTTTAGCGCCGTCACACCTTTCTGAAACCCACGTGAGGGCTGGCGCCGCGGCTACTTCGGCGGAGCAACTCAAGCGGCGCAAATATGCTAACCTGGGTATGGGTTACATATTTGAGCCGTTTGGTGTAGAGACGTTGGGTCCGTGGGGACCGGGAGCTCATCGTATTTTCCAAAATCTATCAGAGCGCTTGGTCGATGCGACGCGTGATCAAAATGCTGGCACCTATTTGGCTCAAAGAATAAGCATTGCAATTCAACGGGGCAATGCTGCCAGCATGCTGGGCACGCTGCCAACTGATAGTGGGTTAGAGCATTTGGACTCCCTATGAGTCCAAATGCTTTTACTGTAGTAGCTGTAGTATTGTAGTAGCTGTACTGTTGTTTATAGTTTGTAGTATTTGTTTAATAAAGGCATACCGCCTCTAAAATATATTTCTTATAGACATTAATCTTTCTAAATGAAAAAAGAGTGATACCGCTAATTCAAATGTTAGATGTATGAGTAGATATTTTTATATTGAGAAAATATAATCTGGTAGTGACACTATCATTTAAAAATATTTTTCACCCTTTTAAGTGACCCTTGCTGCTTACGGGATCGATTGTCATTCACTGTCAATGACTATATCATCAAGATAGGACACTTTTCAGTTATTGGAGTGTAACTCAGAAACGACTTAACCGATTATGATTACATTTAAATGGTTTCATCAGCTTTCATATAAAAAAATAATCATCAAATCGGTTCACCCAGTCAAAACTTATGAGGTAACAAACATAAAAATACAGTTGACTTGAGTACCTCCTTTTTGAAGTTGGTTAAAAAGGGAAATTGACTATATTTGGCTTAATTCGCATAGCCTTTGCCTAAAATAGCTTCACATACGCTTGTTTGAAACTATGAATATGGGAAACCCATAAATGGTAAACCATATTTGTAATTTTGTAATGGGAAACCCAGTTAATTTCGGTTTTGCCCGCAACACAATTGCTCTGAATGAATAAACAAGATACCTACACTGGAATTTTCACGGTCCAAAACTTGTCGTCGCTTGGGCAGCCCGGGTATCGTACAACAATTTATCGACTATAAGTAGGTACTATCTGGCGTAGTAATTTGGTTATGGCACTTTTTTATTCAGGAAATGCTAATATCCATTCCAGCCGCTTCCACAGCTTAATTGGTAATTCACCGGGCCGGTATTCTAGGGGTTGCCGTTTCAAGTCCCACTGGAAGTTATCTATTTCCATCCGAAATAATTTCCATGTTTTCGCTTAGCATGCGTCAAAGCTCTTATAAAATAATAGTACTCAAAATAAAAAATGGTTTCATGGATTTGGTGTTCAGTGTTGATCGTATCAACCTACCAGCCTATGTAAATAGTCTTCTGTTATTTGGGTACATGTCGCCAACGTCAAAGGGGCGTGCATTCAAACGGATGGAGAAAATTCGACTGTCCAGCGCTCGCTTCCATAGCATAATTGGTAATGCACCAGGACGGTATTCTGAAGGTTGCGGGTTCAAGTCCCGCTGGTAGTTATCTTTTACCATCCGAAATAATTTGTATAAAAGAATAAATTACACAAAAAATGGTCTTGTTTGTCGTACAACGTAAGTTGAACTTTATATGTCACTCGATCCTCATTCGATGGTTAAGAACGAAAGGACAGTTTAGAGTTATCGGTCATTATGTCATGTTGGCTTAGCGGTTAGAGCATACCCTAGCTATAGAGGTACGGATGATGCGGGCTCGAATCCTGCACATGACTATAGTATTTCCTGTCGTGTTAATTTTGTAATTTGTAAAATAAATTACACAATGTTTCTTAAATTTTGATCAATACATGACGTTCGAGACGAAACTTTTAAAATTATATTATAGGTAAATTACTTAACAGGATATTTTTTTTTGCAGCAAAAACCGGTATTTACCTACCTTATTAAGGACCGGTAATAATATCGGAACAAAAATAAATTATGTTTATTTTTATCGTGAAAAACTAAAATATTTGATTTAATAGACGCGCATTAATTAAGCACTTGACTTATTAAACTCATCTTTTCACTGTTCTGGATATACATCATACTTAATGGTTAATAGACAAGTGGTGGATATTTTCAAATATATTAATAATATCGGATTTTTCGAATCCCAGAATACTAGGTAGTTTAGTACCTAAATATTTTATTTCTATCAACGCTAATTTAGGTTCGATGTTTCTGCTTTTAAAAAACTTACTTAGTTTGAAGTTTATCTAAGCAATGCTACATGATATTATGTTCACGTAGCGCTTTCCATACAAATGAAGATTCAGTATATCAACGGAAGTAGCCCCCGTCGAACAAGGTCTCCCCCATTAGGGGGAAATTGCCGTAATCCCCACGCTTGGCAGGAATCTTGGGGATAGCAGTAGAAGTTGTCAGTTCTTCAAAGGGCGCTGCTTCCCATCTCCCGGTATTTGCCATAGGCGCCCATCTTATGACACCCACGGTTATAAATGGCGGTCGTGACATTCAAACCTACCTAAATTTAAACTACCAAGTACCAAGTCATAAAAAGCTTGGTGTAGAATTTTGGCATGCATTTTTTTATGTTTTTCTGACGGAACTAGCACTAGGCCTACCTGATGTTAAGCGGTAACCTCTGGCTATAACAAATGCATTTCGTCACAAATGACGAATTGCACTCTAACTTCTAGGTTAGCCTGAACAATATCTTCGACCACATCATCACTTACCATCAGGTGAGATAGTGGTCAAAGGCTAACCTACCAGGCATAAAAAAATGCGCCTGTAATTTTACTGGCTCTTAAGGACTGCTGCTGGAACACGCTTGACTAAAGATTTTCTACTTGAGGGTGGTAAATACCCTTCCACCATGCGGTGAAGCTCAAGCCGGGGGTGGGGATGGAACCATGGACCTGCGGCACCGCAGACCATATCTATAACCGCTCGGCCATCATTGCTTCAAATAAAAAACTATTCAATGCATGCAATATCTATCTATAGGTATAGCTATATTTTTTTGTTGTAGTTTACCGTTTTTATATTTCTTTTATTTTTAATATTTTTATTTTTGCAATATCGCATGACCTGCGGAACAAACCAGAGTTATGAACCATTGTTATGTTAGCTCAGTCAGTCAGAGACCCCGGCTATAGATATATAGATGATGCTAGTTCGCATCCCGCACAAGACTACAATTTTTCCTCTCGTTAATTTATAATTTTGTAATTAATTTTATTTCGAAATGTTAACAATTTTTCGAATAATTTTGATAGTAAACACATAATATTTTACGAAAAAGTGTCAACCCAGATGAAACTATGTTCATACGAAAAGCGCTGTGTGAAAGATAGTCTACAAATGGCTACAAAAATCTAAAAAAAGGTTGAAGGTCCTCTGATTACCTAAATATATTTTTGATATGGTAATATTTTGCGCAAATATTGTTGTTTCGGCTAGAGTATCTGTTTTTTCGGATAGACTATCTCACCCGATCTCACTCGGCAAGTGATGATGCAGTCGAAGTTGTTATTTAGACGGACAGCGGCCGCAACAGGACAGATTTGCTACTTGTAAGGCTGCTGCAGGCCGTTTACCCGCCTGGTGTATATGTACCAGCTGCTGTCATTAAAAGACAGTAATGTATAATAGTCCTAGGTGAACCAGAACTACATCTTCGACCGCATTATCACTTACCATAAGTTGAGGTAGTTAGTACTCAAAGAAATACAAAAAATCATTAAAAGTACTATTTACACACCTAAGAGTAGGTAAAGGTAAAACAATTACGAAAATACAATTACGAAATAAAAAATAATTTGAATATTCGCAAAAAAGTTAATTAATTAAGTAAATTAGTAAAAAAAAAAACATTAGTTTAATTACTGGGCACGCTGCCAACTGATAGTGGGCTAGAGCATTTGGACTCCCTATGAGTCCAAATGCTTTTACTGTAGTAGCTGTAGTATTGTAGTAGCTGTACTGTTGTATGTAGTTTATTAAGTAAACATTTTATATAATTAATTGAAAAAATATGTTGTGAAAAGATTTTTCGTTCCGTAAAGCCGGAGCTTGGGCCCCTAAAATTAAGTGATACTCTCGAGCTTTAGGTATCAATTAAACGTTTGTTTAAAACTATGTCATTGACCGCCGGGTTAACATACCCTCTGAAGCCCGGAAGCGCTCAGTAGTACCTATATGCCACTGACGGTCACCCCTGAGTCTGGAAGATGTTATTGAAATTTATCTGGCTGTTGGGTATACCTGCATATATAAACATGTACCTAATTTTATTTGGATCCATATCAATAGTGTTGTTCAATCTTTGTATGTGTCTTCTATACAAACGACTGCGACATAATAACTATAGAATAAATGTTCTGGGTAGGGCATGCAATTGGTGCAGCCATTTTCAGTATATTTCTTTGTTTCTCAAAACACCCGTATTTTTATATTCTTATGGAGAAATTTTATACGTGTGTATGTCGTGGTATGCTATTTACACCAAAATATAAACTAACCTAGGTGTTATTTTCCTATCAGTATATTTACAAATCATTGAGCACAAGATTTTGCCAGGGCGAGAATTGAACCCGCTTCCCCTGATTTAACGCAGAGTTCGATATCCGACCTGGAAAAAAAAATTGTGCCCTAAAATTTTGTAAATATGATATTCGCTTAGCGCGCGTTAATGCTTGTAATAATATTTAGTAGGTAATATCGATGTAGCTTAGGTACTTATTGAATTATGCATATAGCTCCAACAACCTCAACCTTCGCCTTATAGAGATTATAAAGATTTTTTGTAGTTATCAGCGGATTCACAGATGGAGAAAATTAACCGTCTCTGTTGTACCTACTTCATATATTTTTATCTATACACATATACACTCTAGATTGGCTTTTCCAAACTGATGCATTAGACTAATTCAAAATTTTCATTGGACCCTGTTGGCGCGTAGTTGTAGGACTGGGCAGACAAGGAACTTAAAACCAGGAAGTCATATGCCGCCTTACATATTGAAATTAAACGTTATTAATGTCATTAATCCACATGCTAGAGGAGCTTCGATGAGCTAAATATTTAAAAACGATGCTTATTTAGAGAAAGAATGAAATAAATGTATCTATATAAGATATCCAGACATACTTATACATATTTCATACGTATTTTTTTATTTTGATGTGGTCGAAAAGTCAATTGTATTTTATAATAATATTTTACTTTAGTAATAATTTTATTATTTGTACCTATTTGTATATGTTCATAAATTATTTTACAACCCAACCAACGAACCTTTCAGAATAATATTTGATCATAACAAAACTGATGTACGCGACAAAAGAGTATGATCGCGATTCCGTCCCTGCAACTCTATCCCTTCTCTGTGATCTCAAGTTCTTTATCATGGGTCAAGTTATTTGCATTCGAGTTTAAAATACCGCACGATCTGGTAAATCAGAACAGGTTTGCTCGCCTCGCCCTACACTTCCACTCGGAGCAAATAGAGGTAATATTCAATGCAAGCTGCTACGTAAGACAAAGTTTCACTGAATTGTGTTGAGCTTATGGAAATTAATCTATTTATACATTTACATATTTATTTTTTATGTCATTTAATCAAGTGAAACAACATTAACAATTCTACAAATGAAATGGTAAAAGCATAATTACAAAATTGCAAATATACGAGAGGAAAAATTTAAGTCATGTGCACGCCGCACATGACTTAAATTTTTCAAACCCGCGTCCATCCACCCCTTTAGCCGGGGTATGCTCTAACCAATTGAGCTAACATGACAATGAGTCATTACTCAATTTTTTCCTATCGTTCTTTAACCATCGTATTTTTTTATAACCGGCGGTATGCCTTTATTAACAAAATACTACGAGCTATATACAACACTACAGCTACTACAATAAAATCATTTAGATCCCTGTTATTATTATTATATTTTCATTTGAGACAACTTACGTTGTACTACAAACAAGACCAATTTTGCAATTGATTTTATACTTGTAAATCATGACGCAACCTTATAATTTCCAAAATCTATCAGAGCGCTTGGTCGATGCGACGCGTGATCAAAATGCTGGCACCTATTTGGCTCAAAGAATAAGCATTGCAATTCAACGGGGCAATGCTGCCAGCATGCTGGGCACGCTGCCAACTGATAGTGGGCTAGAGCATTTGGACTCCCTATGAGTCCAAATGCTTTTATTGTAGTGTTGTATATAGCTTGTAGTATATAGTATATAGCAATAGCTGTAGTGTTGTATATAGTTTGTAGTATTTGGTTAATAATTTTAATATTGTTAATATGTTGTGCGGTTTCGATCCCGCACCTGACTTAAATTTTTCCTCTCGTATATTTGTATTTTTGTAATGAAATCCGCATAGCAGGCGTCATTCCAAACATAACAATATTAAAAAGGTAAAAGCACAATTTTACAATATTCTTTAGAATCGTTAATTCTTTGCAACGGTGAAGCCCATTGTCATATTAATTCCACGTAGACGGACACGCTAAGTGTTTGTTACCAATAAAGTTTACTACCAAACTAATTACCAAAAAATTTGTATCAAAGTTTTTTTTTATTTCACTACATCATTTGTGGAGTACGATTTTACTTCTGCTAAGGTGAAGACGTGTTTCTTGTGATCAGAAAATTCTGTGGTTTATTTCACACCAAAATCGTATTTAAAGTATACAAAATTAGTGTTATAGTGGAGTGCAGTGACATCAAAATATTCCTTCAAGTGCATCCGTAGTGTGTCAACCACGACACAGATTAGCATATAGTAGTCGAGAGATTTTGCGTTAACCTCGCCACAGCTTAGCAAATAGTAGTCACAGAATTTACGTTTCAAAGGAGATAGCCTGCGGATTTCTTATCATTTCATCGCTTTCGCACAGTTGTTTCGGGGCGTATCTGTGTTCGTCGCATGTGTGAGTGACTGACTACCTACTTGTCGACTTGCACAGCATTTGTTGTGATTTTTTATCCACTCTGTAAACGTACCGTCAGAATGGTGAATAATTGTGCGGCCTGCAATAGAGCCATTAGAATGACCATGTCCAATGTGAAATGCTCGAAATGTAGCTCCTATTACCACGCAATGTGCGTCAATATTTCTGAACGCAAACTGACAGAGGACAGCAAATTAAGCTGGCAATGTCCTTCATGTTTGTGCAAGGAACCGAAAAAAGATAATTCCAACACACCAGTACGTGCGGCAGCAGCGGCAACATCTGCCTTGGCGGGGGTGGCTGTACCCTGCAGATCTCAAGGCGACGATTCTAATATATTAACGCACACGGTTGAACTTGACCGACAAACACCCGCCCGGGGTAGTCCGTTAATCAGTGACACCGCTAGCCAGGACGACGTATCTACGCTCACCACCGAAATAAGGCTACTTCGAGGAGACATAGCAGAGATGAAGACCCACATGACCACTCTAACAGACCATATTAAAGAATGCTTCACCCGTTTGGATGTACATGAAAGCAAACTAGTGAATGCTGAGTCGAGACTGCATCAACTTGAAGAACGTGAATGTGAGATATTTATGAACCGCAATAAAATCATAGAATTACGGCACGAGTTAAACATCCGCGCTCAATCTTGCCTTAGAAATGAGGTTGAAATAGCGGGGATAAATGAGTTTGTGGATGAAAGTCCCATACATTTAGTTCTACTGGTAGGCCACAAAATTGGTGCTGCCCTGGACATAAATGACCTAGACTATGTGACCAGAGTTGGGCCCCGAAGCCGTGACAATGAAGGACCAAACACTAAGAATGATAGTTCTCCTGGACGACCACCTAGGCCTCTAATTGTTCGTTTCTTAAGGCGACATACTCGTGATGCATTCCTCAAGGCGGGCAAAAGTAGACGAAACCTCAACTGCTCCGATATTGAAGTCAAAGGCGCTCCAAGAAGCATTTTCATAAACGAGCGCTTAACGCATGAAAATAGACAGTTGTTTCGGACGGCCAGACAATACGCAAAATCAGCAGGGTTCAAATACTGCTGGGTCAAAAATGGCACCATTTACGTCCGCAAGCAAGAAGGGAATCCTGCAATTGCTCTCAAAACCGCCGAAGAACTCCAACAAAAACTGCAGCAAACAACTTCTCAATAGTGGAAAAGAACGTAACTCGTCGTTCACATATTTGCCAGTATTGAGTTCCTTTTATTTATTTACTTTAATATTTGTAGAGCTATTGGGTTACACAACACTCAGATACACAGCACACACACTTTTAACACACACTCTTACACTCTCAAACATACTGACATATCTCACTCAAAACTGTACAGTAAGGAGTGATCAATGTAATTACACATCCACCACATTGTACCATCTTGAAAACTATGCAGCTCTTCTCCGTTTAAATATGACATCTTTGGATCAGATATTATCGATTTTTACCTCATTTTACCACTATCAGGATGGCTTTAGTTAGTTTAGCTAATGATATTTACGAAGTTGTAAACATTGACTGTCTCACCCTAAATTCAATAGAGTCCTGCAAGAGCATACTTACTGTACCTTATTACAATTTTAAAATCTTATCATTAAACATAAGAAGCTTCCAATGTAACTTTGATAAACTCGCAGTAACGTTACAGCGTGTCGATTGTGATATAGATGCTATTGTTCTGTCCGAGTGCTGGCTTTCGGTTGGTCAATCCATCGACCCTCTTCCAGGATATAATGCTTTCCGTACTACTGCACAGAAAAATAAAAATGGCGGCGTAGTAATCTATACAAAATCAACCTTCAGTTTTGTTATCCATGAACTGATCATGACGGATGCTGGCTCTTTACTCATCATCTTAAATGATAAAATTGCTGTTTTGGGTATCTACCGTTCTCCTTCTACACGCACCCTTGATACTTTTTTGGACTCACTTGACTCAACCTTAGGTAATCTTAAAAACTTTCCTTTCATTCTTGTCGCAGGTGACATCAACACAGATATCACGAATACCAACGAAAATAATAGCCATTATATGAATATTATGGCATCTCACGGTTTGCTTCCTGCAATATATGAACCCACTCATGGCAAAACTTGTCTCGACCATATTTTTGTAAAATCCAATACAAACTCAATTGGACTAATTTGCAGAAATTCTATAACAGATCATGACATTACCATTGCAGCAACGTCAATCACAAAGCAATCTCCTCTCAAGCCTAGGACTAGATTAAAAATTGACATAGACGCTGTGGCAAAGGAAATTGAGGAAGTGGACTGGCTGTCCGTAACTAAGCATTCGTGTATAAATTCAGCAGTTCAAGTTTTCAATCAGATATTGACGAGCACAATAGATAAAAACTCACGCAAAATTCGGGTGGGGAGAAAATGGGTCACAATGAAACCGTGGATCACTCCTGGTTTGCTTAGATGCATGCGGCATCGTGATAAACTGCATCTGGACATGAAAACCTACCCCAATGATGCCGTTCGTCGTAAAATCTATACTCGATACCGCAATTTTACCAATAAGCTTCTCAAAAAACTAAAAAACGAATACAATGCCAAACAGTTACAAGAAAGCAGACATGATACCAAAAAGCTCTGGAAAACGGTCAAAAGTATTTGTTATTACTCTGAAAACAAAACCTACTGTACTGATTTATTAAAATATAAAACAAACCCTGACATATCGCTCCATGAAACTAATAAGTATTTTGTATCCGCCGGACAACATTTGGCTGAAAATATACTTGATAAGGTATCCGTAGCCCAACAAGATCTTATAGCAGCATACAGACCTACAACCCTTACTTCAAATTCAATTTTCCTCCACCCCACTGATCAATTTGAAATATCAAGAATCATATCCCAATTTAAGGCTGATAGCTCTCCTGGACTAGACGGTTTTACTACTGAACTATTTAAGAAATGTAGTGAATCTTTATTGGTTCCACTAACGCATATTATGAACTTGAGTCTAATGTCTGGTGTTTTTCCAGAATGTTGGAAAACGGCAGTCGTCTCTCCAATTTTTAAAAGCGGATCAAAAACCATACCCGACAACTATAGGCCGATTGCGCTTCTAAGTATCACTTCGAAGATCCTGGAGAAAATCGTGAATAATCAGCTAGTGACCTTTCTGGAAAAAACCCATGCTATATCTGATAGGCAGTTTGGTTTTCGCAGAGGTAGGTCGACCGAAGACGCAGTGTCACTGCTTGCTAATCTCGTATCAACATTCGTTGAGAATGGTGATAGTTGCATTGCTTTATTTTTAGACTTGGCCAAAGCATTTGATTCTGTCTCGGTTGGCCTGCTGCTGAAAAAATTAGAAGATGTGGGGATCAGAGGAATAGCACACACTTGGTTCTGTAGTTACCTTACTAACCGAAAGCAACTTGTTAAAGTGGGCCCCCATACCAGCAGCTGTCTGCCTATCGATTTTGGCGTCCCTCAGGGCAGTATACTTGGCCCAACGCTTTTTACTCTTTATGTCAATGACGTTGTATGCTGTCCTTTACCCAATGCTGAGATAATTACATATGCAGATGACACAGTCATCATTTTTCATGACAAAGGGTGGGAACAAGTGTACAGGCAAGCTGAAGAGGGTCTTTGTAATATTGCAGAGGTGCTGGACTTGAATTTGCTTACATTAAATGCCAAAAAAACTAAGTATTTAGCTTTCTCAAAAACTTGTGCTGGAAGTCCTCCACCTAATAGTATTCTAAAATTTCACTCATGCTCTTTATTCAAAACTAACGTTAACTTGCAGTTTGATTGTCCCTGTATCCAAATCGACCGAGTTCGCAAATTCAAATACTTGGGTGTTATAATTGATGAGAACCTCTCTTATCAAGATCATATTGAAGACCTGTCCGGTAGGGTAAGGAAATTGATCTTCGTAATGAAAAAGCTCAGAGATTGCTCCACGTTAGAAGTTTTACGTCAAGTGTATATGGCCTTATGCCAATCCATTATGCAATACTGTATCTCTGTCTGGGGAAGCGCCGGAAAAACTTACTTCATGACAGCTGAAAGAGCACAGCGAGCACTCATAAAAGTCATACTAAAGAAACCGTTCAGATACCCTACTGATGCTGTTTATGATGATTTTAAAGTTCTGAGAATGCGTCAACTCTTTGTACTAGCAGCCACAGTGCAAGCACACAAAACGATGCTGAACCGCCACGACTATAATACTCTTATTAGCAAGCGTATCTATCGACTTCCGGTCCCCACCGCCACATCATTATTAACTCGTAGAAGTCCTGCTTTTGCTCACGCTAATACATACAACAAAGTCTGTGATGTTTGCCCCATCAAAGGTTCTAACGTTTTTAATTGTAAGAAAACTGTTAAAACCTGGCTTCTGTACCTGTCTTATGATGAAACGGAAGACTTGATTTAATCGAATTTCACACTCCACCCTCACTTATCTCACACACATATCACACCACACTTTATACACACACAACTACACATGTGCTACCCACACTTTTTTCACTTTCTCTTACGCACCAAATTCATAATATAAAATAAATGCCCGCTATCCAAATATATATATGGTTCTAAAGATAACCATCTGTTCATACTTACTCCAATCAATTTATGTATAGTTTCGTATCACCACCTGGATTTACCATTTATGCAATTTACTAGTGTATTGTCTCAGTATCAACTAATGATAATCGTACTCAGAGCCCCAAGACACAGGCTCTCGCCTAGTTTGGGACTCAAAGTTTATTCGTGTTAAAATCTCATTAGGTAAGCTCATACAGAAAATTGTAAAACATATGAAATATTTTTTGGAATAAATTATTATTATTATTATTATTTAAATAAGGGATCCGCACCTAAAAGTCGAGAAATATGAATTTACAATCATGAGTAATCTAAATGAGGAAGTGGGTAAAATCCTTAAAAAATATATGGTCTTGATAAAATAAACTTATTTAATTATTAGGTAGGTATCATAAATTTGATGTGAAATTGTGTGCATCTTCCAGTTCTGTGAGATTTCAATTTACGAAGTAAAATTGGAAAAGACGTAAGTATAAAAAATTGAATTTAATTCAATATATTATGTATAATAAATTGAAGATTAAAACAATTTGTGAAATGTAAGTAAAATTTTAAGTTTTGCATATTTTGTGAGTAATGTACCTTATATTTGGCAACTGCCTAATTATTATTTCTTAAATATGGATCACAATGCATCTCTCCTGGTGCCATCCCGCTTAATAGGTATTTTTTTTAATTCACACTGCTCATAAACGGAATTAGTGGCTAAAATTTACACACAACATACACTAACTTGAGAAAGTCACATTAAATTCTGTTTTAAACTGGTTCTTTTAGCCTTTACATAAACACAAAAGTAGTCGTTATTATTTGTTTTATAACAGCAGAGTACCTACTTAACAACGAAAAAAATTAGACATCTCATTTTGTTTAGAACCATGGTTACAAGTTACAAGACGTGCCTTACACTATAAGTTTTTCCCGCCCTCAGGTGAGAAGCAGCGTCTTCCACCCGCTGCTACTCGGATCAAACAAACACTAAGCCAAACACTAATACCAAATTAATATACCAAATGAAACAAAATATTTTTGCCAGTTTTCCGAATAGTTTGCCCATTTTTCGATTTATTATGAAGCAGTGACGGCTCAGAGGCATTGGCTATGGACTGCTGCGCAGCAGGTCCATGGTTCGAATCTCGCCACGGGCTTGAGCTTTGCCGCATGGTGGAAGGGCATTTTACGAATGCCCGGCTGGCTAGCGACCACCCTCCAGTAGAAAATCTGTCGCCAAACACCTAATGGTGTGTTCCGGCAGCAGTCCTTGAGAGCTAGTGAAATTACAGGCATATGAGACTTAACAACTATGCCTCAAGGTGACGGGCACAGTCCAATTCGTGACTTGTAACGAAATGCATCTGTTATAGGCATGCCTATAACAGATGCATTTCGTTACAATTTCGCGTTGCAGAGGTTAGTACGCTTAACATAAGGTGGGCCACATGCTTGTGCCGTCACAATAACATAAAAAAACATTGATTTTATCACTAATTGCATACCTATAACAATTCCTATACAAAACGATTCTTCCTAATATTTTTGATAATACCTCCTTCATTTTACGGAAAACTGGCAAACCAGTAGCATGGATATTAGGGTCAAGGATATATATTATGCTTAATGCATGGAGTTCGAACACTTGGTACTTAAAATATTATGACAAAACTACGTTTGTATGAAAACCGCTGCGTGCACACTTTTCGAGAAGAACTTTTTAGAAATATGCCTTGTCACAATTTGAAAGATTACTCCATATCTAATCACTGAAACGTGATAGCTCACTTTTAGCTTGACGTTTCATTAGGATGCACTGACTTTATTCACTCAAAAATAATATAATGGTCCCAAAGCAGCTCAGGTAAAGGACCTATGACAATAAAATGTGTTGACAAATAGAATAATAACTATATATACATATACATCTTCGATCAAGAATAACCTGATCTTTACCACATATTATTATTGCTACAAAATCGAAACAAATAAGAAAAGTTTGAATTTGACGCCATGGCGTAAGTATTTTCCAGAAAAAACACCATTTTCTTTAACTTTTATTTTCTAAAATGGGAACCCATGCTTCCCAAATTAGTCCGGTCAATTTAGACATCCGAAGGTACAAACAAATCTGATCTTCCACTGCTGAACACAACCTCCCCTTTCTATGGGCTATTTGCCATAATCCCCACGCTTGGCAGGCGGCTTGGGAATCGCAGAATAAGATTTCAGTTCCTTAGAAGGGGCTGCTGCCCACCTTCCAGTATTTTTCCCTTAGTCGCCACTTACGAGACCCACGGGATGATATATGTAAGGTAGGTTAGGTGTAATTCTAACCCGGCACCTCATGGGGCGGACAGACATACAAAAGAGTTATTAAAGGTTTAGTTATTTTTTTTATTGGATTTTGTCTCTTATTTTCTCTAATCATTAACATTTTCATAACATTTTGTTTGTAATTTGAATCTAGTGCAGAATCTTCCGCGTAATGACTAAAAACAAAATACATATGGTCCAGAATACAACACTACTACAACCTATATACTTTTATCCTGTTTTTCTGCCGCGGAAGCGCGATATACTTACATCAGCTGATTTCCATGCCGACTCCACGCAGCGGCAGCATGATTAGCTTATTATGTTATACAAAGGCATCGCATTAAGTATAGAATGGTAGACTATAAAGAAATGATACAGTCATTATTAAATAATGAAATCGCTTTTTGCACATCGTTATTATAGCACCGTGGGTGGTAGTTTCTTACCACTGAAGTAGCGCAGTGTTTCTTATCGTCATACCTATGTTCTAAAAGACGAAGATCTACCTTCATAGATACCTAATATGTATGACTAACTTTCGAAGCGCTCGTAGCGAAGTTTGCTTAGCTGTTCGTAACGGATCAGCAAAGTTAAGCAACGTCTGCAGCGGTAATGAGTTTGGATGGGTGACCGCTAGTGTCATTACTGAGCGCTTCCGTGTTTCGGAGGGCATGTTAAACCGTCAGTCCCGGTTGTTGTCTTAAGATGGCAGTCGCAGGCATACTGGTAGGGCATTTTGCAACTGCCCGCCTGGTAGAAAATCTGTTCAGGCGTTTAGCGGAACAGCATCAATTTGTTAAAATACCTATTTTTCTGTTGATGCTTCTCTTCCCGTTCCCCTTAAGCCGTCGGTTCCGGTTGTCGTCTTCGGATGGAAGTCGTTATAACATGGTGGTAGGGCATTTTGCGAATGCCCGCCTGGCTAGCTAACACCCTCATGCAGAAAATCTGTCGCCAAGTTCCTAACGGTATGTTTCGGCAGCTGTCCTTGAGCTCCAGTAATTCTAGGTTATCCTGAACAACATCTTCGACCACATCACCACTTACCATAAGGTGAGATAGTGGTCAAAGGCAAACCTATCAAGCATAAAAAAAACTTAGTAGTTTTTAGTAAGGGAACGTCAATACCAGTTTTGCTACCAGCGGCTATGGATACCAAAACATTCAGTGTAGGTGCTTAACGTTATCTTTTTATTACTGTAAGTACCGACTTATTTACATAGTCGATAGCTTTAAATGCCACTTCCTATTCTACGATTGAAAATACAGATTAGTTTACGAGCAATTTCAATTTAATTAAGATGTTAACATATTAAAACAGTAATTTAAATAATTATTATATTGGTGCTTGTCTACGGTGACTTCTTTCGAGAGCAGTACCTAATTACAAGATTCATGCACAAGTTTCATGCTCGTTTGGTTATGACGGTTTTAGCTGGAGCAAATATGGGCTACATGTGAAATGTGCTTGCGCGGACATTTTTCTCGGATTACTTGCTTGTTTTCCGCAGTTTGGTAAGCTTTGTGCGTTGTGAAAAAATCTCGACGTTCGAACGGAATATAATACGTTTGCTATTAATCCTAATTTATCAAAGTTTTCAAATTTACTAATTGAATATGTAATTGATAAGCATATACGATAATAACTAATAAAAACAACTTAAAGCGTGTCGGGCCTTGGTCTAATAGGGTTCCGCGTCGCAATAACAATGGTCTAAAATTAACAACTTCGACGTTGCTTCCTGAATTTAGAAAGAGCTTAAGCAAATATAATGCGTTACTAATGACTAATTTTCATTAATAATTATTCTTACTTACCTCTAGACGACGACAAACCACGTGCTAGAGTGCAAAAAATATGGTATGTTCTTATGTAAAATCCCCGTAAAAGTAGTTTAATTTGTAGTCCGATATGTTGGATTAATATTCTACACCAAATATCTAAATTTGAAGTATGTAACTCATTCCGGAGATGAGCTAGGGACTCATTTCGTGACATACGGTTCATACAGACAGATAGACAGGCAGACATCAGTGTTATTAATACGGCTACGATATGTCCTGTAAGTGCCGGTGGAACCCTAATAAGAACATTATTTACATTCATAAATTTAGTGAACTATAGGTTCTAGGAAAATTGCTCAGAATGCTGGCTGCATTACCACCATGCTTAAGTGCAGTGCAATATTTTTTTTTTGTAATATAAAACCTTTCACTTCAACAAAACATTTAGGCAAATATCTAAATTATTGTTGTAAAAAGCCTTGGTGTCGATTTTAAGACTGGAAGCGTGACACGAAGCTCCCAATCGTGACCCATGTTCGACAGGAGCACCTCCTAGGACTGACCCTGAACCCCGCAGGTTCTGACGCTTAACAGTCACGTCCTTTCATCAGTACCTTGCGATCCTGGAAGTAGTCAGCCAACTGTCTTCTCAGACACTGGCACTCCGTGACCCGAACGCCTCCTGTATCGTTCCGTGCGGAAGGCTGTTAAAGGCGTTGGATATATCTAGCGAGACAGCCAAAACTGTCTTTGTTAGCTATAGCTGACTACATCCTGCTTGCACCCCTTGTGCCAGAGCCGGGCGTCTATATACGATCGGCTGTGACTATATTCACCGGATAGCAATTCTATTGTTGTGTATTAGATACCCGAATAAGGGATCAGACTGACCTTCTGCCTTGAGGGTGCTTAAGGCAACTTTCCTTCTCATTGCTCTCGTGTTTAGTATACCGCGTGCACGAACATTATATATCAGGGGTGGCCAAACTTTTGAACCATGCGGTCTACATTATAATTTATAATAACTCCACGGGCAACAGTCAGCAATGGATAAAAAATGGCAAAACAGTTTGTTTATAATTATATGCAATATTAGGTAACGAAGTTAATTACAAAGTTTTCATAGCAATTAAATAATTATGTATGTACCTTCTTCACTTATAATTTACCTTTTGAAAATTTTTAACAACAATATCATTGGCTAGATTTTTGGCGTTGCACAGTTTCCACAAGCTAATCATACTGCACAGTGTATGAACTAACTGCAATGCGCAACAGGGAAGTCAAATGATATACTGACTGTGTCGTTTATATCACATTCATAGTTGAAAATATTCTTTTTCAATGATCTGAAATCTAAAAAAATCTAAAATCTAGAATCCAAAAAAACTATCAAAAATAATAGTGTAAGTTTTCGGAAGCACGGCATTTTATTTTCTGATGTATTAGTTCCATGTCTGTATTTTCAAATGCTCTTGCTTTCAATAAGAATTCTCACTTAATTTGGCTAATTTCTTCCTTGACCGAAACTGATTCAGCAGCGATGATATCACCTGTTTTAATAGATAACATATCAATATTCATGTCTTCGCATAAAGGAAAACACCATAAATCAAGAGAAATTAGGTGTAAATGGTTCTTGGTTGTAATTGAGTTGACATTTGCTATTAATTTGTTCCTCTTTATTGCAATGTTTCGATTTTTCGCTTCTCACGGGCTACCGAAAATGCCTCCGCGATCGACCAGTGGACCGCGGTCGCCGTCTTGGCCACCCATGTTATATATAAACAAGTATAAATTAATAAAAAATTATATAACCCGACTGCAAATTGTTTATTTTTGTTATTCATGGAATCGTTTCTTAAAGCCCTCAATTTTTGATACCCCACACTCGATGATATTGGGAATTTTGTTTTCTCGCAATATGGCGTCGAAAATCCGCCGGATTGTTTTTTTTAATTTTTTTTATGTACTTAGCGTCACCTGCGCTATCAAGACGAATCTAATGATACATTAAAATAGGACAAGTGACGGTGGAATAACCACCTACCTACATTTTTTGCAACTCTATATGCAAAGCATTTAAACTCTATATGCGAAAACAATACATCAGAGTGTAGTTATTTTAAGTTACTTTAAGATAGTTAGAACAAACTCTGTATGTTTTCCGAAGAAAATAAAATAAAGAAACTCACAAACATACATACATGAACCCTGAAGCATAAGACTCCTCTTTTTGGGCAGCCGTGTTATAAATGGCACCTTGCTATTGGGTATATTTATTCCTTAATCTTTTTTATCGCTATATTCTTACTAATGCACAGAAAAATTAATTTATGCGGTAAACCGATTAGGTGTGGGACGCGCGGGTGACACGTGTCGTAAGGACATGCTCGAGTCACTGCACAAGACTTACGCACGCACGTCTTTACGAGATGCCTCCACACGATGCATACCTATCATATAACCGGCAAATGCTTCAACATGTGCGCCTTCACAATCGCATGTTACCCGCGTGTAGATTACTCGTAGTACCATAAATAATGATTAATACTGCCCAAATAATAAGGTAATGTCGTTGTAAGCGGCATGATAACTTATTGGCAATCAGTCAGTAGTTTTTTGAAAAGTTAATGTTTATTGAATTAAGTAAATAAATCAAACAAATGGCAAGTTCTGTTGGCTTTCCTGAGTGAGCTGGTTTCATGTTTCTATCCTTATGGGGCCCTACATTAGTGTGTCCTTCGAGTACTATATCACAAGCTATGCGTGCGCAACGCCCACACACAGCTACCAAGGTAGAAAGGTTCCCCAAGGTGGCACGTAACATTGGTTAGTAGGATAAGATGCAATCTCTAAGTCTGCTAAATTTCTAATACATTTGAAGTATACTTTCTTTCACCCGTGGTGCCGGGTTAGAATGCCCCCCCCCCCCCCCCCCCCATTTCTTCCCGTGGGTGTCCTCAGAGGCGAGTAAGGGGAAAATGCCAGAAGGTGGGAATCAACGCCTTCTGAAGAAGTGACAACTTCTACTGCACTGTACTGTGGGAATTATAGCACATCTCCGCTAGTGGAGGAGTACTAAGTAGATATTTATGTTGGTCCTCAGAAAGTTTATTACTAAACAGATTTGGATACTTCATAGAATTAGCCAGATATAAGGAGACGAATATCATCTCTGTATATTGCCCTTAGATACGTAATAAGTTAAAATAAAAAAAAAAACATAACGTGTATGCTACCAACAGTTTAAATTCAATAAGATATAATTTTATAAAGTTATAATCAAAACATAGCTTATATAGGCAACATGTAATAGCCAAACTAAATTACTTTTTGCCTACGAGATACTCTTTAGGCGACCATGGTTAATGAGTAGGATAAATTATCATATGGTATTCACAAGCTTCAAATTATAATTCTAGTGTTAATTAATATATTAAAGACCATGGTATAACATGTGAATATAATATCTATTTAACAAATTTTAACAAGCTTCTGTATATTAAAATTTTTAATTAAATACTTATTGTATAAACATCTTCTATTAGAAGTGTATTATGTTATCATAATATTAAGGTCCTGCCCTGTTTGGGTACTAATGTGTTTCCAATAAGAAACTTAAGCGATAGCATACATTTAATGAAACACGATGGTAACCGCGAAAGTTATTGAGAAAAACTGTGTTGCAGGTACCAACGCCCTCCTCCTTAAAAACTACGGTACATTTAGTTCCTCAGGCTTATCATATGTACAGAAAAAGTAAAATGAAATATGAATAAAAGTTAATATTATAACGATTATATAAATCTATTAAAGTCATTATGTCTCTCTTTGAGTGTATACGCGGTTCACACTAATAACTAATAATTTATATTCTCTCTACCATTTATCAATGCATGCGCCCAAAAAATATATATCTGTCCCTTTAAACATTATATAGACGGAAAATGTGCGAGTGCAAATTTTAATTTACAAACGGAGCAACTGGATAGCCTGTTTTTTTTATTGAAATGATAACAATTGTTATGGGAAAAATTAATTTTATATGTTTGGTTTTAGGCGAAATGTTTGGAATCATGTGCATAGTGTTAATAACTTTTCATTTAAACTATTATACAAATTAAGCAATATTAATATAAACACGAGCAATATTATTTAATAACATTATTCTTGCAATTCAACGGGGCAATGCTGCCAACTGGTAGTGGGCTGGAGCAATTGGACTGCCTGTGAGTCTGCAATGACTTATGGGTATCTTAATGCTTTTATTGTAGTAGCCGAAGTGTAGAATATAGTTTGTACTATTTTATTAATAAAGGCATACCGTTATATTATTTTAAATTATGATAATATAGAGTATTTTGAAGCGCTCATAGCGAAGTTAGCTTAGCTGTCTGAGTTGAGCAACGTAAGTCGCTGTCACGATTTGGTTGGGTGACCGCTAGTGACATTACTACTGAGCGCTTCTGTGTTTCGGAGGGCATGTTAAACCGTCGGTCCCGGTTGTTGTCTTAGGGTGGCAGTCGTAGGCATACTGGTAGGGCATTTTGCAACTGCCCGCCTGGTACCCTCAAGTAGAAAATCTATCACCAAGCACCTAACGGTGTATTCCGGCAGCTGTCCTTGTGAGACAGTAATTCTAGTTAAGCCTGAACAACATCTTCGACTACATCATCATTTACCATCAGGTGAGATAGTAGTCAAATGCTAACCCTATCAGATATAAAAAATACCAAGCCACAAACGCGATACAACTTTTATATTTTGAATTTCCCTCTACAGACGTGATTCAACCTTCTAGCATAAGAGTATTCTTCAAAAAACACTTACCAAAATTTGTATTAGAATATACCTATAAGCTGCGAATGAATAATGTATTATTCGTAGCCTATAAGTCAATTTATAATATGGACGCTTATATTATTAAATAAAACACAATCATCAATTAATATTGAATAAATAATATCAATAACACCATCTTCGAAGCTGTCCGCGTCGGTCCCGCCCGGTCCTTGTCTTAGCCTCGCGTAATCAGCCATAAATACACGAGAAACAGCAGTTAAGATCGTAAGGATGTTCAGCAGCACCCTACTCACATCGACGTGAGAGGTGGCATGCTGCTAATTTGGCGCATTATTTTTCTAAGTTACCTTTTACAATATCCAGCAGGAGGATAGTCCTTTGAGTACTTCCGTTCTTCCATACCACGCATAGGTACCTTGTTCTATTTTTAAGTCGAGAACTTGTTTTACCTATTTCAGAAAATATATTTCCAACTGTAACATACCTAGGTAAATTACGCGTTGCCGGACGAAAATCATTAAATACCACTGAACAAAGTGTTTCCAATACCTCCAATTAAGTTGGTAGGTATATAAAGTGTAATAGTTATTGGTAATTCCTCATAGCAATCATGCAAGTCTCAGGTGCTCTAAGTACGTATCAAGGATATTTTTACTTGATCTCATTAGCATAGCACCCACGTTTTTGCCTCAGAATTCCAATCAAGTCCAGTTTTTATTTCTTTGGCGCCTGCTTCTCCGCGCAATCTATAAAAAAGTTGCAAAGTAGTTGATGTGTACCATTACGAGTAATCCACATTGGAAAATCACACTTAGGTAACACTTAGAATTTTAAATTTAAAAGTAATCCTTTAGTTTTTATGTGCCATTTAACTCCAAAACTGACATTTACGTAACTTGATACCTACTTTATATTTTATAGGTCCTGAATTGAGACTAGTGTAATGTGTATGGAAGCAATGATAGCCGAGTGGGAATAGCTGTGGATGGACTGCCATGCCGATGCATGGTTCGATCCCCACCGCCGGCTTGAGCCTCACCGCATGGTGGAAGGGCATTTTGAGAATGCTCGCCTGGCTAGCAACCATCCACGCGACAGATTTTCTACTTGAAAACATCTGTCGCCAAGCACCTAACAATGTGTTCCGGCTGCAATCCTTGAGAGCCAGTAAAATGTAACACGACACTTAACAACTGTACTTATGCCTCAAGGTGACGGGCACAGTGCAATTCATCTGCTATGGCAGAGGTCCGCTTGACATCAGGTTAGTAGTTGGTTGTTAACTCTTGGTTGTTCCGTCACCATCACGTTACAAAAAAAATGAGGTCCACAAAAAAGGAAAATTTATCCAGATTTGATTAGTACCTACATGAAGCTACTAGTTTCCGAGCGCGATATAACCAATGTCAAATGTGCCACCTATCATCGGATGGAAGCACAAATACCAAGGATATTTTTTTAGGTAGGCGTGGATGGCGCTACCCCTAAATACAAAGAAATTTCAGGGCATAACTTAATAAATATTCTCAATAAAATAATTCGATTTAAAAAAATCCAGTTCATTGAACTCATTGATATAATGGCTTGTTATGAGATTTTTTAATACTTTCATAAGCTATACATTGACTTAGGTACATTCATCTCGATTTGAATTAAGGACCTGTCTAAAATGAAAAACTTAACTTATATATGTTATAATAATACTTATTGCACTATAACTTGTGGGGTGTCATCCTTGAGTAGAGTACAAAAGTATATCAAATATTTTTTTTATCTATACAATTAAAGAAATGGTTGAAACTAATTTACCGTTTTATACTGTGTTTGTCACGTTTTCGATCTCTGAAACTAAAGATTGTAGTTTATGCATTTTCCCTAAAAATCTAAAAAAACAAAACAAATACACAATGAAGACAATAAACAAATGCAAAAATCTGTTTTTGCAGAAGGCACGGCTGCTAACCTTTCCGTATTCTTCACTTGTTCGCCTCTTCGACTCCCACGGGAGGATATGGGCGATGTAATTCAGGAATTGCACCCCTCGGGGCCATTTTTAAGTAAATCAATATAGCAGTCGTGTACCTGTGTATAATTATTTGTTTTTAGTAATAATCAATAAATAGGTAATATTATTGTAATACCTCAATAGAAAAGAAAAGCGGCTCTGTAGTCTACAAGGGCGGCCGAGTAGTATCTACGAGACATACCTACTGAGAATCTCAAAGGGAGAATACTTGACTTCTCTGAGCTGAGCCAATCAATAAATAGGTAATATTATTGTAATACCTCAATAGAAAAGAAAAGCGGCTCTGTAGCCTACAAGGGCACCCAAGTAGTATCTACGAGACATACCTACTGAGAACCTCAAAGAGAGAATACTTGACTACTCTGAGCTGAGCCAATCAATAAAAAGGAAATATTATTGTAATACCTCAATAGAAAAGAAAAGCGGCTCTGTAGCCTACAAGGGCACCCAAGTAGTATCTACGAGACATACCTACTGAGAATCTCAAAGAGAGAATACTTGACTACTCAGAGCTGAGCCACTGACCGACCCCGGCAACCCACAGCCGCAGTCGCTTCCGGCTTAGATCTCAGGTTTTTACATCATGCCGATTAACTTGTCCAGTATTGCGATATAAAAGCTCTGTAGCGCCTCGCAAAAAAATGTTCCGTGTGTTAAAAGCTATTCAAATTCCATACCTACATTGTTTAACGATACATCATCACGTTAAGTGTGTTTTAAGCGTAGGTACGTGCAATATAGGCAGTGTATCTACTCTTAAATTATATGAACATCCTTGTCGTAGCTTATAGGTCTACATGACTCATGGTTTTCTAAAGGTCAATTTAAAATGATCTTAAATTAAGGAATCACCTTACTATAATAAAGTTCTGGATGGACATATTTAAATGGCTCCTCTTTAATCTTTATTGATAAATAAACTACGACACGTTTTGCAGGTCAAGTAAATCAGTTTTTATGTTGTCAACATAAACTGAATTTCCGCGTTCACTTTTAAGTAAGTATGTATCCGGTATATTGTAATGTAACTCTACTTTATAAACCATCATAAAGTTAACATGGGCATATTAAGTATTGCTGTATTCACTAGCATAACCTTGGTTAAATACTTAGGAAACGGCGGGCCGCTAAAGGTGACATCCCGCATATTTTTTAAAACCAAATAACTTTTTTGGCACAGATTTATCTCAATTTATATAGTTACAATATAATAAGGTAAACTCTCTGCCATTTTTGGGGTTCTGTACCTTAAAAGAAAAAGACGGAACCCTTATAGGATCATTTTGTGGTCCGTCTGTCCGCCTGTCAAGACCCTTTTTCTCAGGAACGCGTGGAGGTATCAAGCTAAAATTCATATCAAATAATCAGGTCTACTGTCAATGCAATCAAAAGATACAGCCGTTTATGTCACAAATTTTCGACGAAGAAGTCAAGGGAATCAAAACCTACAGGTACAACTTAACTTATAGCACAGATAAAGGACTAATAGCGAAAAGCATAATTTAGTTACATCATATAATAAAAACATTTTTGTTAATTTAATTTTTTTTTAATTTAGCAATAAAAATACACACTTGGCCGGTTGTCTTTTAATTAATATGTTTTGATTTATTTCGTTTACTAAGTATTTGAGTAAAAAAAATAACATCTATAGCAAAAAAGTAAGAATGTTAGACGTCGGGCCACGACCACGGGGACATATAAGCAGGGCAAAATGAGGTAGATACCCTGTTGTGCCCTGTGATATGCTATATCTAATCTATCTATCAAAGCGGAAAACAAAAGAGGTAGGTAATGAGTTAAAAATGAGAAATAACCGCTCAAACAGCTTCTAAGGTACTAAATGATCCTCATGAAGAAATATTATGTCAAAAAATAATGTACTCAGTCCAGGCGCACAGGAGAGAAAATCAAAACAATAATGTTATATACCTACGGTGTGTACACGAAACACATATATTTTTAGTATTCATTAGGGTAGACTGATTTGACTGTCAGTTGCGTAGAGCTGGTGAGTATGACGGTTAAATGAAGAAATTCATATCTGTATAGTACTGCGTAACTAAATAAGGGCTTTGCACATACCTGGTACCTACTGCCCCTTTTTCGTACCCAATACGGCCCGTGACATAATGTCGTTATTGTTCCGGTTAATCCCAGAAAATAAAATAACTGAATGATAAAAATGACAGTTAACATGCAGCGCGTTTCAAGCTTTAACCGGTGGATAGGCTAAATCGATGACTGTGAAACGCAAAGATAGTGTTTTATTTATTAAATATGTTCTAGGTAGGTATAATAACCGGAACTTACTAGAACATTCTGAAACAGGCCCTTAGAAAAATACGCCTAATTGTAGTTGACAATTACATTTGTGTTTATTACTATAAAAATACCTGCGGCGACTTTTCATACTTCTATCCACACTACACACTAGAAAATGAATCAGGGTTAGCTAACATCAACTATAGCAAGTTAACTCGGAGATTAGTACCTACCATTAATAGTACCAAGGTAATATTCATTTGCCGTGTTACCATCAAAGAAATGTCTAATGTTACCACGGCTTGAATGATTCCAACAACGCTGGTCAGTGGTCAGGTCTGGCGATTGAGCAGGCCTCGGCAGAACGTTAATGCGAGCATCGGCAAGAGTGCGAGTAACGACTCTAGCCGTGTGTGGACGAGCATTAGACGAAACGAAATACCCATACGGCTTCGCAAAGGGATAATCACTTCTGAAACAATACTCTCCGCATAAATCTGAGCAATGAGGTTGCCCCTGATCCAAATGAGATCTGTTCTTCCACCGATCCAAATACCGGCCCAAACCATTATTGTTACCCCTCCATATGGGTAAATTTCATGACAGAGTTTTAAACGTTCTTGACATCCAGAGCAGAGCTCCTTCAAACTCGAGTGCATCTTGTATCAGGCCGAAACGAGACTCGTCAGAAAAGCACACGAATAAAATCCTCTATAGCGACAATACTCGAAAACGTACTGAATACTTGCACTTTTGATGTGTTCATCTTGGTGTTCTACAGGCAAAAAATCAAGTATTAAATTACAGAACACCTGCGACACAGACTATAGTTATACCTTCAGGCAGGGCTTACTCTAACAGTGGTAAGGTAAAAAAATACTTACCCATATAAACACTTACGTTTCTTTTTCCAGGTTGTACAGCTGCTGAACGTGACTTCGCGTCCATTGGAAGCAAACGTAGAGGAACATGACACAGGTCAAGTGCTCCCGTACCACGCGAAGAACTCAAACCACGGGCATTCATCGAATGGCGACAATGAACAAGTTATATCAGTGAGAGTGACATCTTCCATAGCCATCGGGCGCGGAAACGGAAAAACAACTCAAATAAGTAGTGATACTAAAGAAGCAAAGACGGAAATCGATTCACTGAAAACGGTTAAACCAAATAACGACAACGATAACGAATATACAAGGTCTAGTATACCACCTAACCTTGAAGGAGCCAATATGGAATTTCTTAAGCAACTCAATGCCAAGAAAGAAAGTAAAGATTTGAACGGGGAACATGTACATCCATTTCAATTGTCCATGTATCAACATTCGAATGAAACCGATTATGTTAATGAAAAAAATCACGATATTACAGCAAAATATGACGACTATCAAAATAAAGAAAATACTCCATGGTCTGATAATATTTCATCATCATCAGAGGATGTAGATTATTACAAAAAAGTTATTGAAAACATTGAATCCACTATATTATTAGGTGAAGCCTTAAAATATTCTGATGAACGATTAACGTCTAACGTAACTGAAGAGCTTTTACCTGAAAGTAAACAGGAGCCTGAAGTTAGAACGCCACCAACTGATATTGATGAAACTTTAAACAGTGATATAAATTACGCCACTGATGATTCCATTGCTGAGTCATCAATAAAGTCAGTCTTAGAAATAGAAGACCAGAATAAAGAAAATTACGAAAACCTCGAAAATGTGCCGTTAGCTAGGTCAGTATTGCAATCGCCGTCCTCAAAAAACTTCATTCAAGGTTTAGCGAATAAACCAGTAAGCGAAAGGGAATCTAGCACAAGACTAACAACTGTAAGTTTCAATGTAGTACACGATGTACCAAACATGCAAGCGAATACTTACAATGATCGCACAAAACTGTACGTGGATCAGAGTAAAATATACGATCAACGACAAAAGTTTTATGAACACCCGAAAGTTTACAGTCAGCCTGCACAAATATACAGCGAACCTGCCAAATTTTATAGCGAACCATCAAAGTTTTATAGTGAGCCAGCTAAGATATACAGTGAGCCAGCGAAGATTTACAGTGAACCTGCTAAGGTTTACAGTGAGCCTGCTAAATTTTACAGTGAGCCTGCGTCCTTGCATCTTAACCCAAATCCTGCTCCGAATTATTCGGCATGGGATCAACAGTCACAGCCCACCTCGAGAACGACCACTTATGAGACCACTCCGATCACAACCATCACAGTTTCAGATTTAAATAGCACTCCTAGGATACCGGAGCATCTAGCCGAAAAAAACTATGAAGTGGACGAAAAGGTCAGCGTTCTTACAGATGGTCGAAGCCATGGCGTCCAAGAATCGACTACAGAAAAGTGTAAACAGGACAATTGTAAGGTAGGGTATGTGGTAAAGGGGCGACAGTTTAATAAATACAGAGTTGAGGAGAGGACGTCAGATGGCTTTATAGTAGGAGAATATGGCGTGGTGAGAAACGAGGATGGGGCTCTGCGAGGAGTGAGGTACACTGCCGACAGCGAAGCCAGTCCGAGACTCATTTACGATGCGCTCATGAAGTTCCTACAGCTCAAATAAATGTAAACGGTCATTAGAATATAATTTACCTTATGAATTTGAATCGGCAATAAAACCACAAAAATCTTATTTTGCTCATTTATTTGTAAGTTAAATATATCGATCGATGCGCATTACACGATAATTAAATAATAATTTATTTGTTAACTAGTAAGACTGACTGATATATAGATTGATACATTATACAATTTGGTTTTCATATAGCAACAATTGTAAATTTTAATCACATTCATTAAATATGTATTTCACTTGATTATGTAATAAACTTTCAGTTAATTTCTAATTTTCAATTATTTCTGACAGACATGTCAAATAAAATGTAAATAATCGGTAAATATATAAATAATACTAACATGAATGTCACTCATATAATAGAATAGAGAAGCTTTTTTGCCTTCAGATATGCTCATTATTTACATAAAATGAATGACATTTTATAAATTTTTTAAAGAGTAATAATAGTTCACTGGATACGATACGAATTAAGAAGTGTTTGGAACCCATTGATTACATATGCTCAGGGTTAACTGTAAAGGCAACACCTCTGTTGGATATTTGATTGTGAATAAGTATGTTTTAATGTTTCTTGAGTAATGGATCACGTGGCTTAATCGAGATTAAAGCTGGAAACATGTATGGCGGGATATACAAAACTTTATCAATTCAATACGATCATGGTATTCTCAGGTTTATATAATACTGTACGTATTATATATAAAAGTTATTGAACATAATGCAAACAATGCCATAAATTACCCCTAAAACCGTTTAAAAATATTAACAATTACATTTACCTGTAACTAACTAATGTAATCAAATAAGTATCATAAATATACATTATATATCATACATTATCTCCGAATCTCGCACATTACGTGATTACAGTACAATAGTCAGACGAACTAGCAAAATAACCAAGTAATATATAAAATTTTGAATTTCCCGCCATGTATATTAGCGATTGCCGATCAGCGAACTAAAAACTTAATTGACGTCAACAGCTTGATACTAACCTTTTTTTTAAAGAAAAACAAAAAAAAACAACTTTAATTCTGTCAATACTCAGTGGAATTTCACGTTTTGGTGACATTGACATATAAAACAATATATATATATATATATATATTCTGAAGTATTCAAAAACTAAGTCGTATCCTTTTCAAATGAATGTTACTGTGTAATTAAAAAATAATAAGATTTGTTGACTCGATAGGAATAACTTGTAGTGCCATTTGTCGTCGTATCGATATTTGATATTCTTAATATAGTCATGAAATACTCGCTATTAGTAATTATATTATAATTTGGTTAAGTAGTCAATGCGAAGAGAAATTGTGACAATAAATATTGAGATTATAATTGATGTTTCTTTTATGATTTTCTTAGATAATACATACCATAAAGTTGGTCAACTATAGTTCTTTATTTTTAGAGTTTAGGTTTTCCGTGGTACATGAAACAGAAAATTTAAGATACAACTGCTTCCAAATAAAGTAAATATACCAAGAACAAGTAGAGTAAATCTAATCAACATTGGTGCTATGACGTGCAGTCATGACATATCTATTCAGATACATAGTCATACTTCAGCTTCTACATTTTTTTTGTATACAATGCATTACAGCTAATTAAATACCTTAAATACTAACAATCACGTTTTTCACATAAACGTGGCAATAGCATAACGACACCGTAATATAGAATAACACATAACAACAATTACATAACTTTCGCGTCACGTCTTGACTGTTGCTTACAAAACATTTATCTAGGTGTATATAGTTTTAATCATTAGGTCCGTTTGGCCCATGTAACGTTTAGAAAATACGTCTAAATTCCACTAACTTGTGCCTTTAAAATTTTAACAACGATTAACGATTTGTGGAAGCACATAATACGATTCGATTTTACTAGGTGTAGGTACTGTTGATTACACGCAGTGCTGGATGGAATGTAAAATCTGACATTCAAATTGAATCTAAAATGTCAATTGACTTAGAAGATTGTTTTTCCACTTGGCTTCGACAATGACAATTTACAAGACGTATGCACCCATTCTGCTATCAATTATCAAGTTGGCTGGAAACTACTAGTAGGTTCCACAATTAATGACACTTAAATACTAATTTCAATTACAGAGAAGTCAATAAGTGCCATAGAAAGTTCGCGTGAGGTATTCAAATATCAATATTTATATCCCCAAGACGCCTGCCAAGCTTGGGGTAAACCACATTTATGGGGGAGGCTGTGTTCAACAGTGGACAATCTGGCTGATACAGTAAAGAACAGTATAGTCTGAAAAAGTTTACTACACGAAACACAGATGGCGTAATCCGTAAATCTTCCCTAAATATGAAAAATAGAAGGAGAATAAAATGAAGAAGGATTCATGTTGGATACGTGCAGTATGGAAGTTATTTAGGCCGAATTACATAGAATCACAAGAATTTAAATTGATAAGGGAAATAGCAAAAGCAACAAAGGGCTGCAACGGACAAAAGCAGACGTTTAGGATTAATGCATAATTAGGAAGTAAAATTTTTCTTCCCGACATTTTAGCATCTTACCACAAATACTGGCGGATCTTTTATGCGGTTACTCGAAATTTAGCATAGTACAAGTACTAATACACTTCTTTCTTCCGTAACTTTTTCATACATCTTCAAATATACTTCGTGGCCGTGGATTAAAGTGGATTTCAATGTGTTTCTTGTCTAAGCTTACAAGAACACGGTCTACGTCTCCACTATAATAAGTTACATTTACCCTATTGTCATAAAATAAGGAGACAATTTACATTGACATTAAGGGTGGCGCCTTGGCGACATACGAATTTGTAGGTTACTTTGGAGAAAACATTCCTATTGCAATAGTATAACAGGAACAATAATCCCACTTATTAGTAACCAAAAGAGAGCCCTACCCTCTTTACAAAATCAATATTTATATTAAATTGTTCCAATAAAAAATACCAGGAAAAATACTACTGAAATATAACGATATGTAAATGTTATACTCAAGCATTTTCGTTGATATTATCATGGTAAAGATAGATAAAAAAGCATAGACAAGTACATGAATATAAAATATAGAGAATAGAGTTGAAATTTTAGTATAAAGATTTACATGTTAACAAATTGTCATAATATTGGATACAAAGTTGATACACGCCAGCAACACGCTCTTTCCTATACACCGATATGAATATACTTGATTAATTCACAATAATTAACAGAAACCAAGGTATATCACTATTAACTTGTTAAAACTTACTTTTCTATCTACTCATTCAAACAAGTACGCAGAAGAGGATCGTATCCCAAGCGCGCTCCAGCAGGGTTCAAACGAAATAAATTCTCATTAACTTCTCAGTTCTGTGTGGCTTATCAGTATTAGTGTTACGTTTAATGATGATATTTTAAATTAATCGAGCAAATCGTTTACGGGCTCTATTTAAATTGGATGAAATTAAAAAAAAAAAAAAATATTATGTTTTAACATTATAATTTGTGTTTTTTTCTTTTTGTCTATAATTTATCTATTTTTGATTATAATTTGTCTTTTCTAGGAAACCTGTAGGAAAACTACTTCTTCTTCTTGTTCTTCTTTGTAGGAAAACTGACAAGAGTCTCAGTCATGTATACCTAAGCAAAATTTCACTGATTGTATGCCAACAGATATTAACTTAATTATTTTGTTTTAATGTATTAAAATTGTAACTTACTAATTATTGTAATTTGAATTCTAATAATTTTATTTTAATGTAATTTAATTTGTATTTATGTGATTTGAATTTAATTTTATGTGTCTATTATTATAATGTAATTTAATTTGGTCTTACTTATCTGCACTTGTATTTACTCTCCATATAATTTTTTTTTTACTCTTTTATGTTCTCTGTATTAATAATTGACATGATGGTGTTTTGGATTTAGTCTGTAAGCCACATCGACTGTTTTTAAATAAATAAACAGGATGCATATTTTGGTATTTTTGCGAGGGGATTGATATTATGTTAGAGCGCGCTAGAGATACTCACGTTAAGTATTTTAATTTCGATAGCTTAGACCTAATTTGGTCGCACTATTGGGACCGAGGCCTTATCTTTCAAAGAATACTCTGTAGTGCAAGTACTCTATAACTGTGAATTATTTATGTAGTAATCAAAACATCACACTTTTCATTAACAAACAATCCGGCTATTCAACACTTAAGTTTATAATTTAGATCTAAGAGCTAGAGGTGAATATATTCGATAGTAGCGTAAATACAAGGCAAGCTTCACAAATAATCAACATAAAAAGCTCTACACACTATTCGTCGTCGACAGCAAACTTCGATTTAACGATTATTAACAGCTGACTGATCAACTGTGGAATGTGATGCCATCTAGTTTAGATGTGCTGGAACTAATCGTAGGTCTCAGACTCTTGTTGGACGAGTTTGAAGCGGCGAGGGCTCTTCACTGAGATGGAGCCGTGCCCGTCGAGTGATAGCCGCCCTTTCATTTGAAGGTACCTAGAAATAAGAATAAATCTTATTAAGTTTTTATGTGGATCTATATAAACGTTGTCTAACAACAAAATAAATATATATTATGTTGTTGTCTTAGGTTTTCACGATTATTACACATAGTAATTAAACAACTTTAAGTGATCGTGGTCACGGGGTGACTCGGATAGTCACCCCTTGACCACGATCACTGCAAAGTGTTTGAAACGTCGGGACAAAAATAATGATAAATATACGCGATTTAAACCGTTTAAAGTTGTTTAATTACTTATGTGTTTCTTTTTAATGCTGATAGGTAAGCTTTAACCACAATCTCGCCTGATGGAAAGACATGATGTGGTCGAATGTGTTAACAGGCTTAACCTAGAATTACTGGCTCTCAAGGACAGCTGCCGGAACACATCGTTAAATGCTGGCGACAGATTTTCTACATGAGGGTGGTCGCTAGCCTGCTGTCCAGTTGCATGGTGGAAGGGCATTTAGCGAATGCCCACGTGCATTCGCAAAATGCCCTTCCACCATGCAGTGAAGCTCAAGCCCGTGGCGGGATTCGAACCATGGACCTGCTGCGCGGCAGTCCATAGCCAATGCCACTGAGCTATCACTTATCAGTAAGTACATATTGCATAAGGTTTTGACTTTGGTTTCGGGGCTGATCTTATGCCTATAATGCTGTTAGACTGCCCTTTCTTGTTAGGGAAGCCAAGAGATGCTAATGGGCTCTATTGCCAGTTTTTTTTAGCACAATCTGGCCATTTAGTAATTTAGTGTGGTCTAAATTTGAAACTTATGTTAACCGAACCGAAGATTACCTTACAGCTTGCTCAGTAAGAGTGTTTGCTTAGCGAAATCTCAGTCTAATAAGCTAAGCAGGAATTACACAAAAAAAATTGACACTTCATTTATTAAATTGCTTGTTTAAATTCCAATGAATACCAAGAAAACGTAAATTCGTTTCATTCTTTCTTTGTCGTCAGAGAAAAACGCATCACGACACCAGTCAATTCTCCAATAGTTACAGCCTAAAATACGGATACTAAAAAGTTACCCATTTCACAGCTGTTCAAGTTTAAGCAACGTTACTTTTTATTCAAAAAACACTTAAAGTAAATACATCGATTTCGAGTTTGAGGCATGCCTCTGAATTACAATCTACATTATCTGTAATTCGACCTAATATTTCAGTGAAGTCTACAGTGGAGTTAATTAAATTTAAACTATTTTTGAGTCACAAATATAAGATAGGAAAAATTTAATCACGTGCGGGATGCGTAATGTAATCCGCATAGCAGGCGTTATTGCAAACCTAACAATATTAAAAAAAAATTTATGATGTTTTTACAAAGCCGTGACATAGATAGATTAGAGTTCAATTATCATCCTGACTAAAACAGTAGGCAAGCAGGTTAGCCTGCTTGCCTACTGTTTTAGTATTAGTATTAGTACGTAGCATTTTAGGGTTATCGAAGGCAGATTGTCGGAACATACTATTATATAGATGTAAGGCAATAAATCCATTCGAGAGAGATAATCAAACTAACCGAGTTGACCCCGCACATGACTTAAATGTTGATCCCGCACATGACTTAAATTTTTCCTATCGTATATTTGTGATTTTGTAATGTAATCCGCATAGCAGGCGTTATTGCAAACCTAACAATATTAAAATTATAAGGTTGCGTCATCATTTACAAGTATAAAACCAATTGCAAAATTGGTCTTGTTTGTAGTACAACGCAAGTGGTACTATAGATTTCGATCCATCCCAATACGATGGTTAAAGAACGATGGGAGAGATTCGAGTTATGACGTAATATTTTTTTTTATTTTTTTTTATACCACTAAGTTGGCAAACAAGCATACGGCCCGCCTGATGGTAAGCAGTTACCGTAGCCTATGGACGCTTGCAACACCAGGGGTATCACTCGCGCGTTGCCGACCCTGAAGAAATCTCTTCACGCCCTTTTTGAAGAACCCCATGCTGTACTCCATCGGGAAAACCTCGGCGGGGAGCTCGTTCTACAACCTGAGCGTCCGCGGAAGGAAGCTCCTTTGAACCCGCACAGTACGAAACAACTCAGGTTTCAATGTGTGGGGTTGGATTCCCCGTCGATGGCGAGAGTTGGGATGGTGGAAGGTAGCCGTGGGCATCAAGTCGAATAATTCCTTAGAACACTCTCCGTTGTACAAGCGGTAGAACACACATAAGGAGGCAAAGTCTCTCCTCAGACTAAGGGGTTCTAAACCGCTTGTGAGCTCGGGATCGTCAACAATTCTGATGGCACGTCGCTGAACCGAGTCTAAAGGCCCAAGCTGGTATTCAGGTGCTCCTGCCCACAGATGACAGCAGTACTCCATATGAGGCCGGACCTGCGACTTATAAAGTTGCAGCCTTTGCCCCGATGTGAAGTACTGCCTCGCTCTGTTGAGCACTCCTAGCTTTTTGGAAGCCAGCTTCACCTTGTCTTCCAAGTGACTTCGGAACAAAAGTCGCTGGAAATGTCGACGCCAAGGATCCCGATGCTTTGACTGACGTTTAAGAGAGTGTTCTGGAATTGTGGAGCCACAGACCATGGGGTTTTCTTAGCGGTGAACGCGCAGGCTTGAGTCTTAGTGGGGTTGAAATGGACTTGGTTTAGTCGACCCCAATCGGAGACACAAGTTAGTGTACTCTCGATTTCAGACACCAGCCGTTCGCGGCTTTCCTCCACCTCAGAACGAGGGATATTTGCACGGCCCGTGTAATGGGTGTCCCCTGTACTGTCGTCCGCATAGCAATGAATGCCGTCAATAGACAGCATATCATTGATATGCATTAGGAACAGTGTTGGGGACAGCACACAGCCTTGCGGGACGCCAGCATTTATGTCCATGCTATCAGAACAACTACCGTCAACGACGGCTCTTATGCTTCTGCTAGACAGAAAGCTGGCAACCCATTTGCATAATCCCTCGGGAAGCCCGTATGATGGTAACTTCATTAGGAGACCCCTGTGCCAGACCCGATCGAACGCCTTCGCCATATCTAGGATCACTGCCAATGCCTCACCTTGACTCAAAATGGCGAGTGACCAACGGTGCGTGAGATACACAAGGAGGTCACCAGCTGAGCGACTGTGGCGGAAGCCATATTGTCGGTCGCTCAACAACTCGTGATCCTCCAGGTATCTCAAAAGTTGTGTTGATCACACGCTCCATCACTTTGGAGAGAAGGGAGGTGATGGCGATAGGCCTGTAATTCGTCGGGTCTGATCTGTCGCCCTTTTTAGGCACTGGGTGCACATGAGTAGTCTTCCACGAAGACGGGACTTCATTTTTGGTGTAGGAAAGTGCGAAAAGACGCGTCAATACTGGACACAATTCAGGAGCACACCGCTTCAGTAGCACTGCCGTTATGCCGTCTGGCCCACTCGACTTATGGATGTTCAGAGAAAGCAATTCCCGCCGGACCTCCCGTTGGGTAATGCTTATCTCCGGCATGGAGCTAGCGCACTGCGGGATGGTAGGCGGTGTGGCGCCCCCGTCATCCAAAGTCGAGTTCGAGGTAAAGAGAGAGCCCAAAAGATCAGCTTTCTCCTTTGCACTTTGGGCCAAGTTTCCGTCCGGCTTACGGAGTGGTGGTAAAGACGACTGGCAAAAGTTTCCTTCAGCAGCTTTGGCAAGAGACCAGAAAGCACGACTTCCAGAGGGAAGCCTAGTCAGCCTCTCACCAAACCTGCCGACGAAATTGAACGTCATGCCATGTTGGCTCAGTTGGTTAGAGCATACCCCGGCTCAAGGGGTGTATGGACGCGGGTTCGTATCCCGCACATGACTTAAATTTTTCCTATCGTATATTTGTGATTTTGAATGACATTGGTATTTTTTCCAGTTATTTTGATTTTAAGACTTAAGGATGCACTTGCCGACGGCTCGAACTTATCAGCGGGCGAGGGAACAAAGCATGCTATTTCACCTATACCTTTGTGGGAAAGGGTAAGACTCCGTGATGAGTAGTACGAAGATAGTGATCGCGCATCACACACCCGTATTGCATCTACGCTAATTACGCACACTTGTTTGCGATATATCAATGAAAGCCGAACCATGCCGAACGAATTACGATGTTTGACGACGGACGGAGATAGTGTCTCAAGCTACGTCACGACGTGTGTAGGTATTTCTTATAAAATAATATTATATATTCACAGAGGAATACATTTTGGTTCGGACAGTAGGTACCTGTTGTTATAATTTTCGTTCGTTTTATAATAACATACTGATGTTATTTCACCTATAGTAGGTAAATATTTAGTAAGTAGGTACAATGATTTGTAGGTACATAGTAAATGTATTAGTTTGTTCTTTTCATATTGATGTAGTAAATATTAGCAAGTTACTGCTTTTACTACAACATATTTTGTAAAGCAGTGACGGCTCAGTGGCATAGGTTATGGACTTCCGCGCAGCAGGTCC
This sequence comes from Plagodis pulveraria, assembly GCA_963890685.1. Taxonomy (NCBI): domain Eukaryota; kingdom Metazoa; phylum Arthropoda; class Insecta; order Lepidoptera; family Geometridae; genus Plagodis; species Plagodis pulveraria. The sequence goes on along the minus strand of OY982958.1, from coordinate 15,386,677 downwards.
ATGGTTCGAATCCCGTCGCGGGCTTAATCTTCACCGCGTGGTAGAAGAGCATTATACGAATGCCCGCCTGGATAGCTACTACCCTCAAGTAAAAAATCGGTCGCCAAGCACCTAAAGGGAAGCAGTGATGGCTCAGTGGCATTGGTAATGGACTGGCTGCGCATCAGGTCCATAGTTTGAATCCCGCCGCGATATTGAGCTTCACCGCGTGGTGGAGAGTTCGTAGCGAAGTTTACTTAGCTGTTCTCAACCGATCAGCAAAGTTTAGCACCGTCGCGCGCGGTCATGAGTTGGATGGGTGACCGCTAGGACAATACTACTGAGCGCTTCCGTGCTCCGGAGGGCACGTTAAGCCGTTGGTCCCGGTTGTGGTCTTAGGATGGCAGTCGTTATAGCATGGTGGTAGGGCATTTTGCGAATGCCCGCCTGTATAGCTACCACCCTCAAGTAGAAAATCTGTCGCCAAGCACCTAACGGTGTGTTCCGGCAGCTGTCCTTGAGAGCCAGTACTTCTAGGTTAGCCTGAACAACATCTTCGACCACATCATCACTTACCATCAGGTGAGATAGTGGTCAAAGGCTAACCTATCAGGCATAAAAAAAGAGCATTTTGCGAATGCTCGCCGGGATAGCTACCCAAGTAGAAAATCTGTCACCATGCAACTAACGTGAACTCAGTGGCATTAGCTATGGACTGCCTCGCAGCATGTTTATGGTTCGAATCCCGCTGCGGGCTCGAGCTTCACCGCTTGGTGGAAGGTCATAGGGCATTTTGCGAATGTTCGCCTGGCTAGCCACCATCCTCAAGCAGAAAATCTGTCAGTAAGCGCCTAACGGGAAGCAGTGATGGGCCAGTGGCATTAGCTAGTGACTGCCGCGCAGCAGGTCCATGGTTCGAATCCAGCCGCGATATTGAGCTTCCCCGCGTTGGTGAAGAGCATTTTGCGAATGCTCGCCTGGATAGCTACCACCCTCAAGTAGAAAATCTGTCAGAAAGCACCTAACGGGAAGCAGTGATGGCTCAGTGGCATTAGCTTTGGACTGCCACGCAGCAGGTCTATGGTTCGAATCCCGCCGCGGGCTTGAAATTCACCGCTTGGTAGAAGGGCATTTTGCGAATGCTCGCTTGGCTAGCTACCACCCTCAAGTAGAAATTCTGTCACTAAACACTTAACGGGAAGCAGTGATGGCTCTTAGCAATGGACTGCCGCGCAACAGGTCTATGGGTCGAATCCCGCCGCGGGCATGAACTTCACCGCATGGTGGAAGGTTGTTTTGCGAATGCTCGCCCGGCTAGCGAGCTTTGAGATGAGAGTGTGTCGTACCGATTTCAAAATCTGTCTCTAAGCGGTAATGTACGATGGCATCATGGATCTACCAATCCTGGTAGAACACATTTGGAATAAAAATTCTCTACCTACCCGTAACTGATTTAAATTATTTCCAATAAAAACCAATAACTAATCATAGGTTATTTTTGATTAGGTAAGTGCCTACAATCATCGCTAAGTTTACCATATAAACTTTCGTACTACCTTAGGTATAAGTACCTACTACAAATACCTATACATACTTATTCTACTAATTTACGTAGGTAGATACATTAGTACTAACTTTATTATTTGTTGTGATCTTATAGCTATGTAGATAGGTATGCAATGTAATGCGCGCCCGCGAATGTCGATTTAACATCGCTGGCAGTTGCGTGCCTAGGCAGGCCTATATGATAAATGATAATTATATCGTAGATAGGTAGGTATCTTCCATTGAGCTTCTAATTCTAACCCTTTACTACTTTGTGTTAGGTAGGTACTTTCTCGAAGTTATATTACTGCTTAGACTATATTCTAAAAAGAATGCGGACTACCTACGTCCATACCGTATCTAACCAAATGCAGCTTTTTATATTGTCTAAGTGTTGCTAAAATGATTAGGTACTCACCATAGCTATCATGACCTGCGTATTGACTAATACCTACTAGGTACTAACTTAGGTGAGAGTAGGTGAGTACCTAGACATAGTTACGTATTTATATTACCCAAGTACCTATCTATATGGATTATGGCGTCCGACACTTACTATCACGAACAAACTAATCAAATGCGAAAGAAAATCCGGTCCCCAACTCCCAACATATGTATATATATATATATATATATTTATATATAAGTACGTAAGTAGGCATAGGCACTACATATTGGTAGTGTATACATACGTGCACACCAAAATGCAACAGGGCATTCCTACAATATAATATTATGTTCTAAGATCGCGGCGCGGTGCACTGCACGTGACTTTTGGTAGTGTGCGTTTTGTTAATTATATATTAGTGTGCTGCGCATGAGACCCGCCCGCCCGCTTCCCTCACCGCGGAATGAAAGTATTGACATGAGATGCCCAATATTTTGAACGAAAAACTAGCGCGCAAAACTATGTGTGCCGACCTTTAGCTCTAGGATGTTTATGATTATACTACTGGATGTATTTGTTTTCCAAAATGTTATCTAAAATGATCATGAACTGAGCTATGCTTCTATGTAAATAATTTTAGGGATTTCATGCTCTATAAGTCGTTTATTTACGACTAAACATGCGCTAAAATTCGTGATATTACAGGGATGTTTCGAGGCTTATAACTATCATGTGAAGATTTTTTTTACAAATCGGTGCCAAGACAAGCCTAGATAATGAAGAGATAAATCGATATCATGCTTAGTTGTGGACCTAAAACCTCAAATAAGGGAGTGATCATCCTACGGCGTTTGTATGGAAAAGTTACCGGCCAGTTCAACCTTAACTACAGAACCGATTTTGATGCCATTTCTATGGGACCAATCTGAAAGTATGTCCTTTCAAATAAAGAACAACTTCCAATTTAAAAGTTCATAAAAGAAGAATTAATAACAGAATAAGAACCTCTTTAGTTTTTTAACTCGGTTAAAAACATGGAAAAACATCACATACAATAAAAAAAGGTGTCGATAATAATCAGCTTACCTTTTTATATAACGGCAAACGAGCTTCGTAGGGCGCTGCTGCCACTCGTCCAGAACTTCTTTAGGCGCTAGCACCTGTAACAAATTAAGACACATATAATCAAGGATATATAAAGGATTGGTGGGATTACTTTTGGCTAAATTGCCACCAGTATTAAATTACATAGTCTCGTACGATTTGTATTTTTTTTTAATGCTGAACCTTTGTCTACTATCTCACCGGACGGTAAGTAATGATGAGGTCGAAGGTGTTAACAGGCTTAAAATATAATTACTGACTGTCAAGGACAGCTGCCGGAACGCACCTTTAGGTGCTTGGCGACAGATTTTCTACTTTAGGGTGGTCGCTCACCGCCTAGTTAGTGACCACCCTAAAGTAGAAAATTCACAAAATACCCTTTTACCATGCGGTGAAACTCAAGCCCGCGGCGGGTTTCGAACCATGGACCTGCTGCGCGGCAGTCCATAAGTCGCCAATGCCTTATTCAATAGTTCTAAGCTACCAACGCCAAAGATTTTCATCTCGATGTTGACTCACATGCTTTTTGTAAACACTCCACCATTATCCTCTGTTCATGTTGAAACTATATAAAAGTAATTCCATTACCTGATCCCCTTTGAGCCTATCAAGCAGCGTCACACACACGACGGCTGCCTTGATCCCCGCGTGGTGCGTCAGAGCCGCGAACGCCAAAGATTCCATCTCGATGTTGACCACGCCGTTTTTATGGATGCTTTCCAAGTACTCCATCTTATCAGCTTCTGTGAAGTCGCAGAAGGCACCGTCCAGGCGACCCTGACCTGAAAAACGATGTTAAAACAAATTATATACCAGATTCCAAACATTTTAGTAGTATTGTAGAGTAGTTACAGTAGGAGAAAAACAGTCCACGAAAGTATGGTCCATGAGGGAAAAGTGCGGTTAAACATTATTAATTTTTAATTGCAAAAGTTAGTATCCCTGTTTTGGTATCTGTTTGTAGCTTCTCTTCATACCTACGAGTATTCTTCCTCCAAATATTTTATAACCATAGGCGAGGTACATAATGAGCTAGTTTTTGACCACTGTCTCTCAAGTTGGTGGATGACGGTATCTTTATCTTTATCCATACAAACTGTACTATCAAAGGTGCAGAAACCAGATACCTAAACTGGAAACAGCTGCCAGCCAGCTACTGAAACATATTGGTGCTTGACAGATATTCTGGTTTGAGAATGGTAGCTAGTCAGGCTACATCAAAATGCTTTACTCAATAATGCTTGTAATATGGTAATTATTTTGACCACCTTTCTTGAGCGAAGGTGATCTTTCCTACTGCTACTCGAATCACCAGAACCTGCACTACGCTGCGCTTTCGGACATCATTAAAATTGAGCTTGAGGTAGTAGGAACTACCTCAAGCTCAATTTTATACTCACGTGAATCGCTTTCGCTTGACATTGTTTATTGTATAGGTTTTTTTAAGTTATTGTGACGAAACAAGCACGAGTCCCACCTGTTGTTAAGTGGACTAACCTCTGCCTATAACAGACGCATTTCGCCAACGACGAATTGCACTGTGCCCGTCACACTGAGACGAACAGTTGTTAGGTCTCATGTTCCTGTAATTTTTCTGGCTCTCATGGACTGCTGCCGGAACACACTGTTAGGTGCTTGGCGACAGATTTTCTACTTGAGGGTAGTCACTAGCCAGGCGGGCATTCGCAAAGCGCCACCATGCCGTGAAGCTCAAGCCCGCAGCGGGATTCGAACCATGGACCTGTTGCACGGCAGTCCATAGCCAATGCCACTGAGCCATCACAGCTTCAAAATGCTCATAGTTAATATGTATGACCGATCGATCGGTTTATGATACACCCTCCCAGCGTTACATTCCTCGATATACATGTACTGTACTGTATCAGCCGGATTGTCCACTGCTGAACACAGCCTCCCCTATTAAGAGGGTATTTGCCATAATCCCCACGCTTGGTAGGCGGCTTGGGCATCGTAGTGTAAGATGGCAGTTCTTTAGAAGGCGCTGCTGTCCACCTTCCAGTATTTTTCCCTTAGTCGCCTCTTACGACACCCACGCGACGATATGGCGAGGTGCAAATCTAACCCGGCACCCCACGGAGAATATATCTAAATATTACGAATAATGTACACATTTATTCGTAGCTCAAGAAGTTCAAATCTAGGAGTCTTCAAGTATAGAGTGAGTATAATTATCTTATAGATAATCATTTTCCAGAGTACCTATACCACATCATCACGACGTTTTCCATCAAGTGAGAGTACTGCAATATGCTTACGTTCATGTTCAAAAACATTGTTGTTAGGTACCTAATACTTGCTAACATCCATTTTATTTAGAGCTAATAGACTAGTCTTTGACTAGAATCTCACCTGATGGTAAGTGCTGATGCGGTCCAAAGTGGTAAACAACTGAAAGCTGAAATGGGAACTGGCTTTCAAGGACAGCTACCGGAACACACCGTTAGGTGCATGGCGACAGATTTTCTACTTAGGTCGTTAGCTACCCAGGCGGCCATTCGCAAAATACCCTACTGAGGGTGGTAGCCAGACGGGTATTCGCAAAACGCCCACCATGCAAAAATACTAACTAGAACCTACGACGGAACAAACTCGAAGCCCACCTGATGTTAAGCGGATTCACCTCTGCGTATAACAGGTGCATTTCATCACAAGTGACGAATTGCACTGCGCCCGTCACCTTGAGACATAGTTATTAAGTCTCGTGTGCCTGTAATTTCACTGGCTCTCAAGGACTGCAGACACCGTCAGGTGCTTGGCGACAGATTTTCTAATCGATTATCTATATATTGTATTATCTATATACTTATGTAGGTACGTATATTAATGTAAGTAATAATAATAATGGGTTTGATAGCCGAGGCAAACTTTCACACTCGAACTCGACCTTGCTCAATGACATTCAGAAGGTAACCAGCTTAGTTACGCTATTTGAGAAATGAAATGAACATAATGTAACATTCCATCGGCGTTTTTAACGCGTATTGGACACGCTACAGTAACTTCATAATAATATGTATCGCATGGTGGTAGGGCATTTTGCGAATGCCCGCCTGGCTAGCTACCACCCTCAAGTAGAAAATCTGTCGCCAAGCACCTAACGGTGTGTTCCGGCAGCTGTCCTTGAGAGCCAGTACTTCTAGGTTAGCCTGAACAACATCTTCGACCACATCATCACTTACCATCAGGTGAGATAGTGGTCAAAGGCTAACCTATCAGGCATAAAAAAAATAAAAAAAAATATGTAATTACTTACTGTGTGACGCTAGAATTATTGCACTCATTAGCTTTGTGATTACGTACCATATATCATTTGCTCTAATTAATGCACTCTTTGACCTACATAGTGTAAATTAAGTAGTTACTTACCTACTTAGCTGTGTACCGTGTCAATGGAGCAAAGGCTAAGCGACCTTGATATTATCTGTCCAAAGAATATGGAACGAAAGCCGTCAATTGTAAGTACATGACTGTGATTCCGCCGCGCCCCTAAACCCGAGTCGGATCAATCACGAGGTACTATCAATTACCTGCCTTGTTTGTGAACTAGCCGAAACAAATCGATTTTTCTGTTGGTGAACATTATACGGTTCGTTTGTTTTCGAGCAGTTTTTATGTGTGTTTAATCTGAGAGTTCGTGTATGAAACGTATGAAACAGTGACTGTGCAGTGTGCAGTGTATAATTAGGTATAGACTTGTCCCCTATTACAATGGGACTCTGATATGTCACGATATCTCGGTAAATAAGTTACAGCTTGGAATAAAAATTGCACGTCAAAACGGGATTTTTATCGAATTTGACAAAGAGCAAGTATCTGCCCGGAATATCCCAATTCACTCTCGAAAGACTATTAATATGATCGTGTTTGTACACTCACACTTTGGCAGTCTAACGTTTGGCAAATAAAAACGTACCAAACAAACATCCTTCTACTATGAAACAAAGTCCAAGACACCTTATCAGTCATTGAAAGTCATCATACACTAAAGCATATCTACCCTGTACACTTAACCTCCCATTCCAGGTATTTTCTCGTCCAAAAGGTGGGCCCCCCATTCTGACTCCCTACATGTTTGAAAATCAAACTAATGTCTTCATTTATATGTATTATGCCGAATAATTACTGGGGAGGTACTTATATGAGTTTTTGTCGATTACTAAATGTCAAAAAAATAAGTTTCCTCTCATACAGTAGGTATATATAAAGATTGGAAACTGGAGCCCCGAGTCTACTCGTGACGGTCAATGCAACTTGATCGAAACGTCGAGGTTAGTCTAAATATAATTATTTTGATGTTTATTCGTGCGTGAAAAGACCCGTTTAGGATTTAGAAACATGGAGCCCCGAGATTAGCAAGCAGTCTACTGACAGACACACTTTTGGATTTATAACCCCAGCGAAAATATAAATGAACATTTTTGAAGCAATGATGGCCGAGCGGTAATAGCTATGGACTGCCATGCCGCAAGTCCCTGGTTCGATCCCCACCGCCGGCTTGAGCTTAACCGCATGGTGGAAGGGCATTTTGCGATTGCCCGCCTGGCTAGCTACCACCCTCAAGTAGAAAATCTGTCGCCCATCACCTAACGGTGTGTTCCGACAGCAGTCCTTGAGAGCCAGTGAAATTACAGGTACATGAGACTCACGACCTATGTCTCAGAGTGACGGGTACAGTGCAATTCGTGACTTGTGATGAAATGCATCTGTTATAGGCAGAGGTTAGTCCACTTAACATCAGGTGGGCCTCGAGCTTGTTCCGTCACAATAGCATAAAAAAAGAATTTAAAAAAATAGTTTTAATATTGTTATGTTTGCAATAACGCCTGCTATGCGGATTACATTACAAAATTACAAATATACGACAGAAAAAATTTAAGTCATGTGCGGGATTCGAACCCGCGTCCATCCACCTCGGGTTCAAATCCCGCACATGACTTAATTTTTTTCTATGGTATTTTTGTAATTTTGTAAAAAAAATAGATTATCGTTTCTAAATAATAGTAACATCATTGCATTATCTAACCGAGACATATCACTAAAACAATCGATAAAACATATTAACCATTACAAACTGATGCAATAAATTACTAAACTGAAGCAGTTGATAAACTGGCTTCTGTACCTACGTGGTACCAGTAAATGCATGTCATTTGTTCAATCAGCTGAAGCATGGCTTGATTGTCCCGCAAGGCCAACGGTGCATTGTTGGATTGAGTTACGCGTGCACTTTAACAATACGTACTTCTAGCTATTGATATAATATATTCGAAGCGCTCGTAGCGAAGTTTACTTAGCTGTTCTCAACCGATCAGCAAAGTTAAGCAACGTCGCGCGCGGTCAGGAGTTGGATGGGTGACCGCTAGTGACATTACTACTGAGCGTTTCCGTGCTTCGGAGGGCACGTTAAGCCGTCGGTCCCGGTTGTCGTCTTAGGATGGCAGTCGTTATAGCATGGTGGTAGGGCATTTTGCGAATGCCCGCCTGGCTAGCTACCACCCTCAAGTAGAAAGTCTGTCGTCAAGCACCTAACGGTGTGTTCCGGCAGCTGTCCTTGACAGCCAGTACTTCTAGGTTAGCCTGAACAACATCTTCGACCACATCATCACTTACCATCAGGTGAGATAGTGGTCAAAGGCTAACCTATCACGCATAAAAAAAAATTATAATAATAATATAAGGTACCGTATCGCTAAATATAATGAATGATAGGATGATACTTTGCAGCAGGAAACCGAATTACCCGAATCATTACTGGTAGTAGGATTTGTAGACTCAGGCAAAAAACGCAGCTCACATTTACGGATCAGATTCTGCTTGAAGATTTTTTGCACACTGCATGGCGTTGCCACCCGATATAATTAAACTGGTTACCTTGTTCTTCGGTGTGTGTATACGATGTATGCGTGTGTGTGTGTGTCTTTGTTAGTTACTACCCAACCAAGAAACAATTGAACTGTTTTTGAAGAAATTGTGTGTGCCTACAAATTCTTCAGAGCCTAGATAAACACACGAGAGACATTTTAAACGCGTTTATTATGTAATTCCTACGAAAATGCGCGATATATAAATTAGAACAGTATAGCCAATGATTTAGTATATAAAACTTAGGTAGGCAGAATTCTTATTGATTTAAGCTACTTTTATATAAGAACAAACCACTTGAAAGATTCATATCGAAATATCGAAACCGTTTTTATAACGATGGAAAGCTTTCACAAGTGTTAAGCTGCTTCTAGACCGAGATTAGCTAGACTGAAATTAATCAAAGCATTTTATATTGAATTGGTAAACCTCTATTCAGTTAACAAATTTAATATAAACCCGAACATCATGTGAAATGAATTACATATAAAGCAAAACGCTGTTGTTTATATCCACATAAAATCGTACCCTAATAAAAGGTTGGAAGGTTCGTAATAGTTTCAGATGTAGGACAAATTCAATTGAAGCGCTTACTTACTACTAGCTTACATTTCTTATAAGTTTTAATTTAAATTATAATTAGTTAATCCACAACCAAAACCGAGCTGTATGTTGTGCTCATCTCCGCTCCCTCCACGATACTCTGCCAATTATAACACGCTTAACATCCTGGGGCCTCGAGCTTGTTCCGTCACAATAACATACTAAAAGAATTAAAAAACATAGTTTTCATATTGTTATGTTTGCAATAACGCCTGCTATGCGGATTGCATTACAAAATTACAAATCGTATATACATATATGTAATTATGAAAAAAAAATAGATTATCGTTTCTAAATAATAGTAACATCATTGCATTATCTAACCGAGACATATCGCTAAAGCAATCGATAAAACATATTAACCATTACAAATTGATGCAATAAATTACTTGACTGAAGCAGTTGATAAACTGGCTTCTGTACCTACGTGGTACCAGTAAATGCATGTCATTTGTTCAATCAGCTGAAGCATGGCTTGATTGTCCCGCAAGGCCAACGGTGCATTGTCGGATTGAGTTACGCGTGCACTTTAACAATACGTACTTCTAGCTATTGATATAATATATTCGAAGCGCTCGTAGCGAAGTTTACTTAGCTGTTCTCAACCGATCAGCAAAGTTAAGCAACGTCGCGCGCGGTCAGGAGTTGGATGGGTGACCGCTAGTGACATTACTACTGAGCGTTTCCGTGCTTCGGAGGGCACGTTAAGCCGTCGGTCCCGGTTGTCGTCTTAGGATGGCAGTCGTTATAGCATGGTGGTAGGGCATTTTGCGAATGCCCGCCTGGCTAGCTACCACCCTCAAGTAGAAAGTCTGTCGTCAAGCACCTAACGGTGTGTTCCGGCAGCTGTCCTTGACAGCCAGTACTTTTAGGTTAGCCTGAACAACATCTTCGACCACATCATCACTTACCATCAGGTGAGATAGTGGTCAAAGGCTAACCTATCACGCATAAAAAAAAAAATTATAATAATAATATAAGGTACCGTATCGCTAAATATAATGAATGATAGGATGATACTTTGCAGCAGGAAACCGAATTACCCGAATCACTACTGTTAGTAGGATTTGTAGACTCAGGCAAAAAACGCAGCTCACATTTACTGGTTTGATTCTGTTTGAAGATTTTTTGCACGGCTTTGCATGACGTTGCCACCCTATATAATTAAACAGGTTACCTTGTTCTTCGGTGTGTGTATACGATGTATGGGTGTGTGTGTCTTTGTTAGTTACTACCCCACCAAGAAACAATTGAACTGTTTTTGAAGAAATTGTGTGTGCCTACAAATTCTTCAGAGCCTAGATAAACACACGAGATACATTTTAAACGCGTTTATTAAGTAATTCCTACAAAAGTGCGCGATATACATCAGAACAGCAGTGCAAGTACCGTAGTATGGCTCGTTAAATTATCGAATCGCTAAGATCGATAAATTTAGCGAATCGTATCGTCCATTGCAAGTATGGAACTGTTGTCGATATATCTTATCGAGGGCTTACGATCGTGAAATTGTGGACAGTATGTCGATTATTACGAAATGGCAACGTCGATTCTAGACTCCTTTTGCTCAGATTATTAAAATTATACATTCAGTGGGAAAATGAGTTTTCCTGAAAATATTAATAATTACGGTATTTGTTTTTAATAAATTAATAAAACATCAAATTATGATTTGATGATTAAAACAAATTACACCAATATTTTAACTAAATTATAATATTTATCAGTATCATATAGTTGAAGTTTAAATAATAGTTATGACAGCTGACTGAATTTAACTTTTTTATAAAAAAATGGTTCTTGAGATAATCATTAGGTATTAAATTTGTTAAACATATTCGTAAACCAATAAATCATCTAAAATTTTTAGTTTTAGTAAGTACTTAGTTCAGTACCTGCCTATAATATTCATTTATAGGAATTAACCATAGGCCAAAACTTAGTCAAATTAGATACTATACCTACTAAGGTATGTAGTTATTGTAATGTGGACGGGTAGAACCTTGAGAGCACGATCTATTGTCGTTATTAATATCTTGCAAAAGGGTGAGTACAATTTCTTTCGATATTCGGAATAGATTCCTGAAACACTCTCCGAAAGTTTGATGTTAGCGTTCGTCAACCTCTTCTCTGTAGCATTTGGCTGTTTATAATAGCCCACCCGCTCATATTTCAATAATAAAAGAAGCCAAAAAGTCAATTTTTAATTTTGTCGTAGTTTTATCGAGCTTCTTTTAAAACCTGACAAAATCATCGTTAAAATCTACAAAATAGACGATCTCAGTCGTCATTTCAAAGATCCATGCTAGGGTTATCGTTAAAATTCGTTAAATTTTAACGAATGTAAACCGAATTTAATTAACGATCGTTTAAGTAGGTTTCATACTTGCAACGTCGACAAAACGTCGATATAACCCGTTTTATCGAATTTAGACGATTTTAAATATCAAATTTAGCGATCGGTAACTACGGTACTTGCGCTGCAGTATAGCCAATGATGTATATATCAACTTTAAGGTAGATACAATTCTTATTGATTTAAGCTACTTTTATATCAGAACAAACCACTTGAAAGATTCATATCGAAATATCGAAACCGTTTTATAACGAAAGAAAGCTTTCACAAGTGTTAAGCTTAATTAATTAAAGCATTTTATATTGAATTAATTAACCTCTATTCGGTTATCGATTTTATATAAACACCACTAACATCATGGGAAATGAATTACATATAAAGCTAAACGCTGGTGTTTATATCCACATAAAATCGTACCCTAATAAAAGGTCTATGTATACATTCAAAAGAGGTTCTAAAAGGAAAATAGGTTGGAAGGTTCGTAATAGTTTCAGATGTAGGACAAATTAAATTGAAGCGCTTACTTACTTATAAAGTACTTAAGCTATATATAAATTAAAACTTATAAGAAATCTAAGCTAGTAGATTTCTTATAAGTTTTAATTTAAATTATAATTAGTTAATCCAAAATCAAAACCGAGCTTTTTGTAACTAGTATGATAATGGGACAACTTCAATTTAACATTTGATATATATAATATTTTAATCTCACCAGCAGGAAAGGGTTGGTTCTGGTATTCAAAAACTTGCAGCTTAATCGTTTTTGGCTGCGAGCTTGAGTTACACGTTTAACATGGAGAACTATTTTTTTTTAATTTGTGACGGCACAATCTTGATGCACACTTGATGTTAACCAGACTAACCTCTGACTGACATATGCATTTCGTCACAAGTCACGAATTGCACTGCGCCCGTCACACTGAGAAAAAACTTGTAATTAGTACCTATTGTTTATTTTTCAAAGTAATGTTTGTAAATAAAAGCAATGTTATTCTAACATTGTAATTTATGCATTAACGAGGGAAAAAAAAGCTAATAAGTTTACAAAATTACAACGAAAGCAAAAATTTCAGGCAACGAAGAGCAGGATTCGAACCCGCGACTATTGTCTCTAGAGCCAGGACATACTCTGCCAATTGATCTCGTGGTGACTGAGTGATATCTCAAATTTATCCTTTCGTTCATATCGTCTTAAGGTATGATAATCTTATTATATTATATTAAAACCTAATAATTCGTACTGGTAGAGGTGCTATACGCACACTCGCTACTCTCGTAATTCGAGACTACTTCTGTAGATCGGGATTTGATGACGTCACTCGTACCAAAACATTACATTGCGTAAAAATATCTGATTTGCTTAAGAGGCCTTTTACAAAATGCAGCCCTCTCACTCGCACTTTTAAAGATAATTTCAAATAGCAACAATATGGTTTATAATTTTTTAAATGTGGTCAATCATTATTTCGCTGCATGCAACTATAGACGTGTTATTTTAAATAAACTTACTTTAGTTATGCAGGTTTAATGTTACAGTTTTGTTAGGTACGCTTTCATATACCTACCTACTCTGCGAGTTTTTGAGAACCAAAACCGTCCTATTCTTGCTAGGGAATTAGGTAATTAGGTAATACTAAGGGTACTTTGAACGGAACCTTAACATGATATTTATATTAAGGCGTTTACAGCAAAAGACTTCGGATGTTTACCTTCGTAAAAGTCGTATGTGCACATCGTCTTCCCCGTGACAGTGTCATATGGATCCTCGGGATCACCGAGTCCTTTGAGTTCGCGCGCTAGACGCTTGTCTAACTTGGCTGGCCGCTGGATGTTTTTGCCAAGCACCGTCTGGAATAAATATGTAATAATTATATGTAGTATATTGTAAATAAAGTAAATTGTAAACAGTATTAAAACAAACCTAAGTACATTGTAAATTGTAAACAGTATTAAAACAAACACCTCTGTTTCGCCACATGTTCTTACATAAAATGTAATGATAATTTAAGCAGTGATGGCTCAGTGGCATTGGCTATGGACTGCCGAGCAGCAGGTCCATGATTCGATCCTCATCGCCGACTTGAACTTCACCGCATGGTGGAAGGGCATTTTGCTAATGCTCGACTGGCTAGCTACCACCCTCAAGTAGAAATACTGTCTTCAAGTACCTAACAGTGTGTTCCAGCAGTCCTTGAGAGTCAGTCAAATTACAGGCACGTGACACTTAACAACTGTATGTCTTAGGTTGACGGGCGCAATGCATCTGTTATAGGGAGAAGTGAGTCCGCTTAATATCAGGTGGGCCTCGTGCTTGTTCAGTCACAATCACATAAAACAAATAAAAATTCAATAGGAGCGAGCCTAGTAGGTACTAGGTATCTATTCGCGTACAGTTCCACGGTCCGGAAGGTCATCATCTTCTCTTCTTATCCCAATACTGTAGACCCAGCACAATACATTTTCTCTAACATCACAATTTAATACAGAAGAAAGTAAATCGTAGATTTTAAAATATATACAAACCGACTACAAATTATTTATTTTCGTTAAATGTTTTATCGTTTTATTGAAATTAAAACTGCAAGTTAAGTTTATTTAAGGAACCATTTTTTAAAGCATTTTTTTGATATCGCATTCGTTGGATTTGGAAGATCTCCTATATGGCGTCTAAATCAGCCAGTTTTTTTTTTTTACTTTTTCCATGTACTTAGTGTCACGTGCGCTATCAAGACGAATCTAACAATATCTCATACATCGAAATCGGTTAAACCACTTAGAAGTTATCGTGGAATAAAGAAAGTCACAAACATACATATATACATACATAAACCCTGAAAACATAACACTCCTTTTTTTGTCAGTCATGTAAAAAAGGTTTAGCTTCGGATTTATGGCCGTCCGCCTTTCGACGGCAATGCTCTTGTTGGTTGGTTGTATGTACCTACTGCCTTACAAATCATGAGAGCGATTTCACGTTTGTCCTACCTACTGTGCAGCAGCACCCTGCAGACATGAGTGGTGGCAAGCTGCTTATTTAACAAATGTTTTTCCGTAGTCGCCTTTGATATCATTAACTTGCGAATGTAGAATAGCCCATAGATTCTTATGGCGGAAACTGTACTTAGGAATCTTAAATGTAGTAAAATTCAATACTACTTCACCGATTTCAGAATCGAATCCAGAACATCAGGTTTAGATATGCGTGACGCTACTGGACTAAAGGGGCTCTAAAATGGTAGGTTAAAATGGTAAACTATTAATATAACAAAAGAAGCAATGATGGCTCAGTGGCATTGGCTATGGACTGCCGTGCCGCAGGTCCATAGTTCGAATCCCGCCGCGGGCTTGAGCTTCAAAGCATGGTGGAAGGGCATTTTGCGAATGCCCGCCTGGCTAGCGACCACCCTCAAGTAGAAAATCTGTCGCCATGCACTTAACGGTGTGTTCCGGCAGCAGTCCTTGAGTGCCAGTGAAATTACATGCAAGATTAAAATCTATGTCTCAAGGTGACGTGCGCAGTGGAAATCGTGACTTGTGACGAAATGCATCTGTTATAGGCAGAGGTTAATCCGCTTATCATCAGGTGGGTCTCGAGCTTGATCCGTCACACCTACGTTAAAAAAAAGTTTTATTTTTGTTATATTAATATTTTTTAATTCATAGTATATCGTTATCATTTATTATCGGTTTGTTATATATTGCGCGTTTCCGCAATGCATTGAATTATGGCTGTATTAGCGACATATCATTAGGTGAGTGATATCGGAGTTCGATTCTATTACCAGCTCACGCAAGCGTAGTAGATGACGCACCACGACATCAATATCAGGAACCACGCATATGTTAGCATAACATAAATATATGAACTGGTTGGTCGGTCGCATAAACGTCGCAATGCAATCCTAAAGACTTGGGTTCAATCCTCAGGTAGTCTCAGAATAAATTCTGGACCCGGTATACGTCAATAGGCTTGCAACCTATCACCGAAACATATCGATGAAACGTCTGTATAGGTCTTCGGAGATATAAAAAGGTGATAGTGATAGGATTATATCTAACCAAAGTTCATATATTTCGTTTGTTTTTGTATATACAGTTGTGGTCATATAATTAGAAACGCAGAGTCACTTGTTGGTGTTATTTACTTTTTAAGTTATCATTGCAATTAATTGCGAGGTAAAAGATTCATTTACAACATTAAAATATACACTCATAACTTTGGTATTAAAATAATCACTAATATTCTGATAACTAATAAAACATATAAATAATATATAACTTATAAAAAAAAATATCAATATCTTTAGCACTGGCAGTCGGACAACTAATTAGAAACAAAGTGTAACTTACGTTCTTAAATTAAATTTTGAAACTACAATACATCTTTCTTAATGTCATCACATTAGGCAGTTTACCGCCTTTTCTTATTCAATTGGTTAGATTACATTCCGAATGATTTAATTATTAATAATGGGTAAAAACAAGAGCTGTGATGCAGCAACAAGAAAAATTATAGTAAATTTTTATTTAAAACGAAAATGGTCTTACAGAAAAATAGCCGCTCACTTAGAGTGTTCCGTAAAGATGGTATTTAACGCCATTGCACATTACAAGCAGCATGGAACATCGGATAATGTGCCTAGAAAAGTTAGGCCAAGGAAGACCACAGCTCAAGAAGACAGGCTTATGATTCGTTTGGCTAAGGCGGACCCCTTTAAAGGTTCTAATGTTATTCGAAAAGAAGTATTTTCACAGGACGACCCTCGAAACGTGTCCGCAAGACTAGTCCGTAGGCGGTTGGTTGAAGGTAAATTGTTTGGAAGGCTTGCTAGGAAAGTACCACTTCTTACCAGGCAACATCGAGAAAATCGTCTAGCCTTTGCTAGAAAATATGGCAGCTGGACTGTTCATCAATGGAAAAATGTTTTATTTTCGGATGAAACTAAAATAAATTTGATAAACTCCGACGGAAAACGATATGTACGACGACCAGTTAACGAGGCTTTGAATAATAAGTACACTAAAAAGACAGTCAAGCACGGCGGTGGTAATGTTAAAGTGTGGGGATGTTTTTCAGGATACGGAGTTGGTCCCGTGAGAAAAATTGAAGGGCTAATGGATCAGCATCAGTACAAAGCCATCTTGGAGGAAACTATGATTCCATATTCCGATGAAAATTTGCCAGTGACTTGGATATTTCAACACGACAATGACCCAAAACACACAGCAAACAGTGTAAAAGTGTTTCTCAGAGAACAATCGGTGACAATGTTGGAGTGGCCAGCTAATAGTCCGGATTTAAATCCGATAGAGAATTTGTGGCACAACGTGAAGAAAACACTGTCGGATAAACATATTACAAACACCAACCAACTTTACGACGCATTTGTTGAAGTTTGGAGAGGTATTCCATTGGAAACGAGTGAAAAATTGATAGAATCAATGCCACGGCGTTGTAAAGCTGTTATTGACAACAGAGGCTACCCAACCAAGTACTAATTGGTTATGAATAAGATATTCATAGTATCCATTTCACGATTTATTCAAGTTATTGGAATTTTGTTTAATTTTTTATTCTTGATGTCGAGTGTTTCTAATTAGTTGTCCGGCACAGTTCATTGTATTTTAATGCAATTTTAATAAAATAGTATAATGTTTTAATTTAAAATAATTACCATTGTTAGTTATTACTAAACTCATATTTTTCTACTATATCAGATCAGAAAAGTACTTAAAAAACCCTCTTTTACATAATAAAAATGATTGAAAATGGAAATGAAGGTCAATGTTTCTAATTATATGACCACAACTGTATATGACAACGAATATATATATTGAAGCGCTCGTAGCGAAGTTTACTTAGCTGTTCTCATCGATCAGCAAAATTAAGCAACGTCACGCGCGGTCATGAGTTGGATGGGTGACAGCTAGTGGCATTACTACAGAGCGCTTCCGTGCTTCGGAGGGCACGTTAAGCCGTCAGTCCCGGTTGTTGTCTTAGGATGGCAGTCGTTATAGCATGGTGGTAGGGCATTGTGCGAATGCCCACCTGGCTAGCTACCACCCTCAATTAGAAAATATGTCGCCAAGCACCTAACGGTGTATTCCGGCGGCTGTCCTTGAGAGCCAGTACTTCTAGGTTAGCCTGACAACATCTTCGACCACATCATCACTTACCATCAGGTGGTGATATAGTGGTCAAAGGCTAACCTACCAGGCATAAAAAAACGGTCTCCCATCACAACAGATATTTTTGCACACATTTGTATTCCATTGTATTTCTTCTAATAAAGAAATACAATGGAATACCTTAAGAGAACAAGGTAAAGCAGTAGAACAGCAAAGAGATCAGTAGAGAAGCAGTAGTTTGCGAATTCAAAGACATCTTCAAGATCGACTCCTAGGATTATCAAGACACAATATAAAATTATTTACATTTTACTAGCAATAGTAACTCACATCGCCACATGATCCCCTGCGAAAAACCATAATATCTAGGTACCAAGATATAAAGGACAAAGTAAAACAATATGTGTGAGCTTAGTAATTCCAAGCATTCTTCAAAGTACCATCGACCGCCTCCACACGATTATCCCTCTTACTGACATCGCCTCACGTACTTATTAGAAACAATACTGCATACCAACGGACGACAATGTACTAATAAGCTAGCTGTACATCTGGTACGAGTTTTCATAGTTACAGACCCACCAACTTATCTGTTCCGGTGGCAGAAAAAAGAACTACAACATTCCTTCAAATTGTGACAGTTTGTAGTTGATTTCCTTGATCAGCAGCGCCCTCGCCAACTGCACAGTTAAGTTGGTGGTACTATAACGTTTTTCCCATACCCATTTTTAGTTCGTTTACTTTCCGCTATGAGCGCTGGTAAAAAATGTATAGGGGGAAACGGTGACTGCCATGTTGACGAAAAAACTCGTCGCTTGTGGAATTACTAGGGGTACAAATGTAAACTCACCAATTCCAATGCGTTCTTCAAGGTGCCGTCGACGGCTTCTTCGGATATAACAACAGTCCCGCCCTCGTAGCCAATGCCTCCGCACGTGCCTATTCGGAAGAATACCGGATCACGTACCTTTGCGTGGTACATTAACTTTATCACCTCGTGAAGCAAAATGCCCACTGACGGGATGCCCATTCCATGCTGCAAAGAAACATTATAATTAGCTTCTTTTTGATGCTTTATAAAATTCTTAAAATCACATTAAGATATTTGTAGTAAACGGGACAAATATTTCTTATTGTCGAGTGACGAACATAATGAAATTCGCTATGGGACCTTGAAACTTGAAAGTTCTGGGTTGCAGCATGCGAATAATTCATTTTTGATGATCGTTATATTGCATCCGCAAAAACTGAGTGAATGCTTAATCTAGATACTCATATTATAAAGAGGAAAGATTTGTATTTTTGTATGTAACGATTTGTATGTACGAATGAACTTAAAAACTACTGGATTGATTTGAAAAAAATATTTCACCATTAGAGTCCTACATTATCCCTGATGAACATAGGGAACATTTAAAAAATATGTTTTTTTAATTTATAAATTTTTAGTTTTTACAGTTTTTATTTAAATGTTATGCATAAAAACCCATCGCAAAAATGTTGTCAGGGTTTAATTGTTTTGAAAATAGTGTAGGAATTTATTTCCATTATAATTCATAGATTTTTTTAATAATATTTTTATTTACTAGTCTTTCAACACGATTCTGAAAAACCTCAATGTTATTTTTTTTTTTATGCATGATAGGTTGGCCTTTGACCACTATCTCACCTGATGGTAAGTGATGATGTGGTCGAAGATGTTGTTCAGGCAAACCTATAAGTACTGGCTCTCAAGGACAGTTGCCGGAACACACCGTTAGGTGCTTGGCGACAGTTTTTCTACTTGAGGGTGGTAGCTAGCCAGGCGGGCATTCGCAAAATGCCCTACCACCATGCTATAACGACTGCCATCCTAAGACAACAACCGGGACCGACGGCTTAACGTGCCCTCCGAAGCACGGAAACGCTCAGTAGTAATGTCACTAGCGGTCACCCATCCAACTCATGACCGCGGGCGACGTTGCTTAACTTTGCTGATCGGTTGAGAACAGCTAAGTAAACTTCGCTACGAGCGCTTCAAAGTTTTTTACAGATCAGCTGATCAAAATATAAATTAATATTCTATGATGGTGGTTTGGGATACGGCGCAGGCTTATTTACGTAATGTGTATTGGCGCGACATTCTGTTTTGTTTGAATCCAACATTTTTATTGGGTGAAGGGAACGAAGGTCTCAGAAGCCGCGTGTGCACCTATCACAATTTTTAGTATATATTTGTTAGACAACTTGGGAACGGGTGACCCCTTCGTCAAATAATTTGTTAAAAAGGTAAAGCTTTATAAAGTCTTTTGATTTTTGAAAGAAGTTCCTATAATGAGTTAAACCGGTGAGAGGCCTATTGTAGTTAGGGACAAACTACGACAGTTTAGATAAGTAATACCAAGTCGCTACTGCCTAAATAGTAACGATACTTTCATAATTGAACTGACCATGACCCTGCATACAACGAAAGTATTTGAGACAATCAAGAACCATTAATGCCGTGCTGTCACTAATTCTCAGTAGCACAATGACCATATCGAATGATCCAGTCACGCGCCGACTCCTGCATTGATTGATATAGCTTCAATTGTAAAAAGTATCGCGTTTCAATGTCGAATACTCGGCAGCTAACTCTGATACTCTTCTAGATTAGTTCATCATTATCATGTGCCGGTAATTTTGAAGCAATGATGGCCGAGCGGTAATAGAACTATGGACTGCCGTGCCGCGGGTCCCTGGTTCGATCCCCACCGCAAGCTTGAGCTCCACCGCATGGTGAAAGGGCATTTTGCGGTTGCCCGTTTGGATAGCTACCACCCTCAAGTAGAAAATCTGTCGCCAAGCACGTAACAGTGTGTTCCGGCAGCAGTCCTTGAGAGCCAGTGAAATTACAGGCAATTAAGACTTAACAACTACTCGTATGTTCCAAAGTGACGGGCGCATTGCAATTCGTGACTTGTGATGAAATGCATCTGTTATAGGCAGAGGTTAGTCCGCCTAGATCAGGTGTGCCTCGGAGCTTGTTCCGTCACAATCTGCGATGTGCATGGATTAATGTGGCTAACTCGCAGTTCTGGAGCGTTTGTTGAAGTCTTGATCAGTTCACAGGGAGAATACTGAACGCTCATTGGTCACACATACGCGTCATAGAATGCCATTGACCAATCAGCGTACAGTTATTTAGTTTGCTAAACAAACAAGGTATTGAAAAACGTTACAGAAACTGGGGTTAAGACTGGTATTAATAACTGACAAATGTTCCATACATAAAACGTCAAAACTACATCTTAATCAATATCAACTTAGTGATACATTTAATAATATGACACATAATAATTTCAGTAAACAATCGATTTAGTTTACAATACTATAATTAATAGCAGACAAACATATGTATATATATATACCAACACTCGGGTTGCCAATTTTTTTAATATTTTAAATTTAGATTACAGTTACTCATGTAGGTACTATAAATAAAATTTGGCATAATCTCCAAATACGTATTAGATCGCGTGTTTGTTCTATAATAAACTTAACAGTTTGTTTATTTGCGGATGAAGTATGATTTCTTATCATGTTAATCCATGTTATATATTTATAAATGTAAACGATTATGGATAACAAGATTTATCATTAAAAACACATTAATATGTTTTTGTTTACGTTCATACTTTTTTAGGGTTCCATAGTCCTGACAAAGAACCCTTATAGTTTCGTCATGTCCGTCTGTCTGTCCATCTGTCCGAGGTTTTGCTAAGAGACCGTTAGCACTAGAAAGCTGTAATTTGGTAGGGGTATGTATATTAATCACGCCGACAAAATGCTAAAATTTTTTTTTTTGGAGCTACTATACTTCTGATTGGGGGATGACATTTTTTTTCGTCGTCTACCCCATCGTGTGGCGTATCATTGAATAGGTCTTTTAAAATTACTTGTCATTCAATCGAAAAATAGCAACTCCTATTTTTCGATTTAATGCCCCGTTTATGAAATATTAAACTTTAAAGTGCATTTTTTTGTTCCTATAGGGCGTCCCCCCCGCCCCCCTCTAAAAGCTAAACTGCTCGCTTGAAAAATCTGGAAAATTCTTGACGATAGTGCAATTTATAAACTTTAAAGGAAAATAATTATAGCGGTTAAGATAACTTTAATAGTTTAGCAGTAATAGTCGTTGAACTTGGGTGTTGGATAAATATGTACCAAATACAAAATCCTCACAATAAATCCTTTAAAGAGACTACTCCTTTAAAGTCCTGTAAAGATGAAGTAGTTGCTAGTTAAAACAATCAAAAAGCGCAGAGCAGAGCGCATTGTCACCCCGCCACCCCCCAATTCACCTAGATTATTATTATTTTAATCAACTTTTTGACATTAACTAACAGTAATCACTTATCAGTTTAAAGATTACAATCAAGAATTGTAGGAAATTGACCTTACCTATTTATTTCTAATAAAACCAAAAGAGATGTAGTAATAACTCCAGTGCCGTTAGTGCGAATAGATTGCTGATATTATTAAGTTTTCGGGCTACTACGGAACCCTACATTGCGCGTGGCCCGACACACGCTTGACCGTTTATTTTTTATCTTTTATCATGAAGTATGTGAAGAACCGAGGTCAAGAGTGTTAAATGTAAACAGGTACTTTTACTTGAAAACTAGTATGACTTAGTGTACCTTATTGAATCATTGCATTTCAGATTTTTATGTGTGATATTTGCTGGTTAGATGATTTAAGAGTGATACGCGTTATAGGTGTACCATAATTCCCACGAATAGCTGACCGCTTGGGCGTCGCAGCGTAACATCACATTTCTTTAGAAGGTGGGCACTTCTAGTATTTTTCCCTTTGTCACCTCTTATGATATAGGGGGTGTAATTCTAGCCTGACACCCCACGAGCACAATACACTGCCAGGTTATTAAATACCAGCGGAACAATGCGGATAGGCTATATACCTAATAAGAATTTATAACAGTTTTGTAAATGTGTACCTAACTAGTATATAATCAGAATTTTCTCTCACTAAACAAATCGCTCCACTGAAGAAGTCTTTTATCCGTTACCGCTCTCTGCAAATCCAATCAATCTGTGCAAATCTACAGAAACCCTAGAGATTCAACAGATACCTAGCAATCGAGTCCCTTAAGCATCCTGTGTCAACGTTAACCAGAAACCCGATATACATAGTATCTGAAAATAGGAGAAAAATTTCAACATCCCGTCAATTTATATCGTATTTTGTGAACTATATGGGTAGTATAAATTGATACGTATCTAAAAATGCAATGAGATTATATGTTATATATTTTTACAAGTGCCAGCAGTACTTTTGTATTAAGAATTATGTTTTTTTTACCAGCGGTATGCCTTCATTAACAAAATACTATACAACACTACAGCTACTACAATAAAAGCATTTAAACAACCTGCATGTCATTGCAAATTCACAGGTATTCCGAATTCCCAAGCCCACTATCAGTTGGCAGCGAGCCCAGCATGCTGGCAGCATTGCCCCGTTGAATTGCAATGCTAATTAGTTGAGCCAAATAGGTGCCAGCATTTATTTTATGTATTTAGGTTATATTTATTTAAAGAATTAGAAGGTATATATTATTTTTCACACAGACCTAAGTTTATTTCAGAAGTCATCGCGTCGAAGATCATCAGTTTTTTAATGCTAACAGGTCAGCCATTGTCCAATGACTCAGTAATGTGATACTGTGTTCGAATATAGGATTGTTACAAACATGAATGTTTCCCCCTTGAGATCATAGACAAATCATAGTGTGTGGTACTGACACCGAAAGGGTATGACAGTTATAGCATGATGATGATAATACTTACACTAATAGATAGCACTGGTCCCACTTTGTACATGGAGTATCTGTAGGAGAACTGGCTAATGTCCTGCAGCGTGGTCCCGCACGGCAACTTGTGTCCGATCTCCGCCATGATTGTATAAGCGAATTGCTCCATCCGCTTCGGTGTGCCTCCCATGCATACGAACTAATCAAACAAAATTGCTTTATAAACATTCCCTGTCAGGTGGAAATGGTTAGATTGGAGGTAATTTTGTGTAATGATCGTTTGTGGAATTGTGTATGATTAGATCTTGAAGTATCACTACCTGGAAGCTGCATATTATATCTCTGAGAAGCAAGTGGTAGTAGTAGGTATCAGTCAATAATTGTACCTGAATTTAGATGGTACTTTAGAACTAAGTATCTGAAGCTATATTTCACACCATACATGTTCGTCTTATTATATATTTATTAATCACGAGCATTCAACGAATCGGGGCAGCTCGAGTCTCGCTCAAACTAAATACGGTCTTACTACGAAAAAACGTATGAACCGAGAATATTTTTCATCCATATCTTTTTTTTAATCTTTTAGGGAAGTGTAGATATTCATAGCGCGTTCCTTATAAACATAGTTACATTATATTTTATATACCAAGTGTTCAAACTCGCTGAAGTTTTGCATACATGTCCTGAGCCTAATAATACGTATACCTACTCTATCCCTTTGAGACGGTTAAACGATAGAAGCGAAGTCATAAATTTGAGCTATGACTTACTCACTACGACGACACATGTCCCGGTTAAAGGAACAGATGGTCGTGGGTTCGAATCCCGCTCGTAGTTCAAATTGTTTCTTTCGTTTTAATTTGTAACCTAGGTAATATATAACTGTGGTTTGCCATTTTCCGTAAAATTGCGCATTTCATAATAACTCGAAAAAGTCGTTTTGTATTGGAATTATTATTAAAGACAAATTAAATAATAAAATTAAAACCGGCAAACCAAAATCACAGACATTAGGCTGAAGAACATCCGTTTCTTCCTTTCCAAAAACTCACCGAGTTTGAACACTTAGAACCTATTTGAAACATGACTAAACTACGTTGACATGGAAAAGGATGTCAATACACTTTAAAAAATTAGAATAAAAGTAATAGACCTACTAAAAAGTAGCATACTAATTTATCAGCGTATAGGCTACATTACTCACCGTAAAAACTTGCGCACATCAATAACTCTAGACTACTTTACTTTAGCATGTTGGTAGGGCATTTTGCAAATACCCGCCTGGCTAGCTACCACCCTCAAGTAGAAAATCTCACCTAACGGTGTCCGGCAGCTGTCCTTGAGAGCCACTACTTCTAGGTTAGCCTAAACAACATCTTCGACCACATCAACACTTACCATCAGGTGAGATAGTGGTTAAAGGCTAACCTTTCAAGAATAAAAAAAGACTAAGTTCAATATTTGCTGATCATAAAAATCCGAATTTAGCTGAAGTACCCTCCGGGCCGCCATTACGTCGCTAAGCAATTAGCCGCTCTCTTTACAAGGGTCGTAGTTATATCGTGAGGAACTCTATGAGACGGCTCAGTTCGTAAATTAGACAAAAGAAATAATGTCACGAACCTAGCTATCAGGTGAATTGGCGTCCAAGATTGAGTTGTAATTAAATATCTTGCTATTTTATACGTCGGGTGTAAGTGTGTGTTAGTAATTATGGGTATTTTATGGGAGAGCGGTAGAGCAACAACATGTGTGCGTTATTTGACGATAGAAATGACTGTACTGTATCAGCCAAGTCATCCACTGCTGAACACAGCTTGGCCCTTTAAGGGAGGGTTTGCCGATAATTATGACCGTTAATTTATTTTATTTACGGGATTATGGCCCATAATCCCCACGCTTGGCAGGCCTCTTCGGGATCACAGTTTAAGATAACAGTTCCTCAGACGGCGCTGCTGCCCACCTTCCGGTATTTTACCTTTAGTCGCCTCTTACGACTGCAATATGGAGTGACTTTCTAGCCCAGCACCCCACGGGGCCGTATATTTATATAGCAAGCCGAAATAATTGTAAGTTCGAGTCAAAGTTCAATGGAAGAAACACCCACATTTAATGCGATGAATTCAATTATGTACGCATGGGTTTATATATATATCTAGTGACAATTCCGCCTAATTTCCTGTTAAGCCGACGTGATGTCACAAACGCCACGCAGCCAAACCGGAAGAGTATTCGACGCGTTTCGATTCTAAACGAAGCATCCTTAGGAGGTCTTGACTCTACGAGCGCACGATCGAGACATCAAGACCTCCTGAGGATGCTTCGTTTTGAAGCGAAACGCGTCGAATACTCTTCCGGTTTGGCTGCGTAGCGTTTGTGACGTCACGTCGGCTTAACAGGAAATTAGGCGGAAGTGTCACTAGATATATATCATTTTTATAAAGATTTTTTAAGTGTTTTATAAATAGTTAGTTAAATGTTTTCTTAAAATACTTTTAAAATATTTGTTATTATTATTTAACGAAAGGAAAAAAAATGACCACGAGCGGGATTTGTATTTGAGGAAATTCCAAGTTCACTACATTCACAATGTCTCTGACTTCATCCTACTTTAATGTTACGATAAGTGCGATTGCTTTAAAAAACAGGTAATTTCACCTCGCTGGTCTTTAAAACTGTGTACCTATTATCCAATAAATCCCTGAGTTTTGTACGAATTGTATAAAAGTTTATATAATACCTTGACGTCACCAAACATCTCGACAAGATCGTGGGAGCCGCTGCCGAGTGCCAAGTGGTAGAGGATGTCCTGGTCCATAAGTTCGATGTTTGGGTTGCGTAGCCGCACTGTGCCATCAGGGTATCTGCAGCAAAAACATTACCATATACTCATCATCGTATACTGAATGAAAATAATTTATATTACCGCCTATGTTATTATATTATAATAACATAAAAAAACAAATAGGCGCCATATTTGTTTTTTTTAAGCCCCAAAAGACCGACATTACACATAAAATACTCATTATTAGGAATAACTTAAATACTAGGTACTATTTGATTTTTTTAACAAAAAGTAATCCCGATTTCAGACATAAAATACGCATTATTAGGATTAACCCACGTACCAGGTACTCTTCAGATCTCACTCAAATTGAAATGGCCCCCATGAGAAGCACCTGCTTACGGATATAAAATAAAATTATCAAAATAGGTCACCCTTTAAAGATTTAGAGTACCCTGTAATGAGGTAAGACACACAAAAAAACAGACGGATTGATATATTTTCATAAAAACTAACGTGAGTTGACATAATTATTTGCTGAATATACCGGCTAGCACTCACGGTGTTTGGTCGTAATCTCCAGTAAAGATGTTCATTGCGAGCAGCCGCCCGCAGTGCGCGTTTAGCAGCCCTCGAAGCTGCCCGCATTCCTTGATAATGAGCATCTTTACTGCTCGAACACCGGTCGGAGATTACGACCAAACACCGTGAGTGCTAGCCGGTATATTCAGTAAATAAGACTTGATAACCTCCTTCTTTTTTGAAGTTGGTTAAAAACATTAAATAAGTATTTATTTGAGATACATTTCAAAAAGAGAATCTACCAATTCCGTCCAATATTCCTGCTAAACCGACAAGAGGACAAAAACGCCAAGTAACCCATCTAAATAGTTTTGGACGCGTTTTGCATGACACGAAAGATCATCAGTCTTGACTCTTTGAGCGTATCGAGAATTATTTCTGACGTCACGGCGGTTTAACAAGAGAACAAAGCGTCACTTACAATATTGTTAATATTAGATAAATATGCGTGCAATAATAATATAATGTTTTCTTAAAATATTTTTATTACTTATACAATGAATGTAAAAGTCATAGAAAGTCTTAAAGAGAAGGTGTTTGTTAAACAATAAAACAACTCGACATAGCTGTGGAGTTGGTATACAGTCATAGATCAAGTCGAAAACGTGAGATGATTATTCATAAATAAGATGACGATAACTCTGCTATTATATTTCAAATATGTAAATAAATAACAAGCAAGATATGATATTATCTTGGCTCCCTAGATTAAAGTTCGGAATAATTATTCATAGGTAGCTCGTACCAAAGAAGGTATGTAGTTACTTACATGTTTTTACAAACTTATTCAACTGGTCAAAATATAAGAATAAAGACTACGGAATTATAAATATTTATATACATAGATAAGTAATCAACTATTATGTAATACCTATAATTTATGATAAAACAACCTGACACTGTTAGAGTCTACTTCATTTTCAGGCATCTGTCTCGTCTCTGAGGTCTCCTCGAAGGTCCTTCTATGAGGGTGATGTCCAATACGGTGCTCCGTGGAACTGCCTCCGTTCATGTGGCAGCCATTACGGTGCTCTAAGCCGGTGTTCAGCGTACCAACCTCGCAATTGCAAGGCATGATGATTGTTCACGAAAACCTCTGCTGGCGAAAGAGTTTACATAGGTTTTTAATAATAAATATACATATATAGGGACATATACAGAGTTGGATAATAACTTAATGTAAGTAAGTCCTTAACAATGTATACCTCAATAAATGAAATAGGTGAATTCACTGTCCTGAATAGTACCTAGGTCACCTAAGTACATAACCTCAAAGCCACAGGCCAAGTCACTTATAGAATCTAAACAGACACACATCCGGTAGTTATGAGGGTTGAGCTACGTTTTGGTTACACCAGCCTATTGTTATTATGTTATAAAATTATTGTTACATATAACTTATTTACTAATCTAACTTAAGTAAATTTTATCTAAAATACCTGCATGAGCTCCCACCCACAGCTTTCATTTTGCTTAACCGGATATTGAGCATCATGCTTAGTCCCTATTTATGCTTAGATCTTTAAAACTACGCAACGGATTTTGATGCTGTTGAGTTTTTTTAATAGATAGAGTGATTCAAGAGGAAGGTTTATATGTATAATACATGCATGATATGGTATAGAAACACTGATAATTTTAGAGGTTAATGTGATGTCGTAAATTAACAAATTTTTTGTGCTTATATTGCAATATTTGGCTATATAAAGACATTCTGTAGTACTATATTTAGTATCGACATTGCACCTGTGCGAAACCGAGGCGGGTCGCTAGTATACAGGGTTATTGGTAAAATGTTAACAACCTCTTAGGGTTGACTTTTGTTAGTCCTAAAAATAAATTGAGATGAAAGTTTTTTTTATTTTTTCGTTTTTTTTTATTATTTTTGTGTTTGTTTATTTGTATTTGACGGAATAAACACGAGTACCACCTGATGTGCGTAGTCTCTTGCGCCTGTAATGTTATTTCATATGTTTTATTAATTAGCTCGATGTAAATATTCAAAACTCTATTCAAAGGGAGCGCGGCGCGGTCCAGTATTGCCGCGGCGCGGGCGCTCTTGGCTCAGAGACTCAAAACTTAAGGCAATAAGTTTTTCTAGTACTATCTGAAACTTTTAATATCACTCTGTCTCGTAGTAAAAGTAATGAAGAAAAAACATGTGAAATATAACATTACATGCACAAGACACTTTTAACATCAGGTGGTCCTCGTGCTTATTGCGACAAATACACAAAAAAAAAATTACAAAAAATATTTTAATCTCTAAATGTTTGTTAGGACTACCAGAAGTCAGCCCTAAGAGGTTGTTAGCATTTTACCAATAACCCTATACAATAAATACTGCTTTATTTCAATCTAAAGATGAACCACGGTAATTGATAGAGACTGCGCATATTAGCATGTATCATCCAATTATGAGTTTATCAGTGAGTTATCCATCGATTTAATTTCAAAATATTTTTATGTTCCAGTTCACCTGATAACGACCAAACTTGGCGTCGTATCAGGACGGCGGTACTTTAATCATGTTTGCAAACAATTTAGTTTGAAGGTCGAGTGTGTGGACGCTTAAACTAGTATCTGGATACCAAGGCTCTCAAATGTATATTAGCGTTAATTTTTATATGTTGAATATTCTTGCTCAAGGAACTTCAAGGCCTAAATAGAGAACAGGAAACTGCCACCAATCACTTTTGTACCTAGTTACTTATACTTATTTATTATACGAAATTTATAGTAATTGCAGCTCTTGCCTTCGAAATATCTACCTACCTACTGTATGTATTTACACATGCAGTGTGTCAGATAGGTTTTAATTAGAAGAAATTCGAGAGCCGACACATATTGTGTGGCTTCAAACGAAACATCAAAATATTATGTCACATCGAAATAAATTGTAGGTACATGTTATTAGTGTACTATCCGCTTTTAATCAGAAAACATTGAAATGAACTATAAAATAATATCAATCACAGCTTCGTTTATATTTATAGACAGTTACATTTTCGTGGAAAGAAAATATAAATTATGTTTAAATTATTTAAGGGATATCCATTACTATTTGAATATTAACATTTTAATAACATAATAATTTGAATTATTTTAATGTTGCCAACACGATAATTTTAAATAAAATAAGGAACTATATTTCAAAATATTACTAACAGAATAGTAAATAGTTTAGCACGTCTTACATACGGTTTATGCATAATAAATTATTTTATTGCATAAATAATTGACGCACCACGTAATGTGATAAAAATATTTCATACTATTATACATTATTATCTATTGTATCCACACAAATACTGCTTATATTCCTACTTAATAAAATTATAAGAAATTCACTTACCTCAGTATAAGTCTCTCACAATTTCCAGAGAACAAATTAACGATAGAATATAAAATAATATTCACAATAAAAACACGTTCGACTGAGCCAACTTGCCAACCGCAAATAGTTTAGTTTACCAACAAACCGCGCCGAACTCCGCTTTCGTTCGAGTATGCAAGAATCCATTCATTGCTCTACCGTGTCCACAATCTACACCACCATACCACACGCCTACTCAGTACGACCGTTCCAATGATTTATTATCGTGTTGACGTTCAGCTTCGCGTAACCAACATTGAAAGATGACTGGGGCTTTTCACAATCAGGTTCACTTTTACACAGCAATGGAACTCGAAAACATAGGTTTGTTATAGTACACATTTTATTTTATACTGAGTTCAAGTTTTTTTTATTGAAGAGGAAGAGTTGAATTCTCTCAGCAATGCCTAACTATAGGTACCTAGCTATAGTTAACTAGTTGACATTTAGCATTGAAGTGCAAAGCAAAGTGACGGCATTCCATCTCCTCCGTGCAAACCATAGAGAAAAGTAGGTAGTATTGGTGCAAACAATTAATGATTATTGATTACGTCTACAATCTAAATACCTATATTATGTACATACGAAACGGAAGTACAATATACTTAGTATTATAATGGTATTTCTCTCTACGGTCATTTCTTCATTGCTGAAGGTCGTGGTAACTTTTGTTCATGCGTAATCGGAGAAGAGAGAAGCTGGCAGCCCATAAGAAGGATGCTTGTTAATTAGGCTGTCGTGCCTGACCCTGTCAAAGGCTTTTAAGATGTCATGAGACACAGCCAGGGCTTCCCCGTGTTTCTCGACAGCATAGCTTAATATGTGTGTAGCATACACGAGCACCCCAGTCGACCAATTTCAACGAAAACCGTATTGACAATCGCTAAGGAGATCATTGTCCTTAAGGTTAATGTGAAATTACAGGCACATGAGACTTAACAACTATGTCTCAAGGTGACGGGCGTAGGTATTGCAATTCGTCACTTGTGATGAAATGCATCTGTTCTAGACAGAAGTTAGTCCGCTTAACATAAGTTGGGCCTCGAGCTTGTTCCGTCACAATAACATAAAAAAAGATGCCAGAACCTTCCTGTTCAGCCCCGCTCCATTGTTTTGCACAATATGGATGTGACTGATATTGCTCTGTAGTTATTATACGGCAACCTTTTCGGAATAGGTAGGACGTTCACAAGCTTCCAGCTTTTTGGGACGACGACAGTCTCTAGAAAAAGGCGGAAAAGTCGAGTCAAGACGGGAGAAAACTCAGGCGCACAAGTTTGAAAGACAACGCAACGCCTGGTATACCATATGGATCATCGCTTTTTTCACGTCTAGCTCTCTGAGTACTTTGAGTACCTCTTTCTGGGTAATGCGGATGTCACGCATGTGTCGTGTGTGCGTCACACCGAGGTAAACTTGGCGGTGATTCACCAGAGGTAACGTCAATTTTTCCGCAACCAGAGCAGCAAGTAATTTGCTTTTAGCGGTGCTGAGGGAGAAGATAGACAGAAATTCGATTTGACAGATTTGGCCAGAGAGCTTTACTACCAGTAGAGTATACAACTAATTTGGCTTTTTGCGGATAATGTGTTCAAATCGAGCCCTGCGGATGGCCTTCCTGCTGGACTTGGCAGCCTGGTTATAGGCTCTCTTCTTTTTTCGTGTATCCGAGGAATCGACCATCCATCCCTGCTAAATATGCGTCATATTTTCTCCGCACTTCCGCACGATCACATATAGCACTAAAGCACGGACGTGCTGAGCCTTGAGTAGGAGTCTGAAAATAGAATAAAGTATTCCATAGCCTGACACACAACCTCCGTGATGGCATTGACACACTCCGTCGGGTTAGACGAAGAGAAACAAACCCGACGCCCAGGATAAGAAGCGAAATAATGCCGCATCTCATCCCACTTTGCTGACTACTCGTAGTAACGCCACACCCGGCTAATACTTTTAAGGCTATGATCAGGTGTAAGACGAAACAGCCTTCACCAGACGGTGAACTGACCCACTGAACAGTGATTATACCGACACTAAGTATTTAGGATTCTATTATATATGTTCCTTCTTACAGACACGGACAGCTTAGCTCTTATTAATAAGTGTCTAATTGATAAAAGATAAAAGTAGCAAACAAAACAAGCAAGACTTGAGATTTTTATATTTTACTGACTACAATTTGCCAACAAAGAATCAGACAATCAGGTGCTGATGCTGACTTTGCAGTTCGTTCCTCCATTTTTGGGTTGAAGTATCGAAGCTCGCCCAATAAGTCCAATTATCGACAGACGGCGCGCGAAGCGGAGCGAAGTAGCGAATAATTGAACATCAGCTGAACACAATAGCTGTTGATTGCAATCTAATTTCGTGGCACAATGAGGCTTAGCGACAGCATATAGACGGGGCGACGACGGTATGGCGTCGCTTGTTGCAGCCTAATCAAGTTTGCCTCACTGCCGCCGGAACAATTTTATTACAAGGTCTGAATCTTATTCAAGGATATTTTTATTTATGTTTATACTGTGGCAAATTGAGTAAGCCTGATAAGAACGAACGAAGTCGCAGGTCCAGCTAGAAGTATAAATAAAAATTCAACTATAAACATTTGCTAGCCATAATGTAGGATAGTAACTATCATTAGTGACAATCCATATGAATAATTTATTTATTAATATTTATTATTAATTAATACCCCCTATTATTAGCAAAGCAAGGCACTAATGATTAGTTAATACTATTAGTGCACATTAGGGGGGGGGGAGTAACCCGAGGTAGGCGGAGGCCGTTTGCGTGTGTGGCTTTTGTCCTCAAGCTCATGTTGAAGCGGCCGTATGGGCGGCACCGCGGCTGAAGGACCGAGGCCGCGGCGAGAGAGGAGTGCACGCTTTACCCACCATTTGCTGGCCGACGCGATGTGGCCGCAGGGGAAGAGGAGTGTTGGTATAGCGTACGTTGCTTTTCTTATATGCTGAACATAGCCGAAGTAGCCGGCGGCGGGGCTACACACATTTCCGTCCCGCCGTAGAGGGACCTACATCGTCCAGGCGTGGGGTTGATCAGGCGCTCGTTTGCGTGCTTGGTCCCCGGGGCTTGCGGCACGTCATTTATGGAGCGCAGTGGGGGGGTCTCCCCTAATGCAAATAGTAAATAATAATAATTGTATTATGGCTCCTGAAGAGTGATTATTTTCTATGGATAGAATACTATTGAGATAAATGTTCGAAGATTCGAGGTAATTGACGCTGAACGACTCGACGGTTTCAGTTCAGAACAAAGTATGGAGTGTTCTGCGGTCCACATAAATAATTAATTCTGTAGTTGACGCTGTGACTATGACAACCATTCCACAGAGACTGAAAAATAAATTATGCACACTGGTATTCCCAATAGCTCTTTATTGCAATTAGGTAGGTATGTATTTTCCTCCTGATATTGAGTGGGTTATTTTCTTTGTTGGGTTAAATATACATAAAAGTAATAACCAAGTCGATACTCCCATAACCAATACAAGAGGACAATGTGCAAATAATATTGTCAATTGAAGTAGATATACCTTAGCACCTATTTATTTGCTTTTCTTACTCCGAAATAGATTTACCTTCGTGCGCAGTGGAGTGTAAAAATACCTGAGTTGATGCCTCGGTTGATAAAGAGATTTGTACGACGGGACAATTTCACATACTTTTCTTCAAAACCGGGTCAAATAGTGTTTACAAGAGCAGCATACTCAAAATATTTGCATCAAAATTATTTTTACGTAATATGCAACTGTAATAGCTTAGGAACAATAAATGAATGCCGCTTTTGCTACCGTGGATGATAAATTTATACTAAATTGCTAACAGCCGTTACAGTAAACACCTCAGCCCGTTTCTATGACCGTAACAATTGATTCACCTACTTTCACTGGAAGCGTTGTCGCATCAATCCATTGTCTTCATTGAGGAGTGTATGATAATAAATGTATGAGATACTTACTCATCCCGAAGCTCGTCATTATCGAACGACATTGTGAAGAAGTAGGTACTGTTGCACTACACTACACTGGAGGTAAAGTCGGGGTGCACGGATCGATGCGTGACGGAGGGCGGGCGGGCGATGCGCGACTGGAGTCTGATCCGCCCAGCAGCAGCAAGCAGCGCGGGTGAAACTGAAAGGAGTTGCGCGCTGGCGAAGGCGTGCGCGGCTATCAACGCGGTTGTCGAACCTTACCCGTCTTGTTACGGAAACGTGTCGGTCGGTATTGTAATGCCTTATCACTAATGCTAATTTACCTTAACAACAAATACTGCTATCTTGGCTATCTTCTAAGTAAAATACTGCTTGATAAAATTGTATTATCTGCAAAAACAGGAGTTTTACAAATACCTAGCTAGGTTAGGTATAAATTATAATAATTGACAATTCTTTATAGGCAAAGAAAATAAAATCATGTTAGTGATATAAAACATAATGGTCTCAAAGGGTTCGCACTCTTTTGATTATCAAAATCAGTTACTATTAATTGGACGTTATTATTTGGATTCAGAAAAAATATGTATTCCGGACGTTTTAGTAACATATCAGTGCTCAAGGATTTTTATGTATGCTTGGTAAATAAAGAAAAAATCTGATGTAAAAATCTGTTTTATATTAATTATTTTTTAGAATTCCCCCTCAAAGATTTTTACATTTGACTTTCGTTAAAATTTGATCAATTATATCTATAAACAATTCAAAAATCGGACAATTACATCCATTTACAAAGTATTATTATCTGTAATTTTCTTGCATTTAGGAAATACAAAAGATCGTAGATGCCACGTGCAGCACGCATTAAGATTAACTTAATATAATTCATGTGTTTTATTTTCCGTCAAAAGCTCCTAATTGAGCACATTAGTACAAGTGCTTGGCTTAAATCATAGATAAATAGTCCTACTATTTGTTTATCAATGGTTTAATTTATCTAAATATATATATATATATAAGTACATTATGATATACGTACGGTAAGTTGTAAATTACAGCCGAGGCGATATTGCTAAAAGAAAGCAGAGGCTGTAATTATCAAAGCGCACGTATGTCATACGACGTTTGATAACATATTTGCGAGGAAATAAATAAAACTCAGACTTTCTTAAACGAATAGATCTTTAATCACTTCTTAAAGCAGTTAGAAAAATTTGAACAATTTGTAAATTTATATTTTTTGTGTTTTGTTACAGATAAATAAATGCAGGTTGTAAATTATGGTCAAAATTAATTAAATTAAAGAATTTAATGTTTATTAACGCCCGAAATTAATATCGTATCTGTAATCCAAGATTGAAAACGATCCGAGATCAGACCATATCCACAGATCGATCTGTAATCTGCATGCCAATAACAAAACTTAACACACCCAATCTTTTTTGTGCCGAGATCCACACCGAGATCGGCGCCGGCGGCAATCCAACCTGCTATCTCTTCCCTCTCAACCATTCCGTTCTATGCATAGAGAATAAAGCTACAGTTTGATTTATGATACTTTTAGGTAATATTCAATATCTTTTGTTGAAATAATCAGCAGTACATTATTACTTTAGTGTATTTTTATAAAATATTGGACTAATATCTTAATATATTTACACAAAAGTGAAAAATGTATTCACGATGCTACACAAGATACTCATAGTAGAATGGAAATGATAGTCAGAGTAGAATGGAACGTAATGCAAAAACGTGTCAGTCTCCCTGTCACCCGTCCGTTATTGCCATTCATATAGGTAGTACCACCAACTTAACTGTGCAGTTCTCGAGGGCGCTATTGGTCAAGGAAATCAACTACAAACTGTCATAATTTGAGGGAATTTTGTAGTTCTTTTTTCTGCCGCCTGAACAGATAATTTGGTGGGTCTGTAAATCGTACCATCTGGGCCACTGAGCAAGTAATATTTCTGTCTAAATCCGATCCAAAATCCATAGATAGATAGATTGACACGCACAAAGTGACATTTACATACAGAGGTCAATATTTTTTCTGTAAACCGACCTCCCAGCGATAGATTGCTTCCACAGATAGAAATTTCAATCTCTGGATAGCTTATTGGCACGGTAAAACCTTAAAATGGATTGCTTATTCTATCTTAGATAGCTTAAAACAGATTGAGATCGATTATTAATTTCGGGCGTTAGACTGTTCCTAAGTTAATTTTATTCATAAAATGTTGACCACTTTTCTGAAATAAAACTCTTTGCTAAGATTTAAAAAGTACCGTTCGTTTAAGACGGAGCATCTTGATAAACCGTGTTTTAGCTTATTAAAAATAAACTCATACGATTTAAATTACAACAACGCACAAGTATGTAATGAGATAAAATACGATATTGAAACTGGTGAAGTAAGAGACCCTTTACGAGCAAATGTGTTATAAAATAAGATTATTTACGTTATTAAACGTACAAGTTTACATGGTTACTATAATAATGTGGGTGGCTTGGAGGGAGCATAAGGGGTAATTAAGACTCAAGCATACCTACATGATAAAATATTAGGATTGAAAACAAAGGACATAGTGCGTTACTGGCATACCTACTTTCACCCACCAAAAAAAGAAATCCTGATTACACATGAAACCCGTGCCAATCGATATGGTTAGTGATTACAAACCATTCATATTCTGAGACAATATGGCCTATATGACCGCCCCGCTGAGATAAATGGCTTTGAAAATCTGGATATCTGACCACGCTATCTCGTAAACAATGCAATAACTTGAAGTGATTATTTATGAGATATGTTTTTGAAGCAGTGATGGCTCAGTGGCATTGGCTATGGACTGCCGTGCAGTAGGTCCATGGTTCGAATCCCGCCGCGGGCTTGAGCTTCACCGCATGGAAGGGCATTTTGTGAATGCCCGCCTGGCTAGCGACCACCCTCAAGTAGAAAATCTGTCTCCAAGCAACTAAAGATGTGGTCCGGCAGCAGTCCTTGAGAGCCAGAAAAATTACAGGCACATGGAGCTTAACAAGTATGTCTCAAGGTAACGGGCGCAGTGCAATTCGTGACTTGTGATAAAATTCATCTGTTATAGGCAGAGGTTAGTCCGCTTAACATCAAGTGGGCCTCGAGCTTCTTCCGTCACAATAACATAAAAAAAAGACAAACCCAACGATAGGATATGGAATATAGATGGAAGATGATCATGATGTATGATTACTGATAACAGGTAATTAGGTAAAAATAACTAACTTAATATGCTTGCACATTTTATTGTTGAATATACATAGATAATTCATATACATGAGCACACTGATATAGTACTAAACTTATTTATTCATAGGTATAATAAGATTTACATTTTCGCACATAAGTTACAGTAATCTAAGGAAGTATCAGGTATTATTAGTTCTTACATGATTTCTGAGATAAAACTTACAATAAAATATCACAAATATATATTTAATTTAAAACTATCAATGAATTGAATGAATTGAAAAGCAGATTAAAATAACGAACGTCACACTATCACGTAGAAGAATATACATTTCTTAACGCTGATAAATGTCAGTAAATTATTTTATTCAAACAATATGAAATAAAAATGAAAGATATCTAACCGCTATGAGAAATACTACTTAACTAATATTTGATGAATGATTTCTTACTAAAGAATAGAATTATAATTATAAAAAATAAATTCATCAATGGTATCATTAAAATTCATAAATTAAAAATCACTAGAAAATTACATCGGCTGGTAAGGTGATGGGTGTAAACAATCAAATATTATCATTAAAAAGTGAACTTACATGGGCAACATCAGAAAAAAAGGATTCGCATAAAAAAGTATTTAAGCCTTGTCATAAAAAATAAAACAACTTGCGACGTTCATATCTTCCCAATGTTGTAGGTAAGAAATTATATGGTCTAATTTACTTTTTGCATCGAGTTGAAAACTATAGTTACTTACCTACCAACTATATATACTATCTAGTACCTACACCCTGCGTGGCATAATTGACCGAGCGAGCGGGAAGCGCGAGTGTAGCATAACCGTTTCAGCTCGGGCAAAAAATGCCGTATAATATCTTTCCGGCGGATGTCCGGCTTTTCTTCTCCACAAGTCAAATTTGCCGCAGTGTATTTGAATAATCGAGATATTTACACCCATCACATCAACAGTAAGAAAAAAAATTAAAGCTTGTTTAATAAAGACGGGGAAGATTAGCATTTCTATTCCTAAGGGAGTAATAAGTCACCGCTAACTGGTCATTTTTTGTTTTCTCACACTTCAGTCTATAAAGCTTAATGCAGCGTCCTACGAGGGCGAATGAAAGCGGAATTTAAAGCCGCAGCGTCTTACATTGACAGGTGCCTTTGAATTATATTTAACTTTCTTGATGTGGTCACGAGACCTTGATTGGAAACTGAAGAACACATCGCCAAAAGTTACTGTTAGGTACTATATAAGCCGGATCATATACTGCTTAACACAGTATCCCCAATTAAGGGTGGGTTTGCCATGATCTCTACGCTTGGCAGGCGGCTTTAGGATCGCAGTTTAAGATGGCGGTTCTTCAGAAGAGCTGCTGCTTCCCACCTAATAAACCGGCTTAACCTAGAATGGGAACTGGCGCACAAGAACAGTTGTCGGAATACACTGTTATAAGAATTTGGCGACAGATTTTCTACTTGAGGGTTGGTTGCTAGCCAGGCGGACATTCGCAAAACGCCCTACCACCGAGCTACAAAAACCAAGCTACAACAACCGGGTCCGACGATGGCTTAAACAAGCTTACCGATGCACGGAAGCGCTCAGTAGTAAATGGCCCTAGCAGTCATCCATTTCACACCACTAGCGGCTTACCCTAGTTTATCGGTTAAGAACGACTATGCAAGCTCCACTACGAGCTAAAGGTTGTAGCTACAATTTAGAACTGCCATAATTATTACCTAATGACTCAGAACTATCGCGTTCGTATCGCATTGCGTCGCTTTGGTTTCGTTCGCACTTGTAGGACAAAGTGTAAGGATTTAAAGCTTCATCACATAGGTACTCGACATTAATAAGGAGAGGGACTAACACTTAAAAAATTAGACTACTGACTAGTAGACATAATGTACATATCTATAACTTATACATTTATC
Source organism: Plagodis pulveraria (assembly GCA_963890685.1). NCBI lineage: Eukaryota > Metazoa > Arthropoda > Insecta > Lepidoptera > Geometridae > Plagodis > Plagodis pulveraria. Next base: position 15,347,035 of record OY982958.1, on the reverse strand, counting down.
ACTTAATTATAACCGTTGCTTATTTTTAATAAGCGCAATTTAGTACAGCATAATGCAAAACTCTTGTGCAGAGTGCAAAAATGGCGTTTAGTGAAATTAAGCAACGATTATTAGTGAGGGGGTAAGTAGAAAATAAAGAAGGTGGCTAGGTTCTTTCGAAAGAAACGAGTTAAAAATTATTCTACATAGAATCATAATCTCCGTTGGCTTTATGAATCAATGGTTGTCATAAGATATGTTGTAAGTTCCTGCGTTCGCTTCAACCATCAAAGAAAACATAGGAACGAATTTACCTTTCATTTTCAAAAAGTTCACAATATAAGGTTTTGGTAATTAATGGATGACAAAATGAGTTAAATTGTACATTTTGGGAATACTACACTGCGAGCCCGACGTCGTCGTTAAACTAAAATAAATCAATTTCTTTTTAGACATCTTAATAGAAGTGTACAATTTTCGAGCCTCTAACTAAACATAATTATTGACTATGGCAAAAGCAAACACCTGGGAGCCGATTATTCGAACTAATTTCATTCAAATTCCTTTATTTATCCAATGATGTGACGTCATCTTATTATGCAAGAACATTTTAGGTTTTCGACAATCGGCTCCAAGAAATGCGCAGCAGCCCTAATGGCAAGTCCAAAAACAGCACGTTTATCTGCTGATTTTAAATTGGTTACAAAAATAATATAATCAGACATTAACACTATTATTCTTAACTTTATGGGAAATTTATATAGAAGACGTAACAAGCAAGACTTCTCAAGATTTGTCTCTAGGTTAATGAACAAGGAGCATCACCGATTGCACTAATAACGTCATATGGTTTTCTTCATTATCCAATTCTAATAAGGTTTTGTTGATTTTAGAAACTATTAGTAAAACATTACAGTAGTTGTGTTCTTGAATGCCGCCACGGTAGTGAAAGTTAGGCGAATCAATGCCAATTTGAACATGTCATTGTAATAGGGAAATAAGACCGCAATTTTCAAACAGTCACGCTTTAGGTATGACTGTCCAGCACATACAACAGCTCGTGACAATATGAGTTGTAAAATAACAATAACTGTTTTATAGTAATGATGCGTACACACTACACGTACCTTCAACTTCATGATAACTGCATTTAGTCAAGTCTGAACGGACGATACAGTATAAGCAAATATGTTCAATTGTTCACAGATTTCCAGACATTAAACACTCTTTATTACTTTTACATACATATTACTTCAAGACTCGACAAACCAGAATAAGCTACCTTTTTAACTAATATTTTTATATAAAAAATAAGCAAGGAAACAGGCGGTGATATTACAGCTGCTTTCTCCCTTATAGAATACTTTTAAAATGAAAACTTATTTATTTCGACTACATAATCAGACATCCTGATGATATGTTTAGAATGAAAGTACCTATTTACTATCTATGCGTATTGTTAAGTGGTTATGTAGTCGAGGATGGTAAACAGCCTTCACATATAATGGAAACTGTCTTCACACTATGTAGTATTAAATTTTATCAGCTAGAACGTGAACTGCTACAAAACAAGGGGCTCCTCTAAGAGGAGAGTTTACCATACACCCAACGCTTAGAGACGTCTTGGAGATCTCAGTACAGCCTGTAGAAAATACTGCTGCTTGCCTTCTGTTTTACTCTTCTGTTACAATGTGTACATGTGTATACAACTGTGCCCGTCGGGTGCCGGGCTAGAATGTCGTCCCCCCATCTCTACCCGTGGGTGTCGTACGAGGCGTATAAGGGTAACACACCAGAAGGTGGGCAGCAGCACTTTCTGAGGAACTGATATCTCACACTGCGATCCCCAAGCCGCCTGCCAAACCATATTGGGGGAGGCTGTGTTCAACAGTGAACTATCCGGCTGATACAGTACAGTATACAACTTAATGTTTTTTTATAAGAACTGTAGCATGTACGCTTCATTAATTACAAACATTTAACATAACAGCTATTTACTTCTGATCATTGTGACCTAAAACATCGAGAGATTATTCTAACACTAACTTAAAAGTGAGCGAGAACACAACACAGTGGTGAGAGAAATAATTCTAACAATTGATTTAATATAAGTAGTTCTTCCTCGGAAATATAGCGTGAGGCTCCTTGTAGTTGGGGTCGGGTTGATTCCGGTAACGTCGCGCGAGCCATACGGCAAACAACTGAAAATGTAATGAACATCACGTTTGAAAATGTATCATTATTATATAAAAGAGACGAGAAAATACCTTAAAGTTCCTTTAACCGAATGAGATAGGTGACTTTTCTTAAGACGCTGTCAAATGCTGAAATTTTGTTACTATCGGACTTTGAAGGAGTGAAAGAGAGACAGCAACGGTGTAATCGCGATCAGTTTAGGTAAAATCCGAAAGGAAGCTAAATAACACAAAACTAGTAACGTAAATCGAAAATGTAACTTTTCTTGTCTCTCTTTATAAGGTTTTTCTATTTTATTAACATATTTTCATAAACATTCATACGTAAATAATTAAGATATTTACGTCACAAGCGTAATTTAGAGTCAACTTTGCAATTTTATTATATAGTTTTCTCTATAGAATAAAATTACAAAGTGGAAGTTGAAGTTTTAAGGAAACGTGTTTCGGAATTTTCTCGGCCATAGATAATGTGATCAAGGTATATGACCTTTACTGCTAAAAATTAAATATAAACTAAATAAAAATTAGATTTTCTTACTGCTAAAAATTAAATACATTTTGCTATTTAACACTTGTCAGCGCCTTAATAAGGGAAGTGTATGCGCACTAAATATATAAATATTAACCTAAATATAAGTGGGCCACGGGAACGATCGTGTAATAGATTCTAATCCCACTTGCAGTTCTTCAGATATTAATATACTTTTATGCACACATATGCATAATAACATCCTTTTAACCAAAGATTTTTATTTAGTCTTAAAATGGACCTATCTTTATTTTCATTACAGAAATAATAATGTATTTTCTCGCCTCTAATAATTAATTGTAGAATTGTCGTACATAACAATACAATTATTATACGCTCATGCCAGTGCAGAACATGCAATCAAATTGTGGTTAAATATATGCGAAAAACATGCAAAAGATACTCACTGCACGGTTTTCATATAAAAAAATAATAGTTGATAATGTGCAGAGCAACAATACGAACTTAGCGTGCGTAATTCTTGCAACACAACAGTTCAATTAATCAGATGATAAGCCCGCCGACAAACACAATTTGTAATGGTTGATAGGTTGCTTAACCGTTAGTCTAATCTAGAAGTCATAGTTTTATATCACTACATGTTGTAAAACAAAGTCACTTGCCGCTGTCTGTCCCTATGTATGCTTAGGTCTTTAAAACTACGCAACAGATTTTGATGTGGTTTTTTTAATAGATAGAGTGATTCAAGAGGAAGGTTTACATGTATAATACATGTCGGTTTCTAATGTGATGTCGTAAATAAACACATTTTTTTGCGCTTACCAAAGTAAACGCTGGCTGAACCCCACGAGAGATCAAAATTATGTACTACAGAAGTATAACTACACGGATATCACAAATGTAACGTAAATATAATTTGAAATTTGTTAGTGCAATCTCGAGTACTCATATGTATAGTCAATATTGCCATCGTGCTGTCATCGTAAAAAAAACGTGGGTCCACCATTTAGATCACGAAACAAAAAGAGGATAAGACATGGAAATAACCATTAACGCCCATGAAGTTATTTCGGTTTGTTCATGCCGTTGGCAATGTCATTCTAGAATGGCGGGGGAGTAATATTCGTACATCCCAAGATATAAGGACAGAAGATTACTGGACCCTTCTATACATATTTAATTCCGAATATGATTGAAACGATAAAAAACGGGGTTTGAGCCCAGGATCTCGATTATCAAAAGCGACAACGCTTCACCGCCAGCCATCAACGTTACGACCTTTATCCGATAAAAAGGTGGTTGGTTGGCCTGGCTTCCATGGCAACCAGTCGGAGATGTGGAAAATACTCTTTTTAATTTTTTTAATAAAATCAGTAGATGAAAGCATAATCCTTAAATCTTCTTTTGACGCCAGTGGTTAAAAACAATGAAAAGATAATTACTGCATTAAACGATAACTCCACTATCGTGTGTGATAAATTGACATCCCGTAACTTGTATCAACATCATATCTAGAGATACAATGCTCGATTATCGTCATAATAGGCTTTAAAATCGATAATCTGTTTAATTACCATCATCATGATGTAGTGTTTTATAAGTATTGCTTGAATTCATAAACAATTTTTATCGGATAAAGGTCGTAACGTTGATGGCTGGCGGTGAAGCGTTGTCGCTTTTGATAATCGAGATCCTGGGCTCAAACCCCGTTTTTTATCGTTTCAATCATATTGGGAATTAAATATGTATAGAAGGGTCCAGTAATCTTCTGTCCTTATATCTTAGGATGTACGAATATTACTCCCCCGCCATTCTAGAATGACATTGCCAACGGCATGAACAAACCGAAATAACTTCATTGGCGTTAATGGTTATTTACCGACGCAGCTACGAGTAGGGTTCCTTATTAAAAGTGACTCAGAACCTTGGTACCATTCTAGTCTAGTCAACAAGTTCAAAAACGTGAAAAATAGAGATAAAGGTCCTAAAAATATGAGCGATGGCTCATTCGATTCGGAATCACCTCTAGAAAAATGTTTTTGATGGATTTTGGTGCAGGTTAAAAATTGCAATTGTTATTAACAAAATAAGATGAAAAAAAAATGATATTTCGTTTTTTGTTAATAACTTGAAAAATATTAAGATTTAAGCAATTTTCAAAAAAGTTCGTTAAAGAGGGGGAAATTTCCAATAAAAAAGTCCTGACTCCCGGAACTCTATCTCCATTATTTATAATTTTAATTAGACGTTGAAAATAGGGCTCCGCGCGGCTGTTACAGCATGCGCGCGCCGCCGCTAAAGAGAGTTCAGCAATAAAAATATTTTTTTTATAAAATAAAATGTGATTTTAAAAATTTCAAAAAATTCTATTATCTTCTTAACACTTGAAAGAATCGAGCCCTGAAGAAAAAAAAGTCTAATCATTATTTTTCAAAAAGTTATTCAATTGTTAACTAACAATTTTTTTCCTAATCTCCATTGGCATAAACAATGGAATGAAAGGTATAAATAATTGGCCTATAAATTTTAAACTTCGTGGAGCCCTTTTGGTGTATGTACTTTATAAGATCCTGCGGTTAATTTTCATTAAAGTTAATTAATTTGTTAATTATGTTTTTTTATAACTATTGAAAAATTAAAAATCTAAGATAGTAGTCTAGTTATAAAAAATCATAATTAACAAATTAATTAACTTTAATGAAAATTAACCGCAGGATCTTATAAAGTACATATATCAGAAGGGCTCCACGAAGTTTAAAATTTATAGGCCAATTATTTATACTTTTCACTCCATTGTTTATGCCAATGGAGATTGGGAAAAAAATTTTTAGTTAACAATTGAATAACTTTTTGAAAACTGATGATTAAACTTTTTTTTCTTCAGGGCTCCATTCTTTCAAGTGTTAAGAAGATACTAGAATTTTTTCAAATTTTTAAAATCACATTTTAATTTATAAAAAAAATATTTTTATTGCTGAACTCTCTTTAGCGGCGGCGCGCGCATGCTGTAACAGCCGCGCGGAGCCCTATTTTCAACGTCTAATTAAAATTATAAATAATGGAGATAGAGTTCCGGGAGTCAGGACTTTTTTATTGGAAATTTCCTCCTCTTTAACGAACTTTTTTGAAAATTGCTTAAATCTTAATATTTTTCAAGTTATTAACAAAAAACGAAATATCATTTTTTTTTCATCTTATTTTGTTAATAACAATTGCAATTTTTAACCTGCACCAAAATCCTTCAAAAACATTTTTCTAGAGGTGATTCCAAATCGAATGAGCTATCGCTCATATTTTTTGGACCTTTATCTCTATTTTTCACGTTTTTGAACTTGTTGACTAGACTATTCTGCCCGTACCACCTTTTTATGGCAGTAGGGTGAATTTGGTTTGGTGGCTACAGTACGGTTCTCTAATGTATTAAGTGTTTGTATGGGAAATCGTACATCTTTTGGTGCTTTGAAATATATTTTTTTAATGTATAAGGTGTTTTGATATTGTTCAAACTTGCACAACGATAAATGCGGGTCGCATGCGGCCCGCACACTGCCCGGAAAATATATTTATTTCAAAATATATCAACATACTACACATGAACCAGAACATCCACCGTTTAACAAGCTCTCCCCTATGGGGGATTTGCCATAATCTCCACGCTTGGTAGGCGTCTTGGGGATCGCAGTAGAAGTTGTCAGTTCATAGAAGGAGCTGCTTTTCACCTTCTGGTATTTTTCCCTTAGCCTCTTACGACACTCATGGTAAGAAATAGAGGGGTGACATGCTACGCGTAGGTGTCGCAAGAGGCGACTAAAGGTATATTACCGAAAGGTGGGGCAGCAGCATCTTCTGAGGAACTGATATCTTAAATTGCGATCCCCAAGACGCCTGCCAAGCGTGGGGATTATGGCAAATCCCCCCTTAATGGGGGAGGCTGTATTCAACAGTGGACAATCCGGCTGATACAGTACAGTACAGTTGCGCTTACATTGCAAACGCTGGCTTAACCCTACAAGATAGATCAAAACAATGTACACCTTAAAAATGTCTACAAAAATATCTCTTAGGAATAACCAACAATAGCCATTTTAATCCTTTATTTTTTCAAGACAAATATAGCTTAAATAGCTTATTTTCGAAGCGATTTGAAGCAATACAGAATTAATCCTTATCCAATTAAGTACCTTAAAAACATAATAATATAGATCAATATGGCCCGTTTATTTCATCAACATTCAATACAGCATGTAATTGAAATGATTTTTTTTTGATGAATTTACAGATTATTTAGTATCAGCATTGCACCCGTGCGAAGCCGGAGCGGGTCGCTAGTTAAATATAAAATCCAAATTAAAAAATAAGACAGTGTCACTTTGGCATCTGTCAGATCTAAGACCTAATTCCTAGTTATTTTTAGGACATATGCAATCCTAATTTGGAAACTAAATTAAAAATATGACTGTACAATAATATTGTACATATTATGGTTGAAAATATTTAAAAAGAACTAGGAAACATACACATTTTAATGTCATATTCTTTAATTTGGATCACATAATTATTTAGGTTGAAATATTCGAAAAAATCATATTATAAACGAGCATTATGACATTAATTATCACACGACAGCTGTCACATCAACATCTGCCATATCTTTATTGAGACATATTAAGTTCCGTAAAAAATACTTGTTTATGCTCTTTCTTTGTACGAACTACATATTATGCAAAACGAAGGTAAATTCTAGTCCGACGATTCAATGGAACCACGGTTAATAGAAAACAATACGGTACCATCAAAAGAACCATGTAATAGTCCCATGACAAATGAACGAAATACCATAGACCTATGGTCGAGGATTAGTAAGAAGTCCTCATTTTCCAGTACTGAACTAAAAGAGAAATCTCTTTCGCTTCCCTAATATTATTTGACCAAACAATATTTACAACAGTTTGGCATTTTTAAGAACAATATAAAACCATAAAAGGCACAAAAACTACTTGTCTGGTTTTATTATGGTTTTACAATCCAATATTATAATACTGTGATGAATCAAACTACATAATCGTCCGCGTCGTATTGCTTTGTGGCACACATCAACTTTGTCCCCTAACTGAGCTAGTTCAATCCGGTTTTTTACCCGATTGGGCGCCGCGGAGGCGCGGGGGTTGCACCCCCGCGCGTCTTGTTGCCAAGTTACACACATAGCTGTGCGTGTAGTAGTGAAGCTTTCCTTCTGTACGGTTCTATATTCATGTGCCATAAGTACCTACCTAATCTAAGTTTCCCATGCAAACGAAAAATATCACGTGAAATTCAATATAAACAAAAGTTTTCACGCCAGGTCGAGAATATCTACTCGTAAATCGAAAAGCAAATAGGTACAAAATGATAAGTCAAGAAGTGCAGACTCACAATAACAAATAACGTCAGCAAATGTAAAGGCATACGTCGACACGATAAGACAGATATAATATATGTGTATCAAATTTGATTGATTGTGATTTTCTTTATTTTCTACACAACGAATAGTGCCTATTTATTTACTTTAAAATTATTCAAATACATTATTAATAAATTGGCATCGTCAGGACCACTATGTCCTAGTTATGAATGAAATTCTATTGTTATCATTATCGCCGATGCCAATGGGTTAATCATAAACGTATCATCATAGCGTAGGGCTAATTGAATATAAAATTTAGTCATAACGCGACTTAGTCACTCTATGAATTAGGTACAACAATTTGTAATAGAATATACAATTGTTCTATTGCGTATATCTATTAAATAGTTTCCGCCCGTTAATAATTAATTTATTGTAAGTCGAGCTCCTTCAAGAACTACCTACTTAGTCAATCGGGTACATGCAATGTTTAAATCCAAGACGTTAGGGACCTAATAATGTTCCAAATTAAAATCATTTCAGAGATGAATGGCAAATAAAAAAAAACACAAGATATCGTATTTATAATGTGAATAGTGTAGTTTATATTAGTCATAAAAAATAACCCTATTCTTAAAAAAGAGTTGTAACTTTTTTGAAAATGTATCACCAGTCCCTGTCAATTAAACATGAAAATAATATGAAAGGGCATTTTGGCACCATATCAGCTGTAAGAAGTTTTTACAAGACGACTTTGAATAAGGGTAATCTTTACTAACATACAGTCTTGGAGGGCAGATTTCAACATTGTCTAAGTAATAGCGAATATATATTTACGAGGTTGTGACGAAGTAAAAATGCATTGTCATGTTTACGTCAGCAAAAAATAAAGCCAAACCGAAAGATTTTGAACGTCTTTGTTGTGGAATTATGCAAGCATCACAAGCAATGAATGGTATATTAAAATTAAACACAATAAATGTCAAATCACGCATGCACTAATGCGTGAAATTAACGAACAGACATGCTCCAGACACCCTCATTCATCATATTCGCAGTTAATCCAACGGGCATTCAGTGGCATCACGAACACAAATTTACATTTATATAGACGACAACATATCAGAGGTTGTTTGATGGTTAAATATTTGATGTAATTTCACTGAATACTTGCTGAATTGATTGTTAATGACTAAAACAAGTCCCAAGGCAGTTGAAGGCAGTTCACCGAATCATTCAATTAACTTTATATGTGATGAATACAGCTCGGTTTTAGTAAAGAAATAACCACATTGAATAGACTTGTAACTTGGTCAGGTCGTAAAGCGAATGCGACACGTATGCGAAACACCAATCCACCTCAAATGATATAAATGCCGTGAGTCCGAATCGTCAGATCATTCATAGAAATGCACTGGGGTTAGCTCGTGGGTCCTTTTGGTTACGATATCTTACTGTCAACCATACACCCAAAAACTGCAAAGTAATTGTCACAGTTGTTAGTCACAAGTGCAAGGCCAACGATAGTTATGCATCATCAAAGTTGACGACACAGTGTAGATGCCCGTGCAAGATATGGCGTATTTGCCCCTTCCTAGATTGTAGGTAATAGTTACTAAGAGAGGTTATTCCACGTAGTAACTGGTAACACTGACAGAAGGTTAGTAACTATGCGCAAATGAGCCATTTCTGCGCACTAAGACATCATCAATCCGTATTTCGCCTACAGATAACGTGTTCTTAACGTACTAAAATACAGTCGCCGAATAGGAGGAATTTCGGCCAATGACCCCATCGTTCCTTACTCACACTCGCACGGAAGGTAATGACTAATGACAGTCGCTGTGCGAGTAAGATGACAAGCGTTTGTACGCTAATAGAAAATGCATATGTAATGTAGATCGGCGACTGTAGTTTAGCAACGAAGTAATTATACACAATTTCTTTATTTATTGTTTACAGACAATTATACGTTTTTGGACTCGATAAAATATAGTCCTTTTATATTCATAAACAAGGTACATTTGCATTGTTTTAGTAGTCTAGAGTATGAACGATCGTCGAGAGATGTATAGTAAATAATGAAATTTATCAATTTTTATATCTGTGCTCGCTTTGTTAGTCACTATCAAATAATAATCTACTGCGAATATTTGAGCATATCTTTAATAATTAACACACAAAGAATAAAATGGTTTCATATGCGAATGTCACAATTTAGTTTAAGTATTATGCTAATACTTAATTTACTAAATTGTTACATAAAGAAGAATATTCATACGATAGCAAAGGACAAACAGAATGAGTTTGCACTCACAATTTATAATATTAAACTATTGACTGATAGCCGATGTGACAAGCGCTTATGTCACCCAATGGATCTTGCTGGTGCAGCAATAATATGTAAAATTTTATTTAGTAAAATATTAATCAAGATAAATGTTAAATTCCAAAACTAACTAAACGTGCCAATAATGAAAGTACCTTTGAAATTTTAAAGATTGAATAGATTTATTCAAGGGCAAATTATTGGCTCTAAGACAAAAAGCACTTCCATGAAAAAATACAAGCATTTTAAATTAGTCAAGCCAGTTTTTAATTCGAGGTAACAACCGCAGTGGCTCTAAACAGTAGACCGCGTCGCTTAGAAGTTGGATTTAATTTATTGCAAGCTGACAAACACAAAAAAAGTAGATTCCGTGAGTTTGCGATTCCGGGATTTTTGCGGGAATCTCATAATAATTCGGACTATACCAAACAATTTAAAAAATATTGCCGAATCTCTAATTCTGCAGTTCACAAACATAATTTAATTTATTTTATTTTTATTTATTATTGTAATATTTTTTTCCTGTGTATTACTGTGCATGCTGCAAGGGTTTCTGAGTCGCATGTCACATTTTTAAATAACAAACCAACATAGGTTTTATTGGTCCCAAAAGTAACCCTGAAAATTACGCTTGTTAAAGTTTTAAGTTATTGATATTATTGTTACCACCGACACAGCAATGGGCTTTTGCGGACCTTAATCAGAAAATAGTTGTGAATGCACTGGCCGATATAAAGAGTACACACAAGAGTACACTTTACATATGTTATTTTTTTGAACATACCTCGAATTGAAAATCAGACACAACAAAGATGTGATGGAATATTTCATCTAAATTCTTACCTCTGTGAAGCTAAAGAACAAGCCGATCCCGCCGCAGAGTTTAAATGTGTAGTCAATGGATTCTTTGAGCTTTTCCATGCATGGTTCACATCGACAACCTACTGTTATTTCAGCTCCGTGGCAACACTGTTTCTGTAAAATTATATAAACATTTTTGACAAGCTTTTTCACTTATTATTTCCCAAAGATAAGATGGGGCATGGCGAGAGCGTATCTGGTCTAAATTAAGCTTAAATATCTGAAAAGTATTGCATACTTAGAACAAATAAACCAATCATCTTAAGGCCCAAGGGATCATTGTAATCTACCTAGTGACCGTAGCTATAGGTTAAAGCACGGTCCATTTATGCGTGTATACGATTAATTAGTGTAATAGTTTGCAGCATTTTTAGGTGCGTTACAAAATATGAGTATGTAAGACTAAATCATTGTTTTTAGAAAGGTGTGAGTGAAACAGGTAGAAGAGGCGCCAAAATCAAACGTGAAAACGGTAAAACACCCAATAATTATGCTGTTTTTATTTGAAATTAATTATGATTATCTGACCCATCACCAACCCGGCTAAACCACGCGTCGGGCCTGGTGAAACTGTTCCATGTCCTCCCAATTGGATATCGTAAGAGCAGACTAAATGAAAAATGTGCCATACGCGCATCAGCACACTACCCGCTTCGGCGTAACTTACAATATCACAACGAAAGTAATTATTAGTTTATTAGCAGGGATCAATGCAAAAATTAACACATTAAAGAAGCACCATCATTCTTTTTTCTGGCAATCATGGTAACAAATTTATTTACTTCTATTTTTTTGAAAATAATCTGCTTTGGAAATCTGGGAGTATCCGAGCACGTTTAGGCTATTTACCTTAATTTAAAATATACCAATTGAACTATAAATGACGCTCCGTCCACGTACGACGCGACGGATTATTCCCAGACTAGCAAATTTTTATTACTACCATTTTTACGACTTTTATTAGATAGGTACACAAATTTATTCCCGCGACTTCCAATGCGTTAAAGAATAGTCAACATGTACAGAAAGTTTTAGGATGAAGATGATAAAATAGCGGAGATGATCACTAGGTTTATATAAATAACAGGAACGAAGGGATAAATTTAACCTATGACTCATCATCATAGCAACTCAGATTGGTACACCATGTTCCGGCTCCAGATGCGGATGTTTGTGGGAACGAATCCTGCCTGAGGTTATATAGCCCTTTTGTTAGCATGCATATAGCTGATATATCAAGTTTTATACACTTACACCTAAATAACAGAACATCTAATTCATGAAACAATGTTTGGAGGCCAATATAGGCCTTGGGTCATCTCACTTCTTATCTAATTTCATGAAACGCAGCGCCAGTATGTTCTCGGCGTATAGTTACGATTAACAGGTATTCAAAAGTATGTATGTAAAATGATAAATCAACTTACATCAACCAAATCACATGAAGGGTAGTCTGCTGTGCCATTGATAGGCACAGATCTGTTCTGAAAACTGCAACATTGAAACTTTTCTTGGACAGACTCTTTAACTTCCATGTTCACTGTGTTCCAACCCTGCAATCATAAATTGTTTTAAAGACTATTCTGTATTTTTATTATTCTTGCATAAATCGCATTGCAAGGAAAATACTTGGAAATAAATTTACTCTTAACAGTCTGTTCAAAAAGAGAGTGGACTTGGCCAAAAGGAGAACTAATATTGCGAATTTTAGATGGCAATCCACCTCTGCCAACTTGAAAATGTCAAACTCAGCAATCATGAGCTGCCGTAAAATTGTGTGGTATTATTGAGTGAATTTGCGTATTATTTATTAAGATATTTGTTTGAAAACCGGATGCCGGAACTTGGGAAAACTTTACACATTTCGGTTAACTGACCTGCTGAGCGAGCATCTCCTGTTGTTGCGAGTTGACAGCGAGACAGGCACATGCCACTGAGAATTGCACCAGGAAAAGCAGGAACAAAATCACCATGTACTGATAATTGAGTCATGGAACCATTGACACAAATAAAAGAACCTACAATAACATGTCTCAGCATTTTACTTACATACCGTTGCCTACTAACTGCATCATTGGTTGTGTTGCATTAAGTTTTGCTTCAGAATCTCAAGATCCTTGTTTCGAGCCCGTGAGGGACGTTTATTGCGTTATTCTAACATTGAGTTGCCATAAAAGGATGGAACTATGGAAAAGAGATGGCATTGGACTCGCTCCCAATTGCATAACTAAGAAACATCTGACAAAATGTGTTCTCCTCCATCCTAAATGTCACTCTAGTACAAAATATGAAGATAATTAATAATAGTAGTGATATATGTTCACCAAATTATTTATATATTAACCTAAGATTCTGCGACATAAAAGACTGTTACTCCTCGTGTTTGACGTACAGATAAAGTACTCATAAATGCCTAGAGGAAAAGCAGCTACAAGCAAGCAGTTCAACAGGACCAGAAAGGCGGCAGCTAAGATCCTATGTACAGTAGCGAAAGTTGCTGAGACGTGATAAAGAAGCAACAAAAATGCTGCATACCCCTAGTAGCTGGAGCTATCATATTACAGAACTATTTACAACTCAACCCAACCATTCAATGTGCAAAGGCAAAAACCTTTAAATGCAACTTCCCAGATGAGCTTGCTAACATATTAGTTCCAGGTTTCTGAGGTTAATGACCTAGGAGCTTGAAGTCATTGACTTAGGTCCACCTTCAAGAAATGTAACCTCTACAGTTGCATTGGATTATCACACCCTGATCTTCCCACGCCCTACCAGGTCTTGTAAACACAAAAGCAGATGCAACACAGACACCCATGCATCCCCATCTGCAATGAATTATGTTGAAGATCTTTCTTTCAAAAGTGTGGGCTCCAGACTTGAAATCCATACTCCAGCAATAATATACATATTTAAATTTATATATTAATGAATATACGACTAAATGTAAAATACCGGAAGGTGGGCAGAAGCGCCTTCAGAGGAACTGATATCTTAAACTGCAATCCCCAAGACGCCTGGCAAGTGTGGGGATTATGGCAAACCCCCCTTAAAGGGGGAGGCTGTGTTCAGCAATGGACAATACGGCTGATACAGTAAAAAGTCTGTAATGCATTTGTATTTGTGATACTACAAAAAGATGAACGATTTTAAAAACACTGCATTGAAACGGTATTAGGGAGCAGTGCGCGGGAAATGGGGATAAGTAGCTTGATTCTCGCAAGTGTAATAGCTATGGATCGCTTCATGGGTGAACAGTGTGCACTATGTGTAAAAAATTATTACAAAAATAGGGATTTGTGCAGTGTTTTTCGTCGTTTATTTCGTTCTGAGTTCAGATTGCGTGACCTAAATCCCAGTGAAAGTGTGATTAGGTCGTTGGTTAGAAAATTCGAGTTTACTGGATAGACACACCCGATCAAAGGGCTTCGCTATGTCTAAACTAGCGGCCAACGCCTCACCCTTGGAATCCACCACCTCCGCCCATCGATGCCTAAGGTATACTAAAAGATCACCAGCTGAGCGACCGCGACGAAAACCGTACTGGCGATCGCTTATCAGCTGGTGCTCCTCTAGATACTGCAAGAGCTGGTTGTTCATAATGGATTCCATTATCTTGGAGAACAAAGACGTTATGGCTATAGATTTTGTTATGGCTATAGAGTTGGACAGATCTGAGCGGTCACCTTTTTTAGGGATCGGGTGCACCAAGGCCGTCTTCCATGTTTTTGGGACAACGCCTGATGTGTAGCAGAGCCGGAAAAGACGCGTTAGAACCGGAGTCAATTCTGGAGCACAAGTCCGCAGCACTATCGGAGAGATGCCATCAGGCCCACTCGACTTATGAATATCCAAGGAGAACAGTGCTTTACGTACAGCACTTTGCCGGAAATTTATATCCGGCATCGAGGTATCAAACCGTGGTATAGTCGGTGGTGAGTTCCCCTGGTCATCCAAAATCGAGTTTGACGCAAAGAGAGAGCCCAGAAGATCGGCTTTCTCCTTTGCGGTGTGGGCCAGTGTGTCATTCTCTCTGTGCAGGGGCGGTAGAGATGACTCACAAAAATTCCCCTGGACAGCCCTGGCGAGAGACCAGAACGCACATGTTCCCTAAGGAAGGCAGGCTAATCTCTCGCCAATTCTGCCGATATGCTCCGACTTCGCTCTTGTGATTACTCTTTTGAAGGACCTGGAGGCAAAAAGATATTCCTTTTTGAGATAGCTGGTATTTAAATCCTTAGATGCCACTGAGCTGGCCCAAGCTTGGTAACACTCTCGTTTTTGGCCAGAGGCCATTTTACAAGTACAACCAAACCAGGGCTGGGACCTGCCACCGATGGGCACTGCAGAATATGGAATAAAGAGTTCCATACCCTGAAGCACTACATCAGCAACATAGTCGGCAGTGACATCTGGATCATCCGGCAAGAAACAAACTTGCCCCCATGGGTAGGATGCAAAAAAGGACAGCATCCCGTCCCAATCTGCAGACCTATAGTGCCACACGCGACGACAACCTACAAAACGGGATCGAGTTGGGCGTGTAACCGGCACTGAACTCCGGATCAGGCAGTGGTCCGACGAACCGAGAGGAGCTTTGGATGGAGGGGATTGGGCCTCCGGGTCTCCCACAAATCGATCGAAACGCAATGGCAAGCCACTACTTCACGTCAATATCATGTGGGAGAGTGGTACTTTCCTGGTCGTGCCGGCCCATGCAGCTGTAACCCGAAGAGCTTCAGCATGGCACTACCACTAGGAGATTTTTATTGTTTGACTGATGCGAGAATGCTGTGAATGAATAAATATTCATTCAGGCATCAGTGTGGTATGGATATGTTATTATATATTATATGTTAAATACTTAAAGATTCATTAGTCTGACGCATCAATCCTGATGGATTGACTGATGTCAATGCATTACACCATCAATCTAGCAGTAATCTGTTATCAATCATGGACTGAATTGATGCCAGACTTAATGTGTAGCCTCCAACTTATCGTGACTATGTGCCAAGCTATGGTGAAAAAAGCCAGCCAGGATTTCAAATTCTGGCTGTATTATACATATATTGCATACAGCTATATCTAACAACATACTCCTATATAACTTAAACTTGCTTTGCTATTGCATAAAATGTAGGAGTATGCTATTTGCATTGAAGTAATTTTGTTTAGCATACATTTATTGATTTTAATTCATGATTATAAAAGTAGTTATATGTTTGTGATGAGGTCAAGGTAAGCCGGGGTCATTGGCATGTTCAAGCGCCTCACTACTGCTACATTCAACCATTGGCATTTTGTCTTTATATAATTGGAATCAGAACAGAATAAAGAGCATATTTTTGTTAAGTTGAAATTTTTTTTAGACGTGAAATACTTACTTTACATCTCCTGTGCTACAAATACATGTAACAAAGCGCAAAATATACAAATAATTAATGTAAAAATGAAAACTTCAATAATTTATTTCTCTTAGAGCCTGTTTCAGAATGTTTGAGTAAGTTCCGGTTATACTACCCAGAACATAAAATAGCAGAATGATAAAAATGACAGTTAACATACAGCGCATTTCAAGCTTTAACCAATGGATGTGCTGGGTAGTATAACCAGAACTTACTCAAACATGCTGAAACAGGCCCTTAGACTATTGATTTCTGCAAGATAACATTGCATGTGATTATTCAAGGTAATATGATAACGATAAGTAATTGAATGTGATATTCAATAGTAATTGAATATCACATTCAATTACTATATCATACTATACTATATCAATCTTAAAAAGATTGAAGGTCCATTGTGGTGTATACCTATTCTAAGGACGAGCCATTAAATGTTATGAGGGTATGTATGCAAGTCTAGCATGCTAGACTGGTCAGAACATTCTAAAGTGTTTTTTTCAGAAAAGGATACAAAGAATAGCATAACTTGATGGTGCTTTACAGCACCCGCCAGTCCCAACAAGGATATTAGGATTAGAAATATTCCACATGCTAGAATACCACCCACGATCGGGAGATTGTTGCCCAGCGACGCAGTTTGCCCATACACTGCCACTGATATGAGAATGCTGGCCACTACCTAATGAATACAAAAAGAGCACCATAATTTTAAAATTTTATATATGAGAAGGTTTTATTTCATCAACTTATGAAGGAAAGCTTATCATTGTTACAATCTTAGATAAATCAAGGTGTCCCGACTTACCACATACAGAACGTTTAACGCAATCAAAGCGTTTTTCGAGCACGTAAATCCACCACACATGTTGGAAACAAAATCTACTCACTCAATCAATTACAAACAAAATTTTCATTCAAATACAATATTTGGTAAATCTCCAATTTTCTGAAATGAAAAATAAACACAGATTATAGAAAGTACATAGAAGTAATAACAAAGAATATACTACTCTCTACCAAGACTAGTAAAACCACAGGGGTGCGTTCAGAACATCGGTTTGAGCGCATTCGGAGTGCACTTGTAGTGCAACTTTTCACTCTAACGTCCTTCACAACCTTCGAGTAGATCGCAACTTTTTAACTATCAAAATCGGTCGTTAAGAGGTTGCATCTCTAACTCACATGACCTTGACATTTCTTGATGAGATAAATATAGGCACTCTTTTGTATTTTGTAGGTAAGCGGTAGTTATTGCTTTTCAAACATCATTAAAAGTCTATATATTTGGTAACGCGGCAGCTAATAAAATATACAGCTGAGCACGTCTCCAAAAATCGTAGGGGAAGGATAGCTGGTTAAGATGGTGACGACTAACCTGATCTCCCAACTGACACTGCACTTAGCGAGCAACGATCCTCGGTCCTGTATCTCCGTTAATTTGTTGTCTTGTCCAGATAGGAGGAACAGCCTTGTAGCGCTTTTTCTCGGCTTCTTCAGGTAGTTTTCACTACCGCAGTTGTGGACTGTAATTTTTTTCGAGGGTGGTTGGAAGCTTCTAGTATGATGGCAACTTCCACTGTTCTCTGTATTCCGGAGGATCACGTCGATTTACACCATGGATAATTCCAAAGGATGGAAAATCCAGAGCATTCGATTTGAGTGCGGTGCGGTAGCTACGATGGGCAATGGCCGTTCGCAGCGTCTACTTGCGGCGGCGGTGGCAAGCGGATTGCTTGCAGGTGGGGTGGGGTGACAGATATTCGTCGAAGTATGAATAGAAATAGAGGGTAGAAATAAATAAATGTGAAACAAAAAATAAATATAGTTCCCCGCCAGAAAACGATATTTGAGGTTATAAAACAACCGAGTCGTTCCGAAACTTTTTTTTTTTTTTTTTTTTGTTTTCGCTGGGAAAAATGCATTACGCATGCCCCCCCATCGGGGGATGGAGGGGGGATGTGGGACTCCCCGGTAGGTGACCGGTATACCCACTAAACGACCCAGCGGCATTCCAGCATCGTCTGTATGAAGAAGGACTGGGAGACGGCCAGAGCCTTTGCGTCCAGTCCCTCTTCGACGACCGCCCGCTTTACAGCGGGGCCTACACGCCCCTCCCAGCAAGAGGGGCCCGGGAATGACCAGGAATGCTTGGCCATTCCCGCCCGACGGAGGTGGTGAATAGGTGCAATGCGAGAGAAGGTGCCCCCGCGCCTTTCCCTCGCTATTCACCACCGGGTGGGAGAAGATGTCGATTATTCAATCGCCTTCTCCCACCCCTTCTTCGTCTGCGCAGTGGCGCCGCAAGGGGGTCTTCCTCCCTTGCGCGCTCTGCCGCCTCCTTTTGCGAAATCACTTCCTCGCAAAAGGAGGCGACCGCTGCCCAAGCCCCCTCGCTCTCCAACATGGCGTTGACCACGCTGGGAAGCGAGAGGTCCGGCCCGACCACGTCGACCAAGCTGTGGCGCAGCTCGGACCACGAAGGGCACACCTCGAGGGTGTGCTGCGCCGTGTCCTCCACCTGCAGGACAAGGTTCGGAACGACTCCTCGACAGCAGGTGGCGCTTCGGCCCGCACTTCAGCGGGCTGTCGACGCGCCTGCTGAAGGTCGCGGGCGCCCTCTCGTGGCTCCTACCTAACATGGGGGGGCCCAGAGAACGATGCCGGCGCTTGTACGCCGGCATCTTGAAGAGCATGGCCCTTTACGGTGCCCCTATCTAACACAACCTCTCTCCGCAGGCCTCAAAGGGCCATTGCACTGCGGGTGGCGCGGGCCTACCGCTCAGTAGTGTTTGCTGCAGCGTGCGCTCTGGCTGGCACCCCTCCTTGGGAGCTTGAGGCGGGAGTGCTCGCCAGAGTGTATGAGTGGACGGCGGGGCGCAAGGCTCGCGGTGAGCCCCCCGCCCTGGAGGAGCGGGAGACTGTCCGGCATGAGGCGAGGGACGCAGTCGTCCAGCATTGGACGGAGGACCTCGCCGCCGCTGCTTTTGGTCGCCGTACGTTGGACGCTCTCGGCCCAGTTCTGCAAGACTGGCTCGGGCGGTCCCACGGCTTCCTCTCGTTTCGTCTGGTGCAGGTGTTATCCGGGCACGGATGTTTTGGATCGTACCTGCACCGGATTGGAAGGGAGGAGGAACCGCCCCTTGGAACAGCCCCAGACGTATTATGTAAATGTAATACAACTTGACTACACACTCCAAACTTATTTTACATGTGCATGGAAGTAATAAGTACTAGTTGTACGTAGTACTTATTACTTCTATGTACAGGTGTTAATCAAAATCATCCCACAGACGTTTTATGTAAATGTAATACAACTTGACTGCACACTCCAAACTTATTTTACATGTGTTAATCAAAATCATCCTTATGCTGTTCAGATGTTACACCAGCCGCATGCACAAAAAAACTCCCTAACACGAAGTTCGAAGCTTCGTTTTGGAACGAAGTAACGACGAACGTCCAAGTTGTACCCTGCAAATAACTGCGGATTTTACGGACAGCTTCGTTTCGGTTTCATAAACAAATAATATAGATATAGTAAATTTGAGGAGCATTAAAAAGGTTTTTTAAAAACTAAGATTAGAAATACGTGATGAGGTTTCAATACTAATGAATGATGAAGAGGAAAAAAATACTTAATATTAACTTAGTTCTACATGGTGGCCCTAGCAGAAGTCTTACCCAGTTTTCAAAAGAAATGCATGGGTGTTTGCTGAATAAGCCCCCTCTAATCTAAGGTTGAAGGGCAAGGGGATGTATAATTAGATATTTACAGTTAACATGGAAAAAACAGTCAATAAACCAAAAACCAAAATATAATTGAATTATTATAAATTAACCGGCAAAAACACTCACGTTATGGATCGAATATGTCGACCTGGGTTTCAAGCATTTTAGATGCTCATCATCACTTAGCTGCTTCTGCTCGCCTATATGTTTTTTTATTGCTGGTAGGTAAGCCTTTGACCACAATCTTACCTGCTGGTAAGTGATGATGAGATCGAAGGTGTTAACAGGCTAAACCTAGAATTATTGGCTCTCAAGGACAGCTGCCACAACACACCATTAGGTGCTTAGTGACAGATTTTTTATTAGAGGGTGGTCGCTAGCCAGGTGGGCATTCGCAAAATGGCCTTCCCCTATTCGGTGAAGCTTAAGCCCGCCTCGGGATTCAAACCATGGACCTGCTGCAGTCCAAAGCCAATGCCACTGAGTCATCACTGCTTCAAACCATGCAATATATTCTACAATTATTTTCTTCCAAACTAAATATATGGAAGAGTTATTATTATGTAGAACTAAAAACCTATTTGATGGATACCAAATACTATTTACTGTTTGGTAAATGCTACATTGAATATGACAACGAGGATGCAACTATACACTTACATTCCTAGATAAACTCGTAATTTTGTTACGCTGTTCGTCAGAATATTTTTATTTAATATAATGATGCAATTCAAAAATACTTCTGTTTTCTTAGAAAACAAATGTAGGTATTTCAGAGTGGTGACGATGACGTCGCTAAACTACAAACCTAATTGAAAGATGCCAAACTCTTAAACTATTTCGTAAATTTTACTTTGAATATGACAACGAGATTGCAAACATGTACAATTCTATTTACGTTAAACTTATTATGAAACACCGCAAATCCCAAATAAGATTTGGCAGTTAGGTTAGATCAACGACGAACAAAATGTCAATAGGTACACGAAATTGGGATCGAAATTTGGATCCGAAAACGTTTCGTTGTAAGAACGATAGTTTTAGTTCGTTTTTGATGTTATACTGTTTGTCTCGTTGTATCAGTGTACTTGGGGTTGTTACTATGTTTTTAGTATTTTTTATTGTAATCATTTTGTTATTACGAGTATTGTATGTGGACACTATAGGTACCTACCTACGAATAAATATGTACCTACTTATGGAAAACACAATGAGAAATGATAATTTACCCGTCGTGGCTTTGGTGAACTGATTCACGTGGCTACGGATAATTTTATTCACACTAACTATTTACTATAGACCACAGACAATATATAAATTTGAAACTAGTTTTAAATATCATTACAGCTGTTCACGAATGAAAGCGAACCCCTCCACAGTAAAATATTGATGCACGTTTATACGAGTAGGCCTTGAATACCTACATGACGTCATACAGCTTTTACGGCTGTAGATACTTCATGATCGCTTGGGTTCTTCGTTCACGATTAATTCATGATCGCTCCCTTCCTACTCAAGCAATCATGTAGGTAGTATGTATACCCGTAAATGCTAAATGATCGCCTTGGTAGGTAGTGGTAGGTACTTATTGCAACTACACTCAAAAATAATGGAGCGGTGCTCCTTCGTTAATGGAAAGGTCTGTACACAAATATTCGATTAAAGTGCGAGTGGGACTCGCGCACGAAGGGTTCCGTAACTAAATATTCTGTGAATAGTTAAAGCGTCTACCTGTCACCGTAATTATTATCGAGCAAGAAACTATAAAAGAAACACGCTTGTTGTATGGAAGCCCCCCTTAAATATATATTTTATTTTATTTTTAGTATTTGTTGTTATAGCGGCAATAGAAATAGTTACATCATCTGTGATAATTTCAACTGTCTAGCTATTATCGTTCCTGAGTTACAGCCTGGTGACAGACGGAGGGACAGACGGACGAAGTCTCAGTAATAGGGTCCCGTTTTTACCCTTTGGGTACGGAACCCTGAAAACGTACACACCATCTGCATTCTATTGTTAATGTAATAACCCTTACTAGTCTTAAATGTGGGAGGTGTCAAAGAGACAATTACAGGTGCGTTCGTTTTGGCTCGATTGCGTTTGTAGCAGTTTCAAAAGTGGCATTTGTGTATTAGCGTTCGGATAGAAGCTTTTGCTATTTTTGGCCATCAATTACTGCATGCTATCCGAACGGCTTAAAACATACTTTGACAACCGACAATATTTTAATAATTTTGCACGGTATGAAACCTGGAATCAATCTCTAAAATTAACAAAACAAGTAGGTACCTACTACATAAAATATAAATACTATATAACTTCAAGTTCTTTTTTGAAAAACAAGTGAAACTCTTCAATCGCGCCAAATACAACTGTCAAACCAGCAGTTGTAAGTCTCGAAGTCTTCTGTATCTCTACTTTGCACTTGTAAGAAGTGTTTTGGAATACGGAAGCCCGATCTGGTCTCCGTATTACAAAATTCACATAGATAATATAGAAAGAGTACAGAAAAAATGCCTAAAAATACTATGTTACCGTCAGAAGCTGGGGCGATCCCACCTCAATTACGCTATGAGGCTGACTAAATTTAGGACTCAGTCTTTAGAGTCGCGCCGTAAGTATTTTGATTTTATTTATCTCTATAAAGTTACTCACTCTATAACAGACACCCCTGATCTACTTTCAAATATATCCCTGAATATTAAATACAGCCGACGTCGGTCTAACACTACTAATTTATTTGTTCTCAATGTTTGCACAAACAACATCTCGTACTTCAACCCTCTAGTTAGAATGTTCCGTCAATATAATGAATTATCAAAAAAATATCCAGAATTAGATATTTTCTATCCTGAACTCAGCGGTTACATTAAAATTGTGAAAGATATCCTCTATCCCAAAACAGAAATTTCGGTCACGTCTGGTGAGGCGTGTCCGTATGATCCTAGTTAATTATCAATAATAATATTATATAAGTAACGTGAGTGGGCATGTATGTACGTAGTGGTTGAATTGGTGCTGATTGCTGCTAGCTATGTGGATAATTATGATTATTATTAACCAAGAAAATAAAAATATGTCTTCTTACATAGTTTGAAGTATATCGCTTAGCTTGTTTGCTCGCTCGTGCACGTGTGCCCCCATAAACATCATTATATTAAGTTGCAGGTTTATAAATTACCTTTTTGTAAATTTATCATTACTCTTTATTTTATTAGAGCACAAAAGTGCCCGTTCGATACTTTTTGTTTTTGCTGAATGCACATATGTTTAAATCACAATCCAGTTCAAAACTAAATATATTTATTATATATATATATTGTAAACTTAGGTGATGTTATGATTGTTATTTGTTTTGTGCATCTAAATAAATAAATAAAATAAAAAGTTGTCAAAAAACGATCACACCGATCCCACGGTAAGACATGGGTCAAAAATATCACTTTTCTCTGTCATTTGTAGCGTTTTCAAAGCTATCCGAACGGTGAGCGAAAACGATATTTTTGCTCACCAAGTCCCAAATCGCACGGCCCGTGTGATCATTTTTAGCGTTTGTGAGTGTTATTTTTGGAACTGATAGGCTATACGAACGCCCCATTTGACATCTGTTTTGATCAGCTTATATGCTTTTTAGGCCGTATTCCACTTGACGCAAATTTCGTTATTTTCGATAATTATGACCACATTTTATGTCTATGGATCCACATTTAATATGAACCATAGACACAAAGTGTGATCAAAATTAACGAAATTTGCGTCAAGTTGTATACGCCATTAAAAGACTGACAATGAGGCCAAGTCGAGATTAGTTCGATTTTCGAAGCATCTAACAGTGCATTTCGGCAGCAGTCCTTGAGATCCAGTAAAATTACAGGCACATGAGACTCAACAACTGTGTGTCTCAGGGTGACGGGCGCAGTGCAGTTCCGTCACTTGTGACGAAATCTGTTATACCACTTAACATCAGGTGGCCCCCGTGCTTCTTCCGTCAAATGCACAATAAAAAAACTAACATAGAATGGATACTGGCTCTCAAAGACAGCTGCATAAACACACATGTGCTAGGTGACAGATTTTCCTCTTGAATATAGTAGTTAACTACGCAAGCATTCTGTCTCAAAGCATAATGCGCTACAACCATATTGAAATGACATGACATTCTAAAATGACAACCAGGGTGACTCCACTTCCCTCCAAAGCACGGAAACACTCAGATTTTTTTGTAGTAAATTCCACTAACAACTGTTCATAAACAACTCAACCGCTTAACTCAGATTTTTGGTTAAGAATGTCAAATTTTGTTAGTTCCACTACAACTTAAAACATACATATAAAAAAATACGATGTTTTGAGAATGCTGGCCGCAAACCTCATCTAGTAATTATTTGCCAAGCATATGATGATGTGGTGCAGAAGCTATCTTGATATAAAAAAACTATGCCTGCAATCATTATATTCGATTCGATTCAACGCTCATCGACTATTCTCTAGAATGTCTATGGTAAAATAAACAAGAAAGCTTATTTTAATCTTGGCGATTAAAATCAAATTAGTTCAACTTATTCCGAATACCACATAATGGATCCGACAGGACTAATTAAGTTTTAATCAAGTTCGTGATATGGAATCGACCCCAATGAGCTCAAATTAATACCGGCTGGGTGCAGGTTTTTTTTAAAAATAATTATGCTACGCACTACAGACTCTTGGTCCGTACTCTTTTTTGATTGCACACATAGGTATCTACATTTTCCAATTTTACAAATTACATTATCCATACATCATTGACTTTTTTACACTTAGATGTAAGTTAGTGTAAAAGGTGATCTTAAAAACTAAGTGAGTCCATATATAAATTAATTATAAGTTTTGTTAGTAACATGCTGAATCCTATTTTATTCTAAAATTTACACATATAATTTTAAAATTAATTTATTCTGTAATCTATACAGTCAATTTGTCCCGGATGGACCTGCCAATGACTACGGGTGCCTCTTTCTCCTTAACATTTCCTCCACGACCTCTTCGTTGCGATCTTTTATTGCCATTTTAAGGTTGTTATTGGTTATATCTTCTTCCGTCGCTTTCACCGCCCGCCGCACAAAACCACCGATGGCGTCTGAGCTGTCATCAGTGTAGTAGGTGCAGCTTTTTTTATGTCGCGAAAATGCCACAACTGCATGCGGAACGCTGTCCCTTAGCTTGGTCACTTTTTCTCTCCTCTGGATGACAATGACAGACTCGTATGTCAGTCCCTGTGCCTCATGTACGGTCAAAGTGCGAGACCCCGGGCCACACCCATACCCTTCACTGATCAGGGAGGATTTCTCTTCCTGAGTCAGCGTCAAGTATAGGGTGCTTGGGAGGTCTTTTGGTATTAAGGCACATGTGTACCGTTGAAGCTTCAGGGAGTGAACACGAGAACTGGAGGAGTAGGTGCCCGGGTACACTTCGCGTAGGACGTATGCCACATCCATGGGATTCCGGTACGTGCAA
This sequence comes from Plagodis pulveraria, assembly GCA_963890685.1. Classification (NCBI taxonomy): domain Eukaryota; kingdom Metazoa; phylum Arthropoda; class Insecta; order Lepidoptera; family Geometridae; genus Plagodis; species Plagodis pulveraria. Next base: position 15,321,162 of record OY982958.1, on the reverse strand, counting down.
AACAACTCTTGGCCGATGGATGTATATTGGGATTGCTGTACCGTATATTGAAGAGGTTTTTTCTTTCAATATACGGCAGCTGGTTGACATCTCTGATGATGACGACATCTTTAGCATCCAGTAACCGAGCAGCCATTCTGATGGCTCCGAAATGGTTCATGTTAGCTTCGTCTATGAGAAGACGACTTTCTCTGCGCTCCATGAACCCATTCGCCAATACGGAGGCCAAGGTACTTTGGATTTTACTCCATCGCCTATGCGGTGCGCTACCTTGTCTCTCAGGTCTTTAGCAGCTTCGGTTGTGGTGGTTACTATGATGTCCTTGTCAGCATCGAAGTTGCCAACCAACCAAGTTGTTTTGCCGCATCCGGGAACTCCATTTATCCATTTTTGGCAACGTCCAGTGCTCCCATGCTGCCGCTAGGTCGGAGCCTCCCTAGATGGTATTTGCCATCTCGATGATTTTCTCCTGCAGCATTATCTTTGTGCATCGGGCTGTGACCACAAGGGGATCGACTGGTGGTGTGACGAAGATGAGTTTGCCAGTCCGTTGTGTCTCGTCCTCGTTCAGGGTAACAAAGCCCGCCGTGGAGCCGAATGCAGCCATATATCGACCCGACATGTTTCCCTTAATGATACGGGATCTCTCATTGTCGTATATGGCTGCTTCCGCTTCCGCTAGTCTCACACTCAATAATCCCTCGTTTTCCCAGAGACAGGCCTGCAGGATGTTCTTGCAAGTAATTAGGTTCAACTCTCTCGTTGCTTTTTCTATCGCTAGAAATTTGAGGAATGCGCTGGGTGCAGGTTGGACTCGCGAACCAACCAAAAATAACGTATATTTTCTTTTTTGTCAGTTAGAAGTTGTCAACGCGAAGCACACGCAAACATGGACTCTTTATAAATTAGTTGTTTAACATAATATAATGTTCAAGCCAAGACACTGGTTAAGCAGCATCTTGCTCCCGTCGGCATGAGTAAGGTGTTGCTGCGCATTGGACGCAAAATAAGTCCTTGAACTTTTATAACGACAATATTACCAAAAGGCACCATCGGGCATTGGGTGACGTCAGGAAAGCCGTCCAAAATGCCTGGTCACCAGTTAAGCAGCATCTTGCTCCCGTCGGCATGAGTAAGGTGTTGCTGCGCATTGGACGCAAAATAAGTCCTTGAACTTTTATAACGACAATATTACCAAAAGGCACCATCGGGCATTGGGTGACGTCAGGAAAGCCGTCCAAAATGCCTGGTCACCAAGTGGTGAAGGTCAACCACGCAGCGGGATTATAATTTCAAACCATAGATCTGTTACCTAATTATCAGTCCACATTCATTAACATTGGACCATCCGTGCTTCAATAAACATAATATGAAATTGTTTCCACAATCATTAAATTCCCTCTTCTACCTCTTTTTTTTATGTTATTGTGACGGAACAACCTCGAGGCCCACATGATGTTAAGCGAGGTAACACCTCTGCCTATAACAGATGCATTTCGTCACAAGTCACGAATTGCACTGCGCCCACTGTAACCTTGAGACATATTTATTAAGTCTCATGTGCCTGTAATTTCACTGGCTCTCAAGGACTGCTGCCGGAACACACCGTTAGGTGCTTGGCGACAGATTTTCTACTTGAGGGTGGTCGCTAGCCAGGCGGGCATTCGCAAAATGCCCTCCCACCATGCGGTGAAGCTCAAGCCCGCGGCGGGATTCGAACCATGGACCTGCTGCGCGGCAGTCCATAGCCAATGCCACTGAGCCATCACTGCTTCAAAACCTCTCGCTCTCTCTCTCTCTTTATCTAACCTTGGCCCCGATGTTCAATTTTAATTACAGAAGATAGACGAGCCTTTAACTGTACCTGATACAAAATGATGCTGTAGGCTTGAGCTTTACAACTTAAGTTTAACTCGTGAACTAAACCTTAAAAATGAGGTGTTTTAAAAGTAGTAAACACGAACAAAATACTCGTGAAATAACACAATGTTCTAATAAGTATAGTGAACAATGAAGACCGAACCTTTTTGGAACAAGTCACAAAATCTAATTGTAGTCCATGAAAAACAAAAGCAATGTAGAGCTTCTTTATATTTTAAATACTATTTGGTAAGTGACCTGATGGTAAGTGATGATGGTGGATGATGGAGGTGTTAACAGGCTTAACCTAGAATTACTGTCTCTCAAGGGCAGTTGCCAGAAAACACACGGTTAGGTGGTTGGCGACAGATTTTCTACTTGAGTGTGGTCGCTAGGCGGACATTCGCAAAATGCCCTTCTACCATGCGTGAAGATCAAGCCTTCGGCGGGATTCTAGCCGTGGACCTGCTGCTCGGCAGTCCATAGCCAATGCCACAGAGCCATCACTGCTTCATGCTGTGCATCACTTGCCCTTGGTTGCAGCCCAGTGTATTGAATGGAAAAAAATACAAAATTCAAACCAGTAATTCAGTCACTACCTAGTGACTGACTTACTGGTATACAAGCCCCGCTGTCACCATCACCACAGCGCACCGTGTCGTTTCGGCATCCGGCAGAATAGATAAGCGCAGCTGCTGTGTTGTCCTAGTGATAGCGTTTCATTGACTTCGCGTCGCGTTCGTACTTACGTGTGTACGTAAACCGTGGTTATCGCTATCATAGGGTGCTTACCATTTGAAGTGAGATTCACTAAAAACGCTAAAAACGATCACACTCCCAAAAAGTTGTTCCACATGGGCCTTGGCGTTTTTTTTTTTTTTTTTTATGCTTCATACGTTAGCCTTTGACCACTATCTCACCTGATGGTAAGTGATGATGTGGTCGAAGATGTTGTTCAGGCTAACCTAGAAGTACTGGCTCTCAAGGACAGCTGCCGGAACACACCGTTAGGTGCTTGGCGACAGAATTTCTACTTGAGGGTGGTAGCTAGCCGGGCGGGCACTCGCAAAATGCCCTACCACCATGCTGTCTACCATGCTATCTACGACTGCAATCCTAAGACAACAACCGGGACCGACGGCTTAACGTGCCCTCCGAAGCACGGAAACGCTCAGTAGTAATGTCACTAGCGGTCACCCATCCAACTCATGACCGCGCGCGACGTTGCTTAACTTTGCTGATCGGTTGAGAACAGTTAAGTAAGCTTCGCTATGAGCGCGTTATATTCGCCATAAATGCTACATCTAATGTCAAAAGTGACAGAAGTGGCTAATTTTAGTGGCATTCTTAGCGTTCTTATCCTAAATGGAACAGGGGATGACAGTTACAAACGATCACAGTGATCACAACCATAGACGCTAATGTGATCAAAATTATCGAAAATAACGTTCTTAGCGACAAATGGAATATACCCATACTCAAAGGAAACGCGCCAATGCTTAGATAATAGTTAGTCCTGATTTTGTGTATGTGAAAATAAAACATGATTGGAACATATTCAGTTATTGATTCCCCACCGCCCCCCGCAGTATTGTTGACATATTAATATCCACCTTATATATTATCCGAACGAATAGAAAACTTAGAGCTTTAGTCATAAAAAGTTATGTCTCAAAAAATACTTGCTGAGGATTTTTTAAGGGCTTATTTTCAGAATAGTGTGCCGAGTACCTAACTGACCGCATTGTCTTTACTGAAACAAGGGTGACAATGCATTTTCAATGTATAAATAAATTCTAGTTGATAGCCCCCTATAAACAAACATGTTTGTAACAAGGATTCGTTTAGTAGTATATAATAAACTAGTAGTATATAGTATAACTAATTTTTCTGTAGTAGTATATAGGAGCCGTGCGGCGATAGTTGCGCCGTTCACAGCATTCTTTTCTTAACTAAGTAGGGTGAAGTCTTCACTGTCGATATTCGTAGGTGTCGATGTACAATTTTACACCCTTTATAATAATAATAATAATAATAATGCTTTATTTTCATAAACTAAATGTATCCATATAACATTGTGTAGAGGCCTTCTTTTAAGTAAATGTAGACCTCGCTCTTCCATATTAATAGAAAATTCATAAGTAGGTTAACATAAATCAAAATTAATATCTTAATACTTACATACTAAATACTGTAAATTTTAATTAAAAGTGAGGGTGAGTGCGTGTGTGAGTGTGTGTGTGTGTGTGTGTGTGTGTACGTGTGTGTGTTTGAGTGTGTGTGTGTGAGGGTGCGTTAGTGTGAAAGTTTGTCATATTATATAATAGGATGAAGAACTGCCTCAGTTTCATCATAAGTTAGAGTCCTGAGCCATGAAGATAGGGTTTTTTTACACTCATAATATGATTTTGGACAAATCGCCAATTTTCTGTTCACCACATTATAGAGATAGGTTGTTTGAGATAAATATTGCCGTTTAGCGAAAGCTGTACGTACTCTTTTTCTCGACATACTAACATATTGTCGTCGTTTTGTTAAATTTGTTGGATCATATTCAGTTGTTTTATGCATTTTTAGTATACAGAATAGTATATACAGCTTCCTTACTGTTAGAAAGTCACAAAATTTATAAAGTTCATTTGAAGAGAAGCGATATGGTTTAAAAAACATAGTCTTCAACAAAGCACGCTGTGCCCTTTCGACATCTAGGAACTTTATTTTTGAAGCTCCACCCCAAACGGGAATGCAGTAGGTCATGATTGACTGAGCTAGAGCAACGTAAATTTGTTTTATCAAATGAACTGAAGTCACATGTCTTAAAAGTTTAAAAATCCAAATGAGTTTTTTAGAGCGTTCACTAACTAATTCTATGTGATTATGCCAAGAGAGCCTCTGGTCCAGTATAATACCTAAGTATTTTGTTTTCTCAACTTTATCAATAGTGGGACATGTGCAATTACTATTATTAAAATTTTTACATTTGTGTATCTTGATTCTGAAGTTTGTATTCGGTTGAGTTTTATTACTTATAGAAAAGCACATGTAGTTTGTCTTCAGATTATTAAGCGTAAGTAAGTTAGACTTTAGCCAGGATGCAACCGTAGCCATTCCAGATTCCGTGTCACTACGCACTGATTCCCAATCATTACCAGTGAAAACTATTGCAGTGTCATCTGCGTACGAGAATATTCGGGCATTTCTTGTTTCCAATTTACACAAATCATTTATGTAAATAAGGAACAAGGTGGGCCCGAGGACGCTTCCTTGTGGCACGCCAAATGTGACTTTGGCATCAATACTGGTTTGTTGTCCGATTTTAACTTTTTGTGTCCGATCTTGTAAGTAGTTTTTAAATAATTCTAGGCATGTGCCTCTTATTCCTATGTATTCCAGTTTGCGAACAAGAATGGGGACAGAGTGTCGAAGGCTTTTTGTAGATCAAGGAAAACCGCGAGACATTTTTTACTTTTATCAAGCTGTTCAGTAATGTGAGATGTTAGAGATATGATTACTGCATCTTCAGTTGATTTGCCCAGTCTAAAACCATACTGGGATGTTGATAAAATTTGATATTTATTTAAATAGTTTATTGGACGCTTATTTAACAGTTTTTCTATTATTTTTGATAAAGAAGGTAACACTGATATGGGCCTATAGTTACTGACATCATCTCTGGCCCCACTCTTATACACAGGTGTGATAATAGATTTCTTCAAAAGCTTAGGAAACGTACTATTATTAAAACACAAGTTTGTAAAATGAACAATAATTGGTACTACTAGATCTTTAGCTAATTTAAGGAAAGTGTTTGGAATATTGTCCCAACCGGGAGCACTACTTGATTTAAGATCCATGAGTATATGATTCACTTCTTCTACTTCTGTATCCAAGAGCACAAATGATGTCAATTGTGAACCATATACTCTAGAGTCAATATCGGTGTCAAAGTTGAAATCCTCTAATATTATTTTTTCTGCAAGCACTTTACCTATCCCGGTAAAATAGTCATTAACATAATTTACTGCTTCACTTGGCGAAGGTTTGATTTCCAAGAGTGTATTGTTGTCTGTTTTAGTTTGTTTAATATTTGTTATGTGTTTAATGTTATACCAAAGGGTTTTATTATTTTTAGTAGAATTTGCCAATTGTTCTCTTTCATATTTACGTTTAAGTTTTTTAATGAGCTGGTTGCAATAATTTCGATATCTTTTGTAACTAATTTTAAGTATTTCATTATTTGGATCACCTCTCAAGTTTTTTTGCATTTTATTCCTATTTTTGATGCACCTTAATATACCCGAGGTGATCCATGGTTTTATAGTCCGCTTATTTTTTGGTATTTGTATAGTCTTTGTATTTTCTTGTATTGCTTCCGTCATTTTATTAATCAAAAGATCAACTATACGTTCTGGGTCCGTCGAAAATAACAGTTCTCCAAGATTTTTGTCTGCCAAAGTTTTTAATGCCCCATTAAAATCAGTATTTATTTTAGTTTTATGACTTTTGTAGTGTTTTAGCTTGACTTTAGATAAGTTCAAGAATAATAGGGAATGATCTGTGATAGACGTATTGAAAACCGCAATATGAGCGGAAGATATCTGTTTATTTAGTTTTATCATTAAGTGATCTAGACAACTATTGAGTCGGGTAGGAAACATGTGACCTGGCATTATGCCATGCACACTTAACATCTCACAATAGTTTTGTCTATTTTTTCGCTCCTGGTTTTGCTCTGATAGTGTAGGTGTTAAGTTTATATTTATATCTCCAGCAAGAACAATGCTATTACATGATTTTATAGATTCCAAGTATGCATCAAGAGAGCTAATAAACATATCAGCATTAGTGTTTGAAGGAGACCTGTACACACCTAAGATTATATTATTATTAACATTTATTTCCAAGGCTGAGGCATGGTTCAATATAATTTCTTTAACCTTACACTTGATATTTTTTGTGACATAAACTACTACTCCATCATTTTTATTTATATGATTTGATGTTTGGAACTCAGAGAAATTCGGAATAGTAGGTATAGGTTTATTAGTGTTTAATTGACTTTCAGTAAGTATCAATATATCTGGATCAAATGTTAAGCTAGAGAGAGCCAATTGCAGATCATCAAAATTGCAATATACGGTTCTAATATTTTGACAAAAAACTTTCAAGTCACGCGTTTCAACATTTATATGTTTTGATAAATCTTCAATGCCACATTGGACAGCATGTGCAATAGTTGCATTGTCTATCTCATTCAGTGTGTTAAGGATGCACTTGCCGGCGGCCCGAACTTATCAGCGGGCGAGGCTACAAAGCATGCTATTTCACCTATACCTTTGTGGGAAAGGGTAAGACTCCGTGATGAGTAGTACGAAGATAGTGATCGCGCATCACACACCCGTATTGCATCTACGCTAATTACGCACACTTGTTTGCGATATATCAATGAAAGCCGAACCATGCCGAACGAATTACGATGTTTGACGACGGACGGAGATAGTGTCTCAAGCTACGTCACGACGTGTGTAGGTATTTCTTATAAAATAATATTAGATATATATTCACAGAGGAATACATTTTGGTTCGGACAGTAGGTACCTGTTGTTATAATTTTCGTTCGTTTTATAATAACATACTGATGTTATTTCACCTATAGTAGGTAAATATTTAGTAAGTAGGTACAATGATTTGTAGGTACATAGTAAATGTATTAGTTTGTTCTTTTCACATTGATGTAGTAAATATTTACCTACAATAATTATTTATTACATAATTAGCAAGTTACTGCTTTTACTACAACATATTTTGTAAAGCAGTGACGGCTCAGTGGCATAGGTTATGGACTTCCGCGCAGCAGGTCCATGGTTCGAATCCCGTCGCGGGCTTAATCTTCACCGCGTGGTAGAAGAGCATTTTACGAATGCCCGCCTGGATAGCTACTACCCTCAAGTAAAAAATCGGTCGCCAAGCACCTAAAGGGAAGCAGTGATGGCTCAGTGGTATTGGTTATGGACTGCTGCGCAGCAGGTCCATAGTTTGAATCCCGCCGCGATATTGAGCTTCACCGCGTGGTGGAGAGTTCGTAGCGAAGTTTACTTAGCTGTTCTCAACCGATCAGCAAAGTTTAGCACCGTCGCGCGCGGTCATGAGTTGGATGGGTGACCGCTAGGACAATACTACTGAGCGCTTCCGTGCTTCGGAGGGCACGTTAAGCCGTTGGTCCCGGTTGTGGTCTTAGGATGGCAGTCGTTATAGCATGGTGGTAGGGCATTTTGCGAATGCCCGCCTGTATAGCTACCACCCTCAAGTAGAAAATCTGTCGCCAAGCACCTAACGGTGTGTTCCGGCAGCTGTCCTTGAGAGCCAGTAATTCTAGGTTAGCCTGAATAACATCTTCGACCACATCATCACTTACCATCAGGTGAGATAGTGGTCAAAGGCTAACCTATCAGGCATAAGAAAAGAGCATTTTGCGAATGCTCGCCGGGATAGCTACCCAAGTAGAAAATCTGTCACCATGCAACTAACGTGAACTCAGTGGCATTAGCTATGTACTGCCTCGCAGCATGTTTATGGTTCGAATCCCGCTGCGGGCTCGAGCTTCACCGCTTGGTGGAAGGGCATAGGGCATTTTGCGAATGTTCGCCTGGCTAGCCACCATCCTCAAGCAGAAAATCTGTCAGTAAGCGCCTAACGGGAAGCAGTGATGGGCCAGTGGCATTAGCTAGTGACTGCCGCGCAGCAGGTCCATGGTTCGAATCCAGCCGCGATATTGAGCTTCCCCGCGTTGGTGAAGAGCATTTTGCGAATGCTCGCCTGGATAGCTACCACCCTCAAGTAGAAATTCTGTCACTAAACACTTAACGGGAAGCAGTGATGGCTCTTAGCAATGGACTGCCGCGCAACAGGTCTATGGGTCGAATCCCGCCGCGGGCATGAACTTCACCGCATGGTGGAAGGTTGTTTTGCGAATGCTCGCCCGGCTAGCGAGCTTTGAGATGAGAGTGTGTCGTACCGATTTCAAAATCTGTCTCTAAGCGGTAATGTACGATGGCATGATGGATCTACCAAACCTGGTAGAACACATTTGGAATAAAAATTCTCTACCTACCCGTAACTGATTTAAATTATTTCCAATAAAAATCAATAACTAATTTTTATTGGAAATAATTACTAAAGGTTATTTTTGATTAGGTAAGTGCCTACAATCATCGCTAAGTTTACCATATAAACTTTCGTACTACCTTAGGTATAAGTACCTACTGCAAATATACATACTTATTCTACTAATTTACGTAGGTAGATACATACTCGTAGTACTAACTTTATTATTTGTTGTGATCGTATAGCTATGTAGATAGGTATGCAATGTAATGCGCGCCCGCGAATGTCGATTTGACATCGCTGACAGTTGCGTGCCTAGGCAGGCCTATATGATAAATGATAATTATATCGTAGATAGGTAGGTATCTTCCATTGAGCTTCTAATTCTAACCCTTTACTACTTTGTGTTAGGTAGGTACTTTCTTGAAGCTATATTACTGCTTAGACTATATTCTAAAAAGAATGCGGACTACCTACGTCCATACCACATCTAACCAAATGCAGCTTTTTATATTGTCTAAGTGTTGCTCAAATGATTAGGTACTCACCATAGCTATCATGACCTGCGTATTGACTAATACCTACTAGGTTCTAACTTAGGTGAGAGTAGGTGAGTACCTAGACATAGTTACGTATTTATATTACCCAAGTACCTATCTATATGGATTATGGCGTCCGACACTTACTATCACGCACAAACTAATCAAATGCGAAAGAAAATCCGGTCCCCAACTCCCAACATATGTAAATATATATATATAAGTACGTAAGTAGGCATAGGCACTACATATTGGTAGTGTATACATACGTGCACACCAAAAAGCAACAGGGCATTCCTACAATATAATATTATGTTCTAAGATCGCGGCGCGGTGCACGTGACTTTTGGTAGTGTGCGTTTTGTTAATTATATATTAGTGTGCTGCGCATGAGACCCGCCCGCCCGCTTCCCTCACCGCGGAATGGAAGTATTGACATGAGATGCCCAATATTTTGAACGAAAAACTAGCGCGCAAAACTATGTGTGCCGACCTTTGGCTCTAGGATGTTTATGATTATACTACTGGATGTATTTGTTTTCCAAAATGTTATTTAAAATGATCATGAACTGAGCTATGCTTCTATGTAAATAATTTTAGGGATTTCATGCTCTATAAGTCGTTTATTTACGACTAAACATGCGCTAAAATTCGTGATATTACAGGGATGTTTCGAGGCTTATAACTATCATGTGAAGATTTTTTTTACAAATCGGTGCCAAGACAAGCCTAGATAATGAAGAGATAAATCGATATCATGCTTAGTTCTGGACCTAAAACCTCAAATAAGGGAGTGATCATCCTACGGCGTTTGTATGGAAAAGTTACCGGCCAGTTCAACCTTAAGTGAACTATCCATTAAAATTAGTGTTAAGTGGACTGAAGGTGAGCTGTAATACGTTTTGAAATATAATTAATGTATAAAACTGGCAACATAATAATGACAATTGAAAAATATACACAAATATGTGACGTGTAAAAGTTGGATAGAATACAAGTGGACTGATATGATGTAGCGTAAGGAAGGTATATGTGTATGAGTACAGTTTAGTTATGTTACTACTGGTATAAATAAAAACTTGTGTATATACTGTTTTGTTTTTGTAGGTGTATAGTAGGTGAGACATGGTGTGTATTTTAAGAATTTTAAACAAATTAAAAAAGTAGAACAACAAACAAGTTGAAGTAGCGGCAAAACTATTACAAGCAAAATTAGGATCCTTTAGATTTAGATCTAGTCATATTCCCTGTGTAAGCTGGTGTATCTGTGCTTCAGACTTAATCGTAATTTTCGGCAAATTTTCATCTTTTTTGAGATATATTTTGCCATAAGCCGTCCAACAGAATTTAAACTTTTTAGCTTTGACTTTTTTTTTTTTTTTTTTTAATTGGCGATATGCCTTTATTAAACAAATACTACAAACTACATACAACAGTACAGCTACTACAATACTATAGCTACTACAGTAAAAGCATTTGGACTCATAGGGAGTCCAAATGCTCTAGCCCACTATCAGTTGGCAGCGTGTCCAGCATGCTGGCAGCATTGCCCCGTTGAATTGCAATGCTTATTCTTTGAGCCAAATAGGTGCCAGCATTTTGATCACGCGTCGCATCGACCAAGCGCTCTGATAGATTTTGGAAAATAGCTTTGACTAGATCTCGAGCTAGAAAGTGGAGTCGCGAGCCCTTAGCAGTCAGATGCTCTGACACAAAGATGGGGACGTCCGTATTGGTTCGGCATCCTACGTGCTTAGCAGCAAGTTTGCTTTTATTTTTAGTATTAAAAATCTTGCACATCTTAAGAAAATCGGTTTTCAAGAGTGTTGAGGTAGTTTCCACTATAATAGGGGTATTTTTCACCTCTTCCTTCTTACTACTCACTCTGTAAACGTCTTTTATGTCGTTTTTCTCCATCTTGCAGTCTATGTTATTCGCAAGACAGAGAACCATATCTACTAAGTCCTCTTTCGTTTCTCCACTTCTTTTGGGCACGTTTTTTAGCTGCAAATTAGACTTACGGCTAGACATCTGCATATCTTCAATTTTACTTTCCAATACCATTATATATCCTCTGTCTTTTTCCCCCTGTCTTTCTAATCGCTCAATTTTAGTTTGTAACTCCTTGTTTTGTGTTGAGAGAAAAGCGACGGAATTCTCAATATTGGTGTTTGTTTCCTTTATCTCTGACAAGACCTTCCCAATCTTTTTTATTTCTTTTTGTTGTTCTGTCATAAGTGATGATATAAAACTCCTAATATCAGAAGTTTCCTCATCTTCCCTCCTTCTTTTTGAGCGAGTAAAAGAATAGGCGGAGTTTGATTTTCTTGACACGACTGGTTTAGATCTGGTTCTGAAAGTGATTTGTCCATTTTCGACTATGTGTTCCACCAAGGTATCAACACTGAATAGGAGATATTGTGTAAGCACTTAAGTACTATTTGCACATACACTAGAGTTCTACCAACAGGCCCTCTAGGTCGAAGTATCGATTTAATGTATTAGGACAACAGAACGCCAGTGATATTATACCAAATATCATGCCAAACCTTTTCAGACTTTAATAATCATGCACTTTGTTGAGGTGTTCTGTTCAAGAATACCAGGCTTACATAAATCATATGCACACGACTTGCCTACACACACACGCTTTGAATTTCATTGATGACAGTCCGGCATAGATCAATGTAAAGTGGTAGCAATCGAGGATTTCATACAAAAAGTTTTTCCGTCCACTATATCTTGACCCCTGTGAGCACTAGTGTGCCGTCCCACACAGATAGAAGTTAATGTCACAGTGTACGATGTATGTTTTTCTCACCCGACTAGCTGCACTCTTCACTCCAGCCTTCGGTCATCATGAATGACTCCTGATATGTTTTGCACTCCTATTATTCATGATTATATTTATTTTTAATTTATTCGTTAAATAAATTGTTATAGTTTCAAAGGCACGTCTACTCCATTCGGAGGTCCGGGGGAAGAGGATATTCTTCTCATCGACGACGATTGGAACCGTAGCCTTCTTGCGATCGGCCCGCGTGTGCTTACGACTCATTCCGATTCGTATTATTTTCAATTCAATATCGCAGTAAGTTATGAAAACAACAATTTAAAGAAAAAAAAATTAATCACATCGATAAGTTTATAAAATAATATATTATGGTTCGAGGAAAAAGAGAAGAGGATTTAAGAATTATGGGATAGTTATAAATATGAATAAGTACCTACATACCTATAATTTTGTAAATTAAGTAATAATTTTTTATATAGTCAGCTTTACTGAAAGAAGCTAATAGGTACTTGATATATAGGGAGATGCTTAGTTGCTGCAAAGTATGGAAAGTATGTTGGTAGGGGTAGGGACTTGAAGATCTATAAGGTCTTTGAAGAGCGGAGCATGATCATAACGAGGACACTTTAAAACATATAAATATGATCGATTTCACCGACGTCTTCTTCACACTCGCACATTTCGAGTATATAACACGTATCCGAGAAGAAGTGCCGGAGTGCACATGTGGCCTAAACGCATTCGAATCAAAACAGATGTAGCACGTTTACTAAGTTTCGAATTCCTTTGGTAAACCAGGACTCAACCGGGATAACTTGTTGTAGTAATATTTGCCATTTAGTCGGGCACTATTTGTCCAGGCTCCATTCCAATCGTGTTGCAGGTCATCTATTTTAGAAAGAGCAGCTTGATCCTGAGGATAATTTTTATATGGGAACATCTCAACACACTGTATTGCATGGTTTGCAAGTTGGTCAGCTTTCTCGTTTCCCTTTATTTCCACTGTGACTGGGAATCGGATGACGGTACACAAAAAAGTTTATGCCGTCATCATGGTGAATTGCCCTGTTACAACCACACTATAAGAAAGGCGATCCATCTGATCCTTATACACGCCCATCCAATACTTTTTTTTCACACCATAATGTACAGTGAACATTTTTGGAACTGGAGCGCTAATGAAAAAGTAAAACGCTGGATTCCTGTAGAATGAAATGCTAGTAGAAACTACATCACTAAGCAATTAACTGTATTTTTCATCAGCCTACCTAGAGAGCAAGTTTTCAATAAAGGTGGGTAGTTAGATATAGCCCTGACTACAAGATCTCTCACCAACAGGTACAGCTAAAAAACGTAAAAACGTTGCTAGCCATTCCGTCGACGAGTGGCAACATTCACTGTTCTACTCTACCCACCACTGTCGAACATTGCAAAAGATTACTAAGGTAAAGCGGGTGAGGACCAACTGGAAGAGCGCCTGTCCAGCCTTCCCGCATTATAGTGGTCATAGTCAAAGGCAACTAGAACTAGTTTATTAACCTTAAGGTACAAGTTGGGAGCGGACGACATAAAGCTGCAGCAAACGACGTGTCGCAGCGACACTACTGGTTTCTACATATTTCTATGAAATTCCCTCCGTAGTTAGCGACATGAAGCTAGCGACGCGTCGTCGAGCGGCAGATGGCAGTGTCGTCCGACCGCAGATCAGTAGTGCCGCTGACGCCGAAGCAACGACAGGTCGAGCGTGTTTCTTTTCAAAATGGATTTCTTTCATATCGCATTTCAAATGGTTTTTGATCAGTATTGAATAAGTTCCTCACTTGCTCTGCATTCAAGCATAGGACGTGTGGCTTTTCGTCTTTTTCAGTATAATAAAAACAAGTCATCATCGTCTTCTTCCTCTTCTAATAAAAGATATAAAAAAATGCGATCACTATTCTCGAACACGTCAGACATCTTGTTTGACGGAGCATTCAAAACCTGCAGTCGGGTTCGAAGTCATGACTGAAGAGACATGACGCAACGACGTGTCGTGACGACATGAAGTGACGACATGTCGTCTGCTGCTGCTGCGTGCAGCCGGCTACCAACTTCTACCTTTATAGACTCACTGACTAAAAAGGAAGCTAGAAATAAAAATACACTATAAATTAATAAGTTATGCCGTTTATTTTCAATCATCACCCACAGATTTCATCAAGTTAATCGCTCTGTCGTACAATAACGTCTTGGCTTGAGTTCCCCACATGAAGTCGAGATGGCTGAATGTGGCATGAGGGACTCTGAACATTCCAACCGGTCGCCCTAATTCTCTGAACAATCTTCGAACATCTGTTACATGTGCGAAGACATCGTCATCGACGTAATGTAAGAAGACAGGAGCAGTAATTTTGGACAGGTCGTATGATGGTGGAGTGAAGCTCCTGTATTTACTCCAATTGGTAAGGGCGCCGTGGTCATAACGCCTGAAAAAGTTCTTTAGGATGTGCTGGCCGTAGTGGACTATTTGCCGAACTGCAGCGCCGGCTGGCGTGTGGCCCAGCTTGACCGGGAACATCGTCTGGAAAGGGGGTTACTAGTGATAATAGATAAATTTAATATTTTATAGTTAGCTTTATACTTTTTGTTCTAGAATTAGATAAACAGGTATTGTGATAAAGAGTTAGGGGACAAATGGAATGATCCGATAAAGCTAGATATTAAACTAGACTATATTCAATATTTCACAATCATAACAATCAGCCGGAAGGCGTCCACTGGTTGACAATTGCCCCCTTAATATAACGCCAAAATAAACCGCTATTAGCCATTTGTACCCATCGGCTTCTCTGACATATAGCGACTCTTACAATGCCAGTCCACCTACTGACGGCCCTACTAACTCTACGCATTCCGCTGTAATGTGGTAACCACTTGAGAAATTTTCCATCGGATAGTCAAGTAAGCTACCCATTCCACTTCAACTTGCAAGTTCTGAAAGTTATATCGATGACTTCAGTTCTTCGGCGAATTTCCTCGTTCCAGATTTAAAGCTCATTGAGCGATATGAGCTTGTCCATAAGAGCCACATTTAATGACCACATCTCAGTGCCATAAGTCATCACTGGCAATATAAACAGGTTGAAGACTTTGGTCTTCAGGCTCTGGTATTCAGCCTCTGCGGGAAGTTAGACACGAAGTTGTCGTGTTATTTGAACGCCCCACATCCAAGTATTATTCTTAGGGCAATTATTCTTTGGTCGATGTTGGACTTACCAACTAGACAGTAAGCTTTTCCAACAACTACTGGTACGGGTGCAACATTGATATTAGACATAATTTTCTATTTGTCCATGTTAATATTTAGACACACCTGCTGGGTAACTCCACTGAGGTCGCTGACCATTGTACTGAGTTTCGTAAACGACTCTGCCATAATGACTGATGTCATAGGCGAAATGAAAGTTATTGATGTTTATGCCACATTCGTTCCACTTCAGAACCTTAAAAATTCTAGGTTAGCCTGAACAACATCTTCGACCAAATAATCACTTAACATACATTTGAAACGCTCGTAGCGAAGTTTGCTTGGCCGTTCTTAACCGATCAGCAAAGTTAAGCAACGTCCGCTGCGGTCATGAGTGGGATGGGTGACCGCTAGTGACATTACTACTGAGCGCTTTCGTGCTTCGGAGGGCACGTTAAGCCGTCGGTTCCAGTTGTTGTCTTAGGATGGCAGTCGTATAGCATGGTGGTAGGGCATTTTGCGAATGCTCGCCTGGTAAAAAATCTGTCGCCAAGCACCTAACGGTGTGTTCCGGTAGCTGTCCTTGAGAGCCAGTAATTCTAAGTTAGCCTGAACAACATCTTCGACCTCATCATCACTTACCATCAGGCGAGATTGTGGTCAAAGATATCAGGCATAAAAAAAACGTCATTCAATGCGTTTTTGAACAGTTTTGGCAAAATAACTACTTCACACCTCGTTCCAGTACAGCTGTACTGTAACTGTAAGGTACCTAACCAGGTTCCGTGCTCTTATGTACATTATTCTGCATAATCTGGCGGGTCATATGGATGAGGTCTATGGTACTAAAGCCTTTTCAGAAACCGGCTTGTTCGGGGGGCTGGAAGTCATCAAACCTACGAAACATACAATTCGTAATGAATCTCAACAAAAGCTTGTAAACGTGGCTCAGAAGCGAAATGGGCCTGTGATTCTTCAATAAGGCCTAGTCCTATACCTTGCGATTTTCAGGGCATTTTCTGCCTTACACACCACAATGTGGAACCAGTTGCTATTTGAAGTATAACCTCGCCTCCATATTTAGTTATTGCTTATCATCCGCTGTGCACCGCTTTCGCTTACAGCACAATATCTAGGTATGGGGCCGGTCCCAAGCCCGGATAAAGAGGGAGGGCACTGAGGGGGGTAGTGTGGTCCGGTATGCTGTCTCATCCGATGTTATACCGAGCTACACTACCCCTCCTGGCAGCCTGTGGCCAGCGTGTTGTTGGGGAATTAGCCAGCGTCTGTGTTTCTTTCGGGTGGCTGCTTCTACAACAACACGCGAAACATCAGGGGGAGGCAACTTGGGCAACTGTCTTCACCATCGCTTTGCGCCCACTAACCAACACTCTGCTCCACAGATTTAATAGTAAAAATGAAAGGTTCACGAAAAGATAATGAGATGCCATGTGACCCGGCCAGCACCCGGCGCCCTTTGGTTCCCGGGCCGGAGGGTGTGAAGTTGGCTACCGAAGGCGACGGCGGGGTGGTGTCCCAGGCTCCGCTGGTTGCGGCTACTACTGGACCGATGATGGCGGAGACAAAGACGACGGTACCTCCAGGGCCTGGACCAGTGCTCGGAGGCCACGTAGCGCGCTATAACTTCAGCAAGAGAGAGCAGCTGAGAAGAAAGGGCGAGTACACAGCGGGACCGCACGCTGTGTTGGCAGGTACCGGGCAAGGTATCAGAAAGCCGTACACGCCTACTGATACCTCCCAAAGCTCAAATAGCGGCAAAGCCCGCAAAGCGAAACAACGGGAACGTAGGAAGCGTGACGCTGAGTTAATGGACTCGATCTTCCGGCAGCAACAGCGGGAAGGAGTCGTGCACCTCCCCGGCACGTCGGCGCTTGCGCCTTCTGTCGTGGCGTGTATGGCACGTTTCGACCCGTGTGCTGCCGCGAAGGGTCGGGCACATCACGAAGCTCACGCCAACGCGGCCCCTGATCTCGCGACGCGAAACAACGCGGTGTCTGCGGATTCGGTAACGTATTCGACCCGCCCCCCTTCCGTACACAACCCGAACTCAGGCCGGTTTACTGGCAAGGGCAAGGGATTTAGCCGAGACACAACTCTGCCTCGTTTCACGTCGCTGCCGAAACCGTTTCGCGGTGGCGTTAGATACACAGCCCGAGACGATTATGCACTCGCCTGGCTGACCTCTACAGTGGAGCAGCTGCCACCTCTGTGGGAGGGGTCGGGTGGGTGCATAGTCGTCCCGGAAAGCAAGGTGCCTAAGTACCACACGGGCGTCATTTTTATCCCGGACTTTGGGCGGGGACGACAGGAGCTTGTCAATAGGCCAGACCTGATTATAAATACTCTTATCGCTCAAAATCCGGGAGTTGGTGTGGAGAGGTGGCAACTCTTCACCCACGAAGCACGCCCTATGGGCGATACCTTCAATCACATACTTGTGATGGGGGTTCCTCCCGAGGATTTAAAAATTCTCCAAGACGAGGGCTGTCGTCTGCATTACATGTCGGCGACAGTCTACGTCAAGGTCAGAAGATACAGACTTGGGGGCTCCGTGGCGGCGCCGGTGGTGTCGTGTAGAGTTAGTGCTGGCGATGCTGTTGACGCGGCCGTCAATGGCGAGCCGGGACCGTCATCGCCCGCCATCGTCGGCGCGGACGAGGAGCTCACCAAGGAGAAGGGTTGGTCGAAGGAGGAGGTGGACCGTCTGCTGGAAGTGGGGGACGACGACGACGACGGAATCTTGGGGGACATAATGGGCCTCAATATTCTCTCGCCGGCGTCGTCTACTATGGAAGCGGAACGTGCACGGACTCCTTCGACTAACCCAAATAAAATTTAAAGTGAGCGAATCGCCTCTCGATCGCCAACACTAATAAAAAAAATAAAAAAATTGCGTAGCATGTAGGTTTACTTTTTGATTAAAAATGGATTCGCAAAAAAATAATAATCAAAGCTGTAATTCTCATAAATCAACCGCAAATGCGGCTGGCATTTATAATAGTCAGGATTCTAATTGTAAAATTAATATTATCCAAGCTAACCTCCAACACAGCGTCTCAGGTTTCGCCGCTTTGCGAAGAACCCTAGAAGAACAGCCAAACACCATAGCACTGGTCCAGGAACCATACCTAAGTCGTGGAAAGGTAAGCGGCTTCAACGCTCTACGGGGCAAATTGTTCACTCCTCCTGTGTATGTCAAAACGCGGACATTTGTCTACGTACCTAACTTATACAAAGCATCAATGATAACACATTTATGCAACGATGACCTTACTGTAGTAAAGCTGGAGACGGGACTGCAAGGGCCACAAAGCACTATCGTAGTGGCCTCGGTGTACATGGATATCGAGGCAGAAGCACCACCTCCAGCGGTTGAAGAATTGCTGCACTTCTGTGCAGCAAACAAACTAGAATGTGTGATTAGCTGCGATGGTAATGCCCATTGCTTTCTTTGGGGAAGCCCAGACACAAACGATAGAGGTAAGGATTTACTAGAGTTTATCCTAAGAAACAATCTTCAAGTTCTGAATAGAGGCACTGAACCCACTTATGTTAGGTCCAATGCCAGAACTATAGTTGATATCACTTTAGCTACCAGCGGAATTGCAGAGACAATAAACGACTGGCGGGTAGCAACAAATGAGGTTTCGGGATCGGACCATAGAAGGATAAGGTTCAGCTTACAAGTAAGTAAGCATGAACCACGCACCTACAGAAACCCCAAGAATACTGATAGAACACTCTTCAGAGAAACATTAGAGAAGGCACTAGAGACAGTGCCTCAAGTCGAAGCGACTTCAGAGTTGGCGCCACAAAATATTGAAGAGACTTTAGATCTCGTGGTACACTCCTTAAAGGAAAGCTACGAAAAATCTAGCCCCCTAAAAAGGGAAAGTACTAAAATACTGAACAAAAAGGACAAATGGTGGAACAAAGAACTCCGCAAAGTAAGGAAAAATATGAGACACCATTTAAACCGAGCAATGAACACCAATCTTGATGAAGATTGGCAAGAATACAGAATAACACGGCATCGATTCAAAATCACAGTTGAAGAGAGTCGGAAGAAATCGTGGAAAAAAAACAGTACGATACAATCGGAAAGTGAGACTGGTAGACTTAGAAAAGTACTATCAAGTGACAACCATGCAAAGCTAGGAACGTTGAAAAAGTCTGACGGATCTTACACAATATCAGACCAGGAACAGTTTGAACTTCTCCTACAAACCCACTTTCCAGATTGTCGGATAGACAATGAAGGGGAATGGGAAACTGAAACTATGCAGAGGCCGGGCAATGAAGACTGGGCCTTTGCGGACAAAATTGTAACGGAAGAAGCTCTATTATGGGCAGTAAGTACCTTCCAGCCATTTAAAGCTCACGGAACTGATGGAATCTTCCCAGCGCTGCTGCAGTGGAGCCTGAACAAGATAAAAACTCACCTCTTGGCCATCTTTAGGTCATGTCTAGCATGGAAGTACATACCTAAATCATGGCGGGAAATCAGAGTTGTGTTTATACCAAAACCAGGTAAAACAGATTACACAAATCCAAAGTCATACAGGCCGATAAGCCTAAGCTCATTTATGTTGAAAACTCTAGAGCGACTCTGTGATAAATATTTAAGAAGTGGGCCTTTAGCGGAAAATCCCATCCACAAAAATCAACACGCGTACCAATCTGGCAAGTCTACAGAGACTGCCCTCCACCATGTGGTACACAAAATCGAATCAGCACTGGAAAACAAGCAGTCCTGCTTAGCTACCTTTATTGACATTGAAGGGGCCTTTGATAAAACCACCTTTTCCAGTATCAATCACGCACTGAGAAACAGGGGTGTTGATGATGGGGTGAACACTTTCGTCACCAACATGCTCTCTAAGAGAGCAGCGAGTATAGAAACCTCGGGGACCTCTCGCTGTCGTGTAACACGAGGATGCCCACAGGGGGGGGTTTTGTCACCTCTGCTATGGGTAGTAGTGGTGAATGAACTGGTTGAACTCCTGAAACAAGATGGCATGGTCACAATAGGATACGCTGATGACCTTGTTATAATGGTATCTGGACTATTTGAGGCAACTCTATGCGAAAAAATGCAGAATGCATTTCGCGTAGTCGAGATGTGGTGTAAACGCCACAGTCTATCTGTAAACCCACAGAAGACAGAGTTAGTTATGTTTACACGAAAAACAAAGTTAGGGAATCTCAAACTTCCCACGCTGTTTGGAACAAAATTGACCTTAAGTAAGGAGGTCAAATATCTAGGGATTT
Organism: Plagodis pulveraria; assembly: GCA_963890685.1. Classification (NCBI taxonomy): domain Eukaryota; kingdom Metazoa; phylum Arthropoda; class Insecta; order Lepidoptera; family Geometridae; genus Plagodis; species Plagodis pulveraria. The sequence goes on along the minus strand of OY982958.1, from coordinate 15,300,347 downwards.
GGCTAGATAGTAAGCTTTTGTGGGGAAAACACCTAGAGCATATCACAACAAAAGCTACAAAAATTTTGATGCAAAGCACTAGAGCAGTAGGGAAAGACTGGGGTCTTAAACCGAAGCTCTGTCGATGGATCTACACAGTCATAGTACGACCTGTCCTCACCTACGGCTGCGTAGTGTGGTGGCCACGAACAAGACTGGTAACTACAATAAAGAAACTGCAGCAAACCCAAAGACTGGCTTGCTCGCTGATCAGCAGCTGTATAAAATCAACACCATCAGTTGCCCTTGATGCGATCCTGGGGCTGACGCCATTGCATCTTCATATACAGCAAGAGGCAATGGCGGCAGCCCTAAGGATAAAGTCAACCGATCAGTGGATAGGCACGGGTCAAATCACAAACCATTGTCGAATACTAGATAGGGCCACAAAAATAATACCGGAATCGAGGCAAGGCACTGACAAAATAGCTAGTACCTACCTTGACAACAAGAAGTACAAGCTGGTTACTGAAAATAGCGCTACGGCAGACATATCACCGTCATACAATATTTACACAGATGGCGCGAAAAACAAAACAGGTGTAGGCTGTGGCTACTACTCACCGGAACTTGGAATCCTGGACTCAAAGGGACTTTATAAGACGACAACAGTAATGCAATCAGAGGCTATGGGATTACTGCTAGCTGCGAGGGCATTATTACGTCTAGATTTAAAACCCATTTCAGAAAGTGAGCAAGAGGGTAAGCTCCTACTTTTCACTACGGATAGTGCGGCAGTAATATACGCACTCAGAAAACCAGTAACCAAGTCTAGAGTTATTGCTGAGTGCCATGCTGCCCTACAAAAATTATCAAACAATTACAAAGTAATAATAACATGGACGAAGGGACATAACATGTGCCCGGGTAACACCATGGCAGATACTTTGGCCAAAGACGGGGCAAAAAAACAGGTATGTGATGACGCAAAGAGCCTTTGCAAACCATCAGTAATGGAAATACGAGAACTATTGCGTCGTCACACCGAGAGAGAACAACAAAACCTGTGGGATAAGTTAGAAGACTGTAAACATACGAAGGCCATGTTTCCAACTCTAAACAAGAAGCTGACAAATAACTTGCTAAAGCTACAGCGGGATGAATTGCGCCTTGTTGTAGGCCTCTTTACGGGTCACTGCAACCTGAACTACTTTCTGCATAAAACGGGAGCAACAGACAGTCCTCTATGTAGAGGCTGTATGCGTGAAGAAGAGACCGTGGAGCACGTCCTATTGCACTGTGAAGCCACGGAACAAATAAGAGTTGAAACGGGTCTATGTGAGCCATTCTCACCATCAAAATCCTTTCCACCACCACACACGTCACTGGAGCAGCTATGCCAGCGACCCGTCCTTCTCCGCTACGTTAAGGAGTTGGGATGGCTTGGGTAGAAGCTGGCGGGGGAAATGCACAATACACCCCAAGCGGGACGTCAGTGCAGGACATATCGCCCCCAATTAGAATAAGAATAAGAATAAGAATATCCGAGCCGATGCGACTTCAAGAAGAATAGAAGCATATTCCCTCCTCAACGGCCGGCAACGCATTCTTAAGACCTCTGATGTAGCGGATGTTCGTGGGCGATGGTGATCACTTACCCCCAGGTGAGCAACATAGTCGTTTGCCGTCCTATCAAAAAAAAAACCTTAGAGGTTTCGGCTTTCCACTTGCTCTCAGAACTTCTGTCGTGATTCCATCATCACCTGGCGCCGTGTTGATATTAAGCTCTTCGAGAGCCATTCTATATAAAAACAGTGAATTATGTTTCGTAGGAATGTGTGGCTTCAGATATCTCCTCATACATAGTATATACTTCATCGTCTGAGTGTGGAGGACGGTGCGTAATCTATATATACCTACAGCTGATATCGTTTGGTGATACTGAGGTACGCTACCGTGTTCAACATACCTACTTTTTGATTTTATTCAAAGTTGTTAAGAAAGGACTACCGTACGAGAAACCCAACCCCTGTGATGTTCGGTGATCTTCCCAGTAAAATAACAAGTTACCGGAGTCAAGGATAACGGTGTGTCGTTCTAGTCTTCAGACTTTCGATAATCCAATGTTTTCTCAGCGTTACTTGTCCAGTTCTTCATCTAACCGGACCATCATGGTGCTCGAAGGTCACACTTGGCCTGCCAAGTGTGAGTCTTGGCGAACGCAATTTTTCAATAGCTCTGCTATTCACATTTCGGTATTTTTACCATTGTAGCCTCTTATGACACCCACGGGAAAAGGTGGAAGAAAGGGGTAAATTCTAGCCCGGTGCCATTTGGGTAGACATTACAAATGTATAAAGTAATATTTATAAAAAAAAACTCTTACTCAATCTACTTGTTATATTCATTCGTAGATTTTTTACACGACTAAAGGTTGGTGCCGTGTGGATAAACATTGCCTCAACTCAAGCCTTGCAGTAAGGCACTCTTTACTTAAAACGCAAACTTATCAACGCCGTATCGGCTTCACCTCGACTTTGGATAAGGTCGCGAATAGTCGAGAATGAGGCTAGGCGATGTTAATACGTTGCCGAGGTGATATGTCTGCGTTGACCTTACATATATTTAATTTCTAGGTAAATATAAGTAGCATTAATCTATCATACCACACCAAATAGCATAAGAAGATCAAATTATGTAAGTCACAATACATTATGCAATTGGAGAAAAATACGATAAAATAATATCGTGTAATTTTTACACAGGTACTTACAGCATTATGCATGTCCTCACTTTTGCCTGCTGCGATGAATAGTACGTTCGAGCACATTGCTTGCGTAGCGACTCCATCCCTGCAGAATGTATGTCCTAGCTGTGTGAATAGCTCCGTATTAGGAAGGAGTTCGTTTACTCCAACCAAGCTAGCCAGACTCTGCAAAGAGAAAACATAATATCTAGCTACAAAGAAAAAAAGCCAGAGTTGCATATTTCAGGTCGAACAAAATGTTCATACTAAGCAAGAACTTACGAAAGTCATCGTCAAACGTACCTCGATATTATTAGCATGAGGGGCAAGGGCTATGAATAACGGATTCCGATTGTTGGTCATATATGCTACAGGCGCGAATGCTTGCATAGAGATAATCTTTGCGTTATATTCGGGACGGAGTGAAGCCATCGCCCAGAAAACGGTGGTTCCTTGCGAATGACCGATGTAGTGAAGACGAGATTTTCCCGAGACTTTGAGAGCGTAGTCGATCATGGCAGGCAAGTCATTGGTGCCTATCTCTTCCCAGCTGAAGTTCCAGAAGTTGCCGCGGTTAGAGTCAGGATTCATGCTGACATGGTTTCTCGAATAGTACGTGCCGCGGGCGTTCCCTAGCCACACGTCGTACCCCTGTTCTGCAAGCTCGTAAGCTGAAACAAGGTTAAACATAGGTAAAACCATGTGTCTTGAAATTAAATAAAGAAACATATACCTACTTTGAAGCAATGATGGCCGAGCGGTAATTAGGGTGGACTGCCGCAGTTCCATGGTTCAATTCCCACCACCGGCTTTAGCATCACCACATTTGGAGGAGAATTTATATGAAAATGAATAGATTCAGGCGTTACTTTGCGGAAATCCATTTTTAATAATAACAAATACTTTTAAATTATTTTAAGAAAACATCAAATTAATATTTTAATAAAACACTTAAAAAATATAAAAATATATCTAGTGACAATTCCGCTTAATTTTCCTGCTAAGCCGAGGTGACGTCACAAACGCCACGCAGCCAAACCGGAAGAATTTTCGACGCAAGATTTATGAAAGGCACTTTTTGATATGGACTTCAGATTTTATATTTATCTCCACTACGGTCGGGAATCGTCGTCTTTTCATAGTTCTCTTCATGCTTGGCTAAGATCTTAGGGAACCAGAAAATGGGGTTTGGTTTTTGGTTAAAAAATTGCGAAAATGCCGAAAAATGCAATTGTAAGTATTTGTATCTAAAGACGCTATATAGGTATGGCTCCGCCTGCCTTAAAAATTAAACAAAAGAAAATTAAAAGCAGGAATTTTGTAAGTACCTAGTATATTTTTTTTAATCTTATGGTACAAATAGCGAATTGAGAATCTACTACGAATAAATTACAGAATAAACATACTTATTCGTAGAGAATCTACTAAGTTGGTGTTAGTGGTGATTTGAGAATTGAGCTCAACTGTGAAAAGCCAGATTCTGGCAATATTCATTCTTGTTCCATTCATACATGATTTATCACAGCTGAAAGAATCTGGTAAATTGAGAATAAACTTAATGAGCTTCGGACAATCTTCAAACCATTATGGTTTTGTTTAACTTAAGTACATTATATCTAGTCTGGCTAGATTTTTTATATGATTAATTGAAAAAAAAAATTATCAAAATTTGCCAAACAATTGAGCAAAAATTTGTAGGTACTTACACAAATTTCCGAAACTTGTGGAACTTACAAAAAAGTTTGTAAGTTCCACAAGTTTCGGAAATTTGTGTAAGTACCTACAAATTTTTGCTCAATTGTTTGGCAAATTTTGATAATTTTTTTTTTCAATTTAGAACTACTGGCGATACCACAAATAAACCCACGTACTTTACAGTCTACCTCATGGTGGTATGGGAATGAGTTCGTCAATGCGCGTTTTGGACTTGTGACCTAGTGGGCTTTGAGGTGCTTGAACGCTGTTTTTACGCGACTGCCCAATAAAAGGAGTGTTATGTTTTCAGAGTTCATGTAAGTATGTTTGTGAGTTACTTTATTCCACCATACCTTCTAAACGGCCTACTCGATTGTATGATGTCTTTAGATTCGTCTTGATAGAGCAAGTGACACTAGATACATAAAAAAATATTGAGTCGTGTATCAAAATATAAATATTTATGGAACCGTTTTTTAAAGCCCTAATTTAAATGGTACGATAAAACGCTTAACGAATATAAATAATTAGCAGGCGAGTTTTTTACTTTTTTAAATAATTTATATTACAAGTATTGTTATAAAATAAATTGTATAAAAACAGGTTGAGACGTAAAATACAGAACATTTGCTTGAAAAAAGCTAGAAAAAAATTTTTTTTGGACTAGGTACGAGAAGACAATAAGAAAATTCGATAAACTTTGCAGGTTTTCTTGACGGATAAAATACTGTAACTACTACCGCCATGGTTGACGAGATGCAAATATGGAAGATCCTTAAGGTTCTATTCCGAACGACGCTGCCGACTGCAACTGCAGGCTGCAAGTGCAGCAGTGATTGTGTCTTGTAATGAATAAAATAAATATATAGTAAAACAAATATACATAGAAATTGCCGCTTAATACCAGGTGGGCCTCGTGCTTGTTCCGTCATAAGCTCATAAAAAATAAGCTTATTAGCACTAACGATTTCCATGCTATTCAGGTTATAATATGTTGTTTTAGCAAATTAGGGTAGTTATTTTTTATTTCTTTTGACCTGCTTCAGAATAATATGAAAAATGTAACTAAATGTTACTTACCTAACGCAGTCCCTGGTCCCATCAAGACCCAGTCAGCCGCTGATGAGAACAACCCGTGCATAACCAACACGACAGGTTTCCTGGGATCATAGACGTTGTTTCTGTCACGTCCGAACGGGATCCTCTGCACCTCCAGGATGTAGCCATCGGAAGTTTGCACCTTGTGAACTTCTACTGGGTACCCATATTTCTTTATAAGCCCGGGCTAAGGAAAATAAAACAAAGATAAATCGTCGTCTAAAGCCTCACATCCCCTAAGGGATAGGCAGGTTTACGAATGTCCCCATTTCTGTTGTCTCCATATATATATCCATAATTGTCCCCAATTTGATGGTAACTTTAAGACTTTCAAGTAATCAGAGCGCTGAGATGGTGATGAGCCGGCGCAACACCCCACTCACATTGTCTTCAGTGGTGGCGCGCTTCTCATTAGGCGCACATTTTCCCTTAATTGCCTTTTCCTACATACAATAGGAGGATATACAACAGTCCTTAGGTATATTCTTAAGTAAGAATTAAAGAAAAATATGAAACTGATATGAAACTTACCACATCCAGCAAGGCATCTTCCAGTAAATCATTGGAATACCTGACTCCACCTGCGGCAGACTTGAAGTTTTGCTCTACAAGGTCTGCGTGGGGCGACCTTCTGGCTGCTGCCAGGGCACTCACGCACGACAACATTACTATCGTCCTCCACATCACTAACATTATCCGTGGGTTTCATTACCACGGCCAACTTTTATACCTTCGCAATGATTTGTAATCAAATGTCATAGATAAAAATAATTAGCGGATTACCGGATTATAATCTATATCGGCTATAATTTGCTAGAAAAGTAAGTTCACATGCATAAACAAATAAGTCCGTACGCCAATGATAGTGGTTGATAAAGAACCCTTGGTCAAAATTAGATTTTGAGAGAATGTGCTTTGATTTTAGAATCATTTGCTACGGGGTCATGTAGCTAACAGGGCAACCAGCTAATGCGTTGTGTTGCTTGATGTAACGTGTGTTTTGTGAGCTAGTCATTCGGGTAAAGTGACCATTCGATACGAAAGGAAATCGTAACGTAGATTGTTATGCATAGCATACAATGGGAATAAAACTACATTGACGAACGTACCAGCTGTCGCGTCTAACACCTTCAATCACATCATCACATCACTTACCAACAGGTGACATAGTGATCAAGCTTTATCGCGTGAGAAAGTCCTGTGAAGCAACACTAAAAGATAATCGTAGATACATCTCATCCAAACTGGACTGGGTTTTTGGACAGCTATATACCTCGACCGAGAACCTGTTGTCAGTGCAGCAAGAGGACCACCTGGACTTGAGGAGTACAATCGGCCACATTGACCTATAAATCTTCTTCTTGATCGTGTACTTCATTCCTGAAGGTCGTGTCCCTGAAAGGCCTTCATGGCTCTATGCACAATACTTCTCCATTTGGTTAGGTTTTCGGCTTCTCTTAAGGCGGTCGTAACAGAGAGTCCAGTGAGGGCGGTCACTTGGTCCGACCAACGGCTAGGTGATCGGCCGCGAGGTCTTTTTCCCTCTACTTTGCCGACCACAACCAGCTTCTCTAAATTGCCTGGTTGCCTACGGGCAACGTGACCAAAATACCTCAAAATCCTTTCGTAGCAGATTGTGGACAGTCTAGTTGTTATGCGTAGTTGCTCAAGGATAGATTTATTTGTCCTCATAGCAGTCCATGGTATGCGGAGCATCCTACGCCAACACCACATCTCGAAGGCTTCTATCTTTTTCCGATCCTTTGCTCGAATTGTCCACGACTCTGAACCATAAAGAAATATGGAGAAAACCAACGTCCGGACTAGTCTCATCTTAGTAGCATTCGAGACCTTTTTGGACTGCCAGATACGTGTTAGCTTGCTCATTGCAGCTTTGGCCATTTGTGTCCTTCTCCTAATTTCCTGTTCGCTTCCTCCCTGGTCAGTTAATAAAGATCCGAGATAGGTAAATTCGCTTACGAATTCTATATCCGAGAATTCTTCCGTTCTGGTGAGTTGGCCGGTTCTGTCGATGATCATTACTTTAGTCTTCGACTTATTTATAGTAAGTCCGACCAATTCACTCTCGTACTCTATTCTACGAAACAGATCGGCAAGCTCTTTCTCCGAGGATGCAAAGAGTGTAGTGTCATCCGCATATCTCAGGTTGCTAATCTTCAATCCACCAACTGAGACACCTCCCTCCCATTCTTCCAGGGCTTTTCTCATAATGTATTCACCATATATATTAAAAAGAATGGGGGAGAGAATGCATCCTTGTCTTACTCCCTTTTCAGGCTTGAAAGGTCTTGGAGACAATATCATTGACCCTTACAATGGATACGCCGTCTTGGTATAGGTTTACAATCAGCGACACGAGGTGTTGAGGTACGCCCATTTTTCGTAGAATAGTCCACAGACAATGCCATCTTACTCAATCAAAGGCCTTCGAGTAATCAATGAAGCACATTAGTATCGGCGTATTGAACTCTCGGCTTTTCTCAATTATTTGCCTCACATTCACGATCTGTTCTCGTGTGCCTCGACCTTTTACGAAACCCGCCTGCTCACTGGGTATCTGCCATTGAAGGTACGATTGTAGCCGGCCGTTGATTACGTGAAGCATTATCTTACTGGCATGAGATATAAGTGCCACCGTTCGGTAGTTACTGCACGTCCTCGTTGAGCCTTTCTTGTGCAGTGGAATTAGAAGGGACTCTTTCCAGTCAGTGACCCATTTACCTGTTGTCCAGACTTGATTACAAAGGTCCAGCATTATCTTCACCCCTTGATCCCCTAAGTGCTTTACCTCTTCAGCAATAATTTGGTCTCTGCCGGCTGATTTGTTCATTTTGAGTTTACGCAGTGAACTACGGATTTCAGATTCGAGGATGTCGGGTTCCCTACAATGCTCGTCTACAGTCATTATATTACTTCGTATTGAAGAGTCAGCGTATAGGCTTTCACAATATGATCGCCATCTTTCTGTGACTTGATCTATCTCGGTCAGCAGTCTTCCCTCATCATTTTCTATGGCCCATGTTCTTGTCTTGGATTCTCGCGTGATGCTCTTAATTTTCAGAAAGAGGTCTCTAGTTTGGTATTTTTGCGCATGATCTTCTATATCTTGACAGATTGAGTTCAGGTAGTCATTATAGTCCCTGCGACACAAGCGTTGAACCTTAGCCGAAATTTCCCTGTATCCTGAATGATTAGAGCCCACATTGCCTTTCAGTAGATCTTTTCGTTCTCTGATGCCTCCCATGTTTCTTCCGTTATCCATACTTTTCTCGGGTCTTCGACCGCCTTTCTCTGTGTCTCTTTGCGCGATGATAGTATGAGATTTTTTACTCTGTCCCAGTTGTCGTCTATGTCGTCGTGGGAATTGACAGCAAAGTTGGTTTGGTCATGAAGCACTTAGAGAAAGCTGTTAATTCTCCATTTCCGGGTCTTCTTTGTGCCGATTGAACTAATCGTTGGCATCTTTTCAGTTTAAGACACATTTCCGCTACTAGGAGTATATGGTCACTTCCACAATCAGCTCCAGGATATGTCTTTGTGCTGCTTATACACGACCTCCACCTTTTGCTGATAGCGATGTAGTCTATTTGATTACGTGCTCGGTCCCCTGGCATTATCCACGTGTACAGTCTTCTCGGGTGGTTTTTAAAACAGGTATTCATGATCGTAAGAGAGTTTTCCGCACAGAACTGTAGCCATCTTTCTCCTCTGTCATTTCTAATACCGAGTCCATATTTGCCGACTACTTCCTTATTTGACCTATAAATACTAGACGCGATATTTCAAACGAGGATAGTCGACCAATGCATGTATGCCGGCCGGCATACTCTCCTCCACACGCAGCTGGTCACTCGTAGAGATTACACGCGCTTTACGTTCGAAAATTGTGTATTATCAATTGTGTAATTGTAATGGAGTTAAATGTTACCTACTCTGTTGTGTGTTGCATATTACTACGTCGCGTCGTACATGTAAAAACAAAAATTAATAGGAAATCTTTTTTTTTTATGCCTGATAGGTTAGCCTTTGACCACTATCTCACCTGATGGTAAGTGATGATGTGGTCGAAGATGTTGTTCAGGCTAACCTAGAAGTACTGGCTCTCAAGGACAGCTGCCTGAACACACCGTTAGGTGCTTGGCGACAGATTTTCTACTTGAGGGTGGTAGCTAGCCAGGCGGGCATTAGCAAAATGCCCTACCACCCATGCTATAACGCCTGCCATCCTAAGACAACTTAACGTGCCCTCCGAAGCACGGAAACGCTCAGTAGTAATGTCACTAGCGGTCACCCATCCAACTCATGACCGCGCGCGACGTTGCTTAACTTTGTTGATCGGTTAAGAACAGCTAAGTAAACTTCGCTACGAGCGCTTCAAAAAAATCTTCCAAAGAATCAGTGAACACTCTTGTGCACCTAAATTGCAGCAGCTCCTACAATTCATATCGACGTGACATTGGACATGTTGTCCCTTGGTGTTTTAATATCACACACGGATAATGATTAATATTGATTGAATCTGATTGAAATCTTGATCAATAAAATTGATGAGACCTATACGGGCGTTAGAAATAATTGTATACAATGTCATAAAATTTAATGTTAGGTAAGTAAGTTCTGGAAAACAAAAGCAAAACATGACATATATGATGTAGTCCCTTATAATCAGGTTAAGGCTCTCAAATAAGGATATTTATAGATTGACTGGTGTTGAGAGTGCCAATATCTGAAATGTTGATGATAGGTATGTGCTAATTAATAAGTGGCGGTATTAAAATGCTGATGAATTCTTGAGAGCTTATCAGTTGGTACTTGAGACTGCGACTATGATCGGTTAATTAATATATTAATAGACCTACATACTATATTTTTTAAAACATAACATAATTTCAATTCCTAATACAGGCCAGGCCAGTGCGCCCTATGGGTATTATCTGCCAGAGTTTTAAAATGTATACTATAATTACTGTGGTATTATGTAGTCGAAACTAGCTTTCCTTAAGCCAGCTTATATATATTTTGATCGTTATTTTATCTTTTTTACACGTTTACATACCGCCAAACATCCGCTGGGGAAGGAATGTTCTAAAAACGTTACTCCTATAAGAAGGAATACGCTGCACAAGCTGAGCATCTTACCCCTCCGCTCTAATAGTTAAGAGATAGAAACTGTTTATTTCATCATGTTATTAGTTTAGCCAAATGGCACACTCATCTGTCTTTAAGTGTAATTAAAAACTACTCAATTTATTAAATACTTAGCGTTACCCATTCATAAAAAAGGGCACATCGTATCGTATCGTATCACATCAAAATGGGATAATACAATAAAAAATCAAACCAAAATAAATATTTGTTCAACATGTCAGAAAAGTTGTGTTTAGTGCGACTTTCAGCTAGCGAAGTAGTCTCGAATTGAATTTTAATAAAGATTACTAATCACAACAAGCGATTAATTGTATAAATCCTAAAAAAAATTGCTCTGGTGTGAAACACAACATTTCACCTCTACCAGCGAGAAAATTAGTTTCCGGCCCTTTCGCTTGAAATCAAAGGCAAAAATAAGAAAAAAGTACACAAACGCATCACGACCATTCCTTCTAAGTCGGTAAAGTAAAATAAAATATTAAACAAGTTTTTTTTTAATAAATGTAAAAATCTTCGGCCCTGTGTCGTGGGATTCAGTCCCTTTCTTACATATATACAAATAGAATTTGCTTAATTAAAGTCCTTATTAAATAACTATCTAAAAAAATTATATAAGACGTTAATTACGTTAGTCGTAGACGTTTGTTATTGCACTGCTGTTTGTCACTCCTAACACAACAGTAGCAAATTATTATCAGATAACTTGGTCGGGTATGATTCGTATCTAAATCAAAACCCTCGAAAAGTATGTAGGTACTTGCATACGTGATTCAATAATTATCTACTTTAGATATCTAATTAGATGCAGATAATTAATTATTACTCACCTTCTTCTCTATCTACCAACATGATAAATAAGGCTGAAGCAAAGAACAGCCTTTGTGGCCGACTAATAGTAAATTTGTATGGAAGTGATAATATAATAATAATAATATAATACGTAGCTGGACTGCTGAGTGTCAGAATAATTTGCTTTAATCTAGCGCTTTCATGAAATTAAAATAAATGTGAAGTAAATAATATTGCGGTAATGTAAAGTAAAAAGGCTTACATGTATAGAAGCTGCATTTAGTTGTTTTTTTTTTCAATGTATTGGTCAAATGCCCAAATTTTCTAAAAATTCTTAATTAGTTTGGCTTATTAGGAATCTGGACAGTGTGATAATCTAACCCAGCACCCCACTGGTTTCTTGAGAATCTACATACATAATTGTCATAACCACGCCTGTATTCCCCGAATGGGCAGGCAGAGGTGTGTTAACACCCACGTTTCGCCAATTGGGTTTTAGTCCCATGAAATAGTGGGCGAGCCTATTGCCATTCACCGGGACAGTTTCAGGGTCATACAAAATGTTTTCTCTAACACACTGGACGAAACAAAAGAACATATTACGAATAATATGTTTACGCTAACAACATCTAAGACAGGACCACAAGAACATATTGTATGAAACCCTGGCAGGGCACTGTGATGGTATACAGCATTGTCGTGCGACTAATGCACCCTACTCACGTCCACGTGAGAAGTGGCATGCTGCTCATTTGTCTCACTTTTCCCTTAGTCAACTCTTACGACACCCACGGGAAGAAATGGGGAGGTGACATTCTAACCCGGTATCTTAAGCATCTACTCTTTGGAAATTATTTAAAGGGAGCGATACAAAGAAAATGATAATGTTGGATTGCAAATACAGATAACAAAGTTTGATGGATTGCAAATATAGATAACATAATAGTTTGATCAAATTTAAATTAATAATATATAATTGTAACTACATTACGATAGCTAAAGAAAAAATTGATTCAAAACATAATGGTACCAAAATTCGTTTATAGAAAAAACACAGCTCAGTTTAATTAATTTTCTTCGAGATTGTATTTTGTTTTGTTATTGTGTTTGGTCAGTCTGTGGAACAGCAATGAGCCAAAACTTTGATCGATTCAAACTGTACTTTTAGCTCTTCTAGCATGAATTGGTAAATATCAGATATTTTTATATTATGCGAGTTATAGATTTTTTTCTTTGTTGACCTACTGTTTATAGTGACAATGTATTTTTTTTTATATTTGTAACCGTTTTCGTTTGCTACTTCAGTTTTAGCCGAGGGGTTAGGACCACTTACATGTTTATCCTTATGATAAAATCAATTATTATTAGTCTCTTCTCAAAAATAAATTCAAGTTTAACTGACTTACCAGCTGATTAAAGTTTATTTTTCCACAACCATCTTTAGCCGTAACATATCACGAAATTGTGACAAAAAACCAACAGATATTGTAGAAGTCGGACCATGAAATTGTGAGCTCAGAAAGTTTTGACAGCACGGTTCCAACTTCCACAAATTATGTTGGTTTAAGTCGTGAAAAAGTTGGTGGCACACATGTACACATGTATGTTTGGCCACCACCAGTAAAAGGGTTTTATATTTAAGTTACTGTTTTTCTTAAGTGATAAACATGCACACCAAAGCGTGAACACTCAATTATTGTAGGTAGTTCTAGACATGAATTGAGAATGTAAAGATTGTTAAGTACCCTCCCACTGTATTGACAATCTTTCACTGTAAACTCTCAAATAAAGGTTCCACTCGGTAGTTGTCTTTCCACTCTTCTCGCAGTGGCTCTATACAATTTATTTGCTGAACGTGGCAGTACAATGTAGAATATTTCAATACTAAAATTTGTAATTGACCTTCATAAGAGCGTCGTAGACGCCTAAATTGAATAAATGATTTTGACTTTGACTCCTCTTACCCACTTTCGTGACAGTATGATCGTATAAAAGCGACTCAGGGGAAAAAGGCGTCAAGCTGGCAGTCCTGCTTACTCGACGCTTTTTTCCCCATCTTACGTAGCCGTAAGAGAGATATGAGTTTTTAAACTGTCACTGTTAGCGACGCAAGAGCTATAGATATAATATTATTACCTTTTTTTTATGTTTTAAATATGTGTCGTATGCTAATGTAATTTTCTTAAATAAATACAAAGGTTTGCGAGGTTGGCTACCTGGGCGAAGCACTACCAGTGTAGGGTATCAGAGGGGCACCTGAAGTTTGGGAGGGGTACTCGAGCACCACCGCGGTGTCAGCTAGTTCGCCACATACATACGCGCCGACCTCACGTCGCTCTCTCGCAAAACCTATTTTGTTCTTGAATCGCTTTCCGTTATTTTCTCCCTATCTATTACAGTCACAGTGATTTAAACTTTAAGTTGTTATATTAGAAACGGGATATTTACCCTGGTTTTGAATGATTTTGAGCTCTCAATATTTCGACACTGTTGCAAGCGCTATGAACTCAAAATCAATCGTTTCTAATAATAAGGTAAGAGAGATGTTTCTGTAAATGGCAAACAAAATGAATACACAGAGAAAAAATAATGTATGTACGTACGTAAATGCAAACCTATTAAAATGTAATAAATGTCAGATAAACAACGTACGTGATGATGTGGTCGAAGATGTTGTTCAGGCTAACCTAGAAGCCTAAGAATCATGATGAGATGATTTTTTTTTTGTGTTTTTTTATATGTTTTTGACTGAATAAGCACGAGGACCGCCTGATGTCAAAAGTCTCATGTGCCTGTAATGTATTATTTCATATTTTTTATTATTTTGCTCGATGTAAATATTCAAAACTCTATTCAAAGGTACCACGGCGCGGTCCAGTGTTGCCGCGGCGGGCGCTCTTGGCTCCGAGTAAGCATTAAAAAATAAAAAATATATAATTAAAAAATCTTAAAAAAAAAAATAAACAACAATGAACTACAAACAGAATGAATGGTTTCAATGAACATGAGGGATTCCGATTATGTACAACGGACTTAAAAGAATTATAATTCTAAAAATCCTTTAACTACAAGGTCTTGTGTTATATTTTTTATATAATTTCATTCGGTAATATTCTAATAATGAAATGAAATACAGACTTTTATTGGCCATATTTACATACTTCTTTAAGAAAATTAAAAAGTTAAATTAATGCATTATTTTCCTAACAAAACAATGCTTTATAAAAAAAAAAAAAAATATTAAAGTACAATGTGTCCCGGCCAAGGAGGTTTCAATTCAATTTAAGTACACATTATCAGTGGTGAGCGCGCTGCACGCGCAACGCGCTGCACGCGCAACGCGCTGGTTCCGAGCCATACACCAATAACAGACTTTTTCGATTTTGGCGTTATTTCGTACATACGAATTTGAGTAATATTTTGTTAGATAAATTTTTTATTTAATACCTATAGCTATACCTATAGCCATGAGATTAAATAAAGTAGTGAATGCAACTGCATATAATTAGGTATTAAAACACTCGTGTAATCTTATTTTGAAACTACACTCATGTTTTAATACCTTATATAATACCGTCTATTATATGACAGTTGCATAAACTACTATTTATTAATTTGGGGGGTTGCAATATTAGATTTTTTTATTCCTTAACGAACCCACGACTTACTAGTCGTAATTACATAATATAAAACGGCACACTGTATGTTTATAGGAAAAACTCTTATTTTACAAAATTACATATTTACGAGAGAAAAAAATATAGTCATGTGCGGGATTCGAACCCGCGTCCATCCACCCCTTTAGCTGGGGTATGCTCTAACCAATTGAGCTAACATGACACAAAGACTCATAACTCTAATTTTTGCTCTCGTTCTTCAACCATCGCATCGGGATGTAATTTTGTAATGTAATTCGCCAATCAGGCGTTATTGGAAACATGACAATATTAAAAACTCTTTCTTGTTATTTTCTTAATTAACCGACTTTAAAAAAAGGATGTATCTTCTCAGTCAACGCGTACCTATATTTATTTTTAATAATAAAGTTCCGGCATTATACCCTTTTCTTTGGCAATGCTACGACAAATCGTCAAATTAACATGCCTAAATAACGTTATATTATCTTCATTAGGATGTCAACAGGGTGCTCTGAGACCAGCCATCTTTTAGCCTTGCCATCCACTCAATAATTCAACGTCTCCAAGCAAAACTTAACATTTGGTATTTAGATGACGGATCCTTAGGAAGTGATGCGAACACTGTATAGAATGCCTTTCGAGTACTTATAGACGATTTTCGTCTTATTGGCCTTTAACTACATTTTTGTTTGTGATACTTGTCCGGATAAAGTTTCGATTATTGAAAAATTCAACTAACTTACGCCTAATGCTACTTATTATACGGATGACAGTACCGGTGATGCCTCTTACACCGGCCGTGCTAATATTTCTCGGGAAAACGTTGTGGAGAGTCGGAACAAACTTGTGTCTGAAGTCGAGACCATGTTGTCTAATGTTTCGAAGTGGGGCCGACTGAACTTAATTCAATTTAACCCCAAGAAGACACAAGTTTGTGCATTTACCCCTTTGTCGTATCCCTCCGTTTTAAAGACACTCCCCTTGCCCCCTCAACTAGCATCGGAGTACTTGGCGACGACATATCGAGCGTCGTTCAATGTCGCTGTTACTTGGAAGATAAGGCTAAATTAGCCTCTAAAAAGCTTGGTGTGCATGGAAAGGCGAGGCGGTACTTCACGTCGGCCCATCGCCTGCAACTTTATAAGGCTCAGGTTCGGCCTCAAATGGAGTACTGCTCTCACCTCTGGGCGGGAGCTCCCCAGTACCAGCTTCTTCCATTTGCCGCATACAACGCAGAGCGACTCGAATCGTTGACGATCAAGTTCCCTCCGACCGGCTCGACCCTTTGGCACTACGTAGAGATGTTGGATCACTCTGCATCTTCTACCGCATCTATCACGGGGAGTGTTCTGAGGAACTGTTCGATTTACTACCTGCAGCTCAATTTCGCCATCGGACGTCCCGATAAAGCATGATGTTTCATCAATTTCATGTCGACGTCTGGGAGTTCACAACCTTGCGATTTTCACGGTATTTTCTACCTCGCACTGCCACAATATGGAACCAGCTGCCAGGTGCAGTATTTCCGAACGGATACGACTTAGGGGCCTTCAAGAAGAGAGCATATTCCCTCCTCAAAGGTCGGCAGCGCATCCTCGATACCTCTGGTGTTGCGGATGCTCGTGGGCGACGGTGATCACTTACCACCAGGTGAGCCGTTAGTGATACCTTAGTGTCGGTTTTGAATGTTGAGATGGATGATAGGGTTTGGGTGCAAGCTTCCCTCTCTGTGAGGTTGGGGGGTATAGGGATACGCAAAATGTCTTATGTGGTATTACCAGCTGTTTTGCTGCTGTACACAGTACACACAAATTAGTAGACAAAAATCGTGCACCATCTTTAGGCTCTTTTGATGTAGCTTATCGGGCTGAGGCCAAAAACACATGGAGACAGGCTTGTCCAAATACTGAATTCCCAAAAATGTTGTCATCTCAGAAACAGTGGGATCGCCTCCTATGCGAGCTAGCACGGAAAGATCTTTTAAATACGAGCACGTGTCCTAGTATCGCAGATCGTGCTCGTATTCTCGCTGTTTCTGTCTGGGAATCTGGTCGTTGGTTATAGGCCATTCCTTCTTACAAAACTGGTAACCTTATATACCATCTGCTTTTCGCTCGCTATTAGCTTTCTCTTGGGTCCGAGGTGTTGTGTTGCGCATCATGACGACGTTGCTGCCAGTGTGGTACTGCCGTTGATCAACTCGGTCACCACGGCCTCTCCTGGCCAAGAAGTGCTGGTCGCATTTCCCGCCACGCCAGCCTTAACAATATCATTCGCCGGGCTTTTACCAACACCAATGTTGCAGCTATTCTCGAACCGAATGGTCTGATGGGTGACGATGGTAAAAGACCTGACGGCATTACTCTGGTTCCGTGGAAGTTAGGACGGCCCTTAGTGTAGGGCGCTACATGCCACTTTAGCGCTGTCACACCTTTCTGAAACCAACGTGAGGGCTGGCGCCGCGGCTGCTTTGGCGGAGCAACTCAAGCGGCGCAAGTATGCTAACCTCGGCAGTGGTTACATATTTGAGCCATTTGGTTTAGAGACATTGGGTCTGTGGGGACCGGGAGCTCATCGTATTTCAAAAACTTATCAGAGTACTTGGTCGATGCGACGCGCGATCAAAATGCTGCCACCTAATTGGCTCAAAGAATAAGCATTGCAATTCAACGCGGCAATGCTGCCCGCATGCTGGGCACGCTGCCAACTGGTAGTGGGCGGGAGGATTTGGACTGCCTGTGAATCTGCAATGATTTATAGGTTGTCTAAATGCTTTTATTATAGTAGCTATAATAATATTGTATATAGTTCGTAGTATTTCTTTTTAAAAAGGTATAGGCCCATTTTTATTATGTGTCAATGTATGTGTTTCAGAAAGGTATAAGATAAGAAACAGTTACTTACTTACATAATCCATTTATATTTTAATAAACTACTGGATCAGTTACAGACGTTCTACGCATGAACTTCATTCCATACACTATTTTTGGTTTACCTAATTTCTTTATTCAGATTTTTCTTCCTCTTTTTGTTTGATTTCTTTTAACTTTTCTTCAAAGAACTGTTTCCTGTGCATCAGTGCAAGTCGAGGTTGGCGAAGTCCAAAGTTTTCATTTCCTAATTTGCTATATTTACTTTGACCTTCGGCTCCCATTAGTTCTCTAAGAGCTTGATTCCTTCTCATTATTTTTTCATAGAATATTAGACCACTTTCAACAAAGTCAGGACCAAGGTCTGCAAGTCTTTTGTCTACTTCGGTTTCATAATAAACTTCTGTCATATCTTTTAAAAGGAAATAAGTGCCAGCGCCAAATAGTGTTGTCAGTGAATACAATACAACTCTAAGGCTCAAAGGCCCGTTGTATAAGTTCATTTTTTTGTTTAACATTTGACAGAAAGTGTAACATGAAAATATACAGGAGAATGGGTAAACTGCGTCATAGATGTATTTGTTATTCTGAGTCATCAGGATCTCTCTGCATATGGCAAACTGTTGCACTTTTTCTGGGAGTATTAGAGCGTCTGCTAACTTTTGGCCAACCTCCGAATTCAAGTCTAACTTTTTCTGATTTACCTGAAAAAGACATATTAAGAATGGTTAAAACAAAATTGCTTTGTATTGAATACTTGCCTATCTTATCAATATTTTCCTTGTCTTTTTAAAACGCTAAGTAAGGTTGGCACAACATGTTTGTTCCTTCTACTTCGCTCTGCTACACCTCATATCAGTACCGGTTGACCCATCACCCACATATACTTCATAATTTTTTGTGCGCACGGTAAATTTGTTATGTAATTTCCATGTTCAAAAGTTAATAATTAACCACTTTAGAACAGCGTAGACAACGAGGAGACCTAATTGGACCATACAGAATTCTGAATGGATATTATAATGTCCCAAAAATGACACAAATCTACACATAGAATTACAACATGAGGACGAGAGGACACTCCGAAGCTGCAAATTATGAAGTGCAACAGCAAACCAAAAACGCACTTTTTGCCAAACCGTGTAGTCAATGAATGGAACAGACTGCCAGAAACCGTTATTAATTTTAAAGCGCTCGTAGCGAAGTTTACTAAGCTGTTCTCAACCGATCAGCAAAGTTAAGCAACGTCGCGCGCGGTCATGAGTTGGATGGGTGACCGCTAGTGACATTACTACTGAGCGTTTCCGTGCTTCGGAGGGCACGTTAAGCCGTCGGTCCCGGTTGTTGTCTTAGGATGGCAGTCGTTATAGCATGGTGGTAGGGCATTTTGCGAATGCCTGGCTAGCTACCCCCCTCAAGTAGAAAATCTGTCGCCAAGCACCTAACGGTGTGTTCCGGCAGCTGTCCTTGGGAGCCAGTACTTCTAGATTAGCCTGAACAACATCATCGACCACATCATCACTTACCATCAGGTGAGATAGTGGTCAAAGGCTAATATATCAGGCATAAAAAACAAATTGTGCCCCTTCAGTGAATTGTTTTAAAAATAAACTAGACAAACATTTGGAACTAAGTATATCATTTATGTGCACTGTTTTTGACAAACTTCCAAAACAAGGAGGAGTTACTCAATTCGTCTGTTGTTAATTTCTCAATGTTTGTTACCTCAGAAGTTGTGTCTGGGTGAACCGATTTTGAGGATTCTTTTTTATTTGAATGGTAATGCTTGCCCCGTTTGGTCCCATTTAAATTTCATCAAAATCGTTCAAGCCGTGTTTTAGTTACTCTCCAATAACTGAAAGTATTTTCCTACCTTGATAATATAGTCATTGACAGTGAATGCCAATCGATCCCATAGGGCAAGGGTCACAAAAAAGGGTGAAAATTTTTTTTAATAAAAAAATGGAATCGACTTCCACACACAAATGTGTGAAATGACTTGTCGAAGTCGGTACCATGCGCACAATATTGTGATAGTAGGTACTTTTGAACATGGTATCGACTTCAACAAGTTATTTCACACATTTGAGTGTTGAAGTCGGTTAATTTTTTTTAGTAAAAATTTTATTTTTGCGTATACTTGCATTAGTCTTAAGCTGCTTAGTGTATCATAATAAAAATAATTACTATAAGAATAATAATACTCCTTAATACGACCCGATTACTAATTCTCTCGATAAAGTCGATTACCAGTAAAGTCGATTAAAATTAATTTTATCAATAAATATGAAATTAAAAGCAGCAGAGATGGCTCAGTGGCATTAGCTATGGACTGCCGCACAGCAGGTTCTTAACCGCGTGGTGGAAGGGCATTTGGTGAATGCCCGCCTCGCTAGCGACCACCTCCAAGATCTGTCGCCAAGCACCTAACGGTGTGTACCGGCAGCTGTCCTTGACAGCCGGTAATTCTAGGTTAAGCCTGTTAAACCCACGACCACATCTTCACTTACCATCAGGTGCGATTGTAGTCAAAGGTTTACCTACCAGCAATAAAAAAACCCTTACAAAACGATTTTCTCGAATATTATTGAAATATATACGGAAAACTGACAAACCTGAAGCATATATATTAGGCTTAATCACACATACTAAATATCACCGAGTTTGAACACTTGGTATTTAAAACATTACGAAACTACTTTTGGCTCACTCCACCCTCTCGTAAGGCCCAATGAACTTTAAAAGAACATTGTACATCGAGGGGAGAAAACGATCTATTTCTGTTCGAGAGTTTGTTTAAGCCCGACGCATAGCGGAGGGCTTAAAGGCAACTCGAGAACAGAAATAGAACTTTCTCCCGAGTGATACATAGTGCTTTGTACTACACCTGCGAGGAAAATAAAATCATTATACGTTTTCTCGTACTTACCTCGAGACTTCTCAGTCAGTAAGTTCTTTATGACTTCTTGAGCTGCATTTCTTATTTCTGGTGGCGTCATCATTATAAAATCGTCACTTTCACTATCAGATGACATTTTGGAAAATTATTTAGAATAATTAAAATATCAATTTAATAAAAAACAAAATTCAACCAAACATAACAAATTGCCGCGCTTTTTTTCTTGTAGTGCAAAAAAAGGTTGCCAATCTCCTTTCATTGAAAATCGAGTACAAATAAAAATCACACCTTTTTTTTCTAATTATTTGATATAAAACCTTTTAGAGATTGATTTTTTTTTAAGTAAGCAGCTAAAAACAAAAGAACGCTATCAGGGCAGGTATGGATTTTCATACAACATTCCTTCACTGCTACGGAGTGAAGGAATGAAAATCCATATAACTTTCCACGCCGTACATCTAAAGGGAGAAATTACGAACTTTATAACATGTTTTTGAACGAGTAATGAGACCTTTTCTGAGTGGGTGTGGTATAATACACTTCTGGACTCATCTATTGGCCCACCTTGTATTTTCAGTTTCGTTTGGTCCTAGCTAAAATTTTATATTAGGTCGAGCAAAAAGTTTTTATGCAGTTTTGAACCTGGCACATTTTACCATCTTTTTCGATCGTATTGTTTTAAATTTGAATTCAGAATACCATACGACATGGAGCTACGCCTAACAAGTCGGATATGCGCCTTGTTAAAGGCAATTGATTTTTGAATAAAAAACATGTTTTATCAAATAAAGGTTTAATTTAATAACGCGTGTTGCCTCCATGGGCATTTACCACAGCTCTCATACGATTAGGCATAGAGTTTATCAACCGCTCTATAAAATTTTGAGGGCTCATCTCCCATTCCTCTTCTATGGCAGTTTTCAACTCCTGCATCGTCTGGGCAACTGGCTGACGAGCCCTAACACGTCTTTTTAGCTCGTCCCACATGTGCTCAATAGGGTTCATGTCTGGGCTTCTGGCTGGCCAGTCCATAACTGTGATGTTCACATCCCCAAGATATTCCCTTACGATGCCGGCCGCATGGGCTCTTGCATTATCATGCATAAAAAGGAAATTTGGGCCCACATAGTCCGCGTATGGTATCACGTGAGGTTCTAAGCACTTACGAATGTACCTTTCAGCATTTAATGTTGTCAGCCGTGGTCCTGTAACAACCTCAAGTTGAGTTTTGCCGCTCGCGGATATACCGCCCCAGACAGTCCATGAGTCACCGCCATAAGCAACCCTCTCTTCAAAGCAGCATTGTGCGAAACGCTCTCCCTTACGTCGGTAGACCTTCTTCCTTCCATCATTGCCATGTAACACAATTTTAGACTCATCAGAAAAGAGTACACGGCTCCAATCTTGCTGTGTCCAATTTAAATGACTGCGTGCGAAATGAAGGCGCGCTGTTCGGTGGGCTCGCGTTAGTTTGGGCCCATTAGCTGGCTTGTGTGGTACCATATCGCGTTCTTTTAACCTTCTCCGAACAGTTCGAGCGCTCACAGATACTCCGTGGAAGTCGCGAAGTTGGTTTTGTATCTCAATGGAGGTAAGGTGACGATTTCTCAAGCTGGTCGTCACGATGAATCGATCCTGCCTTTCAGTTGTGACCCGAGATCGTGGCCTTCCTTGGCGACGAACAAAGCCGCCAGTCTCTAGGTACCTCCGATAAACATTTCGGACCGCAGATCGACTAAAATTAAGTTGAGCACTCACGTTTCTTTGGCTGTGTCCGGCCTGAATAAGTGCCACAGCTTGGGCGGCGACTTCAGGTGAAGTATCCATAGATTATTGATAGAACCTCACCTTAATGTTATGAATAAGTAATGTTTGTTGCAAAACCAAAGATATCAATAACTTTTTCAAGACTTAAATCCAAGTAAACCAATAAAACCAAGTTTTCTTAGTATTCGATTGTTTGATATCAACAAACAGGCTCCAAATTGTCTTTTGTTTCTTTAAATTCTGTGTTCGAAATTCAAAAAAAGACTATTGAATGAAATTGTGAATGTGCCAGGTTCAAAACTGCATAAAAACTTTTTGCTCGACCTAATATAAAATTTTAGCTAGAACCAAACGAAACTGAAAATACAAGGTGGGCCAATAGATGAGTCCAGAAGTGTAGTTACGTGTGTTATTTTTCCCTTATAAATGTACGGCGGGGAAAGTTATATGGATTTTCATTCCTTCACTTTGTAGCAGTGAAGGAATGTTGTATGATAATCCATACCTGCCCTGGTAGCGTTCTTTTGTTTGTAGCTGCTTACTTAAAAAGACTTCAATCACAAAAAGGTTTTGTTGTCTTAGGTTTTCGCGATTATTATACATAGTAATTAAACAACTTTAAACGGTTTAAATCGCGTATATTTATCATTATTTTTATCCCGACGTTTCAAACACTTTGCAGTGATCGTGTAAGACAGTCACCCCGTGACCACGATCACTGCAAAGTGTTTGAAACGTCGGGATAAAAATAATGATAAATATACGCGATTTAACCCGTTTAAAGTTGTTTAATTACTACAAAAAGATTTTATATCAAATAATTAGAAAAAAGAGGTGTGATTTTTATTTGTACTCGATTTTCAATAAAAGGAGGTTGGCAACCTTTTTTTGCACTACAAGAAAAAAAGCGCGGCAATTTTTTATGTTTGGTTGAATTTTGTTTTTTATTAAATTGATATTTTAACAGTACGCTTTTAATTATTCTAAATAATTTTCCAAAATGTCATCTGATAGTGAAAGTGATGATTTTATAATGATGATGCCACCAGAAATAAGAAATGCAGCTCAAGAAGTCATAAAGAACTTACTGCCTGAGAAGTCTGGAGGTACGTACGAGAAAACGTATAATGATTTTATTTTCCTCGTAGGTGTAGTATAAAGCACTATGTATCACTCGGGAGAAAGTTCTATTTCTGTTCTCGAGTCGCCTTTAAGCCCAACAAGCAACAAACTCTCGAACAGAAATAGATCGTTTTCTCCCCTCGATGTACAATGTACTATTCTCCCTCAGACCCAGCACCAATTCGCACATCATACTCATTACTGTCCAAAATCCTATAAATAGGACCATTTTTTTTTAATTTAGACCAGAGTAAAACAATCTACTTTATGATATCCATGTTTGTAATATTTTTAACTAACTACTGGTTTGTTCTTTACCTTTGGAACATGAAAACGTTAGCTGTTCATCAAAAATAACTGCCAATTATGCCAATGAAGTGAACATCATGCTGAACACTCGAAAACGAGGCTGGTAAATGTATTTTAATCTCCGTAATCCCCTTTGATTAATTACTGAAACTTACTTAAAATAATCTGAATATCAATTCATTACTTTTGTCATTTAGTTTCCTGCTATTGTGATTTTATTGTAAGGTTATAAATATATAAATTATTTGGTACTAGGAAAAGGCCTCTGGGCCACTGTTCTATTTTACGTGTGACAATTGGTCCAATATGAAGGTTAATGTGTCTCAGTAGTTAGTTATTGTATTAGCGTCTCAGTTGTTTGTTTTGTATAAATGATAGCATTTCATCGCTGTGATGCTGGACTAATCAGATATCGATGATTTTAAGGGATATGACTTGAATGATGCCGATTATAGCCCCGAAAATACAATGTGACAGTACAAGGTTGGGCGGACATCGGATAGTTCATCTTCACCAATATGATACTGAGCCAACTCCAGAAATTCCTAGCAAAGGCAAGGCATCATGGAAATGGTGACAAACAAGGGTGCACTAAAAGCTTTGATCCACTAGTTATTCCGTTTGCATTCCATTTACCACCAGCATAGTTACCACCAGAATCAGCAGATTACTCTAGGCCATTCTGATGTTTTCAAAACTACATAGATGATATTATATTTGAGATAATCGTTGACTGTAGTAACATAACTTGTGTGCTTTTAAATGGACATTAGTCAGACTTAACCAAACAAGAGTGTTTTGTTTATCAAATAAATGCCGATGTCAAAATTGCCGTAAATATAAGATGTTTCGGTGCTGTAAATGCAATGTATCTATGTGTCTGGTAAGAGGACAAAACTGTTTTAAATAACTTCATTGTTATGTTTTGAACATTGTGTAATATTAATTTAAGTAAAAAAATATTTGTAAAATAAGTATAGCCAAAAATTTTCTATATATTTTTATGAAGTATTTCCTAAAGTTATCTGAAATAGTTGATAGTACAATTAAACTATTGCTTGGTTGTTTTTTTATGTATAGTTTTTTTTTATATATTTCTTCAGATTACTAGAAAAAATATTAGATCCGATGATTTATAAAAAAATATATATAAATTAAAATATATTTATAAAAATATGCCTGGGTCTGAGCATATAGTGCTTATTGGTTCTTTTGATAGATCCTATTAGTCTTTATGAATAACTTTAAAAAAATAATTTAGGCCTTAGGAGGTTAAGCGTTTTAAAAAGTCTCTCAGCCTTACTTATAAACGCTACTTAAATTTTAAGCATTGCTTAGCCGCTGATTAGCAAATTTCCTTACTCATAAACGCTACATAACTTTATCAAGTACCTAAGTACTGCTAAATCAGCTGTCAATTTAAACACCGTCCCACCCTTGTTTAAAATTTTAAGTAGCAAGATGGCGCCCATATTTCTGTTCAGCTGTTTAAGTTACTATTGAGGTTATTGTCAAGGAGGCATACAAAACTATAAACACGAGATACTCTGTTAATAAATCGTAAAAATATAGCAAGTAGAAACATACATTGGATGATGAAATAAATATTATGTATAACCTACCTATTTTTCGTGATCTTATTGAAGAGTATACCGCAGGTACAGTTCCTGAATTAAGAATATAAGGGTTGTGCCACACTCGTATATTCCTATTGTATGTATTAAAATGCAACTTGGCAAATGATGCGCTCAATGCGATGCGATGCAATGGTGTAGGTTTTTCAGTATTATACCACTATTCACGTTGATATGAGTAGGGTGTTGCTGAACATTGGGTGGAAAACAGTTCCCCATACAATGTTAATGTCACGATTATGGCCGGAAAGGTAGCGGGTATACTATACCTGCTACTAATAAAGTTGGTTGTCGATCATAAAATCAAAGCCAAAACTTTTTACATTTTTGTTCTCGTGTCGTTCTATGCGTTGTTAGCGAATATTTTAAGTATGTTTTTGCTTTGTATTTTTTATTGATATAGCAGAGATATATACTGACCCTACATAAGGGGGATATATCTCCCTAGCCTAATAATTTTGTATTGATATAGCTGAGATATATACTGACCCTACATAAGGGGGATATATCTCCCTAGCCTAATAATTGTATGTATTGTATAATCCTTGTTAGGGTAGGAAGATTCAATATTACTCTATACCTACTACCGGTAACTATACGTTAATAATATAACTAGAGATTCAATTTAAAAGCAGAACTGAGTACTTATTAGCGAATTTCAGCATAGATGTGGATTCAGTTCAGCAAAAAACATTTTATTTTAAGCGTCGAAATATTCTTAATTGTATTAAGGATCTCATTTAATAGGGGCGCGAGTTTATTACCAAATGGTAATAAACTGGTCCAAATTAGACACCGGACTGTTACTGAAAATCACTTTCTCATTAAAACTCCAACATCTGATCCGATCCGGTGATCGAACTCATTGTAATTTTCTTATCAACTAGCCGCGCCACGTGTTTTCACCCGCGAAGACAATGATGATGAAAAGTATGGAGAACCTAAAATATTCCGTTGTTTCATCCAAACTCTCAAGCCGTTAAAACGTGAATACATGTAGAAGACAAAAACACATACACAAACTTTACATACATAAAATCACGCCTGTATTCCCCGAAGGGATAGGCAGAGGTGTGTAAACACCCATGTTTCGGTAATAGGCGGTGAGCCTATTGCCATTCACCGGGCACAGTTTCAGTGTCATACAAAATCATTTCTCTATAACACACTAGACGAAACACAAGAACATATTATTACGGTCTTTATAATATATATAACTGTGATTAAGGAATCGCTATAGAATGATTAAAAAAATATGAAGATTGGAATCTTGGCTCCATAAAAAAAACGTAGACATAATTGGGCATAGGTATTGTTTGGGATGGAAAAAGATAACTTCCAGCGCGATTTGACGGTATTCTGGCTTCCATAATGCATTTCCAATTATGCTATGGAATAGGTTGCTGGATCGAATTCATAGAATATTAGGGCACTTTGAATTTACCATATTGCAAAATAAAAACTCGCTACAGATGTCTCCAGTACACCTAACCATATGTACAAAAATCAGTACCTACAAAGAATAGTATATTTTTTACTTTTTAATTTTAAGTTTTTCAGCACTTAAAATTAATACATGCTTTTTGGCAATTTGGGTCTTTCATAATACCTTTTAGTTCAATGTTGTCAGTTTAAAATACGTTCGACCTCTAATCCATTGCTTTGCTAAATAGTTGCTAAGTAGCGTTTATAAGTAAGAAATATTTAAACATTACTTAAACACTGTTTAGTTATTCATTACTTAGCAACTACTTAGCGGATTTTTTATAAGTAAGGGGGTCTATGATTTACAAGTTTTATATGAACGCAGGAACAAACAAGCCGCGACATCGTTCGTAAAGATTTCAGTATATGAACCACTTGGGAACTCCTAAGTAATAAAAGGGCTTACAACGTATCTACATACCTACATAGTGGTAGGTACATGGAGCATTTACCTGAACATCATCCTTTTCTATATCTTCCAGGGTTTTATATGTAAAGTTCACAGGGATTCCAATAGCAGCACCAAATCTCGAATTAGTACTTCCTGTAATAATTAGTTTTAATAGTTATTATATAGAATTTACTGAGTATTGGTAGGTATAACAGGGAGGCGATTACTTTAGGTTTAATATAATGGAGACGTGAGGCCACTTGGGCTCTCCTCCTTGCGTCGTACACCTCAATGCCGAGGGTCGTGACCACCCTTCTGTATTACTTTCTCTCGCACGATCTTTCTCCATCTCTTTCTGTCTCTGGCGGTGTGGAGGGCGTTGTGAACTGAGTAATCAAGAGCGGTGGAGATCTGGTCGCACCAGCGCAATGGGCTGCGACCACGCGGTCTTTTCCCATCCACTTTACCGGTCACGATAAGCCTCTCTAGGTTGTTTCCATCTTTCCTTGCAATGTGACCGAAGTATTCAAGGACTCTACGTAAACACTCAGACAAGCAATGGCGAAATTTCCCATGGAAACTTCGTAAATCCACAGATTCGAGGCCAGACAGAATAGAATATTGTTTTTTTATTATTTGCTGAGACTTTTACAAATATATACATAGAATAACGTTTTTGTTTTTTGATAAGACTTTAATAAATAATACATTTTACTTCTGTTCCAATGAGCATCCCTTCAGGCATACCCCAAGGATCGTTGCTTGGCCCACTCATTTTTATTTTATTTATTCAAGATATATCAAGCTGCTTTCAGTTTTCAAAAATACTCCTATACGCAGATGATATGAAAATTCTTAGCCCTATAAAAACCATTGAAGATTCATTACGTCTTCAAGACGATTTAAACAGGTTTGAAAATTATTGCAATATTAATAAATTAGATTTAAATGTATCCAAATGTTATGTTTGCTCGTTTTCACGTAAGCCCACACCTATTGTTAGTGAATATAAAATAAAAAACTCATTGTTAAAAACAGTCCCTAGTGTCACTGACTTAGGAGTCATATTTGACTCAAAACTCCTATTTGATAAGCATATTAATACTATTATTAAAAAAGCTTCTAAAGCGTTAGGTTTTGTCTTACGAATGTCCTTCGAGTTCCAATCTATAAAAACTTTTAAAATATTGTATTGCGCGTACGTACGAAGCCATCTTGAGTATGCATCTCAAGTTTGGAACCCCTGCTATGACATCTATATTAACCGCATTGAAGGTATTCAAAAACGTTTTCTTCGGTATCTACAATTCCGTACAAAAACATACCTTAACGACTATAATTCCCGATGCAAAAAATTTCACTTACTACCATTACAAGAGAGGCGATGTGTGGCTGATCTAGCTTTCCTAGTAGACATGGCGAATGGTACGGTGGACTGCCCCGAGCTGCTTGGAGAAATAGGACTGTACACCCCCGCGGTTACACTTAGAAAACCTAACCTTATTCACATTCCCGCAGTTAAATGTAAATACAGGCAGAACAGCTTTTTGATTAGAGCATGCAGATGTTACAATACAATGGCTAGTGGGATAGATTTGGATCTCTTTAACACATCGGCTTTCAGGCTGA
Source organism: Plagodis pulveraria (assembly GCA_963890685.1). Taxonomy (NCBI): domain Eukaryota; kingdom Metazoa; phylum Arthropoda; class Insecta; order Lepidoptera; family Geometridae; genus Plagodis; species Plagodis pulveraria. The sequence continues at coordinate 15,271,127 of OY982958.1, read as the reverse complement.
GGCAACTTTTGAACAATCGTTTTTTTTATTCCTAAATGTACCACTCAATGCGTAGCTAAAGTTAACATGTACGCAGTAAGAATATCCTATTTCTAAAATCTTATACCTATCTGAGTAACCTCAGTTCTGTACGAGTCTGTCAACTATGCACAACTTTATAAAACATTTAGTAACATATATGTGAAAACTTTTAATTAGCCATAAGTTTCTTAGATATGTATTATATTTTGTTAATTAGCTGTTAGTTTTCCGAATAAAATAAAATAAAAAATAAAATAAAATATAAGTTTTAGTACTATTACATTACTACATTAAAAAAATTGATTTTCATTTGAAACAGAACTTATGGCCGGGCTAGGTATACTTTCAACACTAAAGGTATTAAAACAACTATATATGCATATTTCATAGACTATGTATATATAAATAGAATAATATAGTACTGATGGCGATAATTTGGCAGCATAGAATTTATAGTTAAAATTTGCTCTATTAACTCTCTAATTGGTAATACTCCGCCAAGAATCAAGTTTGCACATGGTGCAGAAACTCTTTTGAACAAGCATTATTTTCTTGTTCCCTATAAGAATAAAATACAAGAAAAAAAGTAACACATACCAGCATGGAACAAGTCATAACCAAATACACTAAATGGTGTTATCATTTTGCGGTGCACTTCATTAAACTGTAGTATGTCTAAGCACTTTTTATAACACTCGTGAAGATTGTCAGGCAAACTCACAGGTTTTCCATCTCTGTAACAGAAAAAAAAACTCATCATACATCAGTGTAGATAGGTAGTATTAAGTTAGTATATGATATAAAGAAAATGTGTGCGTATAACGAGAATGAATGTGGAACTTGACGGTGTGGCAATTTTTTTATGAGAATCTATGCTACTCGTAGTAAACGATTAGTTTTAGTAAATAATATGGGATAACTTATTGAAGTAAACCTACTTCGATAAAAATACAAACTCATTTAATAGTGTTGTCATTCAAAAAGAATAAAGTATGTTTTTATATATATTATGTCAGAGTGCGAAATAAATATGCCGTCGTAAAAGTTAAAGAGTAATCTTTTATTTATCTACAGCAGTAGCAAAAGGCTTAACCGTTCACTTATTCTAAGTAAGATCTATTCGCCCTCAACTCTGCTACAGTGGTGAATTCTACCAGTTCTAATAGGTCATGAGGCCAGCGGAGGGTTACTGAAATAATTTTACGAAGATGGAAAATTTCACAACCAAGTTGCAGATAGGTAATCTGGAGGGAAGAGAAAACTGGGCTACATGGAGATACAAAATTTCCATTATGCTGAGAGGTGTAGAAGGTGCTATGGAAGCTGCCGAAGGTACACTCATCGAGCCCGTTGCCCCTGCCAGAGGAGCTGGTGACGCTGAAGTCGGCAACTATAATTTAGCTATGGCCAAGTATAGGAAGACCGAATGTAGCGCTCTGCTCATAATTACCACCAATATATCTGAAGAAACTCTGAAGAAAGTAATGAGATTTAAGACAGCAGTAGAAGTCTGGCAGGAATTGCACAGATTATTTGATGGTCAGTCAGATGATAGAGCATACAATTTGTGCGCTGAATTTTTCAGTTTCCAATACAATAAGGAAGATGATGTATCCACTCATATGTCAAAACTTAAAAATATTTGGGACAATCTGAATGAAGAAATCACAAAGAAGGATGCCACTGTAAAGTTGCCTGACTTATTTCTGATCTGCAAAATCCTGGACACACTAGATGAACGATATTTTGCGTTTAAATCGAGTTGGCTATTACTGAATTCAGGTGAAAGGACGGTTAATAACTTGACGAGCCACCTATGTGCATTTGAGAGAGCACTAGGTAATAAAGACTCTAAGCAAGAGGCTTTCGCGGCAACACGCACTGAACAGAGGAATGTAAAGCAAAGCAATGAAAGACAGCTGATCTGTAACTACTGCTCCGGTAAAGGACACATAGTGCGGAAGTGCAAAAAGTGGATTAAGGACGGGAGGCCGCCCAAACCCACACCAGGCACATCAGCAGCTGCTTCAACATCAAAGCAAGTGCAACACATTTCATTGATGGTAAATGCTTGTTCCAAAGGACAAAGTCAAGACAGAGAGAGCTGGTTTGTCGATAATGGAGCAACAACTCACATTGCAGTTAGGAGTGATATCTTTCAGGAGTTTCACGAATTTGATTCAGATCACACCATTTCGACTGCGGACGGTAGCATCATTCCCGCTCTGGGGAAAGGCACTGTTGAAGTTGAATCAAATGTCAGTGGCAAGACAGAGCGAATAACACTCAACAATGTGTGGTTAGTACCATCACTAACAAAGAATCTCTTCTCACCGCTTGCTGCACAAGACAGGATGCAGAATAGTTTCTTTAGTTCCACAACTACAGAGTGCAAGTTGGATATTTATGGCACAACTAAAGTGGTCGGAAAGAGAGTCCAATATGGAGGACTGTATAAATTGGACATGAAGACGATCATTCCAATGAAACCAAGGACCATAGAGGTCAATGCTGTGACAGGCTCTAATTTGCTACAGCTATATCATGAGCGTTTTGCTCATCAGGACAAGAGACATGTTATCCGCCTTGTAAAGAGAGAACTTGGGATACAGCTAAGTCCTGATAACGTAAAATGTGAAGGCTGTATTTACGGGAAGTCACACAGAAAGCAGTTTGGAACAAGGGAAAGAGCAACAGCTGTCGGAGAGCTGATTCATACCGATGTTTGCGGCCCCTTTGTAGATAGTATCTCCAAATTTAAATACTATGTACTTTTCAAAGATGACTACTCTGGATATCGCATGGTCTACTTCATCCGTAACAAATTTGAGGTTAAAGATAAACTTCTTCAAATGCTGCAAGAAGCCAAGACCGCCGGATATGACATAAAGACAATTCTTAGTGACAACGGAGGCGAATTTGACAATAGAAAAGTACGTAATATTCTTCAAAAATATGGTGTTCAACAACGGCTGACGATGCCTTACACTCCAGAACAAAACGGATGTAGTGAGCGAGAAAACCGTACCTTGGTTGAAGCTGCGAGATCTATACTACATACTAGAGGAGAATTACCGCAAATGCTTTGGGCGGAACTTATCAACACAGCTGCATACGTGCTGAACAGGACAGGTCCAACTAGAGTTGATGGTAAGGTGCCTTACGAACTCTGGCATGGAAAAAAGCCCAAGATAAGTCACTTGAGAATTATCGGAAGTGAATGCTTTGCTCATATTCCAAAGCAAAAACGTAAGAAGCTTAACAAAAAAGCTATAAAAGGTAAGCTTATAGGCTACGAAAATGACGATGGTTATCGTATTTGGGACGGAAACAAAACGTTGCGATCAAGGGACATCACGTTTCAATCTGATATTGAGTTCCGGATATCCACACAGATGCCATTAAGGTCAGAGGGAGATAACCCATTTCAAATGCAAGAAGCTATGCCAGAAAATTTCATAGAGCCGGACACTAGTCATGAGCATGCTCTAGAGGGAGATATAATAAGCCAAGATCAAGTTCATGAAAGGGTTTCGGAAGATAATTCAGAAGATGTTTTGCGACACAATTTAGTTAACGAAGAGGTTTCGCAAGATAATTTATTTCGCGAAGAGGTTTCGGGTGATGAAAACAAAATGAGAGACGACGAGAGTGCGAACGAAGAGTTCGTTGACGCTCCGTTCGTTGACGCTCCGCTCGTTCGGAGGTTGTAGAACCTGCGTTGTTGAATGAAACGCCAAGATACAACTTACGCGATCGAGCTAATCTCTCACGTCCTGAAAAATTTAATGATTATTTGTGTTTCGTCGACACATTGGTTTGCCCCGAAACATATAAGGAAGCTGTTGAAAGGGATGACAGAGCTAACTGGTTAAATGCAATGGCGAACGAAATGAATGGAAAGAATCGGCACAGAAGAACAAGTAGCTGATATTATGACTAAGGCCTTACCTAAGCCTCGATTCCAAATATTAAGATCGGCATTAATATGAAGTATTGTATTAGAGGGAGTATTGAAGTAAACCTACTTCGATAAAAATACAAACTCATTTAATAGTGTTGTCATTCAAAAAGAATAAAGTATGTTTTTATATATATTATGTCAGAGTGCGAAATAAATATGCCGTCGTAAAAGTTAAAGAGTAATCTTTTATTTATCTACAGCAGTAGCAAAAGGCTTAACCGTTCACTTATTCTAAGTAAGATCTATTCGCCCTCAACTCTGCTACAGTGGTGAATTCTACCAGTTCTAATATAACTCACTTGAGTAAGTCACATATATCCAACAATATAAAGGTAGTTCGAAGCGAAACATCAACGCAGTCCTCTTGACTCCCAGCTCTCCTTGAACTCTCCTTGAGACAATGGGGTGGGATCGACTGAGTCGAAACTATAAACGAGATATCTTATTCACGTGAGTTATCCCGTATTATCACTGATGAAAATGATAAATGAGTGAAAACCATGTTAGTCTTTAAAGTAAAAATAATTAGTTCATGTTTATGCCACATCGACTCTTTTCACATGAATGCTACTCACTCCCTCTTAGGGTGTGCTCAGTACTGTATCATTCGGATTGTCCTCTGCTGAACAAATCCGGATTGTCCTCTCCCATTATGGGGGGTTAATTATAATATTATTTATTAATATTAGTTATTTATAATCCCAACGCCTGGCAGGAGTATTGGGGAACGCAGTGAGATATCAGTTCCTCAGAAAGCGCTGCTGCCCACCTTCTGGTCTGTTACCCTTAGTCGACTCTTACGACATCCGCGGGTAGAGATGGGGGGCTACACGGGGTTACATTCTAGCCCGGCACCCCACGGGAAAATTGAGGTTTCAGTAAATTAGGATAAAAAATGTAACCTCAGGAATCAAATTTCAGCAAAATCAGTTCAGCAATATCGGAATGGTAGCGAGCATACACACGCTTTTAAATCTATACTAATAATAAAACTGTAACAGGTCCAATTCTGTACATTGAAGATATTTAAAAAAATATATTTGAGCTCTCTGTAGCTGATACTGATGCCAAAACTGTATTTTTTTAATTTTTGTCTGTATCCCGGCCGCGCATCACTCCAAAACTACCGAATGGAATTCAATGAAACTTAACACGATTTGAGCTCATACTACGAAGAAGGTTATTGTATACTCTTTATCCCGAAATTCAGCACAGTTCCTTCGGGAAAGGGGATAAAAGTCAGAATGTACAATTAGCTGTAATTTATTAACGCGTTGTCCGATTTCAATTATTTTTTTTTTGTTAGAATAGAGACAAGTGAGCCCGGCACCTCACGGGCAACCCGGTACCCCACGGGCATTCCGGCATCCCACGGGCACCCCGGCACTCCAAGGGCAGCCTGGCACCCCAGGGGTAGACCAGCACCCCACGGGTATTCCAACACCCCACGGGCAGCCTGGCACCCAACGGGCAGCCCAGCATCCCAAGAGCTGTTCGGCACCCCAAGGGCAGCCCGGCATCCTTATTTAGTTTTGCAAGCTTGCTAAGATAAAACTCTAAAATCTGGAACATTCGCCATAATCAGTTTTTTTAACTATCTATCTTTTGCCGGATACATTTAGGAGACTGCGCAATGGAAATGCACAATCTAATATATTTTCGTTCTACCGCCAAACAAGGAGAACCTCGGCAAAAAGACGCCGTTTTATAATCGAAATTACAAAGTAAAATAAAAAAACGACTACGGTGTTGGGCCACCGCATCATCTTAAAGAAACGCATTAAGTACTTTGCTTCAACATTTTGTGCGAACCGCGAAGGAACACTCTGACAGTAGTTACTTAACTACTGTCTTCTGGAAAATACAACCCGGGAGTTTTCAAACCCAAAGTAAAAAGCTCCTTTCTGAGCTATGCTTTACTAGTAGTGCTTCACCGCAGACCACGGCGTTGCTTAATATAAAAGGTGCTCAAATGTGAATAATTAGTTTGCAGGCACGGCAATCGCGAACGAAGTCGCAGGTACAGCTAGTTTATGATATTAGTATGATAATTGTATTTTTTTCAGGTTTAATAAATATATTTGACCGACCCAGCACGAAGTGCAAACGAAGCGTCTCTGCTTTAGCTTACACAAAAATGTTTTCGTATGCCCAGATGTTCTCCTCTACAGGTCGCATTTCTCAACCGATTCTCGTGAAATTTTGTGAGCTTGATAACTCCATAGATATTTTGTCGATTCGTTTAATGGAAAACTTAATTTTTTACAAATCCTATCTGCCATATCGAAATACCTATTATCATAAATGATTCAGCATTAATACCTACTGTTATTATTATACATCTATGTATTGTAAATGAATATCACAGCAGAATAAGAATTTAAGGTGTATCTTTACCGATACATTATATAGTAAGATGACGGAAAGCCACCGAAAATTCGCGAGGTAATAGGTGTACTCACTGCTAGGATGCAAGGTGCTCCTCGAAAGGCGTCATTAGTTATTCAGATTGAGAAAAATGGATTGCCTACTAACAAAAGCGACGCCGGTTTTGTAAAGGAATGATCATGAAAAATCGAAATCCAAACCTTACTCCATCTAAGGTACAGCTTCAGATTTAAGTCTATTGATGGACGAATATGAAAAACACTACAAAATTTCTGATGATGTTGGCGTTTCGTCATTCACACCAAATATAATTCTTAACTCAAAAGACTAAAAAAAATAGTACTAACTTATACCGTGGGAAACTCACACACCTAAAGAGTATGCAAAAAACAAAAAAAAAATACTTCTAACCAAGTGTTTTTTTTATATGGAATTGTAAGTTTCACACATAATATTTAAATATTATAAATTAACAGGCAACATAAAATATTCTATACCAATAGTGAGTAATTTGCCGTGTAATTTATTGTAATTAAAAAACAATTGAATTACACATTAAAAAACAGTTATACCATCGGACTCCTTCTATGCTCTACGAAAAAACATTCACTTTAGATATATCAAACAAAGTCGTAGGGGCATTTGTTCAGGAGATACAGATGAGCTCTACAGTTGTAGACCCGTGGTTTCCAGCAAACATGTTATAATCGGGTCATTACACATCATCACTTACCATCAAGTGAGACAGTGGTCAAAGGTTAACCTATCAAGAATAAAAAAAAATAGCAGAATCGTTGATTTATACCTGGTTGCCCTGCTACTAACAAGGGTACACTTCCTTACTGTTCTCTAATCATAAACTAAAAACTCATGTGGTTTGGATTGCTGTTATTATTCATGCAGCAGAATGCAATGCAGTGTGATTTTAGCCAACTAGACAGAATTCCAAAAAAAAAAACCAGGTGATGATGTGGGCTGCGGCAGCCGATATATAGACCATATATAGAGGCAGGCAATTTGTGCGATATATCTGAGGTTGATCTTTTAAACAAATTGAAACTTTATCCAGTCTTTATATTCTTGAAAATATAACTATACTCAATAAAAATTAAGCAAATGGTGACTATTATGATTACAGCCCCATGGTGTGCTTGGCTAGAAATAGAAACAACCCCTCATTTCCACCTGTAGGTGTTGTGAGGCGACTCAGGGTAAAATACCGGACGGTGGGCAGCAGTGCCTTCTGAGGAAACGCCTGCCTAGCATGGGGATTATGGCGAACCTCCGCCATAATGGGGAGGATGTGTTCAACAGTGGACAATCCATCTGATAAAGTAGTGCACAGAGTCAGTGAATTCATTGAGCTTACTCTAACAAATAACACTAATAAGACATGAACATGAGCTAATATAAGTAACTCCTTTTCCACTATTTGGCATGGTATTTGTGATAAACCTTACCTTGTTATAATATTGTATATCTCTGTTTATATTATGCTGGTTTTGTGCATGTACAGGTTCATTTATTTATTTTTTATCAACATCAAGTGTTATTTATATTTAACATCAGGTGAGATTTGTTAGAGCTGGCCTCAAAGACACCAGCACTGGCCATTGAAGTTTGTATTTAGATTAAAAGGAAGATAGTGATGGTTTTGTCGTTGATCTGTCAAGTGTAAATAAAAGGTTTATGTGTGTCAAGTCATAACAAATCTAGTTTTCTTTATATTTATTATCTCCATTTATTTTTCTATTATGTTTTCCGCTATCCCAAGCTTCCACTAAACAGCACATCTCATCAGGTTATGTCCCTAGCAAAAATGGAAAATATATCGGGAAAAATTCAAATCGGACTACTTGAAGGAAAAGTCAATTGGTCAACTTGGAGGTATAAAATATGCATTCTTTTACGAAGCATTGAAGATGCTATGGATGTAGTCGAAGGAAAACTTAAAAGACCAGATTGTGTGCAAGATGGAGCAGGTGACGTAGATATAAAGTTATACAAATGTGAACTAGTCAGATTTGTCAAAGCTGATAGCAACGCTCTTCTCCTACTTACAACAAATATGAGTGAAGACACACTACGCAAAGTCATGCGATTTACAAGCGCCAACGAAGTATGGTTAGAATTACACAGACTGTTTGGAGGTACATCTGAAGACAAGTCGTATAATTTATGTATGACATTTTTCGGACTGAAAAGAGATCCAGATGACGACATTGCGTCACATATGTGTAAACTGAAAAATATATGGTCAACTTCAACTTCAACTTCTTCTTTATGTGGCTTCTGCGGGCTTGCCACAATTTCGCCAATGTCGCGTGGATAGAGAAAAAACAAACGAAACAGAGAATGATCGGTGGCAGGCTTTTGTACAACTCAACATGTGGGTCAATTTAGTATCCGGGTAAAGTTAATCTGAAAGAGGACAACACAAAACGTATACAGTACAACACAAGTAATATGTCTACTACAGCTATCTACAAAAACAAAACATCATATCAAATTTGTATAATAAGTATATAAATAAATAATATTATAATACAATACATTCAAAGCCTGATCTTATTAATTTGAATAAATTTACTTAATATATAAATATAAGGGGTGGAAGCATATGTTAGAACATTGCCAAAGTTAGTGGGACGGGGAATATCTGCAGGTAGCAAGTCGTACAAAGAACAGTTGAGATTTGTACAGCTAAAGAAGATGTGTTCCGTAGTACCTTCGTCAAGGCCACACTCACAAAGCGAGTGGTCTCGAACTCTGATTTTCGCTAAGAATACTGGTGTGCATGAGTGACCCAGCCGCAGGCGACAGATTGTGGAAGTAACTACTTTGCAAATCTTTTTGAATTTGAAGAACCATGGTCTTGTAGGAATTGTGGGTTGTACAGAGGCATAGAATTTTCCTTTAATAGTTTTAGATTTTTGCCATAATCTGTCCCATGACTGACGCATTTGAAGCATACAAGTAGAAGTAAGGTCATGGGAGTAAATCACATACTGATCCTTGTTACCTATAGAAGAGGCTTGCTTGGCACATCCATCAACGGATTCATTTCCAGGAATTCCCACATGACCAGGTATCCATGCCAAAGCTACTTTTATATCAAGCTGGTGGCAATTATAAAGGGCTTCTTTGATTTTCAAAATAATAGGAAATTTAGATTTTGCCTTGAATTGGTTAGCTACTACTGCTTGGAGACAACTTTTTGAGTCAGTAAATATGATCGCTTTGTCAATGCAATGGGACTTTACATACATGATTGCTTCTAGGATGGCGGTTGCTTCACCAGTAAAAACTGAAGATATGGGTGGACATTTATTGCTGAGGATAATTCTGTATTTTGGAATCCACACAGCCGCTCCAACATCTTTATTTTCAGACTTTGAGGCATCTGTATATATAGCGAGCCAGTTTGTCCATTTAGTAACAAGTATCTCAGAAAACTTTCTAACGGGTTCAATTGTTTCTTTGTCAATACCGAAATTGAGTATGACATATGGCTGAAAAATTAAAGCTTCATAGCTTATAGAGAATAGAGGATTGATGGAACACTGAGCGATTGGACAAGGGAGTTGGCAGTATTTCATATAACTGCGGAGGATGCAAGGGAGTTTTTCATCAGCACTGGTATAGCCCTGGGATCGATATACCTCATAAAGGTTTTTAATTTTAGGTAGAAGAGAATGGTTAGAATTTTGAACCAGCTTAAAAATAAACCTATCAGAAAGGTACTGTCGGCGTAGAAGTAGGGGGGGGTCCACACACTCAACCTGCATTGCATTTATTGGTGATGACTTCATTGCCCCTAATATGATGCGCAGGCATTTTGCCTGGATTTTGGAAAGCTTATCAAGAGCAGCTTTATTGCCAGGGTCTAAAAGGAATGTTCCATAATCTAAGTGGCTGCGTATGATGGCATTGTATAGTAGCTTTTGACAGAATGGGTGGGATCCCCACCACACTCCAGAAAGTGCTCTAATTATATTTATATTTTTTTCGCATTTTGAGATAACATGGTTGAAGTGAGGTATACCAGTCAGTCTAGTATCCAGCCAAACACCGAGGAATTTGACTGAACTATGTTGAGGGATGAGTTCATTATCAAGGGATAAATTCAAGTCAGGGATAAGTCTTTTCCTAGTGAAGACTATAGAGCAACTTTTGCTGGGTGAGATGGAGAGGCCATGGTCAGATAGCCAATCTCCTAATGAATGCAAGGCAGAGTTGAGTCGTGATTCAGCCTGTAATATGTTCCCAGAAGGAAGGTATAATGCAAGGTCATCGGCATATTGTAATATTTCACAGAGAGAGTGGACTGAGAGTTCTAAATCATGGGTGTATATACTGTAAAGGATGGGGCTTAAAACTGATCCCTGGGGGAGACCCTTCCAGACTTTTCTGGGTTCAGTATATGAAGTCTGTGTTCTGACTAGGATGGATCTTTCCATTAGGAAGCAGTTGATAAAACGAACCAACCTCTCAGGTATACTCAGCTGTAACATCTTGTTTCTGAGTAGTGGAAGTAGGACATTATCATAAGCTGAAGAAACATCTAAGAACACCCCTACAAGATATTCTTTTTTTTTGTATGATGAAAGAATTTCTGTGGTTAGTATGCTAAGACTGTCGTATGTGCTCATTCCTTTACGGAAACCAAACTGAGACTTAGCAAGAAGGCCTTTACTTTCTACCATCCACTCAATCCGATTCTTGATCAAAATCTCTGAAATTTTGGCTAAAACACATGAGAGGGCTATTGGTCGTCGTGAGTTGGGATCTGAAGGATCTTTCCCAGGTTTTAAAAGAGGTATGATGACCTGGGTGGTCCAAGAGTCAGGAATACAGCCCTTCTCATAGAATGAGTTTATGATGGATAATAATATTTGTTTGCATTTATCTGATGACTTAGTTATGAAAGAGTAGGGAATTCCATCAATTCCTGGAGAGGAGTCTACTAAACCACAGAGAGCAACTTGTAGTTCATCGTAGGTGAATAGAGATTCCAGACTTCCTAGAGATGGATTCATATAAGAGGGGATATTATAAGAGAGAATCATATGTACATAGGGGGGCGCCAGCTTATTTAAAAATGTTTCTATCCATGTTGAAGGATCATTTGAAGAGATGTTGGTTGCGTTACAATGACCTCTAAATCGTCGTATCTGTTTCCATATTATAGCAGGAGGAGTTGTAGGGCATAAGGTCTCACAAAACTTTATCCAGCCGTTTTTCTTTTTGGATGAGAGTAAGTATCTTGCTTTTGCAGCTGCCCGTTGGTACGCAAGGAAATTTGTTCGACTCATTGACAAATTATATGTTAATTCAGCATCATTTCTAATATTAACAATACTTGTACATGAGGAATCCCACCAGGGAAGAGAAGATGTGTTATTAATCGGTTTTTTTTTGGGGATGTGGAGATCTGCAGCAGAAAGTAATAAATTGACAAATGATGAATAAAAAGATGGTGTGTTGACATTATTAAGGGAGGGTAGTGAATCTAAATACTGATCAAGGGTAGAAGAATATGAATCCCAATTAGCTGCTGTGAGTCTGTATTTAATAAGGGGATTTGTGGAAACCTGAGGCAAAACTCTTAGATGAAGTCTAAGTAAGATGGGATAGTGGTCGCTACCATAAGAAACAGGTAGAATTTCCCATGAAATACATGTTGAGAGGGCTGGAGAACATATAGTAAGATCTACAGCACTATGTGGATTTTGCGATGGGAGTACTCTACGTGTGGGTGAGCCATCATTAATAACACAGAGGTTAGCTTCATCTAAAATTTCAAGTAGAGAATATCCATATGAATCACAGCTAGCGGATCCCCAGGAAGTATGGTGAGCGTTAAAATCACCCATCAATATAACAGGAGCAGGGACGGAAGAAATTAACATTAAAATATCAGGGGTTAATGATGAATGAGGGTTTGAGATATATATGGATATAAATGTTATATCCATAGCTCGAACAGCCACTGCATTAATATGAGGGCTGTGAGCAGGTAATAAAATTTGTGAAAATGTTAAGCATCGCTTAACTAATAGTGCACATCCGGCATACCCATCCTGGCGGTCATCCCTAAGACAGGTGTACCCAGATACTCGAAAATGAGATCCGGGGACAAACCAGGTCTCCGAGATGGCCACCAGGATGGGTGAATATTTTCTAATCAGGGAATGTAATTCATATTTCTTCAGTCGAAGACTGTGGGCATTCCACTGAAGGGCTAGGTACTGGTCCATTATGGCTTATTAGGCCTGTGAGTTGATTTATAATTTGGGCAACGTTGGACGGTAGGTTCAGAGAGTTCTGAGAGATGATGTTAATAATGATTGTTAGTAATTGAACTAACAATTGCTCCTGTGAATTATTACTTTGCTGGGGTGGTTGAGACATCTGCAGAGCGTATCCATTAGGTAGAGAAGATGGTTCAGTGGCTACTATAGACCGATGGGCCTCAAGGTCATATGACTTACCCCTGTAGGTCTGGGGGCGTGGATTACGTGTCTCTATTTTTCTATAAGATATAGTTTGCGGGCTTGACGGCATATTTGTGCTACGTGTTTCTGAGACAGGAGGAGCAGACATGGATATTGTTGGTTCTTTGACAACCTGGTTAAAGGATCTACCAATTTTTGGGCTAAGGGCACTAGCTTCCTGGTAAGATATACCATCTCGGGACATTGTTACCTTAATATTTTTCTGCCTTTCTTGTTCTGGACAGGTCCTGCTGGTACTGAAATGGTGAGCAGAGCAATAGAGGCAGGTAGAGTTCTCCTCTTGAACACTACAGTCATCACCCTTGTGGGGTTGACTGCATCGGTAGCATCGGGGTTGGGAGCGGCATTGAGTTTTTATGTGACCGAATCGACAGCAATTCAAACATTGAATTGTTGGGTACTGGTAAGTTTCCACAAGAAGAGAAAAGTAGTAAGAAAATATACGCTGTGGTAATTCTTGACCCCTGAAGGTCAGGACTACAGTTTGTGTGGGTTCCCATACTATATTACCATCTACTTTATTTTTGCGATTCAGTCTTCTCGCTTTTAAGATTTGAGTGCAGCAACCTGGTACTTGCACTGAGTTAACGAAGTCATCCATAGACCAGTCAACTGGAACTCCACGGACTATTCCCATCCTTGTGACATTAAAAGTGGGTATGAAAGCCTCATATTTATATACTTTTAAAACAGGATTATTTAGGAAGTTGTTGGCTCCTAAGGCAGTCCTAAATTGAATGGAGATTTTGTTTCTTCCTACTTTCTTGACTCCATCACGACAAACTTGTTCAATTTTATTCGAGAACAGGAATTGTCCGAATTTAATGGGCTTTATAGTCGTACCTGCGGTGGGGTCAGCTTCGATTCTAGACACATGAACAATAAACGGACCACTGTCCGTTGCCTCATATGACCGAATGCCTAGCACTGTCATTGACGGGTGCGTATATACTGTTTGTACAGATGCTATAGCTAATTCTTTATCAATGATGGTCTTTTTGGCTGAAACTTCTGTACTATCTTCGACATTTCTGCGCTTTGTACCTACCTGAACCTGCAGAGGCGTCACCTCCATTGGTGATGGCGTCGTTTGGCTCGACGGGTCCGGAGGATCCGGCGGGCGATCCGGCGGAGCCGGCTCCATTTTCGTCGGTTAGTAAACACTTACCGCAACCAGTAAGGGGTTAGTATTATCCCGGGAATAAAAATTAATCCAAAATGAGGGAATAGCAACTAATAACTTCGATCAACTTCTCAGCACGTGTGTCTCCTTTCGCACCAGAATTGCGACCTAAAATATATGGTCTGAGTTGAACCGGGAGTTATACCAAGACGACAAGGAGTTGCCAGAACTTTTGTTGGTGTGTAAAATTTTAGATACACTCGGCGACGAATATTTTTCATTTAGAAGCAGCTGGCTCTTAATACCTAAAACAGACAGAACTATTGATAATTTAACCAGCCACTTATGTGCTTATGAGAGAGCTTTGTCTAGTAAAAATGTACCTGAAGAGGAAGCTCTGACTGCTAATACGAGTACGCAGAAGCACATCAAGAACAAAGTGAAGGACAAGAGGTTAAAATGCAATTATTGCTCTGAAATTGGTCACCGTGTAAAAAATTGTCACAAGTGGATACGTGACGGCCGACCACCAAAAAGTGATAACCTTCCTTCTACCAGTCAATGTTCAAACATGACTTTGATGTCTGTAGAGGTAGCACAGACAGAAACAGCGAATTTTACGGCTGAATGTGACAAGAATAACTGGTACGTTGAAAATGGAGCCACGAGCCACATTACAAATAGAAGCGACCTCTTTCAAAGTTTCGAGAAATTCGACGAGTCATATACAGTGACAACAGCGAATGGAAAGACGATTCAAGCGAAAGGAAAGGGATCGATTATGATTGAAGCTGATGTTAAAGGTAAAACAGTACCAATAACTCTTCAAGATGTGTGGTATGTTCCATCAATTCAAAAGAACTTATTCTCTGTCTTAGCTACGCATGATAAGAACCAGAATAGCGAATTCTTTTCGAGTCCAAAGGTATGCAGAATGTCTATAAACGGGGAGCTTAAAATTGTTGGCGAACGAAGTCAAAATGGTGGTTTGTACAAACTTAATGTTAAAAATATAAAACCATTTAGGCAATTAGAAGTATTCATGACATCCGAAACTCAATTGTACCATGAAAGACTTGGCCATCAAAATAAAAGACATGTTAGAACTTTCATCAAACGTGAGCTAGGAATTGACCTTCCAGTTGAACAAGACCTCTGTGAAGGCTGTATGTTTGGAAAGTCTCATAGACTAAAATTTGGAACGAGAGACAGAGCCTCCCAACCAGGAGAATTGATACATAGCGATGTATGTGGACCGTTTCCCAACTCGATGTCTAATTATCGATATTTTTTGCTTTTTAAAGATGATTATACAAGTTTTAGATACGTTTACTTTTTGAAAGAGAAGTCAGAAGTATGTAAATATTTAGAACAGATGATCGCTGAAGCAAAAACTAACGGTCACGTTATCAAAACTATCCTGAGCGATAACGGAGGAGAATTTGATAATAGGAATGTAAAAGATATTCTTGCTCGAAGTGGTATAAGACAAAGACTAACAATGCCGTATACGCCGGAACAGAATGGCTGCAGCGAGCGTGAAAACAGAACACTAGTTGAAACCGCCCGAACACTTATGTATGCAAACGAGACACTGCCACAGTGCCTATGGGCAGAACTTGTGAATACAGCTACATATATACTAAACAGAACTGGTCCAACTCGTGTAGAAGGTAAAACACCCTACGAACTCTGGTTTGGTAAGAAAATGAACGTCAAACAATTACGTGTAATTGGCAGTACGTGTTATGTTCATATTCCAAAACAAAAGAGGAGGAAATTACATAAGAAATCTGTTAAAGGCATTTTAGTAGGATATGACGATGATGGTTATCGTATTTGGGTTACAGAAGGTACTAAAAATCAGCTTGTAAGAGCGCGAGATGTCCAATTTGATGAGAAGCCGCTACCTAGATTAGAGGTAAGAAAAGTTTTTGAAAAGCAGGACACAAAACCAAACGAATACGAGTTTAAAGTGTTGCCAGAATGCGTACCTCTTAATCCTTCTATTGAAACTGAGGGAGTTAATAACGGTAGCAGGGCTCATCAAGAAGAACATTTAACGAATGAGTTAAGTCAAGACATGAACTTAGAACAGCTCGAGTTTGAGGGACAGAATATAGATGAAGAGAAAACTGATGTAGATAAAATCATCGACGCATTAGGTAACGATTATGAAAATCTAGTTAACGAACCCGATGATGAATTTCTTGATACCGAAGATGAACCCGCACCTTCGAGGTACGATCTACGCGACAGGTCTACTCTTCAACGTCCAAAACAACTCGACAGTTACGTTTCTTCAGTATTAAGTAGCACTGTGAATGAACCACAGTCGTACCGAGAAGCCATAAACAGTAATGAAAGGAAAGAGTGGATAAATGCTATGAAGTCTGAGATAAACTCTCTCCAAGATCATGGTACATGGACTTTACAAGATCTGCCGGTAGGAAGAAAAGCGATACCATGCAAATGGATATTTAAAGTAAAAGGAAATCCAGATGGCTCTGTCGAAAGATATAAAGCACGTTTAGTCGCTCAAGGTTTCCGACAAAGAAAAGGTCTTGACTATGACGAAACATATAGTCCAGTAGCAAGAATGTCCACTATACGCTCTTTAGTGAGTGTTGCAGCTAGTGAGAGGATGTATATGGTCCAATTCGACGTGACTACAGCATTCCTCTATGGCAAACTTACCGAAGAAATTTATATGAAACAACCTGAAGGTTTTGAAGACGGCACAACTAGAGTATGCCGTCTAAAGCAGAGCTTATATGGCTTAAAACAATCCCCACGTTGCTGGAACTACTGTGTGCACGAAATTTTACTAGAGCTTGGTTTCAGACAAAGTACTGCACATCCTTGCCTGTACATGAGAGGAACTGGTGATCAAAAAGTATTACTTACTTTGTATGTTGATGACGGGCTCATAGCAGCGTCAAGCTTTAGACTAGCTAATGAATTTCTAGATGATCTGAGAAAAAGGTTGAAGATTACTACGAAGCCAGCCAATTTCTACCTTGGAATTGAAATTCATCAGTACAGCAGTGGAAAAATTGTTATCAAACAGGAGTCATACGTTAAGAAGGTATTGGAACGTTTTAATATGAGCAATTGTAATCCAATAACTACGCCGATAGATAATGAATCAGGGAGAGACTTAGATGAATCTAAAGAGTCTGATATCTTCCCATATCGAGAAGCTGTAGGCGCTTTAGCCTACTTAATGGTGGGCACCCGGCCAGACATCGCATTCGCAGTAGGAGTGGCGTCGCGCAAATTAGAATCTCCTACAAAGGCAGATTGGCTTAGAGTGAAACGAATAATGCGTTACCTTAAAGGAATAAGCTCATACGGAATTCACTATAATCCCAGTTACCTAAAAGGCATATTAGAAGCGTATAGCGATGCAGATCACTGTGGTGACGTCACAACAGGTCGATCGACAACTGGCGTAGTGTGCCTATACGCAGGTGGAGCCATATCTTGGCTAAGTCAAAGACAAGCCTCTGTTGCTATATCAACTACAGAAGCTGAGTTGGTAGCAGCAAGTGAAGCTGCACGAGAACTTGTGTGGCTTACGAGACTGTTCGAAGAAATCACTACACTTACTTGTACCCCGACACTTAGTGTTGATAATGAAGCAGCAGTCCGTTTAGCCCACAACCCAGAGTTTCACAAACGCACGAAACATATAAGAATTAGGCATTTCTTTGTAAGAGAAATGGTGCTTCAAAATGCAATTAAGGTTAAAAGGGTAAGCACTTCAAACCAACTTGCAGATATTATGACAAAGGGTTTGCCTAAGCCTAAATTTACTGGCTTAAGAGAAGCATTTGGAATGATTCTTCCTCTACGTATTATTTGAGAAATCTTCAATGAGGGAGAGTGTTAGAGCTGGCCTCAAAGACACCAGCACTGGCCATTGAAGTTTGTATTTAGATTAAAAGGAAGATAGTGATGGTTTTGTCGTTGATCTGTCAAGTGTAAATAATAGGTTTATGTGTGTCAAGTCATAACAAATCTAGTTTTCTTTATATTTATTATCTCCATTTATTTTTCTATTATGTTTTCCGCTATCCCAAGCTTCCACTAAACAGCACATCTCATCAAGATTGTGGTCAGTCTAGCCTAACAGATATTGCGGACATTATCATTAACAAAGGCAGACATCAAAGGCTCAAATTAGCGACCGGAAGTACGAACTTCGCTGTAAATAAGCCATAATTTTGAATAAGAAAATCACACAAAAAATATTTACTTACTTATAGTAATGTACAAATTCCTTGTATTTAGACAGAAAAAATGTATGAGGTAAAAATTTTACATTTGTGAATCCAATACCGGCCGCTGTAATTGCGGTAAATGTAAAATAACGGCCTCTCTCTGTTAAAAACCAAGAAACAGGCTTTCTTGTAGACATTTCCGAATTCTGAAATATGTTTTTAATACGTCTTGTAATTATTTTAAGTTATTTATCTATTTACAAACATCATATGTAGGGCGTTCGGATAGCCTATCGGTGCCAAAAATAACACTCACAAACGCTAAAAATGATCACACGGGCCGTTCGTTTTGGGACTTCGTGAGCAAAAATATCGTTTTCGCTCACCGTTCGGATAGCTTTGAAAACGCTACAAATGACAGAGAAAAGTGATATTTTTGACCCATGTCTTACCGTGGGATCGTTGTGATCGTTTTTTGACAACTGCTGGTTTGACAGTTGTATTTGGCGCGATTGAAGAGTTTCATAAGATTTTTATATATGTAACTATCAGAAGCCATTAACAATGAAATAATAATAATATAGGTACCTACTTTTTTGTTAATTTTAGAGATTGATTCTATGTTTCGTACTGTGCAAAATTGTTAAAACATTGTCGGTTGTCAAAGTACGTTTTAAGCCGTTCGGATAGCATGCAGTAATTGGTGGTCTAAAATAGCAAAAGCTTCTATCCGAACGCTAAAACACTAATGCCACTTTTGAAACTGCTACAAACGCAATCGAGCCAAACAAAACTAACGCCCATGTAATAAACCTAAGTATTAGGTGCAGGGTTGCCAGCCTTTGATTTATTTTCCTCGTACAGAAGCAGATTAAAATCTCGTATTTTAGCTTTCGAACTTCGTACATACTCATTTTATGTGAAAAATGTGATAGAATAAAGAAAAAATAATTCAAAAGACGTTTTACACAGATAATGCTTCTATTGAAAGTTTGTTACAAAAAACATTACTATTTAAAAAAAAAAATCGTCTTCATTGTTTATGTATAATAACAAAATATTTTGCTTAAAATCGTAGAGGGAGTATACTATTGATAATTGCATAACACGCTAATACAAATATAGAATAATAATTATTGATCAATTATTTTTACCATACTTTGGGAATATCGTAAGTATATGGTATCACTCCACAATTTATATCTCAATCTCATGTGGACACGCGACGAGTGCGTCTATAGATACTAAAGTCTATGTTAAAAATAGATAACATATATATACGCAGGACGGGTGGGACTGGATCTGCGCTAGAGTATTATATTCGCGTACGGAATCTCACCAAGTTAACCGCGGAACTCGGGGGCGTTTTATTGAAAACGCCCTCCGAACTCCACCCCTCTATGTAGAGGGCGGAGACCGCCTTAGCCCCAGGACTGCCATACTAGCTTGAACACTAGTATTTGATTCGCGCGACGCACAGCAACCAAGATGAGCTCCGGGAAGCACCCGGGACATACGGCGTCAAGCAGTGGATGCCCCGATGCTCCCAGGAAGCCCCGCTCGTCCAAACCCTCTGCACGAGACAGATCCCTGTCCAAGCGGAGGGTCCCCGTTGATGACGCAGAAAAGGACGCGGAAAACTTCCGCCAATTCCGGCTCTCGGTGCAGAGCACCGCAGCTGCCGCCCGCCGTGAAGTCCAGCAGTGGCGAGATGAGCCACTAGATGAGAACATCTCAGTGAGCACACTCATCTCGCTTATATCCAGCGGCTCACCATCCCCGCCACCAGAACCACTGCCCCTTGAAGACCCAGCCCCAGGCCTGCGCCGCAAGCGCGACGAGGAGGCCATGGACGAAGACAAGAAGCGAGCGTGCGCTCGTGCCTCCGGCACTGAGCGGCCCACGCCCCTTCCACGTGACCCCCGCCGCGCTGCGGCCACGTCTACAACCGCAACAGCAGGACCGTCGCAACCGACCTATGCCGCCGTAACCACGGCCGCGCAGGTTCACGCGCCGGCCCCTGCTTCAAAGACTACCATGGCCACAAACCCCCGCCCACCCGTACAGGCATCGACCGAGTGGGCGGGAACAACATCGACCGCTACTACCACGATGGACCCAACTGCCACCAAACAACCGGACGTGACCAAGAAGGAGAGGTACCCACCTATAGTCATCGAGAGCTTCACCAACAGCACCAAACACCTCCGTGCGCTGAAGGAGAAGCTTGGCAGACCACCGTCCGTACGTCCCTATAACAGGGGCGTGCGTTTCACGCCAACCGACGGAGACGAGTACCGTGCCATCCAGTCATACCTCTCGAACCTGGCCGAGGGGGACCGACTGACATGGTTCTCGTACTCCCTACCCAAAGACAGAAGCCTTAAGATCGCCATCCGAGGACTTCCGGTCGACACCAAACCGGAGGAAATCCAGAACGAACTAACGGAGCTCGGCTTTGAAGCCGAGCACGTCAAGAAGATCGCCGCAAGAAGAGGCAGACCAGGCTGCATCTTCTTTGCACAGATGAAGAGGACGGCCAACCTGACCCCGGGCATATACGAAGTGGACGAACTTCTGTGCATGCCCGGGGTAAAACTTGAACACTGGCGTGGGAGGAGGGGCCCAGCACAATGCCATAGATGCCAGGCATTCAGGCACTCCTCCCACAACTGTTTTCGACGGCAGGCGTGCGTGCGGTGCGGGGGAGAGCACTTCGCGCGCGACTGCCCTAGACCCCTCGACGAGCCGGCGACGTGCGCCAACTGTGGCGGCGCGCACACCGCCAACAACCCCCGCTGCGCTGTGTTCCGCGAGGAGGCGCGGAACACGCGCGCGGGCACTACGGCCAGAACAACCCCGACTAAGACGCCACCCACCAGTGAGTGCGCACCCGCGCACCCATCACCGGCCACTACAAAGAAGACTCCCACCGCATCCCTCATGGCCGCCGCCAACGACCCGCCAGTCCGCGGCACCAGCCATGATGGGTCTAAGACGAGAACAAAAAAGAAGAAGAAGAAAAAGAAGAAGAAGGGCACGCGACAGGGTACCACCCAGCCGCCAGCCCAAATCAGACGCGCAGAGGGTGCGACTCGCACTCCCGCCGCGCGACCAAGAAAGCCGCAACCAACTGCCTCGCTCCCACGAGAGAGCGAGACAGAAAACAAGACGAAGACAAGGACCGCGGCGGAGCTTGAAATCATCGAGTCCGCCCTCTGCATCCTCCAGGATGTGCTCCAAGCGCTCAGGGAGGGAGCTGACCCCATCCCGCTAGTACTAGCGGGGGTGGGCAAGCTTCTTTCCTGCCGCTAGGTAGCACTATCCTGGACCACTGACGCTGCCGCGACGCCCAGGCCCCAAGGGCCGGCCCGGACTCGCTATCATCTTGCCTCCCGAGCGACTCGCTCACTGGGCTTCCCACCAGCGGGATCCACCCGGTGGGCTGAGGGCGAGTAGGGAGGCAGAAGAACACCGGACTTACCACATACCCCGAACGAGACGAAGGTGTCATCATACGATGACACGCACCCAGCGACCCGACTGTGAGGCACAGTCGGCGATTGACAGCCGCGCAAAGGGGCCAACCGTGCCCGAAGGCGCGTCCGTGCCGGCACTAGTTGCCGCGCGAAGATTGACGAGCTTTTGGGACTGGACTCTGTTGTTATGAAACACTGGACAAGCGTGCTTGTGGGGCTGTCTAGTCCTAAACTAAATTAATATTTTTTCTTATTTTAATTCTGTTTTTATTTTTCATATGTAGATATATAATTAATTAAATATAATTAAAATTTACTTTTGCATTATATCTGAGTTGCGATAAATATAAAAAATATATATATTTAATGCTTATTAAATTACTCAATTAATTAAATTTATTTAATTACTTGATATTTGAATGTATGCTTTGACTTTTTATTATACTGTGTATTCCTGATCCTATCTTACTATAATTCTATGTTTTTCTGTTTTATAATATGGACTGTGCTATGTCTGAAATAAAGATTTTTTGAATTGATTTGATTTTGATATTTAGTAAATTACATACTTTGGAGTTTGCACCACAGACTATGACGACCTATGGAGGGTAGACGAACCCTCCATACCTTTAACGTATTCTATCTCTGTTGCAATATAGGGTACGTACCATTTGAGTGAGATTCACTAAAAACGCTAAAAACGATCACACTCCCAAAAAGTTTTCCACATGGGTCTTGGCGTTATTTTCGCCTTAAACGCTACATCTAATGTCAAAAGTGACAGAAGTGGCAAATTTTAGTGGCATTCTTAGCGTTCTTATCCAAAAATGGAACGGGGATGACAGTTACAAACGATCACGTGATCACAACCACAGACGCAGCATGTGATCAAAATTATCGAAATTTACGTTCTTAGCGACTAATGGAACATACCCATAATGAAGGAAATTAATCAAACAAATATGGTTCATTTTTGATAAATTTCAAATTTATATTGAAATTGATTGAATTCTAGTGAGGTGATATCAAGGTCTATTGAACATGTTGACATATATGTTCCCTGCAATGAAAATTGTTATTTAAAGTTTCATAACTCAAAATCTCGTACTAAGGGTGCTTACCATTTGAAGTTAGATTCGCTAAAAACGCTAAAAACGATCACACTCCCAAAAAGTTGTTTCTTATGGGTCTTGGCGTGATTTTCGCCATAAACGCTACATCTAATGTCAAAAGTGACAGAAGTGGCAAATTTTAGTAGCATTCTTAGCGTTCTTATCCTAAATGGAACAGGGGATGACAGTTACAAACGATCACAGTGATCACAACCACAGACGCAGAATGTGATCAAAATTATCGAAATTAACGTTCTTAGCGACAAATGGAACATACCCCATAGACGCAGCATGTGATCAAAATTATCGAAAATAACGAAATGAGCTTCAAATGGAATACGCCCATTATATCATATCTTTTTCTTCTTCTTCTTCTTTAGATACCGTACTATAAATACCGGTGCTTGACGTTTTTCTGCCAGTGTCAGAGTGTGGCCAATGTACAATGTATACGGTAATGCCCGGTATAATAATTATAGATATATACACTTGCGTTCTTTGTAGCACAACGCAAGTGGTACTAAAGATGTCGCTCCATCCCAATACGATGGTTTAAGAACGATAGGAAAGATTTGAGTTATGACGTCATGTCATGCTAGCTCAATTGGTTAGAGCATACCCCGGCTCCAGGGATGGATGGACGCAGGTTCGAATCCCGCAAATGACTCAAATTTTTCCTATCGTATATTTCTGATTTTCTAATAGTTAAATACAGCCAAAATATAGGTTTAGAAGTATTTAAGAATAATAATTACATCTATAAACGAATATTATTCGACTTAATAACATTACATAAAATATATATAAAAGGAGTAAATACATATGAGAAAGGCATTTGAAATATAGAGAGATACATAAGACAACTTAGGACAGCAAAAGAAAATTTGATCTAGAGTTCCATCTTCAAGGCCACATTCACAAAGAGAATGGTCTCTGAACCTAGTTTTTACAAGAAAAACTGGTGAGCATACATGCCCCAGGCGCGATCTAATTATTGTAGAGGTTACAATTTTACTAGACTTTTTATATTTAAAAAAACATGGCTGAACGGGAATATCTGGTTGAATGTCACCATCAGACCATACAATCTCATAAATAATTATGTGAAATAATGACAGCATGTAATTCAAACAAATAAAACAGATATCTGGGTGATTCGCCAAAATCATGATTTTTTGATGTCCGAATGGACGAAAATTATATTTTTGATGTTTATAGTTAATATTTATTTTTATTCAAATAATGTATCCTTATATACACCTGATTTTGCCAATTATATTTTAATATCAATATGAAATATATAAAAAAATAATAACGAAATGTTAAAATCCTAATTTCCTTGTCATGTCCGTTTTGTATTTTATTTTATATTATCATCCATATTGCATAAAGTTGTATTCGTAACATTATATAAATTTTATCAAAATGTATAATAAGCCCCACTTCATCAAAAATAAGTGTTTAGTGTATTAAAAAAGATATGGTTTTAAAGTTACATTCAGTTTCATCCGTGTCCGCGAGTAAAATATAATTTCCTTGGTCAGTTATTTCAACAGTTGTAATATCGAAACACAAACGCTTGAAACAAATTGAGTTACACCGTTTCTCTCGACCATTTTGCCGCGAGAAACCCATCGGAGAAAGATGTGCACACCGTTGTTTAGTTTCGCACCATTCACATAAGTACACCCCTCCTTGGCTTTTGGTTTATAGATTTTTCAATTTCCATGGTCGTTATTTGTCAACAGTTTGATGGACTTCTAACTAATAGTTTCAGTTAACGGTAATGTTTGTAGCACAGGTAGTCTCAATTTGACACATGAATATTATAAGTTAATGGTTTTAGGTCTACGATTTTTTAATGTCTTAAATCTAATTTCCTTGGTTCTAATTTCCATGTTTTCCTTGGCTCATGATTTGACATGGAAATTATGGTTTACCAAGGAAATTATAAAAATTACGCTTTATTTTATTGTCTTACCAGTGGTGAAGAGAATTGTGTTTATACTATTAGATTTAATCTCTTTTTTTTAAGTTTTACATAAATAATATTAAATTTAGATATTTCTTTTAAAATATAGATAGATTTAACGTGTTTCACAACATTTAACTAACATATTTAAGGACATTACTATATTTCAAGATAATCAAAAAAAAATATTCGTTAATTTATCTCTTACGTAGAAAACTCAACATGGGGAAAACAAAAAAAACACAAAGCTGAAAAATTCGAAAAAAAGATTAGAAAAATGAAGAGTGATCTGCTACACTGGCCTGCAAATATAAGTACAACACTTTTAAAATTACAATAACTTTTTTATTACACAAGATATACTTTTGAAACAAAAAGGTCTGGACAAAAGTTTAATTTTGTACATAAAAACTTCATAGTCGGTAACCTTCTTTTAAGAAACGGCTGAAAAACCTTTCAAATCAAAAATAATCCTTTTCGAAAAACGATTTTACTCTTCATTTCTTGTTTCTATTTTTGTTTTAAAAAGTAAATCTTGATTGATGTGTCTTTTTAATATTGTTAGGTTTGCAATAACGCCTGCTATGCGGATTTCATTACAAAATCACAAATATACGATAGAATTTTTTTTTAATCCCGCTCATGACTTAAATTTTTCCTTGTGATTTTGTTACAAAAGCTAAGTGAGACAATCAGCACATAAACTTATTTATCATGCCTCTTCCACCTGAAGAATGTGCTAGGACTAGTTAACTATACAGCAAGAATGGTGGGTGAGACGTTACGAACGGTCCAGAAGGTGAAGCGAAGGTACGAAGAGACTGGGAACCATTTGGTAATGGCAGACCCAGGTGTTCTAGTGCCCGAGAAGACCGTTATATTGTTTCCACTGTGTTGCGAAATCGCCAACTAAATGCAGTTGAAGTCCAGCATCTTCAGACCCGAATGGACTACATTAGTAACAGTTCAGTGACAAGAAGACTGGCTGAAGCAAACCTGAAACCCCGAAGACCAGCGAGTGGTCCCAAATTTGAGAGGGAGCATCCAGTAGCGAGACTGCGATACACCCATGAAAACATACAGTGGGATCAACAAGAATGTTCAAGAATTTTGTTTACAGATGATTCTCACTTTACACTTCTGATAAAAGGCCAAGTATCTACAGGTGACCTGGTGAGTGATACCTTCAAGCCTGCTTCTCAGAAAGAGTCCAGTACGGTGAAGGCAGTGTACATGTATGGGCTAGCATATCTTCAGAAGGTCGCACAGAGTTAGTGACCATAGAAGATTGCACTCTGACTGGGAAAAGATACACCTAGGAGATTCTCAATGAGTATGCAGTGCCGTATTTAGTAAATATGGGTGATGTATCGTTGCTGATACATGTAAGGCCACACATGGCTCGGGTCGTGCAAGAGTATATTCAGGAGGTTGGTATCAGCGTGATGGCTTGGCCATCAAGAAGTATTGATCTCAACCCAATTGAATACGCCTGGGATGAGCTAGGGAAGCTAGTTAGAAGCTGCAGACCACCACCTACCACCCTCAAGGCACTAAAACAGGCCCTGATAGAAGAATGGGAGAATATTTCCCAACATCAGCCCCTAAACCTCGTGTTCAGTATGCCAAATCGACTTGAAGCTGTAAGCAGAGCCCGAGGAGGCAATATCAGTTATAAATAACATGTAAAATGTATATTACAATTTGCGCTTCATTATTATTTAATTATAATAAAAATCTTTATCTCCAAATCATTAGGTAATATTTACAATTATCAGTTCGTAGGTATGAATATGACAATTTATAAAATGTTTCAAACATGATAATTTATCAGTTATGAGTACTTTTTAAATATATAAATAAAAACTTAATTACGTAAATATTTTGTTTCATACATAACATTTCTTTAAGGAAAATAAATAGCGTTATATAACATAATACTGATTTCCGTGGCAACCTATAATTTCCTTGCAATAGTTTTCTAATTTCCTTGGGACCTTACTAATTTCCTTGACTGTTTAAAACTTTATGACCTTATAACTTTTTTTCAGGAATGTTTTGTGATACCCCTTTTACAGAAATGGATACTGCTTTTATTCATTTATATAATCAACAACCTAACTGATAAGTATTTAGCAAAAAAAATCATGCCAAGGAAATTAGGCAAAAAATATTTTTTTTGGCGAATTACCCATCTGACATACACACAAAGTCATTGCTCTAACGTATTTTATTTTTTGTAGCATAGCACTCAAATTTAGGGATTTCGTTAAATAACAGATGGCGTTGTTATACAATATGGAGAAATTAGTTATTGCATATGGCAATTGCATTAACTTAAATAAGACATAGGCCAATACCTTAATAAAAAAAAAGAACAGGTGTCAGACATTTCCCATGTGATAATTAGGGTTGGAATCACTTAGTTAGTGATCGAATGCTAAGTTCGAACAAATCAGTAGCAGAATCGTTTAAGTTCTATGAGGGAACATGCGCTCTTTCAATTTTTCTTTTTATGTGATCTTTTAAATATTTTCATTGCTCTCGTTTTAACATTATCATCATTTTCTTCTTATGGTCGCTTGCCATTTAATATTTTATTTACGTCTTTGCAATAATTATGCAAGAAAAATCGTTTACAGAAGTCTAAAAGAAATATTTGTAATTTCCTATTATGTTCATGGCACTCAATATCATTAAAATCAATTAATATTAAACAAAGGCTTTTTATGTACATTTTCACATGATTTTGATATATATCATTTTTTATATTATAAACGATGTCTTGTATATTTGATACAACATTTGTTATTATATCGCTGGGTGTGCATAGCCATCCTTGTGCATACTCTCCTCCGTATATAATCAGAATGTCCCAAAGTTACATTTACACATTTAGTGCAATCTTAAAAAAAAAAAATTTTGCTTTACGGGCTATGTAACCAGACACGTATGTCAATGCTCCCAAAACTCTTGGGTTCTCTTTTTTGAAATGAAATGGAGTGAATTCTATCTCAAGATGGTTCATGACTACTTCCCGGCTGGTATTGTGCTGTGCTGTGCCCTTTTCCGGTTAAATAAAATGACAAGTAAACATTTGGTATTACTTTTCTGCGAGCGAGCTGCAAGTAAATGTGATCGTATTGTTAGAACCAAGTATATATACTTACTTTGAGTACGATCCTCATTGATGTAATTTTTTGCTGGCATTGAGCTTTTAATTAATTGATCACTTTCAAGTGGAGAAAATCCTGCCAGTGCTACTACTGATTGTGATGTGTTTAGTACTAAAAACGAGTAATTATTTAGCAACGAGGAATTGAATTGGATGTGTGGGCTTTGCGGAGTTTACAGAATTAAACTTTTTATCCGTTGATACAGAAGAAGAGACCCAACAAATAATTCTCGTATCCTAGCGTGTGGGGTGTACATATACACCGTACTGCTACTAAACGAAGATATTTATTAAAAATCGCTGTACAAAAATATACAAAATTTACTTTATGGCAAAAAGCACAAATCTGACGTGATTTCAAATAAAGAGACAATATAGAGGTGTGACTAATATACTCGTAGAAATACGAATATAATAAAAGTAAAGAAAAAATATCACGATACATGATAGACTAATACTATTAATTAAAGGTAAAACTTACACCGGATAGAAATCAAAATACTCATCGATGGGAAATCGAGTTTACTAACTGTAACTGGTTTAATATGTTTAATTTATGTATTGAGAGGTACAACTTCGAGGTGATAAGCCCAGACGAGCCCTCCAATGTCCCCACAAACTAAATTTATATGTTATTCTGCCTTGGATTCAAAAAAGGAAAAGGCTTATCAGCAAATTAATTTGGTTGCCCGGCTTGTTTTACTTTAAGCTTCTATTAAGAAATAAGAATAATTCAATTCAAATCGAAATAATTAATTCACGAAATTTTAGTCTCGTGCATTATTGATATAATTATATTATCGATTTGAATCGATGGTGAGCATCCCTAATTCCTATAGCCAATTCCTATTTGATATTGCATCTTGCCGATTTGTTTACTTTAAGTGCCAGAAATTTAAATTTATTTAGTTTAAAGTTAGCTGTGAATGGTGCATTATTTTTATGCTGGCTGTGATCATAAAGGGGCGTTGTTATGGTGCCATTTACGATATTTTTACAATGAGGTGGAAAGACATTTTTTTGTTATGTATAGTTGCAAGTAGATAAATTAGGATAATAAAACATACATAAACTTATAGACTGTTGTATTTAGTTATCAAGCTCATTGTAGGTTTTTGGCTGGATCTTATTACTGCTTTTACTTTTGATGCTATATGTTTCGACCCGTGGCAGGAAGCATTGGTGATTTGGTCCATATTTAAAAGAGTTAATGATCTTCACGCGTTCCTTGATAGCAATTTATAGGATAACAGGTTAATATAAGACATTAAATATATAGTATATCTATAAAAAACTTATAGATATATCTATATTTAAATAAATAAAGGTAGAAAGTATCAACCATACGTAACTGGGATGAGCATTTATGAAAAACAGATGGCAGCACTGTTTTTTTTTTATTTTTTAGTGCCATCTGTTATATACGGACATTACTAACCGTGACGTCATCAAAAAAAATCTATTAACACCTAGGGATGTCAAGTTTGGTCTCTATTTCAGTATATACAAAGTTACTTTATGGTCACCATAATGTCTACCCTTAATCATTTATGTCAAATGTCAGACCATTTTCCTCGAAGATTTTTTTTCGCTAAATTACGTAGGTCTCTGGAAAATCCTTTTTAATACGTGTCCAAGCCTATTTCAACGGCTTGCTTAACATAATAATCTACACTTTCGTTACCCTCAATACCACAATAACCTGGAATCCAGGCAAGAGCTACCTCTATCCTAGAAGAGTGGCATCTATAAAGAATTTCTCTAATTTTTAGGTTAGTGTGTAAGAGGTCTTTAGACCGAAATGGGTATTATTTATAGGTATTTTTATATTTTTATTTATTTTTTTAGTCAATCTTCCTTGTTCATAGCCACATCTTTTTGACGATCGATAATATTAACCTCCACATTTAATATGAACCAAAGACACAAAATGTGATCAAAATTATCGAAAATAACGAAGTGGTGTATGCCCTGAGTAAGCCAGTGTTGCCGCTTAGTGAAAATAAAATGCACCGGTACGGTACGGTTTTTTCGATAACCACGTTGGGGCCGTTCAGAACCTTGGTTAGAGCGTACTCGGAGTGCAACTTTTCACTCGGTTGTCACAACTTGATCGTTCCAAACCTTTGAAGGTTGTAACTTTTTAACTATCAAAATCAGTCGTTAAAAGGTTGCATCTAACATCATCATCAGGTCATTTCAACCTCGACATTTGTTGATGAGAGAATTATAGCCACTCTTTTGTATTTTACATGTAACGGTAGTTATTGCTTTATAATCATCATAAAACGTCTGTAAATTTTTCTAGTTCTCTGGCAAAAATCTATATCTATATCATATAAAACAACTGGGTCGCCAGCGCCGCGCGGTCGTTCCGAACCTTGGAGTAAGTTAAAACAACCAAACAACTACACTCTGAGGCTTTGAACGGGCTTACTTGGTTATTTGTTTACATCACGATACAATAATACAATAAACTGTTTTCTTGGATCATGGTCTATATGAAAGTGACTTGCTCAGTGTGAAAGAGTTTAAAATTGTGTATTGCATAAATGGAGTAATAATTTATTAGTGGTGAAACATTAAATCATGAAGATGGACGATTTAGCGCATACGATCGGCGTTTTGAAATTACATTTGCTAGACGAGGCATGGGTCGAAGCGATTTATTATTCCGACTATTTAGAATTTGGAGAAATACCAGTTGAATACGACTCTATCCTCACAACAATTAATATCAGATCCGTATTTTCAAGGATAATGAATTCAGTGAGCTCCTGGATGGGCATGGAAGTTAACTCGGAAGACGAGAAATCTTGGGCTACATTATCCCGTCGAGTTGCAAACCGCAAACTTTTAGCCATTCTGGGCTATATAATTCACCAAGGCACTAAACATGTTATGAATGAAATTTTAAGAACCAACGCCTTACTTGCAGCCCGAGTATATTTCAAGTTCTTATCCATACCAGGCTTCATGGCGTATAATATATACCATTCGCAACTGTTTGCACATTCACTAGCTTGTCTGGGATTTCCTAAAATTATTTGTGACAAGTATGATGAACAGAAGACTAAATCCCATAGGGACGACAAAGATAAGATTGCTAACATTCAAGAGCTAAAAGCGCAAGTGAATACATTGATTAAACAGCTTCAACATTTTGTGAAAGAATTACGGGATATAATAGAGCAGTTGCAGCTGAGTCCTAGTGATATGAACTTTGAGGATATTCTAAATAATCTAGTGGATGTTACTGGTGGGGCTATTGCCAATAAGCTTAATGTTGGTAAGTAATATTTGTGATTAGAATACTGTTTGTAAGCTGCTACCCTCAAGTAGTCTATTGTTGACCATCTAATGATATTGTGTTCTTGTAATTCCAATACTAGGTTTAGATTAAAAATGTCTCAATTATTTACCAACAGGTAATATGTCATACTTATATTGTAACACTTAAAGCTCAATTATGCTAAATAATGGAGTTACGTAACTAAACATTGGTTGTTGTCTACCCACGTTATGCAATGCACTTGTGTTTGAAATTACTCAACAAACAAAACAATAAATAAATAGTTTTTGCTTTAATCTCAAACTAATTATTAAATATTTGTGATCAATATACTTATATGTGAAAGCATAAGCAATAGTAGCAACAACTTCCTATTGGACTCTTTTGTTGGACATGTATGAAAAACACTATAAAATTCCTGATCATGTTGGTGTTTTTATGCATAGTGACGCTTATGCGATTGAGTTTTTGGGGACAATTCGGGTCTTTTGGAACTATATGAGCGGCAACATGTTTAATTTCATACCCTACTTATTATTTAAAAGGGTACAGATGGATTTGTGACACACAGAAAATTTGGCGGCTATCTCTCATAGTTGAATGAGAATATTCACTCACTATTTCCTTCACTTTTGCATTGTTAACTACACTTGCAGACTTGAGGGCCTATCAGAACGAGGCAAATCTTCCATCATATCGCAACCACTTTTGAAGCATGTGATTTTGATGAAGTCGATTCATCATAAGCCTTCTGTAACATTACAGTGACTCCGAACACAAAATTCCTTTGACCATGCAAAATTGAAGACAAACTCTTTGTTCAATAATTTTGACAATTATGAAATTCGCAATACACACTAGATATGACTACTATGAACAGATGCAACTAAAACCCCACACCAAAATTGAAAAAAGTTGTGCCAAGTAACAACAACAACAAAAAAAATATTAGGCACCATAAACAAATCATCCACCCCGTTAAATATCTCATGCTTGGACTCTTCTAATAGTTAGTTTTTTATATTGGTTATCCCCATTTCGCATGCAAGATGACTTCCTGCTTTACAGTTGGCATATCTAGATATTCATGTATTTCTGTGTTTCTTACAAACCAGTGTGTGCTTGAGATGGTTTTTAGGGCAATGTTTCGGAATCTCTGGAGAATCTCAATGTTGCAGTTACTAGTGTGCCACATAGTTATATATACTGTAAGTCCAGATTGGCTTTGTAGACAATGGTGGATGGTTTTATAGACAAATATGAAGCGCTCGTAGCGAAGTTGACTTAGCTGTTCTCAAACGATCAGCAAAGTTAAGCAACGTCGCGCGCGGTCATGAGTTGGATGGGTGACCGCTAGTGACATTACTACTGAGCGTTTCCGTGCTTCGGAGGGCACGATAAGCCGTCGGTCCCGGTTGTTGTCTTAGGATGGCAGTCGTTATAGCATGGTGGTAGGGCACATTGCGAATGCACGCCTGGCTAGCTACCACCCTCAAGTAGAAAATCTGTCGCCAAGCACTTAGCGGTGTGTTCCAGCAGCTGTGTTCTGTTTTTTTTTTTCTGAATGGCCATTAGATATACAAATACCTAATTTAAGGTTATCCATTCATTACCGGGCACCCTGTATTAGCTTCTGTTCTCTTGGCTTTAACATGGTCAGCCCAGGTAAGTCTCCTGTCCAGGTGCAAGCCAAAATACTTCACACCGTTATTCTTATTTTTCAATTCACCTTTTCTAAGTGTGAATGTTACCACATGTTCTGTTTCAGGCAAATATGCCGTGTATATGGACTACAAGACCAGTCTAAGGACTGATCCTTGCGGGACTGATGAGTTGATTTTATACAAATTTGAGTAGTCTTCCTCATACTTCACTTGAAATTGTCTTTGGTCTAAGTAGGATTTTAGAATCATGAAGAATGAATTTGGTACTAAGACCTTTAGTTTATATAATTGCCCCTTTTGCCAGACTCTATGGTATCCTTGTTGAATGTCTAAGAATACTCTCTGCTCAGCAGTATTCTTTTTTCTCCAATGATGTTCTGATTTTGTGGACAACTCGGTGTACTTGTTCCACAGTTGCATGTTTCTCCCAAAATCCAAACTAGTGATCAGGTATGATTTTGTTGTTTTCCGGTACTGGTTTAAGTCTGTGCAGGTTTTTTTTCGAATATCTTTGAATTTATAGGGAGGATACTCTTCTTCTTCATAAATGGCTCTTATCGTTGCTTTCACTACATACTGGCAATGTATTGTCTGTGAGGCCAGTGTATGGTATAAGAAAAAAAAATTACGGTCTAAATATCTCAGCAAGTGTATTGAATATTATTTAGTAGAAAATATATGAAATATAAAAGTTTAGGGAAAGTATGTTACAACTTAATATTATTAGATTTTATAAAATTGTGGGCGGGGTTTGCAATAACGCCTGCTGTGCGAATGACATTACAAAATCACAAATATACAATAGGAAAAATTTAAGTCAAGTGCATAAACCGAACAATATTAAAATTATAATGTTACGTCGTCATTTACAAGTATAAAACCAATTGCAAAATTGGTCTTGTTTGTAGTGCAACGCAAGTGGTTCTATAGATGTCGCTCCATCCCAATATGATGGTTAAAGAACAATAGGAAAGATTTGAGTTATGACGTCATGTCATGTTAGCTCAATTGGTTAGAGCATACCCCGGCTAAAGGGGTGGATTGACGCAGGTTCGAATCCCGCACATGACTTTTCCGCAAATTTTTCCTATCGTATATTTCTGATTTTGTAACGTGTTTCGTTGTTAAAGGACCCGGTCCAGGCTGTGCTTCGGAGGCTCCAGTCTTTATAGTATGAAAATAATATTTTCGTAACAAACAAAAACTAAACACTACTCTCTGACAACAACTATAACACACAAAACAATGACACGAAATTCAACAACAACAACAAGAAAAACAGTAACCGTTCTCTCTGCTACTCTCTTCTTGCTGCACATAAATGATCTGCTTAAACCCGGTATCGTTGGGTATGCAGATGACAGCACAGTTGTAGAGAGGTATATATATATCCGATGCGCGCGCCGGCGATGTACAAATCCAGTCTCAAGGAGAGGCGATGGTCAAGCGAATGAATTTGGCCCTAGAGGCAGTCTGCGAATGGGGTGACGCTAATTTAGTCAAAATCAATGCTACTAAGACCCAGGCGTGTCTCTTTAGCGCTAAACATAGTCTTTTCTTTCTCACTCTCGTCCGATGTGTGCCTGTTCCGATAACGAACCAACTCGAGCTACTAGGTGTAACTCTTACACCAAAACTCAATTTCGGGTCATACATTTGAGTCCAGGGCTAAATTAGCTGCGAAAAAGCTGGGTGTTCTATGGAAAATGCGGCAGTATTTCACAACGGGACAGCTTCTAAACATATATCAAGCTCAAGTCCGGTCTTGTATGGAATACTACAGCCATCTCTGGGACGGTGCCAGCCTTGGACTCTATAGATAACCGGGCTAAGAAGCTCATTGGTGATGCGTTGGTGGAGGGTAGACTCCAAAGCCGCGAGCATAGACGCAAGAGCACAGACTCCAGGGCTAAATTAGCTGCGAAAAAGCTGGGTGTTCTATGGAAAATGCGGCAGTATTTCACAACGGGACAGCTTGCTTCTAAACATATATCAAGCTCAAGTCCGGTCTTGTATGGAATACTACAGCCATCTCAGGGACGGTGCCAGCCTTGGACTCTATAGATAACCGGGCTAAGAAGCTCATTGGTGATGCGTTGGTGGAGGCTAGACTCCAAAGCCGCGAGCATAGACGCAGGAGCACAGACTCCAGGGCTAAATTAGCTGCGAAAAAGCTGGGTGTTCTATGGAAAATGCGGCAGTATTTCACAACGGGACAGCTTGCTTCTAAACATATATCAAGCTCAAGTCCGGTCTTGTATGGAATACTACAGCCATCTCTGGGACGGTGCCAGCCTTGGACTCTATAGATAACCGGGCTAAGAAGCTCATTGGTGATGCGTTGGTGGAGGCTAGATTCCAAAGCCGCGAGCACAGACGCAAAGTTGCCAGTTTATCGGTTTTTTACAGGCTGCACTTCGGAGAATGTGCGATCGATTTACACAACCTTATTCCCTCTTCTCCTTTTTTTTTGATTGGACAACAACACGCACAGGACCACGGCATCCATACATGGTCGATATTCCGAAAAAGAACAAAGCGTTTTAAATCTACTTTTATAATGCGTACAGCCGAATTATGGAACACCTTACCAGCGTCTCTATTTCCCGATATATATAATCTGGAAGCTAGGCAAGCATGCTCCACCGTCAACCGCGTCGTCACTTTCCATCAGGTGAGACTGCGGTCAAATGCTTGTTTACTAAGATTAAAAATAAAATGCAATTTTGCAATAGGTTTTAAACTTTTAAATGATGACGCAACCTTATAATTTAATATTCAGGCGTTACTTTGCGGAAATCCATTTTTAATAATAACAAATATTTTAAAAGTATTTTAAGAAAACATTTAATTAATTATTTAATAAAACACTTAAAAAATCTTTATAAAAATGATATATATCTAGTGACAATTCCGCCTAATTTCCTATTAAGCCGACGTGACGTCACAAACGCCACGCAGCCAAACCGGAAGAGTATTCGACGCGTTTCGCTTCTAAACGAAGCATCCTCAGGAGGTCTTGACTCTACGAGCGCACGATCGAGACTAAACGTCCGGCTTTTTTTTATTTTTTTTTATTTTTTTTAGGGAGGACATAGATGCTGACTACCGCTAAGCGGACGTACAGCTCCACCGGGTTTTGGGCGAGGGGAGGCCCTCTTATAGCCCGGGAGGGAGAAGTGCCGAAGGCACTTCTCCTGAGACGGGCGTATAAGGCGAAAAGCGCCTTATACCTCCGTCTCCTGCGGGCGCCGAAAACGCCACGCTACTATCGGGAGGGGTGAAAACGTCCGGCGGCCAAACACGCCTTTATATAGGGACGATCATGAAACACAGCTCTTTGTTCGTAGCTTACAATAGAAAAGATATACGTTTTTAAAGTGACAATTACATAAAAATGGTTTGTGAATTGTTTAAATATTATTTTTAAGGTATATATGGTATGAGTCGTGTTTGTAAACATGTGAAATATTGAATAATATAGTAAACAACATTAAAAAACTACTTCTTAACTTAATATTATGCACAGAACGGCGGCTTGCACGATGAGTCAGTCACAGGACCAGTTTGCAGCTTTTCGGGACACGTAGGGATGACACGGTGAGTGGCTTGACTGGCAGGGTGACGTCATCACTGGTTGCTGGTTCGGCGGGTAGATTGGCTCGGCAATTTGGCGTCTTCCACGTTGAACCGCCAAGGGCCAGTTTGCAGCTTCTTGAGGCACGTGGGGATGACACGGTGAGTGGCTTGACTCGCAGAGTGATGTCATCACTGGTTGCTAGCTCGGCGGGTAGCTTGATAGTATCAACTTCTTGATAGTAATACATTTAAAATCTTACATTGTTGTGATAAGGGGTTTAGATTGTGTGTATTGGAACAGTTAGAAATATTAAAACATAGTGTAGGCGTTTCACTGCTGAATGAACAGACTCATTTGGTTTCATCCCCACTTTTACGTATTTTTAGTGATAATTTGCCGCCACAAACTAGTTAAATATGTTTTTGTAATTTTCGGTTATTATTTTTTCATAACGTGCCGAGCCAAGCTACCCGCCGAGCTAGCAACCAGTGATGACATCACTCTGCGAGTCAAGCCACTCACCGTGTCATCCCCACGTGCCTCAAGAAGCTGCAAACTGGTCCTGTGACTGGTTCAACGTGGAAGCCGCCAACTTGCCGAGCCAAGCTACCCGCCGAACCAGCAACCAGTGATGACGTCACCCTGCCAGTCAAGCCACTCACCGTGTCATCCCTACGTGTCCCGAAAAGCTGCAAACTGGTCCTGCGACTGACTCATCGTGCAACCCGCCGTTCTGTGCATAATATTAAGTTAAGAACTAGTTTTTTAATGTTGTTTACTATATTATTCAATATTTCACATGTTTACAAACACGACTCATACCATATATACCTTAAAAATAATATTTAAACAATTCACAAACCATTTTTATGTAATTGTCACTTTAAAAACGTATATCTTTTCTATTGTAAGCTACGAACAAAGAGCTGTGTTTCATGATCGTCCCTATATAAAGGCGTGTTTGGCCGCCGGACGTTTAGTCTCGATCGTGCGCTCGTAGAGTCAAGACCTCCTGAGGATGCTTCGTTTAGAAGCGAAACGCGTCGAATACTCTTCCGGTTTGGCTGCGTGGCGTTTGTGACGTCACGTCGGCTTAATAGGGAATTTTAATATTGCTTTGTTTGCAATAACGACTGCTCAACGAATTTCATTACGAAATACAAATTTACGACGAAATACATTTGTCATGATTCGAACCCGCGTCCGTTCCTATAGCCGGGAATATGCTCTGACCGCTGTAGCTAACATGACAATGACTCATAACTCCAATTTTTCGTCTCGTTATTTATCTAACCATCGCATTGGGATGGAGATAATGGAAAAGATATACATGTTCCTGCAACCTGCATTATGAACCTTAAGGCAGTACAATAAAATCTAAGACTCGTTTTTAGAATCGGTATACACCACAATATACCTTTATTCTTTTTTTACAGATAGATATAGTTTTCATTTTTACCTAATGGATTTAAAATACTCGTCCGACTGTTCTTGACGGCGAATTATTCAGGTGGCTGATGTGGGTCAAATGGTATGACAGGACCGAATCAGGGCACCCACCTTCCAAGTAGTCTTGTCTGCCCCCCTAGAGTGTTTTTATAAGAGGGAGGCGCAGAGGGGGAGCGGCGCTATAGCGCTGCATACCCGCAGCGCCGGAGCTGTCATAGAATTACTTCACTTGAAACTTGAACAATGGAAATATTCCGCCCTCTCTCCCTCTTCCCATAGTACATCCTTATATATAAGAAATCAAAGTCCTGACTCACTGACTGACAGACAATGCACAGCCTAAACAGCTGGTCACAGAGATTTAAAATGTGGAGGGTGTATTCGTTTTTACGCGTAGGGGTGTACTAGGATGCGGTATCTGGATAGACTTTTATTTAAAACAAAAACATGCTATAGTAATATTTTTGACAGGGTTGATTAGAATGAGTGAAAATGTGGTGGAAATTTTGTTAGCTGAACCCAAACCAGTGGCGCTCGGCCTGTTCCATCTGTTATATTGATGTATATTTTGAACCGTAATATATGAAACTAATTAAAACTATTAATATTGAATAAAAAGAGAAAATAAAAACTGTAAATATACCGATTCTAAAATCCTTCCACTGTATGTATACATATTTATTGAATAATTATTGTTACTAAAATCTACAAGTTATGTAACCCCCAACCCCTCTGGGGGGATGCTCCAACCCCCTCTCCTCCTTCCTGTAGCAGACATGTATGTATAGTATATACCGATTCTAAAGTCCTTCCAAATCTACATAATTTAGTAACTGTTACAGATATACAATTAATTGAAACAATGCAAATTTGCACCGGATAATAATAGATTAAATAATCGATTTTTATTCTGTGTACTTCTTATATATTTGCATTCATTTGTAAAGTGTTTTATGCATTATTAACTTTATCATAATTTTACAGATAGAATAGAGTTGGTACAAGTCACGCAAGTCATATATGAAGTTATCCATGTGTTGGTGTCCGATGACAACAATGGAGCCAATCCAGAGGCAGTGTGTCTTCTTTTCAAATGTTTGCACAGTAAGCTTGTCGCTGTTTGCTTGGACACAAAAGTTTCTAATGTATGTACTCCTTTGATATTCTTAAAAATACTATGAGGGTAAAATTTAAAAGTTAAAATAGATTACTTATTGTTCTGCAAGTATTCTCTTTTATACTATATTTAATGCTTTTCCATATCGCTTGTCGGCAAGGGCGTACCCAGTGGGAGACAGGGGTCTGCTTGGATTTTGTGCTCCTATCCCCTAAGTGTCCACCTTGGTATTAGTGAAATGATTGTTACTACTAAATATGATTACAAGCTCTATCGCGTGGTGCACGAAGCGATTTCCATCCACTTTTATAATACGAAGAGCAAAACAGCGAAGGAATGGAACATCCTCCCAGCGACTTAATTTACCGAAAGCCATAATGTGGAAGTTTTCAAGTCTAGATAAATAGGTATCTTCTAGAAAAAAAAGCAAATAACTTATAATGTCTGCCACGTGCCCATGCTACTCCGAATCCCCCATTATGTTTATATTAGCAATTGGGCAGGAAGTAAGAAAATGTTATCATTAAATAATAATATCTACTTTGCTTTGCGTGGAAACTGATGTAATCGCAGTTATTTTGTTGTGCGAAACGATGTCTTGTAATTTCGTACGCCACATGTCGTATGTGTGTAATGTACCTTTGTATTTTATTGAAATAAATAAGTGTTACCTACTACAAACTGTAACGGTGTGTCCCCGACTACAAACTAAATACGGTAGCCGTGGTTTATGAAATGTGAGACGGCGCTTCTGCGTCTATTCCCTCACACACCGTACGGTTACCGTCTAGACGCC
Source organism: Plagodis pulveraria (assembly GCA_963890685.1). NCBI lineage: Eukaryota > Metazoa > Arthropoda > Insecta > Lepidoptera > Geometridae > Plagodis > Plagodis pulveraria. Next base: position 15,231,251 of record OY982958.1, on the reverse strand, counting down.
TTCGTTTAACGACTGTATGAATATTTAACTCATAACAGATATAAAAATAAATTGTATTGTAATAAAGTATCATGATTATAATTGATATTGTTTTCATGTAAGAGGGAGTGAGCCTATTGCCATGTACAGGGAACAGTCCAAGAATCCTTGATACTCAACATTATATCGTTACTTTACAAGATATTATGTTATTCCATTACCACTTTATTAAAGTGTGAGTGACAAAAAAAAAATTGTGTTAAAAAAATTACTTATTATGGTTTTTGTTGTTACAGTTAATAGTACGAGCATCCTATGTGTCTTATGCGGGAGTAGTACTCAGTAAATATGGAAAAGCGGCTATGGACAGTTTCTACATCCTTCTGGAACATCTCTGCTATTCTCAAGACGGTCTGGTAAGTTAGAAAGATAAATCCTTTGGATAGCTGGTATGACTGACCAGTACTTAAAATATTTTTCACCTCACAATATCGCTTTGTTCTTGGTTCAATCATAGACTCCTTTGCTTCTTCGAGTTTCAGTACAAGTACCTACTAGCGCCAAATAAGAACTTTGCAGTCTTGCATAACAAATTACAATTTCACAAGCGCAGTAATAATAATGCTGTTTAACATTCGAAATCTACGTGGAAAAGTGTTTTTTATCAGCTAGTGGAGAAAATATTTTTGAAATTCGAGCTTCCATAAAAGTTCGAGTAAATTGAATTTACTTAAATTATTTACGAATCCTAGTGATTTAACTTTTTTCTTTTATTATAACACAAATTTTGCACATTACTTAAGCTGTTTTTCTTATACCTAGTATTTTCTTAGCGGGAATGAGGTGAAAAATTGTGTGTTGCGCTCGGCAGTAAAGTTATTTTCAGTCTCGTACCTTTGAAACCTTCTGTTCGTTCAGGATTCCATAATTTGAACGACTCGCTTTGCCTGTGTTTCAATCCTAAAATCGTTCGCCTCCTTAGGTTTCAATAAAAGTACGCATGCCAAATAACCTTTTTCCAGCCTTGCATAACAAATAAGTATTTTGTGTGACCGGAATACATATTGTGTTTCATATTATATATGTGTTATATATAATGTACTAGCGCGGTTACATCCCGCGTGGTGATGGATGATAATGATAAAAAGTATCCTATATCCAGCGCTTCATCTACCTCCATACCAAATTTCATCAAAATTGATCCAGCCGTTTGAGCGTGAAGAAGTAACAGACATACAAACACACTCGTAAACGTTCGCCTAATTGTAATAATGTCTTATTAATTCGATAAGGATCAATTTGTTCCTATCAAATATGCTTAAGAAATAATTTATCAAATTTATAGCATTTATGGTTCACTATTTTGGCGATAATGGCTTACACTTAAAAGATAGGTATGTGCTGTCGCGGGCTCTTTTGTAGAACTATTTAGGAGAAACATTTCCGTTACACATTATGTACGTGTAATACATAATGGTTTTTGCAGCGCACGCCAGAATAGGTCGCATAGAGCAGATTTTTTTTCCTACTTGAACACTTATCGTTATATTTTGGACAATTCTAACAATAACTTTATAAATTATAGCCTATGTGTTATTTTGATGTATAAGCTATATTATTTGCAAGTTTCATTAAAATCCATTCAGTACTTTTTGCGTGAAAGAGTAACAAACATCCATACTTATAAACGAGAAAACGAGAACGTGTTATAATATTAGTAGGATTGACAGTTATTTAGTAAAATTTACTCTATTCTTTATTTACTCCGATGTACCTATCAGGTATACACTATATATACTGAATTTATGGTACATTAGGATTGACACTTTAAAATCAATATATTACGAGTACATATGAAAAAAAAGTGTTCGTGTATGAAAAATGTACTCACCATAATTAATGTACAATCCAATATTAAGTTACGCCTCTTTTCCGATGCGGTCACTTAAAATAGAAAAGGCCTACCTTTTCTATTTTATATTTGACTATAGGTTTCCGGCCGCGGCTCCGCCCACGCGTATACGCGTATGTTGATAATCACGGAAAGCCATTAACCTCTACTAGTGCAGTTGGATAAAAACTATTCTTTCCCGGGTCTCAAACTATTTCCATTGAAAAGTCAGTCCAGTAGTTTTTAAGTTTATTCGTTGCATACAAAAATCTGTGTATATTTGTGTGTGTATGTGTTGCAAATAAACGCTTTTCTATTCTATTTTAAATCCTAAAATATAAATCTTTCCTCTATATTATTGTAGATAAGCAAGCATTTGACCGTGGTTTCATGTGATGAAAAGCGACGTCGCGGTCGACGGTAGAACCTGCTTGCCTAAAAGATACTTATTCACTCCGTACTTACAGACTCCAAGATTATATCTATAGGGAAACAGAGATGCTGGTAGGTCCATACTTCAGCCGTACTCTTTACGAATGTTAGAATTAAACGAGCATTGTGCGTATATTTGGAATACCGACCATGTACAGATCCTGCGTTCCTGTGCGACTATTTTTCTGATGAAAAAAAAAGAAGATGGAAAAATAAGGTAGTGTAGATCCATCGCACACTCTCTGAAGTGCCAATAAGCAGGCTACTTTGCGTACATTTTCGACCTTTTAGAGTCTACCCTCCACTATGGCATTGTGCAGTCAACAATTCTTTGCACGATTATCAACCCATTAATCCAATTAAATCATAGCCAGAATAGGTTTCCAGTTGAAGGGTTATGTTTGTGTGTCAAGATTAGCGCTTACTATTTAGTTCAATGAAACCGTCTACTCAAAATAATATGCTCGTATTATGTTTCAGGAACGTGCCGACGCTCGTTCTGCTCGAGTTCAAATGGTGGCAGGATTAATGAGCTTACTTCCTGGGAAAGCTCATACAAAAATAATAAAATGGATTATAGAGCTGTCGAAAACCAAACAAATTGCTCATCGCCATATGGCAGTGGTGCGTATTTCAGAAATAATATTTTACAATAAACGTTACTAGTCGAGTACTCTGTACACTTTTTACTAAACGGCAAAGTATTTCTCATTCTCACTATCTTTTAAAACTCTAAGGGCCTGTTTCAGAATGTTCGAGTAAGTTCCGGTTATACTACCCAGAACATATTTAGTAAATAAAACACTATCTTTGCGTTACACAGTCATCGATTTAGCCTATCCATCGGTTAAAGCTTGAAACGCGCTGCATGTTAACTGTTATTATAATCATTCAGTTATTTTATGTTCAGGGTATCATAACCGGAACTTATTCGAACATTCTGAAACGGGCCCTAATTGTGTTATTTTACCTTCATGAGCGCATTGTAGAGTCTAATAATTAATTAATGAATTTCTTGGTTGTTTGTGGCTTATACAACTGAGCGATATCGCAATTTTGCCTATGTCACGTGCTTACTGTACTAGACCGACAAGTGATGGATAATAATCCGTCATAAACGTGCTACGGTGCAGTTCTATGGCAGCATGAGCATGAGCAATGAGTTTAACGTGGTCGCACTAATCTCAGCGAAGCTCTGCTTGAGGGACGCCCTTCTATGGCGACGACTGAAGAGAACATCAGTGTTGTGCGGCGAATGATAGAGACTGGTAGAAGAGTGACCTATCACCAGATTCGGTAAAGCTTAGGTATGAGTCAAGTGCACAAAATCCTCCATGAACATTTAGCGAGGAAGCTTTGTGCCCGGTAGATACATTATAATTTGACCGAGGCCCATGCAAAAACTCCGTGTATCAACTCGGAGGATTTTGTGCACTTGACTCATACCAATACCTAAGCTTGACCGAATCTGGTGATAGGTCACTCTTCTGCCAGTCTCTATCATTCGCCGCACAACACTGATGTTCTCTTCAGTCGTCGCCATAGAAAGGCGTCCGTCACGCAGAGCTTCGGTGTCATGAAATTGTTGAAAGATTTAACAGAGGTGACTCAAATACTGTGTTCGACATAGTTACGTTAAAATGTCTAAGCCGCAAGGCAGAACATGCTGTTACGATCCCGAAACCAAAAGACGAAGCTGTTGTTGTTGAAGTCTGCTCAGTGTGTGTATCCTTCCGAGGCGTTGCCAACTAAAGTGAAGAGAGGTCGAAGCGTCTAAAAAAGATGGTTTCCTCGTTCTTCGGACGGACAGGTCATTACGCGACAATTGTTTTAGAAGATCGAAAAACAGCTACGGCAGTAGGTACAGTAACAGTTGTTAGCCACTGGTCTTGGATAAAGTTCGGGAGAAACGACCTCACAGTAGGATCCTCCTTCACCACGACAACTCCTCGTCGCACACCGCCAGACGAACGGTCGACTATTTGACGTGGAATTACTGGGTTTATTTTCGGGAACAAATAAAAATCCCAAAATTCGCCGGTCGTGGCTATACGGCAGGTGGCCGTATAGCCACGACCTCCTCAAAGTCAAAGTCAAAATAATTTATTTAATTTAGGCGTCTACGACGCTCTTATGAAGGTCAATTACAAATTTTAGTATTGAAATATTCTACATTGTACAGCCACGTTCAGAAAATAAATTGTATAGAGCCACTGTGAGAAGAACGGGCAAGAAACTCGGAGCCATTCTTTTAAACATCTTTTAACAATGTGTTACATACTTACTATATAATAGAGTTATTACAATATTTGTGTAAATTATGTTACAGGCAGGTAGGTGACAGGCAATAGCTTGGCAGAGCCGGAATTGTCCAGGCATTTTTGTCGTTTAAATAATCAGAAACTGTGTAGTAGGATTTTTTAGGGTTCCGTAGTACCTACAAGGAACCCTTATAGTTTCGTCATGTCCGTCTGTCTGTCCGTCTGTCCGAGGTTTTGCTAAGAGACCGTTTGTACTAGAAAGCTGCAATTTTGTACGGGTATGTAAATTACCACGCCGACAAAGTAGTAAAATAAAATTTTGAAAAAAAATTTTTTTTAGGGTAGCTTCCATACAAGTGATGTGGTTATGAATTTTTTTTTCGTCGTCTATCCCATCGAGTGGGGTATCATTGAATAGGTATTTTGAAATGATTTAGGGGTTGCTAATACCATTTTACGATTTAATGCTTCATTTACGAAATATTCAACTTTAAAGTGCAAATTTTTGTTCCAGTAGGGCGTCCCCCCCCCTCTAAAACCTAAACTGCTAGCTTGAAAAATCTGAAAAATTCATGATGATAGTGCAGTTCATGAACTTTCAAGGAAAATTATAGCGATTAAGATAACTTTATTACTTTAGCAGTAATAGTCGTTGAACTTGGCTGTTAGATAATTTTGTACCAAATACAAAATTCTTAGAATAAATCCTTTAAAGTTACTAAGATGAAGTAGTGGAAGGACTTTAGAATCGATATACATACTTATGTACTATAGGAAAGGGTGGAGGGGGGAGAGGGGGGTTGTAGCATCCCCTCGGGGGGGTTGGGGATTACGGAAACTATTAATTTTTAATAATAATAATATTAAAAAAATATGTGTATCTACATACATTGGAAGGACTTTAGGTATGGTATATGTATATATTTTGTGCAATGGGGAGGGGGAGTGAGGGCGGAATATTCCCCATTGTTGGCAAGGGGGTAACAGAAACCTATAGTTTTTTTAAATATTAACGAAATTTCCCAAAATAAGCTTCTTCATGAAAATAATTAATCCTCTCCCTCTCCGCTTCTCCGGCTTATAAAAAACACTGTAGGGGTAGGGCAGACAAGACTGCCACAAAGATGGGGGCTCCAAAAACAGCAAGTGACCCATTAGATATTAGTAACATTTTCTCGAATCACTTCCAATCAGTATTTGAACCCTCAACTGTTACCGACGGTTATAATGCAGATAATACATTTTATATTTCTGAAGATGATGCACGTGAACCACAAGCCAGATTTAACTATCAGTGATGTTTGTTTTACTATAATCAAATGTTTATCAAATCGGAACTACATAGGCTCGATCCAAGTAAGGGCGCTGGAGTTAATAATGTTTCACCATAAGTTCTTAAATACACCGCTGACACCATTTGTTTTCTAGTCCAGCATATATTCAACCTAAGGATTATTAAAAGTTGTAGCAAACTATCGCCCAATCTCAATTTTGCCCGCCTTATCGAAGCTCTACTGAAATATTTAAAACGTAGACAATAACAAACAAACAAACAGTGTGTTTACTAAAAAATATTTTAAGTTTTTTAAATTGCTATTACTTGCCGATGACCTGAAAATGTATCATTCTATAAATACTTATCAAGACCACTTAAAATTCCAAAAGGATCTGGGCAGATTTTTAGTGTATTTTATTAAATATAATTTTACTCCTAAGACGAAAAACAAATAATTTAATACAAATACAAATTAATTTTATTCTTCCTTACTGTGATACATTTATGATGAGTCTATGACTCTAAAGCTAGGCTGGTGGCCTGTATCTCAAGAGCCAGTTTCTTCCTGGCTTTAGAGAATCTGTAACACATCTATATATTTTCTTTTATATATACTATTTAGTAACAATTCAAAATTGAACCAATACATTGAAACATATATACATATAGGAAAAATATTTAACGAAATGTTTTTATTCGAAATTAACGTCATTTTGTATATTTTTAATAATTAATATTTACGTATAGTATTTCTAACAGCAGAACGTTTATAACGCGGAATACTATTGATAATAACTACAAAAATACTAGTATGTCAGCAACAACAAATCGGCATTCAGGAGACGATGCAGTGGCATCTGGGTGCATGGAAAAAATGGCAAATGATCCACACGGTCAAGAATGGACGGTGGTAGAAAAGAAAAAGAAGAAAAACCGGTTTTCTAGTGTTAGAGGGAAAGCAGTTAGCGAGCCAAGTATTAAATTTAGGGCAGCAGATACAAAAATTCCTCTTTTTGTAACAAATGTTGACAGGCAGACCACGGAGAGAGATATAGGTGAGTACATTATGGCCAAAACGAATGTGTCGGTTGTTATCAAAATGATTAAAATGCAAAAACACAAAGAATATAATGCCTATAAAATTTTAGTTCCAAGACACAAATTAGGTATCTTCTTGGACGACAGCTTATGGCCTGAAGGGGTGTCATTTCGAAAATTTATATTTTTTAAAAATTACGCTGCAGATGCTTTCGCAAAGAATCAACAACAGAATGGTGCCACTCTAGGTGGCATGTGTACCGTTAACAAGCAAACTTAATATGGATGTAGTGCCTACAATAAATCAATTAACCAAATGCCGATTTGTTAGTTACAACTGTAAGTCAATAAAGAGATCTATAGATGGTGTGAGGTTTCTATGTAAGGATGCCGATGTAATAGCTTTACAAGAAACTTGGCTTCTACCTCACGATATCCCGTTCCTGGGCACGATTCACCAAGACTTTGAATACACAGGAAAGTCGGCGGTGGACACTACTGCAGGAATACTACGCGGTCGACCGTACGGTGGGGTAGCTATTCTATATCGCAAGGATATGTTTCAAACCGTATCTGTGATAGACTGTACAAGTTCGCGTCTAGCAGCTATTCGGATTTCAGTGAAGGATCGTGAAATACTAGTTTTTAGTGTGTACATGCCGACTGACTCAACAGACAATTTGCTTGAATTCACCGAGTGTTTTAGTGAAATATGCGCTATTGTTGAAAGTTATTCTGTTGAGGCTATTTATATCTTAGGTGACTTTAATGCACATCCTTCAGAACCATTTGGAAAAGAATTGTTTAACTTGTGCGAAGATCAGAAATGGCTATGCGCAGACATAATAAATTTAGGCATAAAGTCGAATACCTATACCTATGTAAGTGACGCGCACGGGAGTACTAGGTGGTTAGATCATTGTGTAGTTAGCAGTTCTGCATTCCTAACAATTACGAGCATTAGTATAAATCACGATATTTATTGGTCAGATCATTTCCCGATGATTGTAGATTGTAATATTAATTGTGTTAGAGCTAAGACATTAGTCAATGTAAATAATTGTAATAAAACGAAATGGGGTTATAGAGATAAAGAGCAGATAAAAAAGTATTTTGAATTTTGCAATAATAAATTGAAAGATATAAGTTTTCCTGAAGATTTTCAAGTTTGCAGCTACTGCCATTGTAACAATCCAGATCACTTAAACAAGTTGAATATAATGTACAAAGATATTGTAGATATATTATCGGCTGCTTCGGTATGTAGCTATAATCATAGTACCCATAACAGCCCATATAAACCGCAGTCGCGCCGTGTGATAGGATGGAATAAACATATCCGCGAGGCACACAGGGAGGCCAGGGTTAAGTTTGCAAACTGGGTTTTATATAACAAGCCAAAAAGTGGCACAATTTACGAAGAAATGCGTAATAGTAAAAAAGTATTTAAGAGTAAACTGAAATGGTGTCAAAATCATGCAGAGCAAATAAAGATGGATATCATTGCTGAGCATCGATGTGCAAATAATTTTTCTGAGTTTTGGAAGGCAACAAACCAATTAAATATTAAACCAGCCCTTCCTGCGTGCGTCGAAGGGGTGACAGATTGTAAAGCAGTCGCTAACTTGTTTAAATCTCAGTTTAAAGTGTCATCAACGTTGATATCGTCGCCAAAAGTTAATAGTTATGCTGAAAACATTGTGACTGGTGATTTGTTTCTCATCTCAGCAAAACAGGTAGCCACCGCTATCAACAGAATGAAGCGAGGCAAGTCACCAGGTCATGACTCACTCAGTGTCGAGCACCTCAAACACGCAGGCACGCACCTGCCGCGCATTCTGTCCACATTTTACTCTCTATGTCTAAGTCATTCATATTTGCCACCTGATCTTATGAAAACAATCGTTGTACCGATTGTTAAAAATAAGACTGGGGACTTAGCAGATAAAACAAACTATCGACCGATATCCCTTGCCACAGTTGTTGCCAAGGTGCTGGACAGTGTGTTGGACTCAGAGTTGAATAAACACATAAAATTGCACGACGCTCAGTTTGGGTTTAGGCCGGGGCTTTCTACAGAAACTGCAATTTTGAGTCTTAAGCACACTGTTCGGTACTACACGGAGAGACGTACACCTGTGTATGCATGCTTTCTTGATTTATCAAAAGCATTTGACCTCGTGTCGTATGACAAGTTATGGGTCAAAATGGAAAAGACAAGCGTGCCTACACAGGTGATACGAATCTTTAAATACTGGTATGGTAACCAAGAAAATAATGTCAAGTGGGCTAACGGTGTTTCCGATTCGTACAGGTTGGAGTGTGGAGTAAGACAGGGGGGCTTAAGTTCTCCGAAGCTTTTCAATTTGTACATTAATGATCTGATCGCTGAGCTCAGCAGACAACATATCGGTTGTCACATAAATAATGTGTGTGTTAACAATATAAGCTACGCTGACGATATGGTTCTGCTGAGCCCAACGGTCAGAGCCTTACGAAAATTGTTAGCTATTTGTGAAAGATATGCCAATGAACACGGGCTTATATATAACAGCACGAAGAGTGAGTGGTTGCTTTTCAAAGCCGCTGGAAAGGGGCCCCAAAACGTGCCTAGAATCTGTCTTTATGGCGAAGCATTAACGCGGGTTAGACAATTTAAGTATTTGGGGCACCTTGTCACCGAGGAACTTGATGACAGAGCAGATATGGAGAGGGAACGCAGGGCACTGACAGTTAGATGCAATATGCTGGCTCGCAGATTTGCTCGTTGTAGTGAGCAGGTTAAAGTAACACTATTTAAAGCTTACTGCCAGACCTTCTACACGTGCAGTCTGTGGACCAGCTATACGCAGAGAGCTCTCAGTGCCTTGCGCGTCCACTATAACAATGGGTTCCGTATTTTGATGGGCCTGCCTAGATTCTGCAGCGCATCAAATATGTTTGCAGAAGCCCGGGTCGACGGCTTTCATGCTATCTTGCGGAAAAGGACAGCCTCAATAGTTAATAGGTTGGGGAGAAGCACGAACAGTATTTTGCAGATGGTATCGGAGTGTCTCAGCTCCTCGATAAATAGGCATTTCGTCTATGTATTAAACAGATGAGGTACATATAGATATTCTGCAAAATATTAGTACTAGTAGGAAATAGTATTTGTTATATACTGTCCAAATCTGTATTTATTGTAACTAACATAATTTTAAGTTTTCATTTTTGTTTCATTGTGTAATTACTAACAACTGGGTTTTGTTACCTGATTAAATAATTTTATTATTATTATTATTATTATTATTATTCTGTGGTGTAGTATTGGTGTACGAGTTTAAGTGAATGTTTGTAAGGAATTTGAAAGGTGTATGTGTTGGTGCGTGTTTCTGTATGTTTGAGTATACGTGCACGTGACGGGTATGTGATTTGTAATGTGTAATTTTACATATGTGTTATGGGATTCTAACTTTGATGAAGTTCAAGTCATAACGGATTAAGAGCCCTTTTACATTTTGCAGCCTTCTCACTCGCACTTTTAAAGATAATTTCAAATAGCAACAATATGGTTTATATTTTTTAAAATGTGGTCAATCATTATTTTGCTGCATGCAACTGTAGATGTTCTCTACTAATTTTCATTTTGATATCTGTTATGGGGGATCTAAAACGCGTAATTTACTTATTTTAAAGTTTGGGCCTCTAATTCTAATTGGACTCAACATGTAACAAAGTAAAAATATGTTGAGAACATCTATAGTTGCATGCAGCGAAATAATGATTGACTACATTTAAAAAAATATAAACCATATTGTTGCTATTTGAAATAATCTTTAAAAGTGCGAGTGAGAGGGCTGCAAAATGTAAAAGGCCTCTTAAGTAATAATATTAGATAGTAAATTAGTCGTTCTTGTAAATATTCAAAATATAATAATAACACGTGGTTTAAAAATATTTAATTTTGTCGAAAGGTCATCTAGTAACTTCAATAACGAATTAACGTATTTATTGCATAATATTAAACCATAATGAAGAGCTGCTAAATAAATATAAATTATTGCAATTAAACTCTAGAAGGCAACAATTAGATATAATGCTTCTGTATGACCTATATCATAAGTCATAACAGATATGACTGTACAGAGTTGATTGATTAGCTTCGGTACGAGTATAAGGTACTTTTTAGACCTCATCCTCGCCGTCTTACAATTATTATTATAAATAAGAATAATTTTTCATTAGGAAAATATTGTGACTCTGTTTGTTGGTTCTTGAATATATAATATATATATGCACAGTCCTTCAGTGTCGTTATATAGTTTATACTATATATAGATGTATATATATATACAGTGTAAACTCAAGGGACTGTGCATTTTATGGCGTTATAGAGAGGTGTCGTTAAATGGAGAGAAGAAAAAAGTTTGTGAGGAACTAAGAAACGTATATTCCAACTTAATAGTCACGGTCAACAACAGTCTACACGTGCAAGCAATCACAATTTATAAACAAAAGAACAAATTGCTTAGAAAGTTATAGGTAGAGACATAAAAAGAAAAAGAACAACAGAACTATTCTATATTATTATAACGGGCTACTACGGAACCCTACATTACGCGTGGCCCGACACGCGCTTGACCGCTTATTAATCAATATATTTTTCACATGCAACTTGAATTTCCCTTCTGTGGGCGTTGTAATATGTTTGGGAACTTTATTATAAAATCGTACACAATTACCTAAGAAGGACCTTTTATTTGCTTTGCTAATCTAAAACCTGGCACCGCTATTTTATCTCTATTCCAAGTATTGTAATCGTGATTGTCACTGTTTAATTTAAATTTACTCAAATTATTACGAACATACATAAAATTTTCAAATATATACAGACTTGGTAAAGTTAAAATATCAATTTCTTTAAAAAGATCCCTCAGAGATTCCCTAGGACCCATTTTATATATGGCTCGAATTGCACGCTTTTGTATGATAAAGATTGTCTCTATCTCAGCAGCAGTTCACCACAGCAATACACCATACGACATAATACCGTGGAAGTACGCGAAATAAACTAGGCGAGCAGTAGCTACGTCTGCTCACTGTCTTATCCTAAGAACTGCATATGCAGCAGAACTAAGTCTTCCGGAGAGATCATGAATATGGGGTTAAATATTATTTCACGCCTTTCAATCCGTCGTCGATTCTGACTAAATAGTGAGAATAATAGTACAATAGTGAGACGGTAAAAAAGCAAGATGGCGAAATCGCCATCTTGCTTTTTTACCGTTCCCTCTCACTCATCCTCTATCGCTCTCCGTTTCACTCATTATGTCACAGTTACTCAAACAACTAATGCGATGAGCATTAGTTGTTTGAGTAACAACTAATACCTCCTACATATATAACTTGTTTCACAGGATGTCCTTGAGAAAATGTTGAGTTATGACGATCGTCCAGTAACCGAGGAAAATGAAGAACATCAGGCACGTGAGCAGAACGAAAGTGACTCTACGAATACAGGTAACAAACAAGAATGACTAAGCACTATACTCTGTTCGCTGAGAATGTCTAATATAGGGCGCTCTCTCTTGCACAGTTGTATGAAAGTAAAAAGGGCGGCACTAGCACCATGACTGACCGTGATTGGTCAGGGGTTGGAATTTTTTTTTTAAAATGTTAGGCCGTGTTTATATTGCTTACTACAAACCATTAATTACACGAATGTTTTTGACAGGGCAATTGTGTTTTTTTATATTATGTAATTCGAAATATCGCTTGTTTACCTACTTCATCCAATACCTTCTAGATAAAAATAATATGTTACATGTTTGATTAGAGTAGGGTTTATTTAAATAGAACACAGAGAGTGTTCTTATAATTTTATTCATTTTCTGATTTACATGAGTCTGTATCATGCTCCAAGTTAGCAATAAAACGTACTGCCATATTTAACGGTACGTTCTGGCAGCTGTCGTTAAGATCCAGTAATTCTAGATTAGCCCGAAAAACATCTTCGCCCCCATATCACTTTCCATTAGGTGACTAAAGCGCTCGTAGCGAAGTTTGCTACGCCATTATTAACCAATCAGCTAAGTTAAGCAACGTCCGCCGCGGTCAGTACTTGGATGGGTGACCGCTAGTGACATTACGATTGAGTGCTTCGGAGTGCACGTTAAGCCATCGGTCCCAGGTGGCATTGTTACAGCCTGGTGTATAGAGCATTTTGCGAATGCCCGCCTGGTTGGCTACCAGCCTCAAGTAGAAAATCTGTCGCCAAGCACCTAACGATATATTCCGGCAGCTGTTGTTAAGAGCCAGTAATTCTATATTAGCCTGAACAACATCTTCGACCACATCATCACTTACCATCAGGTGAGTTAGTGGTCGAAAGCTAGCCTGTCAGCTATAAATAAATAAAAAGTGAATCCAGATCATATAAACTTGTACCGAATACCGAAACAGATCGAACAAACATTAATCATTATACTCGTATATTTATTAGCCGTTTAGATATACGTGTACATAGGTATACATAGGCTTACCATAATTAAAAGAACTAAAGCGGGACGCAGAACAGTAAAAAGCTCATTTTGGCCTGTTTTGCATTTCGTATGATTTTTTTTATTGCTATTGAGTTGGTTATCAAAATTAAGACGAACAAAGCCAAAACAAAAAAAAGTTATATACTACTACTGTGAAGAAAGTACCGGGTAAAGATCAATTATACACAAAATATTAGTTATTTTATCACCTTCGAAGTATGCTCCTTCAGAAACCATACACTTACGCCAACGAATAATAAAACCAACAAAACAAATTTTAAGCTCTTTTTCCGGACTTGAGTTCAAGATCTCGCCGCGAATTCTCATTTACTTGTATGGCTTCTATTGTGCTTCTAAAGAATGAACACGACCACCACGTACCAAGAAGTGGTAATTTGAGTTTGGGAAAAGAAAGTAGTCGGCTGGAGCCATATCTAGTGAAAAAGGTGGTTGCTCGATGGTCTTTGTTGAGTTTTGGTCCAAACTTCGTTTATAATGATGACCTTGTGCGAAGGCGTATAATCGTGGTGCAAAATATATAAAAAAAAATCTACCAATTTGCCCTATTCTGTGAATTTGCTCTCTTAAACGCCGCATAAAGCTCAAATAATGATATTCTTTACTAACCTTTTGACCTCCCGGCAAGAATCCCGAGTGCCCGACACCATGATAGTCAAAGAGAACAGTCAACTAATTTGTCGTGGTTTATTTGGTTTCGGTTCAGTTGGAAAGTGCCACTCCGAATCTTGTTGACTAATTTGCATGTCAAACTCGAAAACCACGTCTTCTCACCAGTAACAATGCGTTTCATGAACGTTGGGTCGGAATTGACTCGTTCTAGAATGTCCTCAGCGACTCTTATGAGATAGAGTTGGAGAAAATAGAACGGCAACAAGTTTGATACCCAAGTGATTTTTTAAAATGGTTCGGATCGACTCGTGACATACATAGAGCTCGGCGGCTATCTCTCTCACTTGAATGAGGATTTTCAGTCACTATTTCCATCACTTGTTATGTTATGTTAACTGCACTTGCTGAAGTTGATTCCATCACATCTCGACCGCTTTTGAACGCTTTGTCTTAAGCACGTGTCTTTGACAAAGTCGATTCACCGTAAGCCTTCTGTAATATTTTCAGTGACTACAAATATGAAATTCCATTGATTACGCAAAATTTAAGACAAACTCTGTTCGATGTTTGTGTCCATTATGCAATTTGCAATATATGCTAGATAAAAACAGCACTTTATTTAATCTAAATAACAGATGCATCTCAAACCCCGCGCCAAAACGGAAAACACTTGTGCCAATCTAAGAACAAAATATTGAATTTGAAAAGAAGAAGATAAACAAATGATCCATTCCCTATACTTTTTTGACTGAATGGAAATATAATACTATGTTCGTTTTATTTAAAAGAAAAATAGAGTTAAAGTACATATAGGAAGTACCTAAATGGCAACATTTACCCATTTTTATTATTCACGCGCGCTTACTTTATCTTTATCACTAGTGCAGTTTTTTTTTATCATGCGTAATTTTGTCATAATACGTGTGATAAATTTAGAAACACAACAAATATGATATATTAGTCCAGCCATACTAAAAAAAAAACTATTCCTGAAACTTTTATTTTGCCACTTATAGTACTGCCATCTATAATTATTCCCTGGGACTAGGCTTGTTACAAACCTGTTTTAGTATTTAAACACCTCACTCAAGGAAGTTTTTGTTACATATGCTGGTGAAGGACAAAATATTGAAAATGAAACCGATACTTCTGAGATGCCGAATGAAGGAAGCGGCCGAGATTCTTCTGACATTAATGAAAATGTAAGTATATATTACAACTGTTGGCATTGTACGTGGCGGGTTAGAACTCGTGTCGTCGGTGGGGAGCTCTTCCCGTGGGAGTCGTTAAAGACGACTATTTTATTAGAAATAGATCTCCAAAACTCCTGTCAAGCGTGGTTTAAGTATGTCAAGTATCATAGCAGCTAGAATTCCCTATGAATGGCCTGGCGGATAGTAATCACATGGAGTCTGCTGGATTAAATGGACCCGTAATTGAAAATATAATTTTTTCACTTATTATAATGTACTTGGAATGTATGGTCGAATTTGTTATTTTTAGTGTGTTTCTTACAGGATATAAGTGAAATAGAAATCTAAGAATATATTATAAAGCTTCATTAATTAAGTGAAAATACCTCATATTATTAGATCGCAATAATATACTTTTATGCATTTAATCAACTATAACAACTTAAAGCAGATACCAAAATCAGGGTTACGTTAATTGAAAGCATATATGAGCACGACTACTAGTCTAAGATCCCGCTGCAGGATTGGTGTGCTCATCGACTTTTTGTTTAAAACCAAATTTTTATGTTTATTTATAGTTAAGAGTATATATATTTACTAGGGTGCCTATCAAAATTTGGCCGCCATTATTTTTAATTAAATTATTTTAAATTGATTTTTGGTAAAAAATTTCGTTTATTTATTTTTTAAATAAAATAACGTCTACATCACGGTAATTAATATGAAGATTCTAAAAAATCACGGTTGCCGTTGCGCACCTGGCCGCACCTCTTTGCAGCCAGGTGTAAACAGGTATGATTTCGATAAATTTATACGTTTATAACCTATTTTTATTAATTATATGTCAAATTGAAGCTAATTTTTTTCTATTAATTATCATATAAAGTTGCTTAATTAAATCTGGCCGCAAATAAGGGTTACTGGCTGTTAAAGATAATTAATATTTAAGGTAGAGTGAAAGAGAGTTAGCGCGTAACATCATTTGTCAGACGAGGACAGCGATTGCCGGCTGTGCGACGCTTTTAAGCCATTGCGCATGCGTCGAATGTTAGTGTTCTCAACCACCGGGGAGTAATAGAGACGACTTATAATAAATACTCCAAAAAATATGTAATTTTTTTCAAAATGACAAATTTAAAAATTGCAACAAAAAATTAATATTGATTTGATATATCGACGGTCTAGTTAGTAATTTTTCTAACTCCTTATTTTTTAGAGGGTAATTTTTTTAACATTTTGATGAAGCAATAATCCAATTACAAATTATTTGAATGATTCAAACTTAAATATTATATCTCTATTAGATATAAAGGATATTAAATGGTTTTATAAAATGATAATAAATTTTGAATTAATTGTTTTTTTCGTACAAATAAAATAAAGATAAAGAATATGATGAGGATTGCATTGGTACCAAGAAGTTTATATGTTGATTGGAGACTGCCACAAATAAACTCGATTAAAAAACAAAATACCTCAAAATCTGGAAAAATATATTTTTATTCGCTGTTTGATCCACTCAAACTAAATGTATGAAAATGTTATTTTTTGTATGGTATAGGTAATATATTGGGGTATGGGGATGTTAGGGTGACATGTTTAGGTAATGGAAAACTACTTAGTACTACAAAAAAACGTTACGGGGCG
Source organism: Plagodis pulveraria (assembly GCA_963890685.1). Taxonomy (NCBI): domain Eukaryota; kingdom Metazoa; phylum Arthropoda; class Insecta; order Lepidoptera; family Geometridae; genus Plagodis; species Plagodis pulveraria. The sequence goes on along the minus strand of OY982958.1, from coordinate 15,214,383 downwards.
TCGCGGGATAAAAAAACGTGAGCAGTTTGGACGATTGTGTCATAGGAGGTGGACAGATTGTACTCACGAGGGGAAAACGTTGTTTATTACGAACTCCAAAACAGCGTGGTTTTTATGTTAGAATAAAAATGCTGCATCTGTTCAGTTGAGAACACTAACATTCGACGCATGCGCAATGGCTTAAAAGCGTCGCACAGCCGGCAATCGCTGTCCTCGTCTGACAAATGATGTTACGCGCTAACTCTCTTTCACTCTACCTTAAATATTAATTATCTTTAACAGCCAGTAACCCTTATTTGCGGCCAGATTTAATTAAGCAACTTTATATGATAATTAATAGAAAAAAATTAGCTTCAATTTGACATATAATTAATAAAAATAGGTTATAAACGTATAAATTTTTCGAAATCATACCTGTTTACACCTGGCTGCAAAGAGGTGCGGCCAGGTGCGCAACGGCAACCGTGATTTTTTAGAATCTTCATATTAATTACCGTGATGTAGACGTTATTTTATTTAAAAAATAAATAAACGAAATTTTTTACCAAAAATCAATTAAAAATAATTTAATAAAAATAATGGCGGCCAAATTTTGATAGGCACCCTAGTAAATATATATACTCTTAACTATAAATAAACATAAAAATTTGGTTTTAAACAAAAAGTCGATGAGCACAACAATCCTGCAGCGGGATCTCGTACTATACCTGCAATATACAAAAGTAAATTTTAAATAATTGAAATATATACCATCATATAAGCGTCATTTTTGCATATTTATTTTTAATATTTCAGACAAATGTGATTTGTACAAGAGAAACAAGTCTATTTTGAGATACGAAAAAAAAAATCTCCTGTGGCATAAATTACAACGTCTTTTATATATTAGCATCAAGACTTCTGAGGATTAACCAACATAAGTACTAATTTGTATATAAGATAGCTGAAAGTAGCAAAAGATTTTTTATTAATGCATGTTGCTGTCAATGCCACGTTTTTATTTTCGACCACATCCTCACTTTCCGTCAGGTAAGTAATTCTGGTCAAATGCTAAACTATCACAAATAAAAAAAGCGGGACATCGGAGGATCGAGATTATTCTAGATTAACCACACTGTGTTGTCTCGTTCAAAATCGCCGTTAATGGCTGATACATAATAAATCAACACCAGTGTAACTGTTTTGTCATTGTCTGGTTTGAAAGCGGTTTCCTCCGAAAAAAATAAGTGTTTTTTTTTCGAAAATTGGAATATGTATGTAGAATATCGTAAAAAAGAATAATTCAAGAGTATAATAAAATAATAACAAATATTTTTAAAATATTTTAGGCAAACATCAAATTAATATTTTAATAAAACATTTAAAAAATATATCTAGTGACAATTCCGCCTAATTTTCATACATACGCCACGCAGCCAAACCGGAAGTATTTTCGACGCGTTTCGCTTCTACACGAAGCATCCTCAGGAGTTTCACCTTATTAAAAAGAAAATCGTGCGTTTTACATTACCATAACGCACAAGTACGTAATGAGATACAATACGATATTGTTATTGGTGAAATAAGAGATCATTTACGAGCAAATGTGTTATAAGCATGTTCTTTTTTCTCACAGGCAGAGCCAGAAGTGACAGAAGACGACTTACAGAGAATCCTCCACGAGCGCACGATCACGGTCCCATACGGCGAGATATTGCGCGCGCTGTACGAACGTGTGGATGACACCTCGGGCACGGTGCGGACGCGGGCCGTCGCTGTACTCGCCAAGTGTCTCGACAATAAGAGCCCTGCCATGAAACAAGCACTAAAGGTATCTCAATCTTACAATACATATTACAGAATCCTTAGTAAGAGTTTTCATACAATACGGGATTTTAAGTTTACATGATAGGAACCGTTTTCATTCATAATGTACTATTTTACCAACACCCCTAGCGGAAACGTAAATAAATTTAAAATATGGAGAAAACGTTTCCTTTAAATATAAGTAAAATTATGTTTTGCCCATACAATGGCACAATCACATACATATTTTTTTCAATAACTTTTGTACTAAAAAGAGGACTACCATATTATGTACATTAACGTTGACATAGCTCTAGTCGTTAATAATATATGATATTGAAAGTTGGGTATGGCAGAAATAGGATGTCTAAATGCAATTGAGATGAGAACTATGATGATTATGTGACTTTGAAATTTATGAACCAAAATTTAAAATTATTGAATCAAATCAGAGGTCATGATACTTCCAGCACTATAAAAGGAGAAGAATGGAAGTGTTGGAAGGGGAAGACGTTTAACGTTCTGAAATCAGATTGAAGAAGTTCTGAAAAAAGGCCAGGCAGGAGTACCCTAAACCGACGCTCATGTATGAAAGGATTGATGAGTGTGAGTGAAGCGAAAGCGATATGTAAGGATCGTAGTAAGTGGAAATCTGTGGTCTCTGCTTACCACAACGGGAAAGAGACGTGATTTTATGTATTTATGTTTGAATGACAGGTTGAGGAATAGCGTTAATAGAAAACAATTTATAGTGAATAAGGCTACGTTGAAATTAGTAGAGAAAGGTATGCTGATATGGTTTACACTTTTAGAAAGTTTAATGACAATCCAAGTATAAAAGGCGAGTGTGAATAGAACAGTTGAGATACGGTCGAGTGACGGAAGCCTACTTGACATTGGTTTACAAATCAGTTCAGCATCTTAAGACGTCTCTTGGGAGCATCTTAACCCAAAGTTGGCATCGGTTTATTATTAGGGACTCTAGTTTAGATGTTATCTAATATTGTTTGTTGTGCAGGAAATGCACGGTGATGGTGAGGTGTCACGTTTGATGGCGGTGGCGGCGCGCAGTGTGTGTGACGAGCGCGCGGCGGTGCGTCGTGTGGGCGTGGCGCTAGTGCTGCGCTTGTTGGAGACGCAGGACGCAGACCCAGCGGCCATCGACCTGGGGGTGAGTCTATATAATACTTTGGATAGCTTCACGAAGTTTCCAAGGCGTTAGGTGCGAAGCGTGGAGTAAAAGAAAGCTCGTCTTAACCCATTAGTATCGGCTATAATGATAACAATACAATTTCATTCATAACTAGGACGTAGTGGTCCTGACGATGCCAACTTATTAAGCCCGCCTGAAAAGAGCGAGTCGAACTCTAACACTGAGTTTTCTGTACCAACCACCGGACCACCAACTCGACGGGAATAGGGTTCTTCATATGCTTCGCCACTGCAAGGTATATAACTATAGTACATTGTACATCGAGGGGAGAAAACGATCTATTTCTGTTCGAGAGTTTGTTTAAGCCCGACGCGTAGCGGAGGGCTTAAAGGCAACTCGAGAACAGAAATAGAACTTTCTCCCGAGTGATACATAGTGCTTTATACTACACCTACGAGGAAAATAAAATCATTATACGTTTTCTCGTACTTACCTCGAGACTTCTCAGGCAGTAAGTTCTTCTTGAGCTGCATTTCTTATTTCTGGTGGTGTCATCATTATAAAATCGTCACTTTCACTATCAGATGACATTTTGGAAAATTATTTAGAATAATTAAAAGCATACTGTTAAAATATCAATTTAATAAAAAACAAAATTCAACCAAACATAACAAATTGCCGCGCTTTTTTTCTTGTAGTGCAAAAAAAGGTTGCCTACCTCCTTTCATTGAAAATCGAGTACAAATAAAAATCACACCTCTTTTTACTAATTATTTGATATAAAACCTTTTTGAGATTGAATTGTTTTTATTTAAGCAGCTAAAAACAAAAGAACGCTACCAGGGCAGGTATGGATTTTCATACAACATTCCTTCACTGATACGGAGTGAAGGAATGAAAATCCATATAACTTTCCCCGCCGTACATTTATAAGGGAAAAATGACGAACTTTATAACATGTTTTTGAACGAGTAATGAGACTTTTTCTGAGTGTGTGTGGTATAAAGTATTATTTCTTGTTTTCTAACAGTAACTAACCAAACTATTTTTTATTTATAGCTGATTAAATACGAAATTTGTAGTTTACCTAATTTCCAAGTATCTAGTCTTTCTAATAAGTTGATAACACATGTCTTAAGTATTTTAAAATCAGAATTTTTATCTCCAATTTTATATTCACGCTTTTGAGTAGGTTTTTTACAAACCTACGCAAAAGCGTTTGTACCGGTCTTGAAAACTTAAACTTTTTGAACAAAGCTTAATAAACATGTAACTAATCATCTGTGCATAATTGAATCTCATATTATCAAAAGTTACAATCGTACTACGTCTGGGCAAACGGTCAAAAGGTTAGGGTTATTACATCGGATTTTAAGAAAATCTTCTTTGACTATTTTCTATATAACATGTAGTAAAAAAAGAAAAAAATATTATATGAATGCTGATAATAATTTATACGATCTCACTTAGCGCATCACATATCTGGTATGAACTAATATAAGCATAAGCAAAAATAGAACAAGCTTGGGTAAAAGGTTTATGTTAGGGAATTTTACTTTGAGTTGCTATTGTCTTGCACAACCAATAGTGCACTCGATTACCTCAGAATAAGTGAAGGATCTTTTTTACGTTGCACCAAACTACATGAACATACTAAAAAAAAGGAAAAAAAGATTTCCCAAGCAACTTGCTTGTCGTTATTGAACGTCACTTGCTTGAAAGCTTGCTGAATGAACGTTCAGAAGAACTCGATGTGGTGTAGTCTGTTCTCATGTTCCGACAAATATAAAAAAATTATACAATACAATTACAGATATTGGTGGGCCTATGCCGGGACGCGAGTATCATTGTTCGCACCGCCGCGATTACGGGTTTGGCGGACTTGGTTTTAAAGCGTCTGTCTGGGGCCGTCTTTGATGCTTTTCTCTCAGGACCAATGCATCAACTTTCCGATCCTGAAAATAAGGTAAACTTAATATTATAACTAAAACTAAATTATCTATGAGGTATTACCTCATAGATAATGTTATACAACTATCGACAAACTAACCCAGAGAGTGGACTCGAAGTGGGTGAATCTTGTAACTACTGAGTGATTTTGGACTCTTTCGAAATTCAAACTATTGTTTTTCCTAGTGTTGTGCTTAGATATTGCTTATTTAAGTTATCGTTTTTTAAATGCCCATTTGTTAAGAGGCATTTTACATTTTAATGCGGTATACGAAGATTTTAAGCGCTTAATTTACTATCATAGGAAATATCTACAAGTTGTTTAATAATTGATAAAAATAGAATAATCTGTTCTCTTTTCAGTTAATGTACCAGATTTACAAACATAACATTAATTATTTTGTAGTGACCAATCTCCCGCACCTTGTTTTACGAATTAAAGCACACATAGCCAACTTCAGAGTTCTATCTCTTATATAAAGATTCATCAAATTAACTAAAAAAAAAAACTGTGCATCAGGCATATCATCCTGTTGACACATAGTGTACTAGAATATCGATAATTAATCGTCATTGTAGAAAAAAAAATAAAGATCTTGCGCCAATTTCCACGAATTATATCAGCAGTTTACCACGATATATTGCGTTTAATAAAGTGTAATTCCAAACAAATATTATATGAAAAGAAAGTTCATTCTTTAATTAATCTGATCTTTAATAAATTGTGCTATTAACTCTGTTTTGTTAGACAAGAAAAAATATTTAACATAACTCGAAATGCTCATAAATTGAAATGTACAAGAGCGAGGCGATCAGTACCGCGCGAGCGCTCATCGAGGTAGGACCTGCGTTCGTTTTGCCTTGCTCTGACGTCTCGTACGCGGAACGCTTAGACGCAAGTTTATAGTGCGACCACAGAGTTTTGATCATGTCTTTATTTTTTTAAGTAACAAACTATACCTTATTTTTGTTGTCCATAATATAATTATTGTTGTCTTGTTAAGTAACTACATCTTTAGTTTCTGTTCATCCATTGTGTTAAAAAAAGGAAACGTCACAATTATGCAGCCTTATACAGCGTTATTGGAAAAATGCTAACAACCTCAGAGGGTTGACTTCTTCTTTTTGGTCTGCTAGTTTTTATATTATTCTAGTTTAAATTAGTAACTCACTATAACATTTGTTTTAGAAGGATAAGATGACAGGCGAATAATTGACTTCCAATATTTTTGGATTCAGTTAACGTCTATAAATGAACACAGCGATAACTTCAGCAGTAAATTAAACTACCTTCCTAATTTGTACAAGACGGCCTCCCGGCTTTTCCATCATTTGTACAAACCGGGATACCAGTTAGCGGTCGATAGTCGTATTTACAAATTTACCATAAAATCTGCGTAAGTTAAGGTTTTGAAGCAGTGATGGCTCAGTGGCATTGACTATGGACTGCCACGCAGCAGGTCCATGGTTCGAATCCCGCCCAGAGCTTGAGCTTCACCGCATGGTGGAAGGGCATTTTGCGAATGCCCGCCTGGCTAGCGACCACCCTCTAGTAGAAAATCTGTTGCCAAGCACCTAACGGTGAGTTCCGGCAGCAGTCCTTGAGAGCCAGTGAAATAACAGGCAAAGAGGAGACTTAACAGGTATGTCTCAAGGTGATGGGCGCAGTGCAGTTCGTCACTTGTGATGAAATGCATCTGTTATAGGCAGAGGATACCGCTTAACATCAGGTGGGCCTCGCGCTTTTTCCATCACAATGACATAAAAAATAAATAAAAAATGTCCGGCTTTTATAATCCAAATGGTTTTCAAAAGGATGCATCCTTGCCCATACAAGAAAGAATCCATACTTTTCTGAGATAACGGAAGTATTTTGAATATTTTGATGAAATCTGAAACCAGCACAAATTACATTTTGGCCCCAAAATATTACGTCATTTCATATTAATCTCGTAACTACGTCAACAGTTATAAACCTAGAAAAACGCAACTTTACATATGTATAAGTCATTTTTCGCTCGATACATTTTGCAACGCAAACACTTACCGATGCAAATTTGCGTATTAAATAATCTCGTAACTAATTTTAAACTTCTAAACCAAAAAATCAAAAATAATACAAGTGTATAAATTATATGTAAATAATAATATCAAAGAAGGACCAAAGGCGTAGGTGGTATAGTTTTTCAGAAAAAAATATTGCTCTCCAACACAGTTTTCCCGCCAAAGTTCTTAAAACAATTGGGCTGTTTTAATCTTGTTACTTTAAAATATTTGGCGTAAAAATCTGTAACAATTCATGGCTAAAGAACAATAGTAAATTATCATATTAAAAGAAGAATTGAAGTTCTAGGTGAGTCTAGTTACGAAAAAATAAAAATAGCATTTAAATTACTATTTCCCACCATTTTTGTCGTGTGTTCAAACCCCATTTCCAGTATTTTTTTCTATAAAAAGGTGTATTATCATTTATTTTCCATAGAGGAAATAGTGAGCATAAGAGTATATAGTGAGGATTGCATTGGTACCAAGAAGTATATATGTTGATTATAGATTGCATCAAAGATATTCGATTTAAAAACAAAAAAACCTCAAAATGTGTAAATATATATTTACATTTCGCTGTTTGGTCTACTCAAATTAAATGGATGAAAATGTTATTTTTTAAAGGTATAGGTGATATATTGTGGTATGGGAATATGAGGGTGACATGTTTAAGTAATGGAAAACCAAAAACGTCATGGGACGTTTGTGGTTGGTACTGAGTTGTTTTCCGGATGCACAGAAAAATAAACCTCAATCCTATGCATAGTCATTATGGCAGACAGTGTTAACTACTGGATATAGATACTGTGTAGAGTGTGAACGAGGAAAATAGCAATTTTTGGAAAATTTAAAAGAAAGAGCCTTTAGTCCGCAGCTTTTAATCAATGCCGTTACGTCAAATATTTATATAATTTTAAGCCGTATAATTATTTAATTATTTAAGTTTATTGTTACAATAAATGATTCAAACATATCTATTTTTTATTCATTAAGGATGAAATGTAAATATACGATTCACGATGTAGATTGACTATTTAATGTACATGCCTACTTCTTTTCTATAACATTAGCAAGTAATCGACAAGAAATTGATTATTTACTCATGCCAATCACACATTTTTTTAATTCGCAACTTACATTTCTTTACTAATGAGTGCTAGTATCAAAATGTGTTACTCACAGTCACGCTATTCCATCGTCACTTCTTTCGCTTGTGTATGCGATGCGCTGGCATTTACCTAAACTTCAGTAGCGTGATTTTGTGAAATGGCTCTTAATACATAGTACATAGTTCATAAATTACGTGCTACTAATATACTCGTACTGAGCAATAGTTAATTTTTATTATCAGCTAAAAATTTTACATCTACTTAGATAATTATTAATCCTAAAAAGAAAATAGTTTACACAGTTTATCTTATGAATATTCATATATACATAAAATAAACTTATAGTAAACAAATATCGATGCAAAATGACGGGAAAATTAATTAACTTCTTCATAATGTGGTCTTAGGTTTTCGCGATTATCCCACATAGTAATTAAACAACTTTAAATGGTCTAAATTGCGTATATTTATCATTATTTATAATTTGAAATTTCAAACACTGCAGTGATAGTGATCACGGGGTGACTTAAATAATGATAAATATACGCGATATAAACTTTTAAGTTGTTACATTACTAACTTCTTTGTATTTTTTTTGTGTCTTTAAGGTTCAAGACACCGTACAGAATCTAGTACAAGGGCTGCTGATTGACCGGCTGAAGAAGTACACACCAGCAAACGAGGATCCGATCCCGTGGATGTTGCTCGCGGGTATTACCAAGCACAACATGCGGAAGCATTTGCAGAAAGCGTGCACTTATCTAGCTAAGAAAACCAACTGCATCAGGTAATATATAACTATATATCAGGTAATATATAATATAAATTGATACTTGTGTTTAAGAAGTTCATAATAGCTGATGAGGATCCGATTCCGTGGATGTTTCTTGCGGATATCACAAGGGTGCGCTCAGGTTGCTAAGAAAGCTAAATAAATGTATTAGGTAGGTAATTATATACAATGTGTCTGTGCATCGGTGTCGGAGACTTAAGGGGGGTGAAATATGGAGATTTTTATCGACAAATCACCATCCCAATTTTCTCTTGGCCCCTCCATACTAAAATGGCAGCCATTTTGTTTTTTTTTTACTTCGCAGCTCAGGCGCCTGCACTGCTTTAATTATTGCTATCGATGTAGACGTCTTAGGAAGACAAAAGAAGTGTCATTTGACAGCTTTCAATGTAGACAATCAATTTATGATACATTTCATTCAATATCATCGGAAACAAGAATTAATCAAATAAAAATCTTGCGGTACATTGCCGCGGTACATTGTATATATATTGAAATTGGTGAACCTTTTGGAGTTGTACACAATAGCAGACATTCCCTGCGAAGATTTTTTATATCAATTTGCCAAAATGAAACCACCACTCTTTTATGTTGCGATCATGGTTAGCTCTTAACAAGCTGACATTACGCTGTCCATACAAACGTAGTTTTGTCATATTTTAAATACCAAGTATTTAAACTCGCGTGTCCTTGAGCCTACTATCTACTAGTTTGTCAGGTTTTCGTTTCATTATTTTTATTTTATCTCTATATACTAGAGATAGTCCTGTAGCCCGTAAAACAGTTTATAACTAGTACTGGGACAGAAGCTCATAACTAAAAATTGCATTATTATTACTAATATTTAAAACACAGCAAAGAAAAATAATTCGAAACGGTTATCACGGCTAAGTCGATATAATCAAAATTATACAATAATTGTCATAAAAATTATGCATTAAATACCACAAAGAATGTGTTCAGAATTATAATATGTATAACAAAAATAAGAAACCAACTATGGTTTCATAAATAAAACGATGTAAAGTTGAACACAAACCTCAAAATGGCATGTAGGTATTTAGTTCAAGTTTGATAGAAAACGGATGATTTTTTCATTCATAACAATTTTATATTATTCTTAAATGTCTAATACTAGAATAGCACCTGATAATTTAAATAAAATTATTGAAAGAAACATCTAAAATCCGCCGTACATTATTTCTAAGGACGCGCGTCGTGGAATATATACGTCCCGTTTCGTTCCCCCTCGGAAATTCAGTCGACCACGAGACTTCAGAGAGTGGTTACGTCTCATAGCGGAGCGACGCATCTTGAAAATTGATACGCGTTCTATTTTATATGCATATACTGCTGCAAACACGTAAAACGAGGTAAGGAGTTTTTATTTTAATTAAATGAAATGAAATAAAAAAGGTACATTAAATATTATTTAAGTTCAAGACATGATTTTAATATTGTTAGGTTTGCAATAACGCCTGCTATGCGGATTACATTACAAAATCACAAAAATACGATAGGAAAAATTTAAGTCATGTGCGGGATTCGAACCCGCGTCCATCCACCCCTTGAGCCGGGGTATGCTCTAACCAATTGAGTTAACATGACATGTCATGTTAGCTCAATTGGTTAGAGAATACCTTATACCAATCTTTAAAAAAAAAGCGTAATTTATTTATTTATTCAATTTATTCAATTAGAACGGTTACAAACACCACTTACACTAATGATAAAATATTATAAAAACATTAAATATTCAATAAAATGTCAAAGATTAAAATAAATGTCGATTTAAAAATACAATGTCAAATGGTGATTCAAAATAGTAGTAATAGGTAACAATTTATAATAATACACACAATTTAAAATAATAAACGAGATTTAAAATAATAATAAAAAAATAAAATAGAAAACATTTTAATAATTATACCATTCACAGAGCTTTAAGCATTCTGTGAGGATGTCCTTCCATGTGTCATTAAATATGTCACACTCTTGATTGGCGTCTACCAGAGCGTTGAGCGCTTTAAGAGATCGCGGTATCGGGGATGCCGCGTAAGTGACTGTCCTACAGTTTGGAACAGCAAAAAGTTTGTGTTTCCTCGCTGAAAGGTAGTTGTCAGGTACATATAGGCGACACAAAACATCACTGAGATCTGGAGCATCTACCTTGCCATTAAGTACTTTGCACATTATGACGAGCTGGTCATAAGATCTACGGACTTCTAGCGAATTGTACCCTAGGCTACCTAGCAAAAATTTTGTAGGGTACATGTAAGGGTAGTATCCATACATGCGCTTATATAGATATCTAAGAAAGGCCTTTTGAACTTTCTCCAACATAAGGGTATAGCTTGCCTCGTGGGGATGCCACACACAGGCACTAGCCTCCAGCTTACTTCGAACCAAAGCGCTAAATATAAGCTTGATCACATCAATATTGTGGAAATCCCGAGAGTTCCGAAGCACAAAACCCAACCGTTGATACGACTCTTTGGCAACTAACATAATATGTTCGTTAAAGGTGAGCTTCCGGTCAAATAAGGTAAGGAAAGTTATTATTATAAGATTAGTGGCGCACATTCCGGAAAATAAGCTGTTCTCGTAATAAGTACCTAATACAATTTTTTTTTTAAAATTACCTCATAGTTATAAATTTTTACAACGACAAAAACTGGCGGCTTTTCATCCCAAATTTTTCTTTTAGTTGACTATGGCAAAGCCCGAAGATGATATATGCTTTTGCAGATGTAATTATTTATCAACGATTGGATATATGTGTGCTAATTTAGATTCTGATACGAATTTTAAAATTCAAGATGGCGAATGCAGTTCTCTTTAATATTCGATTTGGTTATCATTTAATACGTTTTCGGGGTTAATGTGATTGCGAATCTGACATTAATATTAAAATCCAAGATGCGGCTTTTTCTTAAATATACGATACTGGTATCGTTTTATAAGTGTTCATGGACGCCGATTGTGAATCGGCAATGAAATATTCACCAATAAAATATGGCCGTTGCAGCATTTTATATATTAATATGGGTATCGTTTAATACAATTTTGTGATGATCATAGCGAATCTGTCATAAATTTTAAAATAGAAAATGGTGGACTGAATAAAGTTTAGGATTATGTGAATTCCATCAAATATGGCCAAATTCATGAACACCTCATGCGTGATCGACTCGAAAAGCATCTTGAAACTCCCACAAAAACATTTGGATTACTTATCAACCAAGATTTTCCAGTTTTAGGAGCAAATTCATCAAAAATCCTAAATTGTAAAAATGTTATACGCATACTCAGCCAAAGGCATGAATGAGGAGGCATGGTATACAAGATAAAAATCGAGGCCCGGAAAAGAGAAAAGAGTTTTTTTGTGATAATGTAATGGAAATAAAAAAAAAGTATTTTCATGCACACATTTCAAATATAGAAAAATATGCATATTTGCAGTTTGGACTTACGTGGACATGAAGGGTGAACTAATAGACGTTGATAAAAATGTTTGGTGTGAAATACAAAAATATATGAATGCTTTATATCGATTGTGTGCTGCGGGAAATCATAATTACTCTTATTAAATATGCAAATGAAATTTAAGGTGCTCGCTCATGTCAGTTATTTTTAAATATCTAATTTTATTTATTGAATACTTAATATTTATCATTACAATTTAAAAAATACTGAAAAGTATAGAACACTGCTATTTGCATATTGTTGTTTTATAATTTTTATTCCTACCACCACCTTCCTGCTCCATCATCAGACTATAGTCATCATCTGACAAGCCAATCAAACCCAATTTAATACACCCAAAGACAATATCTGTTGTTGAGGAATTATGTAGGTCTACACACTGTCCTGTTTGAAGCATGAGGTCATCATTGCATTAACATCGGATTTATAAATTACTAGCTGCACCGCGTTTTCACCCGCGTAGAAAAAGTAGATTGGACGGGAAATGTTCATAATAATTTCTTTTATCTTTCACGAACAGCTGATTATCTTCAAATCGGCTAAACAGATTTCGATTAAATAGAGCTAAGAACCATCTCGATTAAATGGCATTCCAGTAAAATTAACCACCTTCAAAGCCATGGGTCTGTTTGAAAGCTACGTTACCACAAATTGACATAAAAACTTCTACAGTCACGACTCTTTTTGCATTACAACCGCAAGCGGTACAACAACTAGCGAACCACAGTAAATACCAATTTTCCACAAGCTGTGTTACTACTTTACTGCGTCTTAAAATCTCAAGAAGATATATAATATAAAAAGTAATGAGAGACTTCATAATAATGAACTAAATGTACCGTCCAGCACTCACGGTGTTTAGTGTAATGACAGTGGCGCACGCGACCCTTCCCTGCCAGCGATGTTATTGCTGCCCGCCGTTCCTCAAGTTACGCTGAGGGTGTTGCGAGCAGTCACCCGCAGTGCGCGTCTAACAGTCCTCATCTCCCCTCATTCATTGAGAATGAGCATCTTTACTGCTTGAACACTGATCGGATAATACAACTAAACACCGTGATAGCACTCGGTAAATTTAGTTAAGGTATTTTATAATTATGTACAAAATATTGTAAACCTAAATTGTAATACATATGTAGGGCGTTCGGATAGCCTATCGGTGCCAAAAATAACACTCACAAACGCTAAAAATGATCATACGGGCCGTTCGGTTTGGGACTTCGTGAGCAAAAATATCGTTTTCGCTCACCGTTCGGATAGCTTTGAAAACGCTACAAATGACAGAGAAAAGTGATATTTTTGACCCATGTCTTACCGTGGGATCGTTGTGATCGTTTTTTGACAACTGCTGGTTTGACAGTTGTATTTGGCGCGATTGAAGAGTTTCATAAGTTTTTTATATAGGTAACTATCAGAAGCCATTACCAATGAAATAATAATAATATAGGTACCTATTTTTTTGTTAATTTTAGAGATTGATTCCATGTTTCGTACTGTGCAAAATTGTTATAACATTGTCGGTTGTCAAAGTACGTTTTAAGCCGTTCGGATAGCATGCAGTAATTGGTGGTCAAAAATAGCAAAAGCTTCTATCCGAACGCTATTACACAAATGCCACTTTTGAAACTACTACAAACGCAATCGAGCCAAAACGAACGCACCTTTCATTATATTATTAGTTACCAGAAGCGGGTTTAATTTAAAAACAAAAATACACGCAAAAAAACGTTTTATAATAATAACAGTTAAAAGATTGGACATAAACTTGACACTAAAATTCTCTGAGGCAAGGTATAGAACTACGTCCGTTCCGCACGAAATCTCGATCAATAATGTGAACAAATTAAGGTAACATCCGTCTCGTCCAAGCAACTGCAAAAAAGTGAGTTAGCGCGCTGTGCGCCCGAATATCGCTGTCTCGTTCCGCTGCTCGCACCACTAGTCACGCCACCGCTGACGTCATACTCCAAGACCCGCCTCCTTGCCAGGTCACTCCTAACAATATTATCATTTTATCATTAATTTTGTTCCAGCGTGTGGCTGATCGACTGTTTGAGCACACACCTGGGCGCGCTGGGTGAGGCGCGTGACTTGCAGACCCTCGTGATGCTGACGAGTGTAGCGCGCCACGTCGACTACTCCGACGTCGACTTTGTGCTTACCTACTACTACCGACTAGTCAACAAAACGCAGGTACTCCACGCGTTTGTATGTACATGTTTCTGAAAACTACCAGACTACTGCCATGTATCCCTAGTACGATTTTGCATCTGTTACCTACGAAGTTTTATTTAACCAGGAATATTAATGTTTCTTTTTTCATAAACATTTTAACAATGTAGCGGAATCATGATCTTTAGCAAACTATAAAAAGTTAGCTTTTATTACTGCTAATAGAATAGCCTTTGATCACAATCTCACCTAATGGTAAGTGATGATGTGGTCGCACCGCAGGTTGTAAACAGGCATAACCTAGAAAGGGGATTGACTCTCAAGGTTAGGAGCACTCGTGCTAGCCCCTACCTCTAAGCAAATAGTATATTGTTATGTTAACTGGGGGTGGTGCAATTGATCACTTACACCTGAGTTGCACACTGTACTATTTATCATAATATCGAGTAAAAATAAAAAAACTCACACACATTTCACTTTCTTTTCAGTCTGCCACTCAATAAAACGTCATGTTGTCAGATACATACCTGTTCAATTACGAAGGCGCGCCCTTCATATTCAATTATTAATGCGCATTTGTGTTCATAATAGTACAGGTCTACAAACGGGGCCTACCGTTACTCGTTTCTTAATGTGGTTGTAAATGTTAGATGTACATACAGTTCAACTATAAAATATGAAGGGGCGTGTCTCGCAGTGGAAAGGTCTGTCTGAATCTTTCATTTAAAATCGAAAGTTTTCTCCAACTGCTTTTGCCCCTAATTTCACTGATACCGGCGACAAATCTTAATCATCGTAACTTAAACTTATTATTTTGATAAAGTTCATTCTTCATCTCCACATTTTTTACAATACAAAATGTTTTTTGAAACTTATTGGAAGGGAACGATTTAGTAAAATTCTAAAATCCGTCTACTTTGGACAATTGCATTTGATAAAATGTATAGAATATCATCTTTTTATTAGAAATAATCATAGTTTATAACATCCTGTTGCATAAAGTCATCCAATTCAAAAGACAATATCAAGTTTTGCTGTTCTTAGGAAGCATTCCAGTATTTTACTACATATTTCCAAACTCCTTAGGTAGTAGTCACAAAAACACTTTTGTGCAAAGTTCTTGCCGAGAATGTTTGAAAAAAAATATTAATAAGTTCAGTTCATACCGTCCACGAAGGTGCGCCATACATTATTCAGTTCGAGGGGAACTTGTAGTTCAATATCGACGCATACCTCTTTCAATTCGTACTAACTTAATTTAAATTTTTATGTTATTTTAAATTCACTGCAAGTGTTTGTGTGCGAACATAACTGTGAATAAATAAAATCATGAATTCAGTTGTTATATGTTACCGTTAGGGGTGCGTCTTTGTGTAGTGTACACACAGTTATGTACGAATATTATTTATTTATTTATTTATAGGAAGACCTACACCTTTAATTTATAGTATCATATCGTAAAAATAAACACCATTGAGCCAATTAAAGGTCCTCGCGTCTATGTACTAGTTTATATAAACATAACGTGAGCATTCTTATTCGATCTAAATAACATATAATACGGACAAAAGAAACAATAATAACTAACACCATCTTTGCTTACTTCATACAAATACCGGCTAGAAAAATATAAATTACAATAATTATTACTAATCCAGTTGTTGATAAAAGAATTGACTGCTCAGCAGCTGCCTTACTGAATTTACGCTTGTGTAAAATAAATCTGAAGACTTATCCTCCTTATATAACATGTTCGCCCTGTTCCTTACTTTGTGCAAATATGAGTTGTTGCAATAGTTAGTATTAGCAGTGTGGTAAGATAGTGGTGGGTTGAACCTACACAACTTACAGGGAGTGTTGATGTTAATTTTACCAATTAGTTCAGGACAGTTTGACAATATTTTTAATAAGAAAGTAACATCAGAAATGTCTCATCTTAGCGTCAGAGGTAAAATATGAAATTGCCTACATAGCTGAAGATAGTTTTCAGATTTGTATGGAATGTGGAGTCTAAACCATAAAAAATTAAGAAATTTCATCTGGTTCGCTCTATTCGCATAACGTAGTATTATGTCAAGGAATTTCAAATTTACTTACCTCCTTAGGATGGTTTGGTATCCCGCGGCCTACAAAATAGACGAATTTGCCTGCTGCATTTCAAATAAAATACATTTACCGAGCACGAGTCATGAAAGATAGAAGACCAGACTCCTAATTAGCTATAGTGCGCATATAATTGGTTTCCGTATGTTTTGGTGTAGGGTGAAGAGACTGACTCCCGTCTGATGCCGCTGATAGTGGAGCTACTGAGCGTGTGGTCGAGATTTTTGCGGGACGACGAGCGTACAGCGCTGCGGGACCATCTTGTACGACGACTCGCAGCGCCTAGCGACGACGGTACCTATTTCTATGTCTGTTTTGTTACTGCTGTCAGGCTCGTCTTTAACCACAGTTTCACCTGATGATAAGTGATGTCGTGATCGAAGACAGTTTGGCCAGTGGTGGTGGTGATCAAAGATAACTGCTAATGAATGGCCAAGTTATATGTAAGTATGTACTTACCTGTTAGATTATATAGATAGAAAAGAAAGCTATCCAAACGTTAAGTCCTATTTATTATCACAGTCCACAAAAACGAACAGTATATATGTAAAGAAGGATGTTGAGAACAGCAAACCGAAAGAACACAATAGAGAAGAGAGTTATATAATATTCAAATAATAACGAACCAAAACAAAACTGGATTAGAATCTACACATTTAACACGGCTCCTGTAAAGAAGGTGTATGTAATGATTCAAGTGTGACAATCCTAAACGACGCGAGTGGTTCATTGCACATTAAAATTTGAACAATTACTAAATTTAATAGTAGTTTTCTTATTCGGTTGGTAAACTTGTGAAGTGACATTTATTTTCTTCTTTTGTATGTCGAGTATTCTTTGTGCAAGGAGTTTGAAGCGAGTATTTTTTTGCGCAAGGAGGTTGTATACCATTGAAATGGATGTCAAATATTGGTGTCAACTAAATTTAAAATAGTGATTAAAAGTTCATTATATTCACTGTACAAAAGTTCATTATGTTCAGTACCGGAACATACTCGTTCGAGCCGAAACTTTGTACTTTACTTTGCGCACCATCCCCTATGACGGTTAAAGTAATACAATCGGAGCACATAGTTTCGGCTCGAACGATTATGTTCCGGTGGCCGAATAGAATAGGCATCATCAAATCAAATCAAATCAAAATTCGTTTATTGCCACACAGTAAAGACAAAAAATGAAACAGCAATAGCAAACAATACACAAGAACAAAACAGACAACTTAAAAATATTTCCTAACACAAACGTAAAAGAAAAGATCATTTCAAATAAATAAATAATGTGGGCAAAAGGAGAAAAACTCAGCATAAAGTCCGTACACATATTAATACACATGTGCACAGACGCTGTTTTTCAGTTTTCCCCTGTGCTCGAACAGGTGTTCGTCGAGCTAGAAATGTGTGAAATTGGAGGACGGGGGTTCGATTCCCGCCCGGGACAAACATTTTGTGCTCCCATCATTTGTAAATGTGATTTTCGCTTAGCACGCGATAGTGCTTTAATCATATTTAGAAATATTGATATTCTTATTAGGTATTAAACATTTCATTGGATTTGTGTTTCGAGCTACTTGGTGACTTAAATACATATATTTTAACGAGCGTTAGGCTAGCCTTTGAATACAATCCCACCTAATGGTTGGATATGATGGTGAACAGGCTTAATCTAGAATGGAAACTGGCTCTCAAAGTCAGCTGCTGAAACACACAGTAAGGTGCTTGGCGATACATTTTCTACTTGCGGATGGTAGCCAGGCGAGTATCTAATGTAACGACTATCCTTCTGACAAAAACCAGCACGGACACTTCGACCTGTCCACTGAACTACGGAAACGCTCAATAATATTTGCCAATAGCACCCATTCATCCAAACAACGAAACTGCTTTTGTTTTACTGCTTTTAAGAAAGACTTGGCATGACATGCTCAACTACGAACTTTAATCACTTATCTATTGTAAAAAACATACATATAAACATTTTATGGTATTTTATGGATGCCTGGTCGCCTCGCTGGCTGCCACTCTCATCTAGTGATCAGCCACCAAAACGCTCATCGATTATTCTCTTGAATATCTAATATAAGCTATTACTCGGGCAGTAATTGGTCTCCAATTTTAATCTACTAAGTTTACATAAGTCTATCTAGTATAGAATAGGCCAAATAAGTAAAATTTTATTTATTGTCATGATATGGAATATTCCTCAAAGATATAGATATTTTTTTTATGGGATTATGGGGAGTCTCACGATGCCTGCTTGATTTTAAATGGTAACCTCTATCTATGCATTCATCACAAGTGGTGAACTGCATTGCGTGCCTCACCCTGAGACAGACAGATTTTCAACTGAAGGGTGGTAGCTAGCCAGGCGGGAACTCGCAAATTGCCTTTCTTAATTGTTCTTTGTTTCATCTCCTAGCAATTAAGGTGAAAATTTGAGTGTATAACTCGTGCATAACAACCTTTTTAGCCTTGACTTAAACAAAAATGACTTGTTTTACGCACTCGTTGTATTTACTATTTATTTAGCGTTTGTTTACAGGTTGTCGAATCCTTTGCACTTTATTGGCAGCTCAGCTGGATACATCAAATCTTGTGTGGGCGACGGAACTTATGCAATTAGGTAAGCTTATAATAATATTATTTTCTTATTCCGCACTATGACATGTTAAAATTTAAGCTAAATTTGACGTTCATCGCGTTCACGTCTGTCCTATTTTATGCTCTCTACTAAAAAAGTCAAACGAAACGAAAAACAAAGAAGTGAAATCAAGAATTAGAAGTTTTCGAGAGTTAACATGATGCTGTCGTATTTTGGGGTCTTTCACAAGCATTCAACTGTGTACAGCACCGCACACGGATTCGTAAAATATCACACTGTGGAATTCGTGGAACGGCTCTGAATTAAAATAGTCATATCTGTCAGACAGGCTCAGAAGGTTGGATGTTGATACATCTTGTACTTGATTAGGATGCCAGAATAAAGAAAAGCCACAGGTTTTAAAGGAAAACATTTATTTAAAGAAAAGATTTTACTGTTATCGTGGTTTACAATGCAGTGTTATTTTAGCAGAAGAAGAAGCCAGACGGCTAGTTCTTCCGCTGACACATTCTAATGCATTTCTTTAAACTTTCGTGAACTAAGCTCATGTTTCTAAATACAAAACGTCGTCGAGGTTAGTCAAAATATAATTATTTTGATGTTTATTCGTGCGTGAAAAGACCCGTTTTGTATTTAGAATTAGAAACATTCTAATGTAATCTGTCAAATCTGACCGATGGCATTAGAATGTGTTCCATTTTATTGTATAATTGCTAGTACATTATTAAAGTCGATCTGCGATATCTTTCCTCAATAAAATGGTAGGTCATTATCATATCCTACATCAATACTCAACATATTACATAAACATCTTTTTTAGACTTTTCGTAAATATATCTGCTATTAAGATACATCTTGTAAATCTACGACCAAGTTTGTAAAGACATGTAAGATAGTTGCGTGTTGTGTTAATTGTGAACTTGGTGAATCCGAAATCAAAGCTATAATTGTATGAGAGTTACAGTTCTACACATATTTATTCGTAGTCTTAAATCCTTCTGTATAACTACTACTCCGTAACAAAATTATATTTATGGACGTACAAAATAACCTAGTATTTAGGTAGCAATAACTGATCGTTGCTAACACGTACAAAGATTATAATTATGCCAAATGAAAGATCATTTGTTGGCCTATATTTATTGACAATATTTGTATACAAGTGTACGGACAATATTTATATAATGTGTACAAGTATACAAGTATGTATATATAATATAATATAAATATTATATATTGCCAAAGGAACGTGTATGTGTACATATTTGGTGTGGAGTGTTTTGATACTTTCACCCTTGGACGAAGGAAGAAAGAACCCGTACCCGACTTTTTGTTGTGTAGCAAAATATATTATATAGGGTTATTACTTAAATAAACACTTTCAAAACCGATTTCACTTTCGTTAAATCAGTCGAGTAGTTCGATCTCGGCTGGTTTCGCGACTTTCAGAATCACTTCATCATGGACTACGTGCGCTCCCGACGGCGTCCGCGCATGCACTGATCGTCTTCAAATACAACTAATTTCTTAGTTGAGCTGTATGGCGTGTTAGACCTGAGCGTGTCAGCTGCAGGACATTTATGAACTCTAATTTGTTCTGGTAGAGACGACACATAATTTATTGTAGAAATCATTGATATTTGTATGTTGTAGCGGAGCGAGCGGCGTTGAGTGGCGGTGGAGTGGAAGAATGGGTGCGTGCGGCGGATCTGTCGCTAGTGGCTCCCACGCCGCCCTCTCAAGACATTGTTCTACTGTTCCAGCACGCAATCAAAAACCCACCGTCAGGTATGAGCTCCGTATTAGCTTTTTATATCTATTGTAACATAAATGTCCATGGGGTGCCGGGCTAGAATGACTTAGATTAACACACCAGAAGGTGGGTAGCTGCGTTTTCTGAGGAACTGATATCGCATGCTCGCGTGGGGATTAAAGCAAATCTCCCCATAATGGGGAAAGCTGTGTTCAGCAGTGGACAGTCTAGCTGATACAGTAACATAAATGTCTCACTGCCAGCGATAAACAAGAAAGGAGTTTAGCTAGAAACGACTTGGGGAGCAACGAATATGTAGTCCTTATAGTTTCGTCGCTGGTGTATAAGCTTAAGTTTATGAGTGCGACGGGGATTAACTCGCACTTGGGGCGGCCAACTGGCACGCATACTTACTAAGCCTCTTGGCGAATGTGTTGACAACCAATTGAGCACCGCCAACAATTTTATTTTATTTTGTTTATTGCTGATAGGTAAGCCTTAAACCACAATCTCACCTGATGGTAAGAGATGATGTGGTCGAAGGTGCTAACAGGCTTAACCTCGGTTTACTGACTCTCAAGGACAGCTGCCGGAACACACCGTTAAGTGCTTGGCGACAGATTTTCTACTTGAGGGTGGTCGCTAGCCAGGCGGGCATTCTCAAAATGCTCTTCCATTATGCGGTGAAGCTCAAGCCCGTGGCGGGATTCGATCCATGGACCTGCTGCGCGTCAGTCCATAGCCAACGCCTCTGAGCCATCACTGCTTCAACAATGATTTTTTATTAATATTTATTATTTGTAATCTATTATAGCTCTTGGCGCTGCGACGAACTAGTAAAAAGAGAGTTCTTAGTGGCTGTGTGAACATTGATCTATGAATAATTAATCGTATCCCTTTGTTTACACGGGATCTACATATATTATGTACATATTTTGAGCGAGAAAATAGTCGAAAACGACTCTTTTTCTCGTCGGCGCGGCGGTGGGGCAAAGGCCTTAGGCGGTGTTGCGTTAAATTTGACTATAGTTCAATCAGTGAAAAACGTTCTAAATTCAACCTTATTCCAACAGAATAATGGAAATGACGGAAGATTTTAAGCTAACCAGAGATGGTGCTACTAAGTCTTGGTGTGGTTTGCACAATGTTCTTATATATACAACGCGGAAGGAAAAAAATTGACCATGACCGAGATTTTTATGTTCTTTCGTTGCGATGTCGTAAGCTAAGTCTTAAACTAGTTCGTTAAAATGTCCTTAAAGAAATAATAATATACAATATCTTAGTTCTTATAATGTTTAAGAGGCTCTTAAACGCATTCTTATGCGTCACTCAATTTAGGAAGAATTCTCAAAAAATGCTGAATTATTTAATAAATTAATATTAAGATGATATATAAGACATCGCTATCAGCAGCTGATGTAAGGTTTCAAGAGCGGTCTTGATAATTATACTAGCAGGCCGAGAGGGCTTCGCACGAGTATTTATAAATAAAAAAATATGCCCATGTTCATCAGGGATAACGTAGGATTGTAATGGTGAAAGATTTTTTCAAATCGGTCCAGCAGTTTTTATGTATATTTGTTACATAGAAAAATACAAATTACTTCTTTAGAGTATTAGTGTAGATGTACATTGGTCAAGGTTACTTTGAGAGTGGTACTATGATATGATATGTATGAGATGTTCTCGATATTTGTTTAGCGATGGTATTGAGCTGACCGGTGGTTCTATTGTATACTTTGTAGGGTACCTAATGGCCATAAACTTTATTTTGACATTTGATCTTTCTTTCAATGCCTCCTTAAACCGTGCATAGGGTATATATTATACGTTGGGTTTCATGTGTTAGTCCTCCAAGCCCATTACACCAAATTAACAATACCCAATCTGGAGTTAAAATGTTACAGCCAAGTTCATCACTTACACAATAAAGTTGCAGAATATGAGGCAGTGATAGCCGAACGGATATACAAGCGCGTAAAAGTGTTCCGACAGCAGTCCTTGAGACCCAGTAAAATTACAGGCACATGAGACTTGACAACTGTATGCCTCAGGGTGACGGACGGATTGCAGTTCACTTGTGTATCTGTATCATATTCCCTTGTTTTCAACTTCAACATTAAGCACATTCTTTTATTTATGGATTTTATGGTATTCAAATTTTGGTGTTATAGTTTTATAAATTATTAAAATAAAAGAAAATTATAGCCTAACCTACAAATTTCTTTTATATTAAAGACTTTTCTAATTTGTCATGATAAGAGTACAAGTCTTATCATGGCAGTAAAATGGGACATTTTAAATGCTTTTCAGGATAATATTTTCTTTAGTAATATTAAGTTGCTGAAAAATAAGGAAATGACAGGGGCGTGTCTACAGCAGACCTAGATTATTAACTAAATATTGCTCCAGATATATTATTCAGGAATAAAATAGGAAAATCCATTAGTATGAAGAAGCGCACGCCGGCCTCACTATAAAGAGCTGAGTCTTATGACCAAGACTTAAAACGGACAATAGAGCAGTTGTAGTGCACCGAGCAGAGTTGATGGCCTTACTGTGCACAGTATACGTAAAGGGTGATTGATGTGTGTGATTGCGGTGTTGCAGCGTGGGCAGGGCCGTCGTTGGGCGAGTGCGTGGCGGGCGCTGGGCGGCTGTGCCTGCGGTCGCGAGGCGCTGCGGCCAAACTCGCGCCGTACGCCGCTACGCTGCTGCACGCCGACGTGCCGGTGCAGGCGCGCGTCAATGCGCTTTACATGCTCACCGACATACTCACCAGGTTATCCGCCTTACCTTACCAAGCTTTGCTAACAATTTTCTACTGTATTTTGAAACGCTTGCTTTTTTCGAAGATACTGCAATAAATCGGTTAAAGTCCTATATTACTTTAACCGATTTAACACCATATGTATGATCAGCCGTATGTATAAGTTGCAAAGTTATTTTTACTGTGAAATATCAAATATTTGAACCTGTGAGTGATAACGTAGATACGCGACGTTATTACTGCGAGGCATTCTACTATTGTTATTTATATTTTATATATATTAATAAGTTAATTTAGTCAAAAATATGAGATCGAATTTATTTTACCAATGAATGTCGATGAATATGATTAAGATCTATATCGGTAGGCATGGAGGTATCATCAGCTCACAAATGAAAAATGGTTCAACACTTAATTAAAAATTTAGCCTTATTATTAATAACTTGCTGTCAAAGCTCATCTGAGTTTCTGTCTAACAAGACTCATGATGGTGACGGTATTTTACGTACGACTTGATAGTATACTGTTATTAATCTTGCTACATAGAAAACTAGATGACTTTATGATGATTTATTTGTAGAAAAATGTAAAATGCATGTGTAGGTACACAAGAAGATTTGGGTTCAGACTTCACACTTGAGTAAAGAAATATATGTATATGCTTTAGTATACGCAATTAATTTGCAGCTCACGCGTTTGATTGCCCTTGAAAGAATATATAAATTGTACTTCGTTTACATACATACAAGGTGGGGCAAAACTAATCTCCCAATGTTCTTTTGCTGTACTTTGGATATGCTTGTCAGATTAGTGTATTTAATTCATTAGAATTTATTCCATGAAGTTGAGAAAATGATATCGGCCAAGTGGCCCTCGCACTAGAGTTGATGACCATACGGGCTCGTTTTATGGCATTTTCCATCACTCTTTCTGTTACTAGCAACATAATTTTTTTTTATTATCTCCGCTTAATAGTACAGACTATTAAGCAGAGATAATAAGAAAAAACATACAACACTATAGACATATTTTTATCTGTGGATAGGATATATTCTTATCTGTAATTTAAGCGATTTTTGTCATTCACCTTCTTCCTTTTTGAATCGTCGTAGTGCATAAAAATAAATTACTTGCTACCATTCAGCACGAAGTTTTTATATTCACCAACCTCAACCTACAGTCCACTAAACGAGGCAAGATTCCAACACTCGCGAGAACTTCGGGCGACAGGTTCTCGCATTCTTGGCGAATATTCTCCTTAAGGGCTTCAAGAGTCTGAGGCTTGTTGACCTAAACCCGCGATTTCAAAAACCCCATAAAAAGAAGTCTGGAAAGGTTAAAGCGAAAAATCTGGCCGGCCAGTGTAAATCACCAATTCGAGAGGTTAAGCGCGCCGGAAACGCTTCCCAGAAACGGGTATTCCGCGTTCTTGCAGAGTAAACCGTTTCATGGCTTGTCGATTTGTATTCTCCGTTTGTTTACTTTACAAGTGTCAAAACTGGATTGACATTTGACGCCATTTTCAAAAGTTATAGGGTTTTCCAATAGGGTGATTACTCGCCCGACCTGGTACATAACGACACGTCTATCGCCCGGTGGGATATGCTGATACCACGTACTTCCACTTGTTCGTTCTTTAAAAACGTCGTTTTTGAACAAAAAATGTGTATGAAATTTGGCCATTATACGAGTGCCGAGGTATTGTATATGTAACATTAAAAAATTAGATTTCTCATACTGTCCATTTGTTTCAGGCACACAAACATTGTAGAACCCTTACTAGCATCTGTTTGTAAGTGCTTAGATATTCAAGCGCCGCTAGAGCTACGCCGAGCGACCGCGCGTGCTCTTACCCGCTTATTACTCTCCGGATTTTTGCGTCTGCGCGCGCCGCTATACTACAAGTAAGTGACCATTATATCAAAACCCTTATTTTGTCTTATTTTCCCCTTATAAAATAAAAACCCTAAAAATAGGAAAAAGTTCAATATTTTAACTTGGCATCGCAGATCAGTCTTCCCAAATATATGAGAATGGTAGAATTATATCACTTATATACACACAACAGCCATGTTGCGTCCTATTATATATTGTGTCAGTTTCAGGGTACCAATCCGAAAATATCAGTTTGGTTTGCGGATTGGTACTTTCTTTTACTTCTTCTCGGATTTCAATTTATTTTTCTGCTTACACATATGTTGAATTATAATCAAAATTCGTATAACATGTATAATTATTGTAAATGAGAAATTGACTGTAATTTGTTTCGTGTATCTAAATAAATAAAATATATATGATAAAACTCATTGACTTGGGTAAACTAACAGTGCGTTCAATTTGGGACGACAGCGTTTGAGTAGTTACAAAAACTAATAATAACATTATTTACTATTATACCGGCTAGCACTCACGGTATTTGGTCGTAATCTCCGACCGGTGTTCGAGCAGTAAAGATGCTCATTCTCAAGGAATGCGGGCAGCTTCGAGGGCAGCTAGACGGGCACTGCGGGCGGCTGCTCGCAACGCCCTCTGCGAAACATGAGGAACGGCGGGCAGCAATGGTATCGCAGGTAAGGTAGGGGCGCGTGCGTCACTGTCACTCGCATTCCTTGAGAATGAGCATCTTTACTGCTCGAACATCGGTCGGAGATTACGACCAAACACCGTGAGTGCTAGCCGGTATAATAGTGAATAATTATGTCAAATCACGTTAGTTTTTATGAAAATAATTATTACATAATATATTAACCGATTCGGCATTCGTTACTAAGCTTTGGAAAGTAATATTTTGTTAATTTTGTTATAACTGCCCACTTTAGGTCAATAGTTATAATACTCATAAAAAAACATAATAGGCGAATTGAGTACCTCCTTTCTTCCTTTCTTAAACGGGGTAAAAAAAATACCGCGCGCGCGTATTATAAATTTGATTTATTTGACCGCGACGAAAACCGTACTGTCGATCGTTAATCAGCTGGTGCTCCTCCAGATACTGCAAGAGCTGGTTGTTCATAATGGATTCCATTATCTTGGAGAACAAAGACGTTATAGCTATAGGGCGGTAGTTGGTCGGGTCTGAGCGGTCACCTTTTTTAGGGATCGGGTGCACCAAGGCCGTTTTCCATGTTTTTGGGACAACGCCTGATGTGTCGCAGAGCCGGAAAAGACGCGTTAGAACCGGAGTCAATTCTGGAGCACAAGTCCGTAGAACTATCGGAGAGATGCCGTCAGTCCCACTCGACTTATGGATATCCAAGGAGAACAGTGCTTTACGTACAGCACTTTGTCGGAAATTTATGTCCGGCATCGAGGTATCACACCGTGGTATAGTGGTGAGTTCCCTTGGTAATCCAAAGTCTAGTTTGACGCAAAGAGAGAGCCCAGAAGATCGGCTTTATCCTTTGCGGTGTGGGCCAGTGTGTCATTCTCTCTGTGCAGCGGCGGTAGAGATGACTGGCGAAAATTACCCTGGACAGCCCTGGCGAGAGACCAGAACGCACGTGTTCCCGAAGGAAGGCGGGCTAATCTCTCGCCAATTCTGCCGATGTGCTCCAACTTCGCTCTTGCGATTACTCTTTTGAAGGGCCTGGAGACAAAATTATATTCCTTTTTGAGTTCGCTGGTATTTAAATCCTTAGATGCCACTGAATCGGCCCAAGCTTGGTAACGCTCTCGTTTTTGGCCAGAGGCCATTTTACAAGTACGACCAAACTAGGGCTGGGACCTGCCACCGATGGGCAGTGCAGAATATAGAACAGGGTTGGCCAAGACGTCGACCGCGGAGTCATTTTCGGTAACCCGTGAGAAGCAGCGTATCGAAACATTGCAATAAATAGGAACAAATTAATCGCATATGTCAACTCAATTACAACTAAAAACAATTTACACTTATGTTTTCTTGATTTATGGTGTTTTCATTTATAGAAGGCATGAATATTGATATGTTATCTATTAAAATAGGCGAATTAATCGCTGCAGAATCAGTTTCGGTCAAGGAAGAAATTGGCAATTAGGGGAGACATCTTATGGAAAGCAAGAGAATTTGAAAATACAGACAAGGAACTGATACATCGAAAATAAAATTCCATGCCTATGAAAATGCGTTTGACGGTATTTTTTAAATTCAAATTGTATTTTAGATCTTTGAGAATGAATATTTTCAACTATCAATGCGATATCAACGACACATCAGTCAGACGAGCATTTGACTTCCTGCTTGCGCATTGCAGTTAGTTCATAAAGTGTGCAGCAGGATAAACTTGTGGAAACTGTGCAGAGCCAAAAATCTAGCCAAGGATATTGTTGTTCAATATGTTCAAATGTGAGTTATAATAATGTAAGTGAAGTAGGTACATATTTTATTGCTATGAAAACTTTATAATTAACTTTGTTACCTAATATTGTACAGAATCATAGACAATCAATTTTGGCATTTTTTATCCACTGCTGACGGTAGCCCGTGGAGCTATTTTAAACCATAATGTAGACCGCAAGGTAAAAAAGTTTGGCCACCCCTGATATAGAATAAAGAGTTCCATGCCTTGAAGCACAGCAGCAGCAACATAGCCGGCAGTGACATCTGCATCATTCGGCAAGAAACAAACTTGTACATGGGGTAGGATGCAAAAAAGGACCGCATACCATCCTAATCTTCAGACCTACAGTGCCACACGCGACGACAACCTACAAAACGGGGTCGAGTTGGGCGTGCAACCGGCACTGAACTCCGGATCAGGCAGTGGTCCGACGAACCGAGAGGAGCGATTACGAATACTGAGTAGTTGTCCGGGTGAGAGGTCCAACAGGGAAGGTGTATGGTCATACACATCTGGGATACGCGTAGGCGAAGTGAAGATCATATGCCAAAGCGAAGTCGTAAACAGATCTCCCCGCATGATCAATTGTGCGCGAATCTGTAGCCATCTGTAGGTGCTCCATTTCGGCATTACCGTTGCTATGGGACCTATAAAGGCACGCGTAGATTCGCGGATGGTCATCGCAGTCTACACGCAACCAAAGGTCAGATAGGCCCCGTCCTTCAAGGCTACTGAGACGACGAGCACAGATATCCTCTCTCACGTAGAGACACACCCCCGCCCGCGGAAAAAGGAAAGCTCCAGTTTGTACCCTGGGTATGTGAGGAATGAGGTGTCTGTCGGAGAGCATATCTGTGTTTTGGTTAAAAAGAGCAAGGCCGGCTTAGCAGTTTCCAGGTGGTAGTGGACATCGTTCGTTGGGCCTCCGGGTCTCCTACAAATCGATCGAAACGCAATGGCAAAGCCACTACTTCACGTCGATATCATGTGGGAGAGTGCTACTTCCCCGGACGTGCCGGCCCATGCAGCTGTAACCCGAAGAGCTACAGCGTGGCACTACCACTAGAAGAAGAATACTGTTTAGAAGATGAAGGCAAGGTAGTTATCGTAAGACTATTTATGCCCTCGCCTTAGGCGTTCTTTGTGCACAACCGCCAATACAGCAAGCGGGAGATCCGATGTTAAATTATAAAAACGTGTACTTCATGATTCACTTCACTTCATTACACTACATTCATGTTCCTTGTGTATTGAACTGTTGTTTGTACGTCAGGTACTGTGCGTTGTTAGCGGACGAGGATCACGACGTCCGTGAGCCGGCGGAGTACTTCGTGACGAGCTGTCTGCCTACAGAGAACATCTACCATCACTTCGTCGACTGTGTGCAGTACTATAACGCTGAAACTTCAGGTAAAGCTTCAAATAGTACGTCGTTAGCGGGTGGAGATAACGTGAGACATGGACTGCGTGCTGTAATACGACGTTAGGGCTAGTTAGGTATCCAATCGGACATCAGTTTAAAATAGATTAACCGAAACAAAGATAGTACATTGTTGCACAGGCCACAAAATAGGCAATCGCAGTTCGTGTATGAATTTGAAGGCTGAGCCTCAGGCAAAGACTTCAATGATACGAGACAAACAAGTGCTATTTCTGCCTTGGCATCTGATTTCCTCAGTTTTCACAAGGGAACATTTTCATATAA
Source organism: Plagodis pulveraria (assembly GCA_963890685.1). Taxonomy (NCBI): domain Eukaryota; kingdom Metazoa; phylum Arthropoda; class Insecta; order Lepidoptera; family Geometridae; genus Plagodis; species Plagodis pulveraria. Next base: position 15,184,644 of record OY982958.1, on the reverse strand, counting down.
TTTATATATTTTTCTTTTAACTACGCTATTTGTATCGCTTATTTAGCTGCCGATCGTGGATCAGGTGGAGTGCAATCACTATCCATTTCACTTACGGAAACTTTAATTTATGTTTACAAAGTAACAGAATTGAGATGAACTCATTGCTGCACCCCAAATATTCTTCTTGTAGCCATTAGAAAACGCGAAATCCCCGAATTTCACTAAATATGAAATGGACGTTTGACTTCTTCTACAGGTTCACAAAACTCCACTATAATTTAATATTTTCATGTATAGATTCTTCAGTTTTACCTAGATATATTTAATTATATTAGTCAGTTCCCATTTTCCCCATCTCTCACGAACAATGAAAACGTGTCATTATATTTTTTAATAGTTTGTGGTACTTGTTCTTTTCTTTGTTGCATTTAATTAAAGGTTTACTTTACCAAATTGGGCAAGACAAAGACTTTGAAGTCATGAATGGAATGTCAAATAGTTTTTCGTACAAATTATAAGTGCATAATGTGCATATATTGATGTCAGAAGAAGACAGAACGGCCTACCAATCAGTTGTTTCATACTGACTTAGTGTCTTGAAAGTTTATCAGTCATCATCATTTCAGCGGCAAGAAGTCCACTGCGGATTATAGGCCTTCCCCATAGATGTCCAAATAGAACGGTTGGAAGCGGTGGTTTGCATTTAGTGTCTTCCTGCTACCTTAATAGCGTACACCTTGTGGGTGGTCTTCCAATGCTGAGCATGCTGGTTTGTGGCCTCCATTCGAGAACCTTTCGGCCTCATCAATTATCAATTTTGCGTGGTATGTGCCCTGCCCACTGCCACTTCAACTCGCTAATTCGCCGGGCTATGTCGGTGGCTTTCGTTAGACTACGGATCTACTCATACGTGATTCGATCTCGTAGAGAAACACCGAAAATGGCCCTCTTTATAGCTCGTTGTGCGAATTTAAAACCTTACTTATAAGACCCACAGTTAGAGACCACGTTCGGTTCCAGATGTCATCACTGGTAGCGCACACTGGTTGAAGACTTTCGTCTTTAGGTACTAAGGTATTTTGGACGAAAAGACTCCCGAAGGCTGCCCAGTCGATTTGGATTCGAGGGTTAACCTCTTTCACAAAGTTGGACTTACCTAGAAATGGCATATCATTTGGTGTGCCTGGTATTATAGTGATCCAGATATCTCCTATCCTGCTATGCCAACACGCCTGGCAGATAACCTGAAATCATTTTTGATAGAGACATGTACTCCGCCATCCACCTCATTAGAGTATGGAAGGTAGAGGTAAGGAGAATCATATGTGTACATGAAAAAGTGTCCGTCCAAATGCATTAAATTAGGGTGGCGCCATATCAGCATCAGGGATTAAAGGAAGCGCCAAAATCAATAAACGTATTATTCACAGTTCACAAAATAAAATCACTATAGTCTACACGTTTTCTCATAATAGTTCTTTAACGTTATATTTACTACATTAAAACTCGGCATACTTCAATTACTACTTACTCGGCATACTACACCAGCGTATCATATGTTTAGAAAGTAAATTAAAACCTCATTACTGCAACTTATTTAGAGCTTCCAAGGTTTTTAAAGGTTAAGGTTTTTATGTGTAGCTGTTCAAAATGACAGAACTTTCTTTCAGTGTATTTCTTTGATTTCTGGAGACAAATGTTTAGATAGGTATATCCTCTGAGTTTCACCAGTAAAACAGTAGATTGAGCCTTATTATATCTAATCTCTGCGATTAAAGGGTGACAAGAATATTACGAGGCCGCTTAGATGAGGGGCCCATCTTCACGTCGCGGCGGCACGCCCTAACTTCATTATCTGGTAGTACGACCTTCAAGCATTTGCAGAGTTTTCTGAACGGACCCAAAATGTATTCGTTTTTATTCATTGGTACTCAGCGAATTTCCAGGTTACAATAACGTAATCTTTTTCTAGGGCCGACATATCTTCGATTCCAGATGTCGGATTTTTAAATCCATGTCATTTATTTCGGACCTCATATCCTTTTGCTCCGCAGATATATAGACCGTCATGGTAGTAAAGGCACTTTTGACCTTTTGGATGGTACGACCAACTTCCACGGAGACCATTTGGGACCAAAACATATCTAGCGAAACCTGATCGAGTGATGTAATATTCAATTGTATTGTATTCATATTCATTTATTCGTTGATAAGTTTGAGGTACAATTTAGAAATGAATAATAAGAATGTAGTTCCGCTAAAACTTGTCTTTACAGGCGTATGAATACAATTTCAAATTAATTAATGTCGAGTTAAAATGTCAAGAAAATTCAATACAAATAAATTTCAATAAAATCTAAAATTATATATAAACACATGTCATTTGAATGGTACTTATTTTAATCTTTATAATATATAATAAAAAAAACTCATTTAAACTATTGAAACATTTCTCAGCAGGCCACCGCGTCAAATGTGTTCTGAATCGATTATTTATTATTATTTATTTATTTCGTTACATTACATAACATTGGTAAGTCAAATCGGTACAGAAGAAATACATAGCATTAAAGCATGTCTTAAATATAACACAATGTCACAATCAAGTACAAATAAGCAACTTCTTTACATCCTCATACAAAAATAAACAAAAACTAACTAAGTAATGATAAAATTAACAGAAAATGAACAACTCATGTAACGAGTACATGATATGGTAAAATGGATGACATTCAAAGAGATTTTTAAGTATAATTTTGAATTTATTTAGAGGGAGACGTGTTATTTCCAAAGGTAATTTATTATACATAGCCAGTTTAAGACAGAGACCTTTTTTATAGGTTTCAACGAGTGTAGTTCTTGGTACATGTAACCTTTCTTTGTTTCGGGTATTATAATCATGTAGGTGCATTTTCATAGGCAATTCGTGCTTTTTGGAATGTACTTCCATTAGAGAGTTATATATGTATAGGCAAACTACAGTCAATATTTTAAATCTTTTAAAATAAGGTCTGACAGACGTTAATCGTTGTAATCCATGAATAATTCGAATTGATCTCTTTTGACAAAGATGAACCCTTTTGTAATTAGTAGCATTTCCCCAAACTATTATGGCGTAACTTAAAATCGAGTGACAGTATGCGTAATAAACAGATATAAGTGTTGCTCTATCAACTATAGGTTTCAACTTAAATAACGCATAATTGGCACTGGCTAATCTTTTGCACATTTTGTCTGAATATTAAAATTTAGAGTAGAATCTAGAGTGCATCCTAAGAAAGTTACTTCCTTAATTATATCATTTTTACTCTTTTTACATGTGTAGTTTAAAATAGTACTCTTATCTGCGTTTATAATTATGCCATTAGTTTCAAACCATTGTTTTAATTTATGTACAATCAGATTAGTTTTATTATCAACAATTGCTAGATTTTTATCTTTGCTTCCTACATGAGTATCATCCGCAAACAGTGTAATGAATGCCCACTCGGGCAAGCAGTTTCGCAGATCATTAACCTAAATCAAGAACAGAAGTGGACCTAATATAGAACCTTGTGGTACTCCTATGTTGCTGTGTTCCGTATCTGATAGTGTATTTTTACTTTTACAATCTGACTTCTGTTCTTTAGATAAGAACGTAAAATATTTAATTCAATGCCTTCAAAACCGTAGAAACAAAGTTTAGAAATCAGGATATCATGTCGCAGACAATTGCAGATTAGATCATAATATAATATATATAAATAATAATGTATACAAATAATGTTATTTTTATTAGATAAATTATCATTCGACGCGCGACAATTGGTATACGACGTGATGCTGCAGCGGTTGTCGCTGGTACAAAAGTTTAACACGCAGTGCCGCCTGGCGAGAGAAATATTGGAAGCCGCGGCTGACCTGGTTGACGAAGGCGTAGAACTGCCGCAATCGATGAATAACTCGCTATTGGACACCATCACTGTATTGTGCGGCCCGAGGATGAGACTTCCAGGTGAGTTCATTTTATACAGTGTAAATTCTAGAGCTATTAAAGCTTTGGAAAGTATGCGTAGTGTGTCTGAGGGTCATCAGTTTGAGTTGTTTATAGCTTTATACCTGCTTGGCAGCTCTATGTAGTTTTTAAGTCATTAAGTTGGGGAATATCTACCGCAGGATTTCTCAAGTATAATTTATATGTAATGAGACGAATTTACTTAGCATTCCATGGATTCACCGTGCGGGTGCCGGGTCCATAGCGTTGCAGAGGAAGAGGCTCCATTCAATGTGCCTGGGACTTGCAACCCAGTGAGTAAGGTTAAGGGCCCCTTTATGATGCATCAATGCTCCCTTTCACCGCTCGAGCCTCCTCCCCTGCCCAACCAAATTTGGTAAGATCCTACTAATGCCGCCTTGGATACACGTTCTAGGATGGAAGTTACGGTTGTTCTTGACAGGCCACGGTCTTTTAGTAGGTTGTATAGGGATTTTGCTGGTATACCCCTTGCTCCGACTTCTACAGCATATAAATTAACCACATAACCGTTTTTGATTAATTCATTTATTAGGTCATAATATTTGTTAGTTTTTACTGTGTGGTCTTTAGGTATGTTTGTTTCCCACGGCACAGTAAGTTCTATAAGTACTATGCGTTTTAGATTCTTTGAGTATAGAAATATATCTGGTCTGGATGACGAAAACCATCATATAATTTATGTAATATTGTAGAATTTATATGGATTTTCTCTGATTTCAGTAAAGAAACAACCAGCAACTGGTGACGCACCGGACATTGAGGACATTCAAGAACGCGTCACTACAAATATTGTATCATGCGTAAGTCGTTATGTTTTAATTATATACCGTATTACGTATTACCTGTCGTTAAGAATCTTGTGTCGAATAAAAGTGCGACATAAGTACCTATATAGTATATAGAATTGGCCACTTTAGTGCGCTTTATTGTCCACTTATCTGGATCGCTTTACGTAATAAGACCGCGCAACTTCAATGTTTATATATATTTGGTTGGTGTAACAAGAAAGTGTTAAAAGTCGGTGCATTCGTCATAATTTAGGTAAGAGCTATCATAATGTGGGCGAACAGTGTTTATCTTACCGTAATTTATATCCTAAAATCACAATATAGTTATACGATGGCGTTGATATACACAAATTACTTCACGGTCCTTGCTTTCGACATTAACTTATTTTACTACTTTAGAATCTGTCGCCAAACACCTAACGGTGTGTTCCGGCAGCTGTCTCTGCCAGTAATTATATGTTAAGCCTGTTAATACCTTCGACCGCATCATCACTTACCATTAGGTGAGATTGTGATCAAAGGCTAACCTATCAAGCATACAACAAAAAACACTGTCACGCCGCTCAAACCCCAGTGCTTCATCTGCCGAGTTGTTAGCTTATTACCTCTTTCAGTACTCACATCGGCAAATCGCATTTCACAAAGGCTACCTGTTCTGTTCCTGAACGTAACTTGATGTGATGGGTTGATTTGAGTATCAAATTTCGCACACTCTGTTCTTAGACTCCGACCCACGTATATCTACACTAATATTATAAAGATGAAAGAATTGTAGTTTGAAATTTTGTATGACCCGAATAAACTTAAAAACTACTGGATCGATTTGGATGAAATTTGGTATGGAAATAGTTTGAGACCCGGGGAAGGAAGGATACTTTATGTCCAACTGCGCAAAAAGAGGTTAAACGTTTTATGCGATAACCGAAATAAACAAGGACGGAGCTGCGGCCGGATATCTAGTATCCCATAATCTGCTGCCCACATTCCGGTATTTTATCCTTGGTCTCCCTTTACGACACCCACGGGAAGAGATAGGGGATGACATTCTAGATCTAGCCCGTTACCCCAAGTTCAATATTTGGTTGCGATGCAGAAAATGAAGCACACAGCTGCGGAGGTGTTGGTCCCGGCAGTGCTGCGTCTACATGCCCGGCTGCGACCCGGCGGCGGGCAGCTCGTAGCTTACCTCGTGCGGCTCGCCACCGACCTGCTCAACGACTACCGAGATGAGGTATTCTACTACACTGTACAGAACAACATTACCTTCTTACCACCGCACGGTCTCACTCGCGACATGACACTTCATACAACCCACCTGATTTACACTGCTGTTAGGATGTACAAACTATTCCACTAACAACGGCGCGCCCCTCCATTTTTTTAGTATAGTTGCACCTACTACGGGCTAACCTTGCGATCATATTTATTAAATTATGTATAGGCCAGGGTATAACCACTATACCACTGTGCCGATTGAACCATTCGTTCACAAACCGAGCAGTTTGCGTGCGATGTACGCACACTTGACAGCATACCGTCTTCCAGAACCAACAGATAGTGTTGCATTTGCCCTCGAAGGAAGACGAACAAAAAATAAATATAATAGTACTACAATCGAAGTTCTAATAAGTCTACAAATTTTAAGCGTGCTTCTTTAAAAGTCGGTGTCAGTGCAACGTTTTTTAAGTTTCGTCTTTAATGGACTTCATCCCAATTAATGTAATGCATTTCTTATATGTAATAATATAATTGATATAAACAATACTTCTAAATATTATTACAAGCACTATCGCGTGCTAATCGAAAATATATTTAACAAATTATTGGAGTACAACATTTTATGCCCAAGGCGGGAATCGAACTAGCGTCCTCCGATATCCGCATTAGGCATCCGTTAAACAAAACCATAATTAAATTTAATTGTATTTCTGGTTTTCTTCTAATTTAGATTTTAGCATAAACAAATAGAACCTTCGTATCTTATTGAATTTTATTTAGTTAGTGCATAACAGAATTACGGTAAATTTTCTTCGTTTACTGCTTAGTATCATGCAGCCACTGCCGTGCGTTAATCAGTATATCGAAAAGGTGTTTGTACTTTGCTCACTTGGCAGTTTTGTGTATGTTTGTGTGAGTAGGTTTTCGATAAATGAAACAAAAGTCAAGAAATTACAGTTACTTACTTAGCTAAGATAGACAGTTTATGATGAAAGTACTAAATCCGTTTAACTTCAATCTCTCCCACTTCCGATCCCGAATAGTCTGCAAATCTCTAGTAATAAGTTTCATTATATTGCTTTTAAGATAGTCAACTTATATGTTTATACGTACAGATTGAAGACATAATACAGACGGACGAGGAGCTTGTGGAGCAAGTGCAGCAGTTCCAAGAGACCATCGGGTTGGAGCCGTCGAACGGCAACACGCGCAACCTGGTGACGTCATCCGCGCCTCCCGAGCCGGAGACTCCTAAAGCGTCGCGTCGGAGGCCTACAACGCACTCAAATCGTGAGCCGCTACGTAAGCGGGCACTGCGCATTTGACACCTGTTCGACAACCTTCCGCCGTCATCGTCATTGCCGGAACCACCTCCCTTAGTAAAAAAGTATCTCGACCCTGTAACTGCCTGCTTATTGCGACGTGCCAACTGTTTTGTAGATTACTTGCAGACTCCGCCGAAGGCAAAGAGAGTCTCGAAGGCTACGTCGGGTATTGGTAAAAGAACAGCTCCAGTGAGACCTAGTTCCGATTCTGAGGCCCCCGTTCCAGAACTACCTATAGACGCCGCGAGAAAGCCGTTGTGTCCTGGTCCTTCCGACGCTATGTTAGGGCCATTAAGCCCCGAGCCCGTCGCCGCTATGTCGGGGCCATTAAGCCCCGATCCCATCGTCGTCATGGCGGTACCGGCAAGCCTCGATCTTGTCGCAGGTGCCCACATTTTTGATGTCATGGGAGAGCCCGAACCTTTCTCTGATAGTATAACCGGGTACCACCTAACCGATTTTGCATTTCCGGTTTCGAAAAAAGCGTGCGTACCGTCCATCACTGAAAATAAATGGACCAGGAATAAAATAAACCGAGTCTCCGAATCGGACTGCGACTCTGATGGTCCTGGTGAAGTTATACCCAGAGTCATGGACTTCAGAGAAACTTCCAAAAGGTGGGATTTTTCTAAGCCAAGGCCTCTCTGGGCTTTGTATTTGCCTGGACCGAGTTATGCATTCGACTAAAATTTTATCAATAAGTAGCTCAAAATAAAAACAGGGTCGAGCTTTAACTCTTTCGGAAATCATGTTATAAAAATGTGTCAGAGTATTTTACACTATTTAAATCTTTTTGAACTATATTTTACATTGTACAATCGAATTGAATATATGAATAAACGACGTTTTTTGAGCCTATGTGATAAATACATGGTTTAAATTCGTGTATTTTTTCTGCTGCCTTTCGAATAGTTGCACACACGGTTTATTAAATGTCCGTTATAAGAATCAATGCAGTAAGTAGTGTACCGTGTTACATAAACGCTTTTTTGTAGCGATACAGAAAATATTATTTTGATATTTTCACCTTTGTGTTCGTTATAATTTATATTATGTTTGTTATTATCGAGATAAGACTGGATATTACGGTAGCAATGATATAAATATTGAAATGAATAAGTATAAGTTATAAAATATAATATATACATATTATAAGTATAAAATATATATAAACTTATAGTATAAGTATAAGCTATAAGATGGTCGAGCAGTTTTGACGTGATGCAGAGGTCCGCCTTATAGATCAAAATAAATCAAATGTTCATATGCAAGAATACGGTACAATTATTAAGATCGATAAGTCAAGTACAGCATTCAGCCTGCAGGCAGGCGTGCAAATATTAAATATTATTCATCTATGAAACTACATAATATATAATGGAGGTACTCCGTAAAAAGAAATTATTAAACATTATTTCTATAATTATAACTAAGATACTCCTACATTTTTCTTGTAAATTACATACATTTTATTTACATTTAATTATTTCTTGTAATACCGTGATTTTTATGTCTTTTATGTCTAGTAAAAATCTCGTTACGCAATTATAAATCAAATAAATCTAGATGTGCTTTTTTTAGACGAGCAAATATCCCTAATATACATACACGGCAAGGAACAACATGAGAGACCTTAAAAAGTGGCTTGCAGGTATCTAGAAACCAGGCTTTGTTAATAACACGAATACATATTTATTGAACTTTAAAATCCATATCCATTTCAACTGAATTTCCCCACATTATAAGACCATAGTTCAATATATATATATGACCATAGTACGATAATTTCCATGGTAAGTCGTTAGAGCCCCCTACATTGAAACAGTTAGTCTGAGTTTTTTTAGTACAAACAAACACATAACGTTTCAGTTTCAGGCACACCTGCTCCACAATGTTTTTCCATTTTTAATGTTTGTCTAAGTAAATTCCAAGGAATCTGTAGATATCAATTCGTCAATTCTATTATTATTGTAAGTATTGTCAAGATTAATTGAATCAGTGTTATATGAATTAAATTGCACAAGTTTTTCGGGCAGTGTGCGGGCCGCATGCGGCCCGCATCTATCTTGAGTCAGTTGTGACTGTCATAAAAGCACGTTATACATTAAAAAAAAGTAATGTCCGAAACTCCAATAGAAGTATGAAATCCCATATAAACTCTCAATACAATAAAGAACCATACTGTAGCCACTAAAGCAGATTCACCCTACTGCCACAAAAAGGTAGTACGGGCAAAATCGGACCAAGTTTCTGAGTCACTTTTGTTAAGGAACCACACTCGTAGGTGCTTCGGTTACCGCGGGCAGTTGCCATGGAGACCAGTCGGAGATGTGGAAAATACTCTCAAGTCGGAGCTCGGCCTTCGGCCTCGCAAGTTACTAACACGGCTCGGCCTGCGGCCTCGCAAAGGGCTCGCCCTACGGGCTCGCGCATCATACGCTCGGCCTTCGGCCTAGCGGACCGAAAGTTCGGCCTTCGGCCTCACCAGGAGCTCGCCCTTCGGGCTCGCAACTTCACTAATGTAGGACAGTAACTCCAAATTCAGTCGAAAATCCCACAAAAACTCCTAATACAGTCGAAAATATAGGGTAAATCACTCCAAATGCAGTATAAAGAATGATAGGAGCACGTGGGTCACATCCAAAATGTCGGATTTCAAGACGGCCACCATACAAACTGCTCCGCCCCTACTGAAGCTCGGCCTAACGGCCTCGCTTCAGCAGGCTCGGATCATTTTGTATGGCGGCCATCTTGAAATCCGCCATTTTGGATTTTTGGCAGGTGTCATTCGACTGCTCACCCGATCCCCTATGACATTTGTTCAAACACCCCCGACCTATCTGGTACCGTTTTTGAGATATGTCATCCATCTTTACTTGGCAGGCGTCATTTTTATGATTTTCGATTTTTCTCGTACTCACCAAAACCCCCCGAACATTTTTGCCATACATCATTTTAACCCTACTCTGCTCCTTCTAGGAGAACATTTATGTCAGTCAGTGAGTCAATGGTAATCGAGCTTTATATATTATAACTAGTTTTTCGGGCAGTGTGCGGGCCGCATGCGGCCCGCATCTATCTTTAGTCATTTGAAAATTTCACAGAAACACCTAATACCTGAAAAAAAGTGTGTTCAAAACTCCAATAGAAGTATGAAATCCCATATAAACTCTCAATACAATAAAGAACCATACTGTAGCCACTAAAGCAGATTCACCCTACTGCCATAAAAAGGTGGTACGGGCAGAATGGGACCAAGGTTCTGAGTCACTTTTGTTAAGGAACCCCACTCGTAGGTGCTTCGCTAACCGTGGGCAGTTGCCATGGAGACCAGTCGGAGACGTGGAAAAAACTCTCAAGTCGGAGCTCGGCCTTCGGCCTCGCAAGTTACCAAATCGGCTCGGCCTGCGGCCTCGCCAAGCGCTCGCCCTTCGGGCTCGCGCACCATTCGCTCGGCCTTTGGCCTCGCGGACCGAAAGTTCGGCCTTCGGCCTCACCAGGTGGTTGCCCTTTGGGCTCGCTATACACTAATGTAGGACAGTTACTCCAAATTCAGTCAAAAAACCCACAAAAACTCCTAATACAGTCGAAAATATATGGTAAAACACTCCAAATGCAGTATGAAGAATGAGAGGAGCACCTGGGACAAATCCAAAATGGCGGATTTCAAGAAGGCCACCATACAAACTGCTCCGCCCCTACTGAAGCTCGGCCTAAAGGCCTCGCTTCAGCAGGCTCGGAGCATTTTGTATGGCGGCCATCTTGAAATCCGCCATTTTGGATTTTTGACAGGTGTCATTCGACTGCTCTCCCGATTCTCTATGGTATTTGTTCAAACACCCCCTACCTATCTTGTACCGTTTTTGAGATATGTCATCCATCTTTACTTGGCAGGCGTCATTTTTATGATTTTCGATTTTTCCCATACTCACCGAAACCACCCGAACATTTTTGCCATACATCACGTTGTTCCTACTTGTCTCCTTCTAGGAGAACATTTATGTCAGTCAGTGAGTCAATGGTAATCGAGCTTTATATATTATAACTAGTTTTTCGGGCAGTGTGCGGGCCGCATGCGGCCCGCATTTATCGTTATGCAGTACTAAACTATATCAAAACTCCTGATACGTTGGAAAAAAGTATGTTCAAAACTCCAATAGAAGTATGAAATCCCATATAAACTCTCAATACAATAAAGAACCATACTGTAGCCACTAAAGCAAATTCACCCTACTGCCATAAAAAGGTGGTACGGGCAGAATGATACCAAGGTTCTGAGTCACTTTTGCTAAAGAACCCCACTCGTAGGTGCTTCGGTTACCGCGGGCAGTTGCCATGGAGACCAGTCGGTGACGTGGAAAATACTCTCAAGTCGGAGCTCGGCCTTCGGCCTCGCAAGTTACTAATACGGCTCGGCCTGCGGCCTCGCCAAGCGCTCGCCCTTCGGGCTCGCGCACCATTCGCTCGGCCTTCGGCCTCGCGGACCGAAAGTTCGGCCTTCGGCCTCACCAGGTGGTTGCCCTTTGGGCTCGCTATACACTAATGTAGAACAGTTACTCCAAATTCAGTCAAAAAACCCACAAAAACTCCTAATACAGTAGAAAATATAAGGTAAAACACTCCAAATGCAGTATGAAGAATGAGAGGAGCACCTGGGACAAATCCAAAATGGCGGATTTCAAGAAGGCCACAATACAAACTGCTCCGCCCCTACTGAAGCTCGGCCTAAAGGCCTCGCTTCAGCAGGCTCGGAGCATTTTGTATGGCGGCCATCTTGAAATCCGCCATTTTGGATTTTTGACAGGTGTCATTCGACTGCTCTCCCGATTCTCTATGACATTTGTTCAAACACCCCCTACCTATCTCTTACCGTTTTCGAGATACGTCATCCATCATCACTTGGCAGGCGTCTTTTTAATGATTTTCGATTTTTCTCATACTCACCAAAACCACCCGAACATTTTTGCCATACTTCATTTTTACCCTACTCTGCTCCTTCTAGGAGAACATTTATGTCAGTGAGTCAGTCAGTCAGTCAGTGGTAATCGAGCTTTATATATTATAAACTAGTTTTTCGGGCAGTGTGCGGGCCGCATGCGGCCCGCATTTATCGTTGTGCAAGTTTGAACAATATCAAAACACCTTATACATTAACAAAAAAATTTTCAAAACACCAAAAGATGTACGATTTCCCATACTAACACTTTATACATTAGAGAACCGTACTGTACCCACCAAACCAAATTCACCCTACTGCCATAAAAAGGTGGTACGGGCAGAATGGTACCAAGGTTCTGAGTTACTTATGTTAAGGAACCCCACTCGTAGGTGCTTCGGTTACCGCGGGCAGTTGCCATGGAGACCAGTCGATGACGTGGAAAATACTCTCGAGTCGGAGCTCGGCCTCCGGCCTCGCAAGTTACTAACATGGCTCGGCCTGCGGCCTCGCCAAGCGCTCGCCCTTCGGGCTCACGCACCATACGCTCGGCCTTCGGCCTCGCAAGCCGAAAGTTCGGCCTTCGGCCTCACCCGGAGCTCGCCCTTCGGGCTCGCTATACGCTATCATAGGACATTAACTCCAAATTCAGTCAAAAATCCCACAAAAACTCCTAATACAGTCGAAAATATAAGGTAAAACACTCCAAATGCAGTATAAAGAATGATAGGAGCACGTGGGGCACATCCAAAATGACGGATTTCAAGACGGCCACCATACAAACTGCTCCGCCCCTACTGAAGCTCGGCCTAAAGGCCTCGCTTCAGCAGGCTCGGAGCATTTTGTATGGCGGCCATCTTGAAATCCGCCATTTTGGATTTTTGACAGGTGTCATTCGACTGCTCTCCCGATTCCCTATGACATTTGTTCAAACACCCCCTACCTATCTCTTACCGTTTTCGAGATACGTCATCCAACTTCACTTGGCAGGCGTCTTTTTAATGATTTTCGATTTTTCTCATACTAACCAAAACATCCCGAACATTTTTGCTATACTTCATTTTTACCCTACTCTGCTCCTTCTAGGAGAACATTTATGTCAGTGAGTCAGTGAGTCAGTGGTAATCGAGCTTTATATATTATAAACTAGTTTTTCGGGCAGTGTGCGGGCCGCATGCGGCCCGCATTTATCGTTATGCAATTTGAAACAATATCAAAACACCTTATACATTTAAAAAAAAAAACAATATTCTATAACAGTATGAAATCCCATATAAACTCCTTATACAGTAGAGAACCAAACTATAGCCACCAAACCAGATTCACCCTACTGCCATAAAAAAAGTGGTACGGGCAGAATGGTACCAAGATTCTGAGTAACTTTTGTTAAAGAACCCCACTCGTAGGAGCTTCGCTTACCACGGGCAGTTGCCATGGAGACCATTCGGAGACGTGGAAAATACTCTCAAGTCGGAGCTCGGCCTTCGGCCTCGCAAGTTACTAACACGGCTCGGCCTCTGGCCTCGCCATGCGCTCGCCCTTCGGGCTCACGCCCCATACGCTCGGCCTTCGGCCTCGCGGGCCGAAAGTTCGGCCTTCGGCCTCACCAGAAGCTCGCCCTTCGGGCTCGCTACTACACTAATGTAGGACAGTTACTCCAAATTCAGTCAAAAATCCCACAAAAACTCCTAATACAGTCGAAAATAAAGATAAAAAACTCCAAATGCAGTATAAAGAATGATAGGAGCACGTAAGACACATCCAAAATGTCGGATTTCAAGACGGCCACCATACAAACTGCTCCGCCCCTACTGAAGCTCGGCCTAACGGCCTCGCTTCAGCAGGCTCGGATCACTTTGTATGGCGGCCATCTTGAAATCCGCCATTTTGGATTTTTGACAGGTGTCATTCGACTGCTCTCCCGATTCCCTATGACATTTGTTCAAACACCCCCTACCTATCTCTTACCGTTTTTGAGATATGTCATCCATCTTTACTTGGCAGGCGTCTTTTTATGATTTTCGATTTTTCTCATACTCACCAAAACCCCCCGAACATTTTTGCCATACATCATTTTAACCCTACTCTACTCCTTCTAGGCGAACATTTATGTCAGTCAGTCAGTCAGTGAGTCAGTCAGTGGTAATCGAGCTTTATATATTATAAACTAGTTTTTCGGGCAGTGTGCGGGCCGCATGCGGCCCGCATCTATCTTAAGTCAGTAGGAACTGTCATAAAAAAACGTTATACATAAAAAAAAAGTGTCCAAAACTCCAATAGAAGTATGAAATCCCATATAAACTCTCAATACAATAATGAACCATACTGTAGCCACTAAAGCAGATTCACCCTACTGCCATAAAAAGGTGGTACGGGCAGAATGGAACCAAGGTTCTGAGTCACTTTTGTTAAGGAACCCCATTCGTAGGTGCTTCGGTTACCGCGGGCAGTTGCCATGGAGACCAGTCGGTGACGTGGAAAATACTCTCAAGTCGGAGCTCGGCCTTCGGCCTCGCAAGTTACTAACACGGCTTGGCCTGCGGCCTCGCCAAGCGCTCGCCCTTCGGGCTCACGCACAATACGCTCGGCCTTCGGCCTCGCGAGCCGAAAGTTCGGCCTTCGGCCTCACCAGGAGCTCGCCCTTCGGGCTCGCTACTACACTAACGTAGGACAGTAACTCCAAATTCAGTCCAAAATCCCACAAAAACTCCTAATACAGTCGAAAATATAAGGTAAAACACTCCAAATGCAGTATAAAGAATGATAGGAGCACGTGGGTCACATCCAAAATGTCGGATTTCAAGACAGCCACCATACAAACTGCTCCGCCTCTACTGAAGCTCGGCCTAACGGCCTCGCTTCAGCAGGCTCGGATCACTTTGTATGGCGGCCATCTTGAAATCCACCATTTTGGATTTTTGACAGATGTCATCCGACTGCTCTCCCAATTCCCTATGACATTTGTTCAAACACCCTCTACCTATCTTGTACCGTTTTTGAGATATGTCATTCATCTTTACTTGGCAGGCGTCTTTTTAATGATTTTCGATTTTTCTCATACTCACCTAAACCCGCCGAACATTTTTGCCATACTTCATTTTTACCCTACTCTGCTCCTTCTAGGAGAACATTTATGTCAGTGAGTCAGTGAGTCAGTCAGTGGTAATCGAGCCTTATATATTATAAACTAGTTTTTCGGGCAGTGTGCGGGCCGCATGCGGCCCGCATCTATCTTTAGTCATTTGAAAATTCCACAGAAACACCTAATACTTTAAAAAAAATGTGTTCAAAACTCCAATAAAAGTATGAAATCCCATATAAACTCTCAATACAATAAAGAACCAAACTGTAGCCACCAAACCAAATTCACCCTACTGCCATAAAAAGGTGGTACGGGCAAAATGAGACCAGGGTTCTGAGTCACTTTTGTAAAGGAACCCCACTCGTAGGTTCTTCGGTTACCGCGGGCAGTTGCCATGGAGACCAGTCGGAAACGTGGAAAATACTCTCAAGTTGGAGCTCGGCCTTCGGCCTCGCAAGTTACTAAAACGGCTCGGCCTGCGGCCTCGCTCGGCGCTCGCCCTTCGGGCTCACGCATCATACGCTCGGCCTTCGGCCTCGCGGATCGAAAGTTCGGCCTTCGGCCTCACCAGGAGCTCGCCCTTCGGGCTCGCTACTTCACTTATGTAGGACAGTAACTCCAAATTTAGTCAAAAATCCCACAAAAACTCCTAATACAGTCGAAAATATAAGGTAAAACACTCCAAATGCAGTATAAAGAATGATAGGAGCACGTGGGGTACATCCAAAATAACGGATTTCAAGACGGCCACCATACAAACTGCTCCGCCCCTACTGAAGCTCGGCCTAAAGGCCTCGCTTCAGCAGGCTCGGAGCATTTTGTATGGCGGCCATCTTGAAATCCGCCATTTTGGATTTTTGACAGATGTCATTCGACTGCTCTCCCGATTCCCTATGACATTTGTTCAAACACCCCCTACCTATCTTGTACCGTTTTTGAGATATGTCACCCATCTTTACTTGGCAGGCGTCTTTTTAATGATTTTCGATTTTTCTCATACTCACTAAAACCCCCCGAACATTTTTGTCATACATCATTTTAACCCTACTCTGCTCCTTCTAGGAGAACATTTATGTCAGTCAGTGAGTCAGTCAGTGAGTGGTAATCGAGCTTTATATATTATAAACTAGTTTTTCGGGCAGTGTGCGGGCCGCATGCGGCCCGCATCTATCGTTATGCAGTACTAAACAGTACATCAACACCTTATACAATTAAAAAAATAAAACAAAATGCCATAACAGTATGAAATCCCATATAAACTCTCAATACATTAAAGAACCATACTGTAGCCACAAAAGCAAATTCACCCTACTGCCATAAAAAGGTGGTACGGGCAGAATGGTACCAAGGTTCTGAATCACTTTTGTTAAGGAACCCAACTCGCAGGTGCTTCGGTTACCGCGGGCAGTTGCCATGGAGACCAGTCAGAGATGTGGAAAATACTCTCGATTCGGAGCTCGGCCTTCGGCCTCGCAAGTTACTAACACGGCTCGGCCTGCGGCCTCGCCAAGCGTTCGGCCTTCGGGCTCACGCACCAAACGCTCGGCCTTCGGCCTCGCGAGCCGAAAGTTCGGCCTTCGGCCTCACCAGGAGCTCGCCCTTCGGGCTCGCTATACACTAACGTAGGACAGTAACTCCAAATTCAGTCCAAAATCCCACAAAAACTCCTAATACAGTCGAAAATATAGAGTAAAACACTCCAAATGCAGTATGAAGAATGAGAGGAGCACGTGGGACACATCCAAAATGGCGGATTTTTGACAGTTGTCATTTGACTGCTCTCCTTATTCCCTATGACATATTTCAAAAACCCCCTACCTATCTATTACCGTTTTCGAGATACGTGATTTATCTGTACTTGGCAGACGTCATCGAAAAAAAAATTTCATATTTGGAATAAAGACGTCCAGAACAACCTAGATATTAAATTTAAGCCAAATCGGAGTACTTTTTTTTACTTGGCAGACGTCATCGAAAAAAAAAATTTTGATTTGGAATATGGACACCCAGAACCACCTAAATATCGAGTTTCAGCCAAATCGAAGTAACTTTTTTTACTTGGCAGACGTCATCGAAAAAAAAATTTTAGATTTGGAATAAGGACACCCAGAAACACCTAAATATCGAGTTTCAGCCAAATCGGAGTAACTTATTTTACTTGGCAGACGTCATCGAAAAAAAATTTTTAGATTTGGAATAAGGACACCCAGAACCACCTAAATATCGAGTTTCAGCCAAATCGGAGTAACTTTTTTTACTTGGCAGACGTCATCGAAATAAAAATTTCATATTTAGAATAAGGATAACGAGAACAACCTATATATCGATTTTCAGCCGAATCGGTGCAAGTCTGAGCTCGGCCTTCGGCCTCACAAGTTACTAACATGGCTCGGCCTGCGGCCTCGCCTAGCGCTCGCCCTACGGGCTCGCGCACCATCCGCTCGGCCTACGGCCTCGCGGCCTTAAAGTTCGGCCTTCGGCCTCACCAGAAGCTCGCCCTTCGGGCTCGCTACACGGCCAGTAGGACAATTACTCCAAATTCAGTTGAAAATCCCACAAAAACTCCTAATACAGTCGACATTGTAAAGTCAAATACTCCAAATAATGTATGAAGAATGAGAGTAGCACATTTGACAGGTGTCATTCGACTGCTCTCCCGATTCCCTATGACATTTGTTTAAACACCCCCAACCTATCTCTTACCGTTTTTGAGATACGTAGTCCAGCTTTACTTGGCAGGCGTCATTTCTAGGGTTTTTAATTTTTTCCCTACTCAGCTAAACCCCTTAGTCATTTTCGTAATACATTACTATAACCGTACTCAACTCTTTCTGGTAGAACCAGCTACTTTTTTGAGGGATCGATGGATTTTGTATGGCGGCCATTTTGAAATCCGCCATTTTGGATTTTTGACAAATGTCATCCGACTGCTCTCCCGATTCCCTATGACATTTGGTCAAGCACCCCCTACCTATCTCTTACCGTTTCAGAGATACGCCATCCAATTTTACTTGGCAGACGTCATCTTTAAGTTTTCGGATTTTTCCCATACTCGACTTAACCCCCTCTACACTTTTGCCATACATCACTTTCTTCCTACACGACTCCTTCTGGGAGAACAATCATGTCAGTCAGTGAATCAGTCAGTGAGTCAGTGTACGGTAATCCAGCTTTATATATTATAAATAATAAAAAATAAAAAACAAGGTAAATGTAAAACAACCGTTTTAAATAAAATGCTGCTGTTTTAAACCTCCAAATAAATCGTTTTAAACGGTTGAAACATTGCCTACAAAAATAAAAGAACTATTTTATACTCCATTTTGTTTCGTCAACTGACGTTATGATAAAATTCTTCCGGTTTGGCCGTGTGGCGTTTGTGACGTCACAGTTTAGGAAGACCAATTCAACTTGAACTTCATGTATCATCCTAAACAGGTTTTTTAATTTAATGACCTTCACCATTTTTATTGCCGTATATCTTAGTTGACCTCTATACTGGTAAAATCAATTAAGCCACCCTAAAGCCGAAGCTATCATCGTATGTTACGGATTAATCCTTTGGCATCGGCTGACCCACTTTGGCCAATTTATGAATGAAATTCTATTGTTATCATTATTGCCGATATCAATGGCGTATATAAGGCCTCCTTAAGTCGTATCATTTCACTTATGCAATATCAGTTTTTTTTATGATTTTCTCAGAAAGCAGAGGAACGATTGTTTGTGGCTTCATTTTCATTTAAGTAATTTTATGGAGGGAAGCTTTGCCAAGTTTTTTGTACGAGTAATTCTGATGGTTGAATTCATTTCGCTGCATTGTCCATATTGAAGGACACGTCACACTGGTGGTGCCACCTTTTTATTCAAATATCTCTTAGGTGCTTAGCGACAGATTTCCTACTTGAATGTGGTGGCCAGCCAGGCGGGCAATCGCAAAATGCTCTTCCACCATGCGGTGAAGCTCAAGCCGGCGGTGGGGATCGAACCCGGGTACTGCGGCACGGCAGTCTATAGCTATTACCGCTCGGCCATTATTCCATCGAAAAACGTATAGCTGAATACCTGCCGATATTAGCGCACTTTTTGCGCGAGCACGAATTGCTGAACGTGTAGGTAAAAGTTATTTTCTAAAGTATTATTATTCAATTATGACAACATGAGAGTAATTTGAATAAAATATAATACCTACCTGAATAACTTGAACCTAAAAAACTCATTTTAGGTATATATTTATTTCGTCTCATTTATAATGTATTTTCGAATTCTGTTTTCACAAACATTACATACAAATTCATAGAGACATGTGTAAAAATAATCATAACTGTGCACTTATTCGTTTAGTTTATATCCAGCGAACACCAAAACGTTCTCCCAGTGGAATCTTGCATAATCTTCAGAGTCGACACACACATTTCATTCAAAACCACACCCCTCGTTATTTTCTAATTATTGGTATATTTATTGTTTTCGTGCGGCCTTTTCGAAATAAAGTTCCGCTGGGAGAACGTTCTCCTAGCGGACAGTGTTTTTTGCAAATATCTCAAGAATGGCTGGACACACAAATTTAAAACTACCATACACATTTACACCATATCATACACTAAATATCTGCTAAACTCAAATCATGTAATTCGACATTATGCCGCTGGGAGTACACGATTTTCTGTAGTACACAAACACCAGCAGCACAGTTGCCCGAAAATCATTTCTAATGCATCCATAATCTAATTTGTTTTGGGTTTATGGACGTTATCAGTAAGTCTTCGACTGCGGCCTTTGCTTCGCACTGCAGTGATGTCCGCAGCCGGGCCAAATTTTCGTGGAAAGTGATACAATGGCGAAGTCTGTACTAAGAGAAGAGATGTGCTTGTATGGGAACCAATTCGGGGAATTCCCGTTGAAATAAGGGTCGTAAGCTTGCCTCGGCACAGGTCTCGGTCGAACAAGCTCGTGGAGGAATGAGGGGGAGAGGTGCCGATTACAAATTATCTCTTGACGAAACGTGTCGCCAGTTTGCGGGTTGAAGCAGGGTGGAAAGCTGGCCTAGCCCCACCTGGTATTTTTTCTCAGAATGTTATCCTATATATGAAATCTTTATGACCAGAATGTTATGCTATAAATGAGATCTTTATGACCAACTGACCTAACCCAAATCTCTAAAATATTCTCTAATCTCACTCCGCCTCAGGTGCTGATAAGATCTCTAATCAGTTACTTAAATCTGTTAAAAACAATCTGTCTGCCCCAATCGTATTCATTTGAAATTTGAGCTTTGGGTACTTTCTCCAACTCCTTTAAAGATGCTAATGTTTGCCCTATTCATAAAGCGGGGGACACAGAACTGCCATCGTACTACCGACCTATATCACTGCTGACCTCACTATCTAAGATATTAGAGAGAGTGTAAAACAAAAGCCTCATGAGCTCTCTGGAAAGAGGAAATATATTGTCACCCAATCAATACGCTTCCGTGCTGAAAATCAATGAAGGATGCTGTCACTTCTCTAGCTGACTTCGTAGGCAACAAAATGGACGCAAGTCAGAGATGTATCGGAGTCTTCCTTGGCCTGGCGAAGGCGTTCGATACCGTCTCGCATCCTATACTCTTAAAAAAGTTGGAGAGCCTCGGAGTTCGTGGAATAGCATTACGCTGGTTACGGTCATACCTTACAAACCGAAGGCAGCGAGCAAGTAAAAGAGCACTTAAGTGACTATCGGAAAGTAGTGTTCGGAGTTCCACAGGGAAGTGTTCTCAGACTTACACTATTTCTAACCAATATTAACGATTTATGTCAACTTAAAATCCCCAAGCTCAACTTTTTTCCCTTGATGACGATACTTCAATTATTTTCCATGCGAATAGTTAGAATGAGCTTCCACTATAACGCAAAATAATTGTTAGGTGGCTTAAGTACAACTTGCTCACACGTAATGCTGGCAAGACAGTACAGACACAGACAGACAAGACAGTAGTCAAGTATAGCCTAAGAGAATGATGTTTTGTGTAACTATAAACATCGCAGTTTTAAGTCACCTACGCTGCGCCTAAACAATTTAAAAATGTTTGGAATAATATGAGAACATGAGGCAAATATATAGGCACCATAACAAATATAATCATAGCATAGTTAAACTAAACTATAGAACCGCGCTCTTTTCACCGCTTTGACTCGTTCGAGCAAGGCTAGAGTAACCAACTTGGTGAATCAGTCCGTCTCATTCTCCGCTGAAAACTCGCGCTCCATTATGCCAAACTCCACTGTGGATATAAAACTATTTGGAATTTGAGTCTAGACTCATTCATATTTAGACATAATGAAGTTTGCGTCTAAACTTCAACTCTTCTCTGAATTTCGACCTAGAAGTGCTGAGTACAACCGACCTAAGTATACAGCGCACATAGCCAATTTTCAGCTCACCTTTTTGACTACATCAAACTAAGCCATTAGTCGTTGGTAAATTACGGTTCCATTCTCTAGTAATAGGTACCATAGTATTACACGGTAATACTTCTAAGCCAAAAGCTTTCTACGCGTTTAGGTGTGTGATGATAATATCTACCTATCCCGTATTTAATCTAATAGGTAGGTATGTGATCATCACGTTCTGTACATTCGTAATCAGGATACTTATAGAGTGAAGATGGATTAGTTTGCAGTGCAAGATCTCGTTCTTGTACAGATCTCATTTATAGGGTTATAGGATAACATTCCGAGATAAAAAATACCAATTTATTTTGTAAATAATGGCAAACTATGGTTATCAAACTACACACCTTCTCTTAGCCTAAACACTTACTGTTTGTTTGCAACTTCTTCCACATGTCCTTAACGTTAAAGCAAAAAGTTCAAACGCTATAGAAACAAAGTTTAAAACAGATTGCAGCTACAGCGAACGGGACGGCAACGTCGCGTTCAGTAATGTTTTTAACGATATTTTTTTTTGGCGGGGAATGTATTTGCTTATTACACAAAAAATACGAGGCCCATTGTTTTGAAAATTGTGCCCTAGATTTTAAGCCATTAAATAGTAATCTAACCCTTTCCTGTTTGAGCTGTACAGCATGTGCTAGCTGGGGACATGAGTCTCCAACTTACGATTATTTCAGCTTTTACATCAAAAACCTACATAGCTACTATTGTTTTTTGTGTGCGTGTGCATTGAGTGAGCACCCTCAGAAAAAATTTAATAAAATAGGATAATTTAGTAAAAGTTCTAAAACAATTGTAAAACCAATATACCTTTTTGTAAAAAGGTAAAACAGAAGATAAATCGTTTACAATCTGCTCACTCAGCCCTCACAGAAAATCGTCAATATCTTCAAATCTATTAAGTTTACAAAAAAAAATTGTATACTAGTTTTTAGTAAAACTTGTGAAGAATATAAGTATCAATGGACAGATTGCCTAGTGCCGTATTTAAAAATTTACAAATAGATAATTATGCTCACTCAATCCTCCATTTTCGCAAGGGCCGATTGCTCTCTAATAAACTATATAATTAAACTTCGTTATATTACTCGTGTTTAGTTCATGTTCAATAGGATTTCGTAACATACTAAACGAAAGTCTATTGTGATACATATATAAGTAATAAATAATTTTATGTGCTCACTCAATCCACACATTTATGAAAACCAAAAATCATGAATATCTTCAGATTTGTTACCATTACAAAATGTCCAGATAGCTCATGTTTTAGTAAACATTTTTACTAAATATCTGCCATTTCACTTCTAATTAAACTTGTTTACTTTATGAGATATACTTATTTTATTGTTTGTATGAAATTTCGTACTATAGGGTAACCATATTTTATGTATAAGTTTGTTCCAATGTTTTTTTTTCTTTTATAATGGCTTCACATATCCCCATATCGATTAATATGGTCGAGTTCATTTGTTCTTTAAGGTTGAACTGGCCGGTAACTTTTCCATACAAACGCCGTAGGATGATCACTCCCTTATTTGAGGTTTTAGGTCCACAACTAAGCATGATATCGATTTATCTCTACATTATCTAGGCTTGTCTTGGCACCGATTTGTAAAAAAAATCTTCACATGATAGTTATAAGCCTCGAAACATCCCTGTAATATCACGAATTTTAGCGCATGTTTAGTCGTAAATAAACGACTTATAGAGCATGAAATCCCTAAAATTATTTACATAGAAGCATAGCTCAGTTCATGATCATTTTAGATAACATTTTGGAAAACAAATACATCCAGTAGTATAATCATAAACATCCTAGAGCCAAAGGTCGGCACACATAGTTTTGAGCGCTAGTTTTTCGTTCAAAATATTGGGCATCTCATGTCAATACTTCCATTCCGCGGTGAGGGAAGCGGGCGGGTGGGTCTCATGCGCAGCACACTAATATATAATTAACAAAACGCTCACTACCAAAAGTCACGTGCACCGCGCCGCGATCTTAGAACATAATATTATATTGTAGGAATGCCCTGTTGCTTTTTGGTGTGCACGTATGTATACACTACCAATATGTAGTGCCTATGCCTACTTACGTACTTATATATATATATTTATATATATATGTTGGGAGTTGGGGACCGGATTTTCTTTCGCATTTGATTAGTTTGTTCGTGATAGTAAGTGTCGGACGCCATAATCCATATAGATAGGTACTTGGGTAATATAAATACGTAACTATGTCTAGGTACTACCTACTAGGTACTAACCTAAGTTAGTACCTAGTAGGTATTAGTCAATACGCAGGTCATGATAGCTATGGTGAGTACCTAATCATTTTAGCAACACTTAGACAATATAAAAAGCTGCATTTGGTTAGATATGGTATGGACGTAGGTAGTCCGCATTCTTTTTAGAATATAGTCTAAGCAGTAATATAACTTCGAGAAAGTACCTACCTAACACAAAGTAGTAAAGGGTTAGAATTAGAAGCTCAATGGAAGATACCTACCTATCTACAATATAATTATCATTTATCATGTAGGCCTGCCTAGGCACGCAACTGTCAGCGATGTCAAATCGACATTCGCGGGCGCGCATTACATTGCATACCTATCTACATAGCTATAAGATCACAACAAATAATAAAGTTAGTAGGTACTATGTATCTACCTACGTAAATTAGTAGAATAAGTATGTATATTTGTAGTAGGTACTTATACCTAAGGTAGTACGAAAGTTTATATGGTAAACTTAGCGGTGATTGTAGGCACTTACCTAATCAAAAATAACCTATGATTAGTTATTGATTTTTATTGGAAATAATTTAAATCAGTTACGGGTAGGTAGAGAATTTTTATTCCAAATGTGTTCTACCAGGATTGGTAGATCCATGATGCCATCGTACATTACCGCTTAGAGACAGATTTTGAAATCGGTACGACACACTCTCATCTCAAAGCTCGCTAGCCGGGCGAGCATTCGCAAAACAACCTTCCACCATGCGGTGAAGTTCATGCCCGTGGCGGGATTCGACCCATAGACCTGTTGCGCGGCAGTCCATTGCTAAGAGCCATCACTGCTTCCCGTTAAGTGTTTAGTGACAGAATTTCTACTTGAGGGTGGTAGCTAGCCAAGCGAGCATTCGCAAAATGCCTTTCTACCAAGCGGTGAATTTCAAGCCCGCGGCGGGATTCGAACCATAGACCTGCTGCGTGGCAGTCCAAAGCTAATGCCACTGAGCCTTCACTGCTTCCCGTTAGGTGCTTTCTGACAGATTTTCTACTTGAAGGTGGTAGCTATCCAGGCGAGCATTCGCAAAATGCTCTTCACCAACGCGGGGAAGCTCAATATCGCGGCTGGATTCGAACCATGGACCTGCTGCGCGGCAGTCACTAGCTAATGCCACTGGCCCATCACTGCTTCCCGTTAGGCGCTTACTGACAGATTTTCTGCTTGAGGATGGTGGCTAGCCAGGCGAACATTCGCAAAATGCCCTATGCCCTTCCACCAAGCGGTGAAGCTCGAGCCCGCAGCGGGATTCGAACCATAAACATACTGCGAGGCAGTCCATAGCTAATGCCACTGAGTTCACGTTAGTTGCATGGTGACAGATTTTCTACTTGGGTAGCTATCCCGGCGAGCATTCGCAAAATGCTCTTTTTTATGCCTGATAGGTTAGCCTTTGACCACTATCTCACCTGATGGTAAGTGATGATGTGGTCGAAGATGTTGTTCAGGCTAACCTAGACGTACTGGCTCTCAAGGACAGCTGCCGGAACACACCGTTAGGTGCTTGGCGACAGATTTTCTACTTGAGGGTGGTAGCTATACAGGCGGGCATTCGCAAAATGCCCTACCACCATGCTATAACGACTGCCATCCTAAGACCACAACCGGGACCAACGGCTTAACGTGCCCTCCGAAGCACGGAAGCGCTCAGTAGTATTGTCCTAGCGGTCACCCATCCAACTCATGACCGCGCGCGACGGTGCTAAACTTTGCTGATCGGTTGAGAACAGCTAAGTAAACTTCGCTACGAACTCTCCACCACGCGGTGAAGCTTAATATCGCAGCGGGATTCAAACTATGGACCTGATGCGCAGCAGTCCATAACCAATGCCACTGAGCCATCACTGCTTCGCTTTAGGTGTTTGGCGACCGATTTTTTACTTGAGGGTAGTAGCTATCCAGGCGGGCATTCGTATAATGCTCTTCTACCACGCGGTGAAGATTAAGCCCGCGACGGGATTCGAACCATGGACCTGCTGCGCGGAAGTCCATAACCTATGCCACTGAGCCGTCACTGCTTTACAAAATATGTTGTAGTAAAAGCAGTAACTTGCTAATTATGTAATAAATAATTATTGTAGGTAAATATTTACTACATTAATATGAAAAGAACAAACTAATACATTTACTATGTACCTACAAATCATTGTACCTACTTACTAAATATTTACCTACTATAGGTGAAATAACATCAGTATGTAATTTTAAAACGAACGAAAATTATAACAACAGGTACCTACTGTCCGAACGAAAATGTATTCCTCTGTGAATATATAATATTATTTTATAAGAAATACCTACACACGTCGTGACGTAGCTTGAGACACTATCTCCGTCCGTCGTCAAACATCGTAATTCGTTCGGCATGGTTCGGCTTTCATTGATATATCGCAAACAAGTGTGCGTAATTAGCGTAGATGCAATACGGGTGTGTGATGCGCGATCACTATCTTCGTACTACTCATCACGGAGTCTTACCCTTTCCCACAAAGGTATAGGTGAAATAGCATGCTTTGTGGCCTCGCCCGCTGATAAGTTCGAGCCGTCGGCCAGTGCATCCTTAAGAAGTTTCGATACAAAAAAGATCGTGTTCAATAGTACAAATAAATTAATGAACCTTTTGTTTGCTCTTTTCATACAACTTCGTATTTAAATCGATAATTTCAAATTGTACGTGTTAAATAAATAAAGCTTTTCCCAAATATAACTTTTATTTTCTCTGCATTAAAGAAAACTTTAAATTGCCCATTTCGTACGTGGATTAAACGCTATACGCGAAAAGCCAAAAAAAAAAGAAACTTCATTCTTTAGTCCATAGCCAATCGCCATGCGGTGGCATAGGAAAACAGATAAATATTCCCCGCCATTGCAAAAAATTATTCACAACTCGTTTTCACTGTTGAAATAATAGTTATTATTAATTAATTATTGTTTATTAATAATTAATCAGCATATATTAATTATTAATAAATTAATATATGCTGGGCACGCTGCCAACTGATAGTGGGCTAGAGCATTTGGACTGCCTATGAGTCCAAATGCTTTTATTGTAGTAGCTGTAGTGTAGTATATAGTTTGTAGTATTTTGTTAATAAAGGCATACCGCCGGTAAAAAAAAGTTATGATAAGTACTAGATATGAAGAAAGTTATTTTTTAGTACTATTTCCTTCACAAGTGTGTTGAAAAATGTTGTATGATACTCGTGTGTGTGGCATTGATGATTACCGTCCTCGGCTATCTGAGGGCTTGGGTCACAATGGCGCCACAGCAGTAATCATACATTACAAACACGAGGTACAAACCACAATGTAACCCACAACATTGACTTTTCATTTACCCGACTAAACTCGACCTACATATGTATCGTGTTACTTTGTTTCTGTAAATTACAGAATTATATTGTATTGTCTATGTTATACTGAAAATAGAGAAGTATAGGCAAAAATGTTTGTAGGTACTAACTTAGAAGAAAAACAAAAAACCGTAGGCCAAAACACCTAAAATTAGCTACATAATGAAAATGAAATAAGATTTTTTGAAAAAAAAAAATCTGTCGTGAACATACTTTTAAGCATATCTTAAAAAGTACTGCACAGATTTCAATGAAATTTGGTTTATGGATAAATATAAGAATAGATCCCGAAGCTTATGAACTTCCCTTTTATTTTGATAAAATTTGATTGCGATGATATTTGATACATAATTAGGACATGGAACACACAGGCTACTTTTTGACCGAGAGAATGTGACTTAATGAATTTCGACAGAAAATTAGCTTATACTAATAGAATTTGCAAGTCCGTATATGAGCTAAGTTGGTTGGGAGGTTGTTGAGATATAGAATTTTTACTGCGAGCGCAAATGTCAAAGTTGCAAGTACCTAATTGTTGGAATAATTTGAATCACGAAAAGCCGTGTGTCACTTGCCTACACTCGTAACACACTTAATGGTTGATTATCCACCATAATTACGTATAAAATCTCAGAATCAATATTTTCGGAAAATAATACAAAATTCACAATGTTGACACTTTCCCTCCTCAATTCCTAAAAAAACATAGGTATTTAGTTTGGTTACTGCGACAGTTCTACGAAAGTAGTGCTGAAGTGATATTGATAATAGATAATAACTATCGATTGTAAACATTGACACAACTCAAATAAAAATCAACATAATTCGTGAAAAAAAATTTTACAGGGAATTCGAACCAACTTTTAAATGTGTGAAATTACTTGTTGACGTCGCTCGCCTCGTCGTCGATACCACGATAATTCAAAGGCAACTATTACGAATATGACAATTTTGTGCTCATGGTACCGACTTTGAAAACGCGTTCGAAGTATATCATTTTAAGATATAATTAAAAGGTATTTACTATAGTGAATCTGCGGCAGAGCATCATACAGTTATTTGACACATTTTTAATGTTGAAGTCAGTTCCATTTATTGGAATTTTCTTTTCATATTCACCCTTTTCATTGAGCCATGCTACTTACGGGATGGATTGTCAGCCACCGTTAATTAATAAGTAATAATATTAACGGCAATAAAAGCAATAACATTGAAAAACTAATTAAGTCTCAAAATAAAAAGAAAGTTCATAAATTTCGGGATCTAGTCTAATATTTATCCATAAACCAAATTTCATCGAAATCTGTGCAGTACTTTTTAAGATATGCTTGAAAATATGTTCAAGACAGATTTTTTCTCAAAAATCTTATTTCATTTTCATTATGTAGCTAATTTTAGATTTTTTGGCCTACGGCTTTTTTTGTTTTTCATCTAAGTTAGTACCTACAAACATTTTTGCCTATACTTCTCTATTTTCAGTATAATATAGACAATACAATATAATTCTGTAATTTACAGAAACAAAGAAACACGATACATATGTAGGTCGAGTTTAGTCGGGTAAATGAAAAGTCAATGTTGTGGGTTACATTGTGGTACAAGTGTGTAATGTATGATTACTGCTGAGGCGCCATTGTGACCCGAGCCCTCAGAGAGCCGAGGACGGTAATCATCAATGCCACACACACGAGGTATCATACAACGTTTTTCAACACACTTGAAGGAAATAGTACTAAAAATTAATTTTTTTCGTACTTATCTCAATTAATAATAACCATTATTTCAACAGTGAAAACGAGTTGTGAATATTTTTTTGCAATGGCGGGGAAAATTTATCTGTTTTCCTATGCGCGCGCATGGCAATTGGCCATAGACTAAGGAATAAAGTTTCTTTTTTTTTTGGCTTTTCGCGGATAGCGTTTTAGCCACGTACGAAATGGGCAATTCAAAGTTTTCTTTAATGCAGAGAAAATAAAAGTTATATTTGGGAAAAGCTTTATTTATTAACACGTACAATTTGAAATTATCGATTTAAATACGAAGTTGTATGAAAAGAGCAAACAAAAGGTTCATTAATTTATTTGTACTATTGAACACGATCTTTTTTGTATCGGAACTTCTTTAAGAACAAATGAACTCGACCATATTAATCGATATGGGGATATGTGAAGCCATTATAAAAGAAAAAAAACATTGGAACAAACTTATACATAAAATATGGTTACCCTATAGTACGAAATTTCATACAAACAATAAAATAAGTATATCTCATAAAGTAAACAAGTTTAATTAGAAGTGAAATGGCAGATATTTAGTAAAAATTTTTACTAAAACATGAGCTATCTGGACTTTTTGTAATGGTAACAAATCTGAAGATATTCATGTTTTTTGGTTTTCATAAATGTGTGGATTGAGTGAGCACATAAAATTATTTATTACTTATATATGCATCACAATAGACTTTCGTTTAGTATGTTACGAAATCCTATTGAACATGAACTAAACACGAGTAATATAACGAAGTTTAGTTATATAGTTTATTAGAGAGCAATCGGCCCTTGCGAAAATGGAGGATTGAGTGAGCATAATTATCTATTTGTAAATTTTTAAATACGGCACTAGGCAATCTGTCCATTGATACTTATATTCTTCACAAGTTTTACTAAAAACTAGTATACAATTTTTTTTTGTAAACTCAATAGATTTGAAGATATTGACGATTTTCTGTGAGGACTGAGTGAGCAGATTGTAAACGATTTATCTTCTGTTTTACCTTTTTACAAAAAGGGATATTGGTTTTACAATTGTTTTAGAACTTTTACTAAATTATCCTATTTTATTAAATTTTTGCTGAGGGTGCTCACTCAATGCACACGCACACTTGTTTTTTTAATATCGTTAAATTTAATATTCCTAGCGGCTATTGTATCTGACATTATAGCAAAATTTAATCGAAAAGAAGCCGAAAAACTAACTATTTACGTCACAGACAAACATTTTTACGAAAACGGAACGGCAGAAATAAAAGGCGACATCCGAATAGGAAATATTTAAAATCTTTAAACTGCATACAAGAATAATTATTATCATTATTAAACAAAAATAATAACATTACATTTAAATAGTAACATCTATAAAACGTTTTTTAACTGAAGCTGAACATCTAAGTCACTTTCCTTTTCTATCCTCAATTCTTTGTTACTGAATGTTTTCTTAAGAAGTAGGTCGATAGCCGCTTCCTCTGGAAAAAAAATAATCTGGATCAAAAAGAGGAAAGAACTTCTAAACTGTCCTTAATATAACATTTTATGTCTTAGTCAATTCAGGTCTGATACATTACATTGTTATATTATTTCTTTTTAATTGATTTTGTTCTGTGTGGATATAAAAAAAAAACGCAGTAGACGTGCAAATATGTGTGTCTAAGATTTGGTCATTTATTTGTTTGAATAATGTTGTATTGTTGTACATCAGCGTTGAAGCAGTGATAGCTCAGTGGCATTGGCTATGGACTGCTGCCGCGCAGCAGGTCCATGGTACGAATCCCGCCGCGGGCTTGAGCTTCACCGCATGATGGAAGGACGTTTTGCGGAATGCCCGCCTTGCTAGCGACCACCCTCAAGTAGAAAATCTGTCGCCAAGCACCTAACAGTGTGTTCCGGCAGCAGTCCTTGAGAGCCAGTGAAATTACAGGCACTTAAGACTTAACGACTATGTCTAAAGGTGACGGGCGCAGTGCAATTCGAGACTTATGATGAAATGCATCTGTTATAGGCAGAGGTTAGACCGCTTAACATCAGGTAGGCCTCAAGCTTGTTCGTCAAAATAAAAATAACAAGTAAAAAAAAGGGGCCTTGTCAATTCAAATAGTAATTTAGGCGGAAAATCACGCCTATGTCGAGAAATGCAAAATTTAAACAAAATTTTCGCGCTTGTAGCTAGATTTTGTAACCAGTCCATATGATAAAAATTCGCGAGTTAATAACAATACTACTCGTATTGTCTTGAAAAGTAATTGAGCCCCAATGCACAAAACTACATAAGTAACACCTCGTCAAAACTTTAAAAAATCTTTTACCCGTAAGACATGCCTGATTATTCGTAATCAAAATCGAAAAAAAAAATACATTCTGAATTTTTAACCATAGACGTCAGCGCTCACATGTATATACATATACATGTATAAAATGTATATATTGGTCTCTTCATCTATCTCTGTAACCTAACAAACAAAACACATTACCTAATCAATTAACCAATTTAGAAATCGCTTATGCATATTATGCTTTTTTTATACAATGATGGTGTCATTAGTTCAAATGAACTGCTGCGGCGAAAGGTGTCAGTTTTCCAATCGCTAGACAACATTACGAGACTAACGGGGTAGAAAGTATTATTCATAGATGAAAATTAAGATTAAAAAAATGCATTAAAACTAGAGTATCAAAATATAAAATGTGTGTAAACCTAAGAATAATTTAATCAAAGGATTAGACTTACCTGTTACTTGTATTGCTAATAACTGGTGAACAATATGCCTCGCGGTTATTTTGAACAAGTCTCGGTTGGTTATCTTTTTATTTTTGTAATAGGGCATCAAGAGCTTCACTACAAGACTTGCTACATCGACCTTTTCAGATTTCTTTACTAATTTTTGTTCTTTCCTTTTTTCAGCTTGCTCTTTCTTCTTTTCTTTATGACTTGCCTTTTCGTGTTTACTTTCTTTAGATTTCTTATGTTCTTTATGTACATTACTCAAATTCAATCGTTTATGCTTAGAATGCTCTCTTGGTTTTTCTGGTTTATTTTCTGGTTGTACTGTAACTTCCGGTTGCTCTTTTATCTCCTCATCCAGTTTCTCTGTTATCACTGGCTCGTCATGTGGCATTTCTGAAAACTTTTTGAGATTTTCCAATACTTTATCAGCCTCTAGGCTTAATCTATAAGCCTTAGTAAGTTTTTTTTCTTCTTCTTCTGGTACCACAGTTGCATCACTTTTATTAGGTTCATTTTGATCATTTTCATGAGGCTCTTGCATTAAAGGACTTTTCTGTGAATCGACATCATCACAACTTTCGTCGTTAGCCGTTTTCAAATTGTTTAGCTTGTTATTATTATCACTATTGTTGCTTTCGATTATCATTGTATCATCTGCATAGTCCGTTTTAGGTTGAGATTCACTGCCATCATCTATAACTAACTCTTTTTCTGATTCGCTATCTGATGCGTTAAATAACGTTTGACTTACGGAGTTTAATTCCATTATTCTATGGTTGGGACTCTGGGTGATCCGATTTTCAGGACTTTGTTTATTTTTTTGTACATCAGGAGTTTTTTTATTCTCCTTAATTTCAGGACTTTGTTTATTTGTTCTATCTTCGGGATGTCTTCTATTTTTTCTGTCCTCTGAATTTTGTTTTTCTTTCCGATCTTCAGGACTTTGTTTTCTTTTTTGATCTTCTGAAGTTTGTTTCCTATCGTGATCATATTTTTTTTCCATCTTTCTGTCTTCCTTCTTATGTTTCGAATGTTTTTTCTTATGTTTTTGATTATGCTTATGATCTTCGGATATTTTAATCCGTTTGGGTTCTTCAGATTCAATATCGCTTTCCGATGACTCACCAAAAAGAGCTTTGATTTTTCTTTTTGATGTAGGTTTCGTCTGCTCTGGTGTTGAGCTTTTGTCTCTTATTTTAGTTTTGCCTGAATCCTTGTCTCTATTGCCTTTGTGTTTCTCAGATTCCTTGCCTCTATTAATATTATCTAATTCCTTGACTTTACTGGATTTACTTTTATCTGATTCCTTGAAAGTATCGTGTTTACTTTTATTTGATTTTTCTTTTTTTGTAGCCTTATCGGAAACTTCATCTTCAACATCTTTGTCGGGTATTCCTTGCAATGTGATGTTAATAACAAAGGTTTTTCGTTTTTCCTTTTTTTCAGGCGTACCTTTATCAGAGTAAGATGAACTTTGATCGATTTTTAAAGTTGTGTCGTTGTAATGGTTACTCTCCTCGGTGTCATTTTCTTTTAACTTAAGCGTGGTGTCGTTGCTATTGTCTGCCAAGCGGTCGCTTTCTTCAATAACTAGCGAGTCCGTGTCACTCTCGTCTGTGGGTGTGGTGGTGCGAGGGGAAGCGTCAGCAGCCTTCTTAAAGAAATTCTGAAGGCGGGTCTGTGTAAGAGGATCTCGTTTGAATGAGTTAGCTTTCCTTTTTAATTCTTTGTCAGCTTTAGAAAGTTGCCTTTCTTGTGATTTTCCTTCGTTATGTTCTGAAATTAAAAAATATTTTAAACAATGTACGAATGATGATTTGTTTGTTCTTATTATAAAAATATAGTTATTATTACGCATGATGATAGAATAAACAATAAAACTCTTACCGATTTCTAATTGAGAAGCTGTGATGAAACCGCCATGATTTTGTGATTTTTCTTGTCTTTGAGATTCGTATTCCTTTACAAATTCTCCAAGCGTGTTGCGTTTCCTTGGTTCAAATGTTTTTAGTTCTGGATATACTTGGTCAGTGAATGATTTTATTGCAGCTATCTGAAAAAGTGTCACACTTAAAACACCTACTAGACAAATAATATTGATTTTAACTGATATAGAATCTTGAAAGAACCGGTTGAAATAATGAAATCATATTATGATTTTAATTTACTATTCAGTCACTGCAGGATGGAGCCGGTTAAGTGCGAACTTAGACCTTTCGTTTAGGACAGATTCTTATTTAGAGTCAGGCTGCCAGGCCAGAATCCAATAATACATTTTTTGCTCGCCTCACACTCGCCGTATTCTGCCCGGTAAGCAAGCTTCCGGCCGGCGGGGGCGTGGCCAAATGCCCAAGCCGGTAAGCAAGAAGCGCCCCCTACGTACAAACTCTATACATCGTCGTATACAGTCCGGTCCCAAACCGATCTGTTAGCCCCGGCGTCTATGTATCCTCAATTCTGTAACTTTTCGAATAGCGATCATTTTTGTTATAGTGTTTCGATTAATATTAAAATCTTGGATACACACATTCTTAATTATAAATGTGCAGTAAATATTCATAAATGTAGTACTTAAATGAGCTTTTATTTTCCTAAAAACCAAAGTATTACAAATTAATCTTCGATATCGCAAGTCCTCACGGCGGCAGCTGACGTACGACTAAAATATAATTGAAGAATTGGGCGAACCGGCAAGTGTAAGGCGGAGCCAAGTTCCGATTCCTAACTAGTAAAAATAAGAATCGGGCCAGAAAATATAAGCGCTCACTTAAGTTGCAAAAACAAAAACGTA
Organism: Plagodis pulveraria; assembly: GCA_963890685.1. NCBI lineage: Eukaryota > Metazoa > Arthropoda > Insecta > Lepidoptera > Geometridae > Plagodis > Plagodis pulveraria. The sequence goes on along the minus strand of OY982958.1, from coordinate 15,149,934 downwards.
GCGGTTATCTACCGATGCGTGTAGATATTTTAAATCTCTTACCAATTTAGACATGGCCCTCCTATATAAGCTTATGACAGTGCTGTTTCGGAATGCATCGTATTCCAAATCTATAGCACACTGCTCCACGTCATGTCTAGATAAGTTCTTGTTGTAATCATCATCCTTGTCCTTCGTGTTGGCAAGATTGTTGTTCAACGCGTCAATGAGTAGCGAAAGGTATTGTTCTCGCCCTGACACAGTGAGCCCGTTAACCTGAAACAATTTTACGGACTTAAAAGTTGCTCGTAGGTTTTTATAGAATATACAATAATGTTTTTGACGGTTTCTTGGTTTGTCTTCTTTCACGCTGCGACGGAGCAACAAGTATTTATTTATTTACATCTGATAAGCAAGCCTTTGACTACCACCTCACCTAATGGTAAGTGATCATGTGGTCGAAGATGGTATTCAGGCTAAACTAGATTTTTTGAATTATTTTTTATTTTGTATCGGGATACTATATTGTCGTATTTATTCAACTTATGTTGTAAGGATAATTTTTAACACAAATAGTATCAGTGAATGATGTCATTAAAATTAGTTTCATCTTCAAGTGGAGAATCGTATCCGTAGCTGGGTTAGGGTCATTGTGAGGGCGAAATACTGAAATACCACAACACAAACGAAAAGAACCAAATAGCAAGAACACAGCAATGCTAATTTTATGCCAGGGGTTGTCTTTGTGAACCGATAACATAGTTAATTTTTTATATTTGACTCTTTAGTAAAAATGTCGCCTGACATTAGATATAAGAGTGCTAGAGTTGCACAATGACGTAAATACGGGGTATTATGTACCTACGCTGGCCTGTTTAAGTGACTGATGAGGATTATTTGTAACTTGGAAATAACTTATACGTAATTACGTAACTAAATTGCCAACATAAACAAAGATTTAGAATTATAAATATGAAATATAACCCAATGATTTTATACAATACTCTTACAGTATGTATCTATTACTCTTGAAAACTTACGTGCATTTATAAACCTGTTTGTAATGAGAGCATTCTAAGTAAATCTCTGACTCTCGCCACTGTACTCCACCCTGGAATTAAAGCCTATTCTATAAGTATGTTTCCAACTAACTTTGTATCCGGTGCTCTCGGCGGCTCTACATTTCGAAAACTTCGCGGATTCAGCGTCGTTTCCCTTTTTCTCTTCTACCCTCTTCTTTCGGTTGGCGAACTCCTTCATAATAAGAGACTTGGTCTCCTCTGCGACGCGCCTTCGCGAGTCTTCGCTGTCCGATCCATCGCTCTCGTCTTTGCCATAGGATTCTGCTTCCCTGTTTTGAATAAAACAATATCACTTACTACGAAGTTCACAATTTTATTTTTTAAATATTAAAAGAAGTAATTCTAGATTAGCCTGAACAACATCTTCGACCACATCATCACTTACGATCAGGTGAGACAGTGGTCACAGGCTAACCTATCAGGCATAAAAAAACGGTACTGTAGTTTAAAACAGAAATACACTTAGTTCTGTATGTTATTCTAGAATCTAAAGTACTCATCAAAATCCTTGTTCAAGACGAAGATCTTCTCTTGCAGCAAGTATAAGGAGTAGAGTGCTTGTACTGGTGAAGTGGAATTCATATGTTCGTCGTGCCCACTAGCCGGTTGGGAGTTATTTTACCTAGATTTAACTTTTATAAATATCTGAAAACTCATATATCTATATAATATATATATATTTAGTTATATAAATATATATATCTATATATATATAACTAAACTCAGCGTAAATACGGTTCCTATAATTAGCTATAGGAAATATATATCGTATAGTAAATACACGAGCTCGTGCAATTCTAGCATATAACTAATTGACCCAGAAAAACTTGCCAAAGCCCGGCGCCGACACGTCTTAGTACTTCCGAGAATTTTGTCTCTTGTCACCTTACCAATTCCGTAGTTTCCAATTGTTGTTGTATTCAATAGATTGACCCAATAATGGTTTTCCACAAATTCAAATTATATGGCTATATTATTCAAGTTATCAGTTCTTAAAAAAAAACAACAGAGAACTCAATCAGATGTGAGTAGTGGCATGTCGTTAAAATCTTATATAGTAGATAACTGTATTTTTTTAATAGATTTATTTTGATTTGGACACGAGAATTTCGGTGAAGTTTAAGAAAGCAAACAGTCAACATCACTGAGGAGGACTCCACCTGTGTGGGTGGAGGTAAACGCCGCGTGCTAACGCTAGCCGGACGACGGATGGTGCAGAGCACCCCACGGATCAAGACGCCCATTTGGAGTTTAAATTTCCATTTGAAACACAAATACGTGATGGAGTGGAATAATGAAGAAATAAAAAGCTTGACAGCTCTGTTGACATTGACGATATGATATAATTATTATAACTTATTTATTTTTTATTTTGTATTATAAAATGACATAGTAAGCAGTTTATGAATTTCATAAATTAATAGTAATGTTAATGGACATCATTTGTAGTGAATTTTTTTTGTTCTATATTGTGAGATAAATGTAATTGATCCTGTGTTGTTTTTAACTCAATAAAAAAAATGATATGTTTATGGACTCTATTCAACTATATCAAGAGGAACGTGCGCAGCTTGTGTTGCACGGCGCGGTGTGTCACGCGCCGTTTATCACCACAGGATCGCGTCCGCGCTAAGACTAGAAAGAATTAAAAAAAAAAAAAGACGAGCCGAGCCTACACGGACGGCCATCAGTCGCAGCACGCGCCGTTTATCTCCACCAAAAGCTAGTTTCCCACGGTCCGCGATTCTATGGATCAACACGCACAGACGACGACCACGGACGGCAACGCACGCAGATGCACTCTTCGAATGGAGCGTGTCGTTCTGTATAGCTTCATATGCAAAATGCAAAGAAAAATAAGACACGGACGCGCTCCGCGTCGCAGGAGTTCGCACTGCACCTTTGAAGTTACAGATTCCCGACGGATACCGGCGCACCGCTACAGACCGCCCGTGCTACCACGGATGAGACCCTTCCCACGGTGTATCGTGCGAGTTGGTCCGCGTCCGTACCTTAAGAGTACCGTACCGTACCTTAAGAGTCTCGTAAATGTTTTTTTTTTTTATGTTATTGTGACGGAACATGCCCGAGGCCCACCTGATGTTAAGTGGACTAACCTCTGCCTATAACAGACGCATTTCGTCAACGACGAATTGCACTGTGCCCGTCACACTGAGACGGCCAGTTGTTAGGTCTCATTAGCCTGTAATTTTTCTGGCTCTCAAGGACTGCTGCCGGAACACACCGTTAGGTGCTTGGCGACAGATTTTCTACTTGAGGGTGGTCGCTAGCCAGGCGGGCATTCGCAAAATGCCCTTCCACCATGCGGTGAAGCTCAAGCTCTGGGCGGGATTCGAACCATGGACCTGCTGCGCGGCAGTCCATAGCCAATGCCACTGAGCCATCACTGCTTCAGTGCTACCACGGATGAGACCCTTCCCACGGTGTATCGTGCGAGTTGGTCCGCGTCCGTACCTTGAGAGTACCGTACCGTACCTTAAGAGTCTCGTAAATGTAACGGGATATCTTACTTCTTCTGTCCATAGCGTCCCTCGCCGTATAGATCGGAGGGGTCCTCAGTGACGAGCAGGCCGCCGCCCCGCAGCGTCGCGCTCATGGCTCGGCGCGTGTGCTGCTCGAGCGCGCGCCGCACGCCGCGCTCGTCGGTGCACACGTCGCAACGTTGCACGCACCGCGGCACCTCCTCGCCGAAGAAATCCGCGAACGTCTTGTGCCGACATCTGTATGCAGATCATGTTCATGAGCAACCAACTCGCGTGCTCTTTTATGTTATTGTGACGGAACAAGCACGAATCCCACCTGATGTTAAGCGGATTAACCTCTGCCTATAACAGATGAATTTCGTCGTGCGACGAATTCTACTGTGCCCGTCACACTGAGACATACAGTTGTTAAGTATCATTTCGGTTTTCTGGCTCTCAATGACTGCTGCCGACACACTGTTAGGTGCTTGGCGACAGATTTTCGACTTGAGGGTTGTAGCTAACCAGCATTCGCAAAATGGCCTTCCGGCGGTGAAGCTCAAGCCGGCGGTGGGGATCGAACCAGAGACCAGCAGGACAGCAGTCCTTAGCTATTACCGCTCGGCCATCATTGCTTCATAAAAAGGAGCATACTGTGCAGTAAGTGACTGCATTTGTGATATTATATATAGTCAATGTCAACACTACACTGCAGGCGGGTGAAGGAGGCGTGCGGGTGTCGAGACGTAGGACACTGCCCACCCACCTCAACCGCCTACTGTGTAAAACTCGCGTATAAATTTTTGCCCGCCCAGAAAGTCAAATCCAAAATCATTCATTCAATTCAGGCATCTAGGACACTCTTATGATGGTCAATTACTAATTTTAATGTTGAAATATTGGAAACCGTACCGCCATGTCCAGCAAAAAAATTAATAGAGCCACTGCAAGAACAGCGGGCAAGAAACTCGGGGCCATTCTTTTAAATTTGATATTACAATGACCTTGATTTACTAACTGATGGATGTATGGATGACAACGATACGGCATAAAGCAAGCCCATAGGCACAATAAATAATGAATAGATTCAGGCGTTACTTTGCGGAAATCCATATTTAATAATAATATATTTTTTTAATATTTTAATAAAACATTTAAAAAATATAATAAAAATTTCTAGTGACCATTCCGCCTAATATTCCTGTTAACCCGACGTGACGTCACAAACGCCAGGCAGCCGAACCGGAAGAATTTACGACGCGTATCGTTTCTACACGAAGCATGATCAGGAGGTCATGACTTTTCGAGCGCACGATCGAGAAATTTCTATTGATAGATATTTTTCCTTTCGCTACGTCTAATGACACCCCACCGACACCCCACGGGGATGCCGAACCAAATGTTGATATTTCATTGATTACTAATGTTTTTGCCATAAGCTTGGCAGGCATCTGGGAGTTTGCAGTGTAAGATGGCAGTTCTTCAGAAAGCACTGGCATGGCATTCAGAAATTATTCAAATAGTACTAGTTCTCACCTAACTTCCTCGCAGTATTTAACCATTATTTCGAAGCTTTTGTAAGCATTTTTGCCTCGTTGCTTCTGCTCGGGCGTTTTAGATCGCGCAATCTCTGACTTGAGTAAGAAATCCACGGTGTTTCTCTCACTTCGACAGTAATAAATGCGACAAAATGCCGATTTCCCGTCTCTGCCAGCTCTGCCTGATTCCTGAAAACAATGATAAAACGTAATTGAGTCACAAACACTACATGTTTTATTTATTGAGAAGTTTTCATTTGGGCTAAGTTTAACTACTGAACAATAGATGAAATAGAAGTAAGTGTAAGTAACCTTTATTTGATCTATCGGTACATCGAGATATGGCCAAAGAAAACAGGTATAATCTGGAATGACAACTGGCTCACAAACAGTTGCTAGAACAAACTGTTAGATGTTTGACAACAGATTTTCTACTTACTGATGCTGTGTGGGTGTGTTTTTTTTTATGTGTTCTGAAGCACTAGTCCCACCTTATGTTACGCGGTAACCTCTGCCTAGAACAGATGGGTGACCGACCCGTTGTACAACTGCGATGTCCAACTGGTTGTACTACGGAGAAGTAAAGTTACCCATGGTTCAACTCTTTTTTTATATGGTTCAACTGGTTGTTCTATGGGGAAATATCTTTACCAATGATTCAACTCGAGTGAGTTATTCTTTTCTTCGTTCAACTAGTTGTACTACTGGGAATTGAATTTATATATGGAGGACTAGTTATTTATTTATCTATAGTCTAGGGCAGTCATATTTAGGTGCGACGACGAGCGAAGCGAGGAGGAGCGTTAGGTTACTTGTGACTACAACATCGCGCGAGCCGAGCGAGCGAAGCGAGCGTGCCGCGGCAGCGGCCGGCGACGCGCCACATAAATTTAATTTCATATACTACTTTTGGTGATCGTTTACTACTTTATCCCCTTAGTCCAACCAGTTGGACAGTTGTACCATGGATCATAATCATAAATATATAAAAAAAGAGTTGAACCATGGGTAACTTTACTTCTCCGTAGTACAACCAGTTGGACATCGCAGTTGTACCACGGGTCGGTAATGAACAGATGCATTTCATCACAAATGACGAATTGCAGTGCGCCCGTCACCTTGAGACAAACAGTTGTTGAGTCTCTTATGTGCCTGTAATTTTACTGGCTCTCAAGGACTGCTGCTGGAACACACCGTTAGGTGCTTGGCAACAGATTCTCTACTTGAGGGTGGTAGCTAGCCAGGCGAGCATTCGCAATATGCCCTTCCACCATGCGGTGAAGCTCAAGCCGGCGGTGGGGATCGAACTATGAACCTGTGGCACCGCAGTCCATAGCAATGACCGCTCGGCCATCATTGCTTCAAAATATTGTATATACTAGCAACCGAAATTTGACTCTTACTATCAAACGGAGAAACACCAGACCATGGCAGGATAAGAACGATGGATCTGACCTGAGTAGCAGTCCATAGTCAACGCCACTGGGCTATATTCACATCAGACATAACAATTACTGCAGCTTGATAAGAAGTCATAACAAACAAGTGTCCCATCCGATTTGAACAAGTACACTTAAATGCATTGCGCGGTATACGTCATTGCGTTATCAATACTAATAATAATCTTATCATTAATATTATGAATAAGTATTCAACTACTACTACAAACATTACTTTAAATCGCTAAATGTAATCATTTATAGATTGCGTTCTGGGTGAGTTCATCCCTAGACCAAATAATGTGGTATAAATGTGGTCCACATTTATATGCATCGCTAGATTATATAGAACACTGAGGGACATAATCGGCCATTGTTTTTAGAGTCTATGGACTATGATAAGATCGTTAATTACATCAAAACCAGCGCACTACTGCGCTTTCAGTGATGCCAAATCGACTATAGGTATATGGAAGCGCATGTGTAAGTAAAGAAACCTCACCATGTAAATTATTTTTCAGAAACTTAAGCACCAACCCTTCAATCTAAGTACATGAGCTGTCGAACGACATGCTTCAGAATATATGGCCTTTTATGTGTGATATACCTGATAGTAAGCGGCGACATTCTGCGCGAGCCCCCAGTGCGCGACGGCCCGCACGCTCGCCTTGTCTACGCCCATCCCGAAGGAGACGGTGGCGCACACGCAAGGGCACTCGCCGCACTGCCACTGCTCTTGCACGGATATTCTATCTGCTGTTTTTAGACCTACACGAAAATTACATTTATTTTGACCAACAATAAACATAAATCAGATAATAATCATAAAAAATATAATGTGTCACGAATTTACTCGTATGTTCATGACACATTATTTTTATTGCCGATGGTTTTTAAACATTAAACAAGTAAGCGTCTTGTGGATCGCAGTTTAAGATAGCAGTTTTACGGTACCCACAAGCAATGGGAGGGTGACATTCTAGCCCGGCACCCCATGGGGCATATTTATGCCTACTAAGTTTTGAATAAACAACAACAAAACTTTACACTATTTAAGTAGCAGCGTGGTGGTAGAGGAGTGTGGTGAGATGAAAAATATATATCAATAGAAGCAGCACGAGCGACGTCAGTATTTTTTTATTTTATTGCTAATAAGTTCGCCTTTGACCACTATTTCACCAGATGGTAAGTGATAATATGTACAAAGATGTTGATGTGACAAGATCCTTTCTCTCATAATGTTGTCTTAGGTTTTCGCGATTAATACACATAGTAATTAACTAACTTTTAACGGTTTAAATCCCGTATATTTATCATTATATCCTTTCTCTCACCCTGCACTGCTAACTCAGGGCCAACTTAATTATGCTGTAGTCTATAGTCTAGATATTTCGTACCTCCATGATATGCTAATGATTTCAATCCTCTTTTAGTTAGCATGTTCGCTAAGTCTTCTGTCTGTTCTCGCGTACGACAATAAACAATAACGGCACTCTTATCTTTCTGCAACAATATTGATTTAATTAAAGTTTGCAACATTGACCATCACCACATAAATTTTAGTATCAATTCAAGATAATTGATTTACTAATGCAGAACTATGTGGTACTTAAGTAGGTACATAGAGTGGATGCATCAACTAGATTTTACTCACTGGTTTGATATTTTCATCTTCTTTCAAACTTTTCTTCAGGAATTCAGTAAGATGACCTATTTCATCCTCTATACAGTTCTGGTAAATAACATCATAAAATAAGTTTCTCCTGAAGCTTGGAGTTTTGAACTGTGCAACCGGTGTCAATAGCTTGAGGTTTGATAATATATCCTTAACAACTTCAGAACTGGCAGTTGCTGTGAGCGCCACCCAGGGAATTTCTTTATGTTTTTCTCTCAAGTTTCCTAACTTCAAATAATCTGGCCGAAAATCATGACCCCATTCGCTGACACAATGTGCTTCATCAACTACTACATAGGAAACCTTTTTGAATTTGACTAGATGTTCCATGAGAGATTGAAATGTATTAGTAGCAGCTTGTTCAGGAGTAATATATAGGAATTTGGTATTGGGTTTCATGGACTGCAAATCATTTATGACTCTTTCTCTGTCTTTAGATGTCATTTTAGAGTTTATGGATTCAGCTGCAATTTTTAATTTTGTCAAATGGTCAATTTGATCTTTGATGAGTGCCAATAGTGGTGAGAAAACAACAGCCACCTTGTTGTCTTGCAATACTGCAGGCAATTGGAAGCACAGAGACTTTCCTGAACCCGTTGGCATTGAAACAAAGACATCATGAACACCTGAAGAAGAAATATACATAATTTTAATAAAATAAATGGTTTTGAGCTTATAACATTTCAATAGGAAATATTAGAGTTGCAGATGGAACTTAAACTCACAACACCCTAAAGTACGAATTCGTCCTTTCAGACCGTGACAACACTGTCGGTAAACCTACTTCATTACCAGCTTGACACAGCCATTGCAAATGAACAGAAAAAAGGTATGTTTAAACTTGGCAAGTTATGTACAGTCAACAAAAAAGTGGTGTTATAATAATGTCAAAATACGTCATGAAGTACCAGCATCAAACCTCATTCATGCGCTAAGACTCAATAAGACTAGAAAAATATGGTCCACTGCGTCGCATCTTGGCAACTTAGTCTAACTAATTAAGTTACGTTTAAGTCATAGAGTTTCAGTATCCAACATAGTACTCGTAATAACTAAAAAGCCGACCAACCTACTATCGAAATTCCTTGTCTGCCAATTCTTATTCTGGCAGTTTATTCTATTGGACCAATTTTATATATACCTATGTATGCTTACTCCTAAAAGTGTAATTTGAAGCAAACATTTTGGAAGTGACGGCGGTGGCGGTAAAATGTAGCCTACGCAAGAATCATATCAATAAACAGCCGGTCAATTGGGAGTTCGACACATAGACCGAGAGTTTTGTACCAACACAAAATGTACCAAAAATCGATATGGTTCAAGACAGGTAAAAATCCTTAGCGAGAATCTAAATCACACTTGGTCGGTTTTATTTATTTGCTGTTGTACCTCAGATTTAAGACTATAATGATACCAAGTGTGAAGCTTGTATGCATTACCGTTTTAACGATAGAGCAGATTTAAAAAGCGTTTAGAAAATATGTTTTTTGTATGGGGACCCCCATTTATTTATAACCACTTTATTAAGGCAGGCGAAGCCCAAGGCGGAAGCCACAATTATATATATATATAGAAAGAAAATAATCTGCCATAGTAATATAGTGTTGTTAAAGTCCTGGCACTCAGGTATGTGCTTCAATATCTGTCATTATTTAGTCGAATTCAAATAATAGGGCAACATTTAATTGTGTGACAATGGGATGTAATAGCCAACCCTAATAATAATTAACATGTGTGCATTTATTCCGCTAAAGCCCCAAGATTTTGTTCAATAAGGATAGTTATGTTAAAACAATAGTTTTTATTATTTTATATCAAAAAGCCCCAGCATTTTTTTAGTTTTAGGGTTAGCATTAAATATTTAACAGTCGTGAACTTAACATAACAATTTATGATAAGTATCTTGTAATAACATCTTCTTCCGTTCCTAATTCTACCCGAAATTGGAACAACAGAAAATGTATTTGTCCTCTTCCTGTTCTGTAGGTCGTCATCTCACTACTCACACCTTTCACATACAAATCCTTCCATAACCTTTCCCATGCAGTCAACCTTTTACACCTGCTTATATATTCATACTCAACACTCTTTTTGTTAAATGTTTTCATCCCTTTTCATGACATGCTAAATGCAAGACCAGTCCACAAGCACTTGGGTTTCATTAATCTCTAGTTGCCCAGAATCCAGTAACATACATTGATATTGAACTTCTAATCGCGAAGCTTTCATACTATGGCTTCTCGGTAGAAACTTGTGAATGGTTTAAAACTTTTCTTACGGGCAGAGAACAATATGTGGAACTTGAACATATAAATGGAAACAAAATCATTTCTGATGTGGAGAAATTACATAGAGGCACTCCTCAAGGCTCGATACTAAGCCCGATCCTTTTCTCTTTATTCACAGCAGATATGCCGGAATGTATAACAACATGCAAGTATCATTTATATGCTGACGACACCCAAATATATCACAGTTTCAAACCAGAAGATACAGTTTATGCTATGAGAAAAGTGAATGAAGACGTGGAGAGAATATATAACTGGGCTCGGAAAAACTCTTTGGTCATAAACCCAAGTAAGTCTAAATTCATAATTCTAGGCACAAAGATACAAATAAATAAAGTGCTGTACCTCAATCCTAAATTGACGATAAATGATATTGATATACCATTGGAGACAGATGTAAAGAATCTTGGTTTAATTTTAGATCGTGAAATGAGATTCGAAAAACACATAAATAACAAAATAAAGAATGCGTTTTATAAACTTAAGGTTCTGTACTCCATTAGAAAGCATATCTCAGTAGAGATAAGATGTATGCTCTGTGACCTTATAGTGCTATCCCAATTTAATTATTGCAGTGCGGTTTATGGGCCAAGACTCTGGGCAAAAACAGAAAAAGCCATCCAACGAGTGCAAAATGCGTGCGTTCGGTTCTGTTTTTGTATCCCAAGGAGAGAGCACATTACTCCCTATTTAGTTAAAAAAGGGATTCTTAGCATGAAGGCTAGAAGAGAGCTCCATCTGGCGTGCTTAACACAAAAGGTGTTATATTGTAAGAAACCAGAGTATCTTTTTGAAAAAATTACGTGGGTCTAGGATATACATCAGGTTAATACCCGCTCTAAGCATGGAAATACTCTAGTGATTCCTAAACATTCTACTCAGGGTTTTAAAGGCTGCTTCAAGTACAGAGCTTCTAAAGTCTGGAACGATATCCCACCACCTTTGAGAAGAAAACTTTGCAATCAGACCTTCAAAACACGTTTAAAGCTAAATCTACTACTTCGCCAAAAACATAACTTCGAAGCAAACTTTAAAATCCTAGGAACACAAAATAAAAAAAAAAAAACAAGAAACCAAGTCATTGTAGGTTTGCCATAACTAATTCATAAACACAAACACACTCACGCACGCACCCTCTCTCTCTCTCTCTCTCACACACACACACCCTTACACACAAACACACGCACACACCTCAGTTGTTTCAAAAATAAATCATAAATGCACTTATTTGTAATGTAGGTATAAATTTGGCGGCTGTTTTGATTGTACAAAAAAATATATATATAAAGAAGGTAATTAAAGTAATTTTGTGTGTCACCTGTATTCTTCTATTACTATAGTATCTCGGCCAAGACCTTAGCCCGAGCTCAGGGGTACACTGAAAAACAGCGTTATGATCACATCATAGTGTGAACATAACACATGCTGAGTATATCCCTATTGCCCTAGGATTTAATTATTTAATTAATATTACTAAGTTAATTATTAGTTCATAATATTTAAGTAAATGAAGATTGTAAAAAAGTTTTTTATTTTAGCGGCAATAAATGATCTTTTTATTTATTTATTATTTATTATATGATACATCTTATGATCGGCTTTAAACCATTTTCTAGGAATTAGTGAGTCACATGTAGTTTCAGAGATCTTTCTTCAGATCAATATCGCATTGTTTTGTATTGTTGAACCAAGATACCAAAAATCGGCGGGACACAAGCGAAGGAATCATGGCTTGAAAAACCAAAAAAAATTTTTTTACCAATTATTAACAAATATTGGTATTAATACATGTAGTACCATTGGCACTACTTTCTGATCAGTATTGGTCAAAATAACACCATATGATCTGTTAATTGGTTCAACAACCGGTACCAAAATGCCAATATTCACTTAACTAAACAGCATTAAAAATTATTTCAACCGTAAGACGACATTGCCACATGTTGTGTCAGGTCCTATGTGTAACCCCCTGAAGGGTTCCCGCCTTGTCGTGGCGGTGGGGCTTAGAAGCGAAGAGGAACCAGGGGCCGTGCTGGCTTGGGCAGTTGGCCGCCCCAGAGGGGCCGCTCCACTGGGCTTTGCCTCTAAGTCCAGACTGGAGCGGCCACGGGTAGGCTGTGGTGCAGTATGGGCGACACCACAGCTGACGATGAGAGGCCACGGTGGGAGAGGAGTGCCGGTATCACGATGCGCCGCTCTCCCTACCTTACGTGGCCACGGCGGGGACGCCACCGTTGGATGGCGGACGCGGAGGGGCCGCAGGGGAGGACTAGTGTTGGTATAGCGAGGCTCTCCCTATCCTCTGCGGCCGAAGTAGCAGGCGACGGGGCTACTCATCTGACCCGTCGCAGGGGGACCTTGGGCGTCGGAAGCGGGGTCGTCTGACGCCCATTTGCGGGCTTGGTCCCCGGGTGATAGCGACGTGCCATGTGTTCTGGTGCGTCGTAAGGGGTAGCACCCCAGGAGGGGTCCGGCAACAGACAACCGTGGCGGGTTCGTGGTTGAATGCTAAAGCGTCCCTGCGATCCCGCCGAGAAGCGGTAGAGATGGAACACCGTGTGTTATTAAGTCGGTAGGGGCACTTGCTGCTGTGGGAGTAGTTGGTGTCGAGCCCGACATATCCCGGCCACCTTCCCCGTGGTGGACGGGAATGCGTAAATGCATTTTCACACGTTAAATAAAAAAAGAAAGGCCCTATGTGTAAGTGTTGGATAGGGTACAGTTTTATAAATCTATATATATTTCTGAAAATAAGCAAAGTATATGTGATATATTCTGAAATACATTTATAGTGAAATTATTGAGTTTTATTTTATTTCTATTTTTGCATCTTATCTATTACTGTAATTGCAAGTCAATTTTAAATACATAATGTTGCCCAATCAATCTAAAAATCTGGATACATATCTTGTTTACAATCACCAAAACATGGTCAAACAAATGAAAATTACCTCACAGCCGTAATCTTGTAGTCCGCATACAATGACAAACCATTTTGTTTTTTATTATTGAAAATGTTTATTGTTCTCTTCTTTATTTTAGGAGTCACAATCTTACATCTCAATAAACCATGCTTAACTCGTTGTCATCGGCTGACCCACTATGGCCAATTTATGAATGAAATTCTATTGTTATCATTATCGCAGATTTCAATGGGTTAATAGAATGGCAATAAATGCCCTTATTATACATGTGAGACAAAACTAAATAAGATTCAACATGAATCCGTAAAAAGCTTAATTTAATTGACCCATCATTCAAATAAAATCATATTTTTAATAAAATATGGATAGTTTAATTAAAATGTATGTTTTTTTAATTACTATACCATCATATACTAACACTTAAGGTACAACATCTATCCAAAGAGACACAAATTACTTAGTATTCCAAGGATGCTCATGTAAAGAGGCCCGAGTCCACTCGGTACTTGCAACCCAGGGAGTGTGTGGCCTCTTTATGATGTCATCAATGCTCACCTCCACGGCTCATGCCTGCTCTCCTGCCTAACTAAATTTGATAAGATCCTACAAAATAAATAAACTAAAAAATGCTAAAATATAATAAAAAAACACCAACATGCTCAGGGGTTTTAAACTGTTTTTTATACATGTCCATCAAATAGTCCAATCAGCAACTGCATCTAAGATGGAGTAAGGTTTTAAGGATTTAGATTTTGTAGATGAACCTTCTTTTACAAAATCAATGTGTCTATTGTTTGTGGTCAATACCTTTTTTACTGATTAAGATACAATTTTAATAAGGGAGGTGACCAATCATATAATAAGATGCACTTTACCGACAGGGGGATACAAAATTCACCTATTAATGTGCATCCAATTAGCATTTCCAAGCTTTATATTGCACTTTACAGCTATAATTTTCATAACTATGCAGAAAATATTTTATCTAAATTAGTCTAAATCCTCTATTTTAACTGTGTTAGTGCAAGAACCACCGTAACTTCCATCCTAGAACATGTATCTAAGGCGGCATGAGTATTCTACCAAATTTGGAGTGGTGAAGAGGAGCATTGATGACACCATAAAGGGGCCCCTTAACCCAAGTCCCTGGGTTGCAAATCCCAGGGCCCTCAAGCCTCTTTCTCGCTATGGACGCGACATACGACAAGATGGTGATGAGAAAAATTAATTAGCATTCCATGGATACACCGTGCAGGTGCCGGGTCCATAGCGTTGGAGAGGAAGAGGCCTGGGACTTGCAACCCAGGAGTAGGGTTAAGGGGCCCCTTTATGATATATCAATGCTCCCCTTCACCGCTCGAGCCTCCTCCCCTACCTAACCAAATTTGGTAAGATCCTACTAATGCCGTCTTAGATACACTTTCTAGGATGGAAGTTACGGTTGTTCTTGGTAGGCCAAGGTGTTTTATGTAGGTTATATAGGGATTTTGCTGGTATACCCCTTGCTCCAACTTCTACAGCATATAAATTAAATTTATAGTTTTTGGTTAATTCATTTGTTAAGTCATAATATTTGTTTGTTTTTATTGTGTGGTCTTTAGGTATGTTTGTTTCCCACGGCACAGTAAGTTCTATAAGTTCTTCTCGTTTTAGATTTTTTGAGTATAGAAATATGTCTAGCCTGGAAGACGAAACATCAACATCCTCAGGAATTATGTAGTGTTTTATACCACTCCATCAAGAGAGTCCAATCAGGTGCTGCGCCTGGAGTAAGGATCGGATTTAAATTTCCCTTCTTTGACAAAATCAACGTGTTGTTTATTCGTGGACAAAAATTTTTTTGCTCTAGCTACCGCGACACTTGCAACTTCTTGTATGCCATTCGCTATGGAATTCTAAATAATTCGTATCAGTTTAGGTTTTTCATAATAGTGGTTGTGAATAGGTAGTGGTCGGGTAAGAGGTTGAACCACCTTACAATGGATGACAGAAGTATTATTATGGACAAGTTTTGTGATTATGAGAGTATCCCAGGCTTCCTAATGCCCAGATTATCAGAAATCTAGCGGAATAACCAATTACAGAATTTCTTATTGGTAGGTTTCTTAAGAATGATTCTGCCTTGTTAGGTACCACTTCAGTGCAAAATTTTCTACCTCTAAACAGAAGTGTGCAAACACTAGTGTTTAGGGGTCTGGAGGTGCAGTGTCAAGCAAACGGAGTGTGGTGACACTGCATCTGAAAAAGGCAGGCAGGATCGCTTACCATCTACATATTTACATGAACAATGTTTGCCATACATTATTAGTTATTTCAACTCCCAATATTCACTAAACATGTTGAAAAGTGCACTCTCAGTGATCTATGAATACTTAAAAACATTTACAAAGAATAAAAAAACATGTAGTAATTAAATATACCTATATCTGTCTATAAAGAAAATAGGAAGGTAAATTATTGTGGCAAATACCAGTTCTAAAGACAGGCCATACTCTAAAATGCATTTACTATAAAAATTGTTTTATCATCCATTTCAACAATTTATCAAGAATTTGCCAAAAGTATTTTCTATTAACTTTTGAAAGTACCTTTTTAAGCTAATAAAAAAATTATGTACTCAAAAAAATATGTTCATAAAATTAAAATGAAACCAACTTTTGTAACCCTATTCAACATGCATTATGATATTATGACATCAATTCATGGTTTGATTAGCCAGTGAGAATATAATGTATGTCAACATACTCAAAAATCAACCTTACAAAATTAACAAGAAATTATTTTCATAGAAATGAAGCAAGGTTAACATAAATGTTGCTTACCATGAAATGATCATACCCCAACACTACAAATGTCATAATGTAAATGACATTTAAATGCGCATAAAATAATAGCAGAGGCAGCCGGGCGGCAGCCCTCTCTATTTACCACTGTACGTAAATCTTAGTGTTGAAGTAACAGGACCGCGATATATTAATTTATTGTAAAACTTTACAGTAATACGAGTTTAGAATTAAAATAAGCCACTTGAGCATTAATTCGCAGATAGAGAATAGAATTTACATTATGATTATATACCTACCTCTCGTGATCGCTCTTACAGCTCGTTCCTGAAGTTCACTTTTGAACTTTCGATGTCCAAAACATTGCAGTAGTTTCTCCGTTACGTTATCCATCACGGCCCACTGCGTCGCAGGATCATCGCAGGTTTAACACTCAATATATATACAACATTTACACAAAATAATAAGATAAATTAGAACATTTATACCGTAAACATATTTATTTTTGCCACAGTAGCCACTGGAAATATTGTTTACTGTAAATTGGTGCTATTTCTGTGCAGCTGCACAATTTGACGTTTTAAGTAGTATTGCTAGCACAATTATGAAAAAACGGTAGATTTTTTAAAAAATAATTTACGAATGAATAAATAATCATGTGTAACTATACTAATAATTGAGATACAATTATTGTCAGTAATATGTACAAAGTTCTCAAACACGTTTCAAACATTACTAGTACACTGACTTTCTCTTGGCAACTATTTTTCTAAAAAGCTGGATATAACCAGAGTTGGTTTTAATGGTAGAAATTTATACATAGTTATGTGCATAATTTTTTATATTGCTCAAACTGTAAACTATGATAGTTTTTGTAATTTTGTGTGCTGCTGTACTGTGAAAAAAAATTCAGGCGAATTTTCAAAACTGTGGTCTCTCTCACAGTGCACAGTATAAAAATAGGTACATGCCTCAGGTAAGTGAAATTTTGATATTAGTAGCTGAAGACGAGGAGTGATGTAAGTTTATTGCTTTTCAAGATTTTATTGAAAAATCAGCATGAGCAGGTAATGTTACTGACATTTAGTAAAGTTCAATTTTTTTTTTTTTTTTTTTTTTTTTTTAAATAACTTGGCTTTGGATGCTTGTCCTTATGCCATATCATATTGTTTTAATTTCATGTCATGGAGCAGTCAGGTTCCTGAATTCTCTTCACTAAACTTGTCAATGTCAGTGTTTTCTTCAAAATTAATCGGTTGTTCAAGTCTATGGTTTTCTTCACGTGTATTTTTCTATTTGTTTGACATTTTCTCAGTTTACGTAAAAAAGTTTATATCTTTTCGAGCGTTGAAGATACATAATTATATAATGCGACAAATGTGTTCACATTGTTCAACATTTCTTGAAGGTGGCGAGGTACATCAGGAGAAATTTCCAAAAGGTCCGATATCAATAAGAATCTTTGTAGTGCAAAATGACGACATTCCAATATCAGATGCTGAAGATCCGCTTCTGGATAACCACAGAAAGTGCACTCTTTAGACTGAACTACTTTTATTTTATATAAGTGTACTGGGGTTAAACAATGACCAAATCTCATTCTATTTATTATAGTAATAAATCTTCTTTCATTTGCATCTCTGTTTTTGCTATACCATGGCTTGACAGGCAGTTCCTTTTGTATTCCAAAATACCATTGTCCTTTCTCTGTACTAATATCTTTCCAATAGTTACTCCATATATCCCTCTTTTGTCCTTTAAAATGAGCATAATAATCAGTAAAAGGCACTCCCAAAATTTCAGTATGATCTTCATCTGGTTCTGAATTAGCAGCTTTATCTACAATTTCATTACCTTCTATGTCTTGATGAGATGGAACCCATTTAAATTCTATGTTCAAATTGCTGCTGGTAAATAACAGAGATCTAATGTTATGTATTATATGGTTTTGCTTATATGTAAGATTACACTGTTTTAAAGTAATTAATACACTAAGGCTGTCTGTTAGTATTATAAAATTATCTATTGTTCTAAAGCTATGTATGTACAGTAATGCTCTGTATATAGCATAACTTTCTGCAGTGAATATACTGCAGTTGTTATCTAATTGATAAGTTCTACTAGTCTTTAATTGAGGATCATAGTATGCACATTTAACACCTATCATAGATTTTGATCCATCTGTATATATTTGATATTTATTAGCTTTATCTGCCATTTGTTCTCTGAAGTGATATTTATTATCTATTTTTCTAAAATCAATATTAACACAACTATGTACAAGAGCATCTACTGTACAAGAGTATAGTGGCCATACATTTGACTTATATATATTTATAGTGTCCTGTTTCACTCTGTGCATAATTGTACTCATTACAGGAAGCCTGTTAGATTTGATATCTGAAGGTGTTATTGCAAAATTTGGAATTGAGCTACTCAGCACTGAAGGCAAGGTTAAATTCTGTAGCAACATGGAGTCATATTGTGATAAAACTTTTATGCAAAATCTATGAGCTGTACCCAGCCGCCTGATAGTGAGAGGTTCTACACATGTTTCTGCCTCCAAAGCATTAATAGGCGTTGTTTTCATTGCGCCACATATAATTCTTAATGCTGAATTTTGTATTACATCTAACTTTTTCAGTAGAGTAGGACTACAATTGAAATATGCTAAACAACTGTAATCAAAATGACTTCTTACTAAGCTTTTGTATATCATACTCAAAACATTTGGGTCTGAACCCCAAAAAACACCTGCTAAACATCTCATAATGTTGACACCTTTCATTGCTTTTTGACTAATAGAATCAATATGCTTATCAAATTTTAATTTATCATCAAGAAAAATGCCAAGAAATTTTTGATGGCGATTATGTGGAATATTTACATTATCATAAAATATATTTACAGGATCATCACTGCCAAAAACTAATACTGAACTCTTTTGACAGTTAATATTAAGTTTTAATTTATGTGTGTAATATAAGTATAATTGCTGAAGTGCCACATTTACATTATTTTGGGCAGTAACAACTTCCCTATTCATACAATAAATCAGAATATCATCTGCAAATTGGAGTATTTTTACTTCACTTTTTATATAATTACATATTTGAGAGGTATACAAATTATATAGCAGTGGGGATAAACAACCCCCTTGCATAAGACCTTTAAAAGTTTTATTAGGGCCATGTAAAATATTATTGAATTTAACAAAGACAGTTCGATCGTAACAAAATTCATAAATCCATTTTATCAACTTTCCAGGTATGCCAATATCATGGAGCACATACAACAATTGTTGTATATCAACATTGTCATAAGCACCTTGCACATCCAGGAATGCGCAGACTGCTGAAGAATTTGATAGTATACATTTTTTCATATCATTAATGAAGTATACAAAACTATCATTTGCACTTTTACCCCTACGGAATCCAAATTGGAATTCAGGTAATAAGTTATGTTTTTCTACAAAATGATCTAACCTGGTTTTTAACATTTGTTCAAATAGTTTACCCATGCAAGAAGCTAACGAAATAGGACGGTATGAGTTATAATCATCTGGAGATTTGTTAGGTTTCAGTATAGGTATAACACATTGAGTTTTCCAAGAAACAGGAATGCACTGTTTACTCCATAAACCATTAAAAATATCTAATAGTATTTTTTTGCTAGACTCATGTAAGTTTTTTATCATTGTATATGGAATTTGATCTAAGCCTGGTGTAGTATTTTTTCTAGAATCAATAGCAAAGCATAATTCTTCATATGTAAATGACTTCAGCAAAAGTGATGCTTCTGGTGTATTTCCTTCAGAATTAAATAGGTTATACAAATTAACATCAGAACTTTCAGATGAAGGCGATTGACACAACTTTGAAATAAATTCAGGAATCCATTCATCATTTTTGTACCTATTTTTACATATATACATACGTTTAAACTTACGAATATTGTTCCAAATTTTAGATATAGGAGTATATCTGTTGAGTGATTCACAGATAACTTTCCAACTATTTATCCTAGTTTCTTTTAAAACAAGTTTTTTTAATGCGTTTAATTTTTTGTATTCAATGAATGATTCTATTGTAAACTGTGTTCTATATATTAAAAGAGCCTGTTTTGCATTTTTGACTGCCTCTGCACACTCGTTATTCCACCAAGGAGCAGGTGGCTTTATGAGTTTATCTTTGTTGTTGTTGCCTATGAAACATGGAATACATTCAGTTTTTAACATATCTAAGATATCACAAAATATATTATAGGTATTTAAGGGATTACTTAAATCAGTTTGAAAAGTCTCTATAACTTCTTTTGATCTTAAATTATATTTCGTCCAGTCAGCTTTGTGGAATAAATATTTGACTATATTATCATTACATTTATACATTAACGGGGAAACAGTTAAGTCAATAAAGGTAGGGTAGTGATCACTGCCTAATAAATCATCGCCAACATACCATTCACAAAGGGGGGCAATAGCTGGACTGGCGCCTGAGACATCTATGGCTGATGGTGTTTTATTAGGCCTCTGAATAGTAGTGGGATTTCCAGTATTTAAAATACACAAATTTAATTCATCGAACATTTCATATAGCTCCTTTCCTCGTGACTTTGTTGTGGCACAACCAAAAGCTATGTGATGTGCATTAAAATCTCCAGAGATAAGACAAGGTTTAGGCAATTTATTTAATATGGTTCTTAATTTATTAAGGCGAATTCGTTTCTTTTTTCTAGGAGGACAATATATACAAGCTACTGCAATGGGGCCAGCCTGCGTCTCAACAGACACCGCTAGCACTTGAATGTCCTCATAGAATGGACAGTCAATAATCTTGTATTTAATTTTATTTTTAATTAGTATACCAACACCACCATGTTCATTTTTAGCGTTTTTATGTATAAAGTTATATCCCGGAAAGTTAATGGGAATGCTTGTAGATTTTAACCAAGTTTCGTTAATAAGGTACATATCTATATTATGTTTGTGCAGGAATGAATGTAACAACGGTTTTTTATTATTTAAGCTTTGCATATTATGTTGCACTATTCTAAATAAATAGTCCTCCATTGAGAGGTTTACAAGTTTTTTAAAAGGATTTCCTTTATTTTTGAAGCATTTTTAGGAACATCTTCAGACATATTCCCTAACAAAACCAGGGTCTTAACCATTGCATTTAAGATTCTGTCATCAATAACAGTGTCATTATTAATTTGTTGCTCTACAGTTTTATGAGAGGTCTCGGGTAAAGTGACAGGGCTCTTTGTTTGTGGAGGCTTAGCAATCATACCAGTAGAGACAGGCACAGATTGAATACGCGGCTGAGATTTTGGCATAGCTGGAAAATTTTGTACATAATTGGAGCTAAGGTTTTTGGCTACATTTGCATATGATTGCTTTTGTTTAGCAATACGCTCCATCTTGATAGGACATGTCTTAGATATAGCTAGGTGGGCACCACCACAATTACTGCATTTAAATTCAGCTTCATTTTTGCAGTCCTTGTAGGAATGCTCACCTGAGCATATAGAACATACCTGTAAATGTTTACATATTTTCGCCGAGTGATTGAATTTCAAGCAGCGATAGCATTGCATGACTGGAGGAACATACATACTCACTGGTATCCTCCAGTGATCCAAATAAATACATTGCGGCAAAACACCTGTGACAAAAGTGACTGTGACTGTCTTTAAGGGTTCTAAGTTTCCTTCATTTCTTTTCATGAATCTTCTTACTGCAACTATTTCGTACTCTCCGGATAATTTACGATACAATTCCTCATTGCTCAGCTCTGTGGAGACATGTTGTATAACTCCTACTTTCTCCACAAAGGACGAGGGTATGAAAGCTCTTATGTTTACTTTTTCTAGGGATACTTCATTGCATAAGAAGTCATTGGCATCTGTAGATTGCTTAAAAGTGATTTTAAGCTTTTGAGCGCTGGCGCGGCTCATTTCATACTGGCCCTTTACGTATTTACCTATAATTTTTTGGATGGTAATGGGGTCTTTATTGCCTAATTTTTCCTCATTTGTGCTTTCCAAGAACACTGCATATTCTTTGTGGTTACTTTTATCAGGGTATAGCCTCTTGTAATTAGGTTTAAAATATGGTTTGTACTTAGCATCCTCAGTTTCGGAACTGCCGCTGGCCAAGTCAAGATCCACGGAGCCGTTCTTCCTTTTGCGCCTTTTTACAGTGGAGAAACCACTATCATCTTCTCCTTCGCTTTCCGCTGGCATTGTTAGATATAAGAGATATCTAACTATATGATGTGAATATAATTTTTTTAAACAGAAAATTTAAATCGACCGCTCTTTTCGACCTTCCCGCCAAAAGTCTAGTAAAGTTCAAAGATTACTAAAGTTGCCAGTTGCCACTGCATGCTTCGTGGCAACTTTATCTGCACCTATCTAGGGTTGACACGAAATGGAAAAATCCGGCAGTTCGTTTTTGTTTGAGGGTTTGTTTTGTATTTGATTTCAATATATTTAGCACTTTACATAAATAATAATCAATAAATACAATCAGAATGTCTGTTAGGTTGTTTCAAAGGTAAAAATACCTGGTAAAATATTGCATCCTGACCCCGATGTATATATTATTATTATTATATAAGTACCTAATATACTTATATGCGTGTTTATTGTGTATACAAAGTAAAAAAATATATGCGTATAATTAAATAATTGAGTGACAATTATCTATAAGACGCTAAATTGTAAAGAAAAAATACTTTTCATTCAAACTGCTCTTATTAGCTGAAGCTAAAACTTGGAGCTCATCAGCCTGACCAACTTCAATTTTGATGTATGTTTTAAAACGTTATAAATCCTTCGTACCAAATACATTTGCACCAATTTGCCAACGCGAAGCGCGAACCACGCGTCTCCGTTTCAGCTTATGCAAAAATACTTTCGTATGTCTGTCCGACTATTTTCCTCTACCTACAGGTCGTATTTTTCAATCGATGGTAATGAAATTGTGAAATTGAGAGCAGTTTTGAAAATTATATGGATTTTATGTCAATTCATCATCAATAGCTGTTTATGTCCACATTTTAACAAACGCCTCACATAGAGAGGTTTTGTCATTACACCCACGCATTGCAGGCGTCTTGAGGATCGCAGTGTAGATGGCAGTTCTTCAGAAGGCGCTTCGGCCCACCTTCGGTATTTCTTCCGTAGTTACCTCTACGACACTCATGATGAGAGACGAGATGAAGAGTGACATTTTAGCCCTGAAAGCTGATTTAGAAATTATTCAAAACGGGCGAAGGCATGATGTTGAAAACGTAAAAAATAACATAATATTACAATCGCGCGGTCTTCAACTCACAGAGCCACTAGTAATACCTATTTCAGTTTACCTATGCGATATAAAGCAAAAAAAGCGTTATGATAATCCTACGCTTATTATCTGTGCCTTTTATCATTATAATGAATGTTTTATTATTAATTGCAAGAAAAAAAATTAAATGTCTAAAGCTTAACTTAGGTAACAACCTGACAATATTAATATTGTGTCACTCGTTTCCATTGATGTAAAGTATATTATTATATTTGTACCTCATAAAAAAAATTCCATGTATGTTTGACAAACCCGTGCGTAATATTATTTATGAAAATTATTGTAATTAACTATTTATCTTACTACTATTTTCGAGTGCTGCCCCGTTATTAAGTGTCATCATTATCTAACAATAGTAACTAATTTCAAATCGTGAATTTAAAATAAAAAACGCGCACTTTTATTACGTAATATTGTGGGTAGGTACAGTCGCCTGCAGTAACATGTATATACAATGTACTTTTCAAAATTGTGGCAAAGACTTTTGTTTCTCTCGGTGTACACAGAAGTATCTTAAAATCAAATAATAATTAGTTTCTTTAGTACTCATATCAATAATTATTCTAGGGACATTACATTATTATGAAAATTACGAAGTTTACCTATACTTGTTATTGCAGGCGACAAGGTACATATCCGAAAATGTCTGAAAGTAAATGGTAAATTTTAAATAATAGGTAGTATAGAAAAACCGTATCGGCAAAATGCGAGATGGACTCGCGCGCGAATGGTTCCTTACCGTTATTTATACACTATATTGTAACGTTTATTTTTAGTTTTCATGAAGCGCCTTCATGATGCCTTTGCGCGCGAGTTCGATCGATGTCGCCAGTTTTTACGATATTAGTCCACATTTAACACTAATAAAATAAACTTTTTTTTCCGTATTAAATAAACTTAATATTGAACTTGCTTACCTACGACTTGTAACATGCATGGTTTCGTATCGTGCGATGGTCGGCTAATAAGTAGCTCATGTGCTGAAGGCAAAAGGCATTGTGCGTCTAGTGTACCTAGTAGCGTCATTAAAATCGTTATTATATTAGTCGCAGTAGAACTTTTTGTGCGAGTTCGTAACGACGTTCGGAAGCACTGATGCCATACTTAAGTATTTCTTTTCGCCAAGCAGTAATGTTCGCATTACAATGTTCCGGTTTGAAGGATATGGGTGCCGGTCTACGAATAATTATTTTTATTCGTAGGTGGCGGTGTAATTATTACAGGCATGATGGGCGGAGTAACTTGTGACGAACTGCAACTGTTAAGGGTGAACTGGTCGGCCCGTTCTCCATACAAACGTCGTAGGGTGATCACTCCCTTATTTGAGGATTTAGTTCTAAAATAAAGCATAATACCGATTGATCTCGTCATTATCTAGGCTTGTATGATGCCGAAATTTTAATAAAATAATTCACTTGAAAATTATGAGCCTGATGAACATTTTCATATAAAGTTTTCTATGCTCATAACTTACAACTTAATTATCTTTTTAAAAATTTGGCATCATACAAGCCTAGATAATGACGATATTAATCGGTATTATGCTTAAGTCTAGACCTAAAATCTCAAATAAGGGAGTGATCACCCTACGACGTTTGTACGGAGAACGGGCCGGCCAGTTCAACCTTAAAGGCAGAGGTTACCGCTTAACCTTAAGTGGGTCTCGTTCTTGTTCCACACGATAGCATAAAAAAAACAATATTGATTGCGAGTGTATTTGACACAAAAATAATTATTCTGTTCTACAGTTATTGAATGCCAAGAGCGTTTCCAAAGAGGATCAGCATCAGGAATGTGCCCGGCCATAAAACCATATATAAATCTTTATACAATATACCTACGAACATGTTAAGTTCTTATATCGTCCATCGTGTTTTTAGAGAAAACTCATTGTAGGTATGACCACACAGGCCCGATAAGGGTGGAAAGATGATGACGCTAGAGTTGAGACCTTGGAGTATGATATTACTTTACATTTGATTGTTATCGTTTATCTTTATATTACAGATTCAAACTATTAAAAACACAAAATATGAGCAAACGTAAAAATCCTGCCAATGACGATAATCTCAATGCAGATTTTTGCGACTTTCTGATTGAGTTAGCGGAATATGAAAAAAATGTCACTCGTAATATACATAAATACAATGCATACCGCAAAGCAGCAGGTGTTTTGGCTGCTCATCCTAAACGAATTAAATCAGGAGATGAAGCGAAAAAAATGAGTGGCATCGGCGATAAAATATCCAAGAAAATCGATGAATTTCTTCAAACCGGTAAACTGCGAAAACTGGAAGTTATTCATCAAGATGAAGACGCGCAGGCCATCAGCCTGCTCACCAAGGTGTCTGGAATTGGTCCAGTGAAAGCGGCAGATTTTGTAAGAAGTGGAATTAAAACAATTGAAGATCTAAGAAAAAATATTGATAAATTAACGCATCATCAAAAAATTGGATTAAAGTAAGTATTAATTTGTCTTAATATATATACAGGCTGATTGGTTTACAGATTTAATACCTTTCATGATTCATTCAGGGCATTGTTTGAACATGTATTGAGCTTAAATTAGCCGTTATAACGTTGTAACGGTAAGTTAGAGTACCTAACTCAAGTTGCAGCACATTATGCACTTAAAATCACACATTTCTGGAGTACTCGTAGGGTAAAACTAACAGGTTTTTTATTTTACCTAAATACATTAAAACAACCCCAACGGCTCTGCCAATAAGCTCTAATATTTAAATTTATTCATGTTATTATAACGATCATTTATAAAACTTTCAAACTGAAATTATTTCCTCTTACGTCTTATTAATTGCTTATTTATAGGTATGTTAATTGAGTTTTAATTCGGAAAAATTTAGTAACATAGATACATTGAAGGACACAAATAGTCTATAAATCTCCATAGAATATAGTCTATAATAAGATATATAGGCATATATCTTATATAACTAATATGTACACCTATAACAATGTGGCGTCGCTAACGTTCTGCAGCATTGACCTATATATACTAGACGCGTCATCTCTAACGAGGATAGTCGACCAGTGCAGGTATGCCGGCCGGCATACTCTCCCCCACACGCAGCTGGGCACTCGTAGAGATTACACGAGCTCTACGTTCGAAAATTGTGTATTACAACAAGTGGTTGAGATCGTTTGAGATGTCGCGTCTCTAGTATATAGGTCAATGTTCTGCAGTGGGATGAACAGCCATCGTGCTGGAAACTAAAAATAAATATTATATCTTCGTAGGCTGGAAATTCATATTATATTAGTTCAAAACGTGTTTCAATATGCCCTATTGAAAGGACACTATCTACAATCATCCTGTGTATCGGTATATCGTGGCATGTGTAAGATTACTTAAAATATTCAAAACGACCAGTTACGGTGCAATACGGTTACCAAGTAATTAAATTTGCTTTTACAGATATTTTGAAGATTTCGAGAAAAAGATTCCTCGTGCAGAAATTCATGATATCGAGGAGAAGCTAAAAAGCCTAGTTATGAAATTAGATCCACAGTTCACTGTCACTATATGTGGCAGTTACAGGTATGATACAATTATTTAGCATAAGACTATAAATTGTTATATGCTATCCGCTGAGCACACATTTTTCATCTAGAGTTGGGATCGAACCCGCACCATAACGTATCGACGTATACCTGTGCGGTACATAAAACCGTTATTAACTTATAATATACTTATACGTACTCGTTACTAGGGCCATTGGCATGTCCAACTGACTAGCTACAACCCCTCTCATGTAGAACATGCTTCCAAGCAGTGTGTTCCGGCAGATGTCCTTGAGAGATAGGTATAGTACCACCAACTTAATTGTGCAGTTGTCCAGGGCGCTACTGGTCAAGGAAATCAACTACAAACTGTCACAATTTGAAGGAATGTTGTAGTTCTTTGTTTCGCCGCCTAACAGATAAGTTGGTGGGACTGTATAGTTCCCATTTTAGAACATAGAGTATATAATAAATATTGTAAAGAAATTTGGCAGATATAACATAGGTTCTGGATGCATAATTATAAAGTTTTATTTTATTTTTATGATCGAATTCGATTAAATTAAATAATATTAATAAGACAAAAACGAACAAGGGAGTCTTTCAAAAACCAGTAAGTATAGCTACTGGTAGTTTTGCGGAGTCTTGTTACCTATAGGGTTCCATATTGAAGCTGTGAGCAAAACCAACAAACATGTAAAATTGCAAGCTAAAACATCACGCGATTTAGTCTTAGTAAGGTTTATGAAAATATTGTTAATTTTTGGTAGGTTCCCAGATTCTGTGTCTACGAAATGCAAATATAACTCGGCGGTTTTACTTCTCTGCCTTGTTCTTCTGTCTGTTTGGCCGTCTTTAGCTTCTTATAAGTCATAGAAATTTTGTTTAAAAAGACATTGGGCATTATGATAACGTATTGGTGTTGAAGAAAAAAAAGGAGAATGAATGAATTATTTTTGATTAAAATTACATACAGCGTAGGTGCTCACAAAAAGTATAGACTGCGACACAGGAGGCCCATCGTGTTACCCCATGATGGTAGGGTATTTTGCGAATGTCCACCTAATTAGCTACCCTTCAGTATGTCGCCAAGCACTTAAGTAATGGTGTGTACGGTCTTTACCCATTTAAAGTTAGTCATTATTGTTTGATTCACAGACGAGCCAAATTGGAGAGCGGTGATATTGACGCACTTGTGACGCATCCATCGCTGAAGTCGGCAGCCGATAAAACGAAACATAACGCTAAATTACTAAAAAGTTTAGTTGATGCATTAACCGGGTTGGTTACTGATGTTATATCTGTCGGGGACACTAAATTCATGGTGAGTAACAAAATTAATTGCAAAGAAATATATATCTTTCTTAGGCGCCTCATTGATAAGCGAATATTAGTCGACCTTTCGACTATAAGTACACGATTATTAGAAAAATGCTAACAACCTCTTAGAGTTGACTTCTGTTAGTCCTAACAAACATTTTAGGATGTATTTTTTTAAAATTTAGCCATATGTTATCTCTCCCGACTAGGACATCTGAAAAAAAGGTTTAGTGTGAAGCTTGTATAAACCCGATCGTTATAATACAAACGTTGTTAGTAAGCTAGTATCCTGGGCTATATACAACACAAAAACGGTATCACTTTACGATAACAGGAAGTTATTCAAATCGTAAAATGATAAATAAAAAGTTTCACTCGATATATTTTGCCGCGCAAACACAAACCAATGGATGCTTGCGTAATACATAATCTCGTAACTACTTTTAAACCACTAAATTAAACTAAACCTAGAAATCTGAAATAATTGAGGGGTATAAAATATATGTAAATAATCATATCAGAAGACTTACTTAGGTGTGTTCGAGAAAAAAAATAGCTCTCCAATACAGTTTTCCCGCCAAAATTAACATCTGTAATATTTCATTGTTAAAGAACAATAGTAAATAGAAGAAACAAAGTTGTAGGTGAAATAGTTTCAGAAAAAAAGCAATTAAATTACTGTTAATAATAACAAATATATTTAAAATATTTTATGGTAACATCAAATTAATATTTTAATATAAAACTTAAAAAATACAAAAATATATCTAGTGACAATTCCGCCTAATTTTCCTGTTAAGCCGACGTGACGTCACAAACGCCACGCAGCCAAACCGGAAGAATTTTCTACATGAAGCATCCTCAGGAGGTCTTGACTCTACGAGCGTGTTAGTTGGATTTAAACAACAAAGTCAATAGTCAAAACCATTTATTCAATTTGATGAAATTTTAATATTGAATGATTCTACATTGTACTGCCACGTTCAGCAAACAAAATCTTATAGAGCCACTGCGAGAAGAACGGGCAAGAAACTCGGGGCCATTCTTTTATAAGTCTTTTAACAATGTGTTACATACTTACTATATACACTTTATTTACACTTTCACTGGATTATCAACTATTAATTAACATATAAAGTCATTGTTTACATAAACAGATATTTTCTTATTCGATATATAATTGTCATAATCTTTTTAACAAACCATGTAATGGTCCAAAAGGACCATTACATTTAAACGAGGTTTATCGTTATGTAATATCAGAAAAGATAATAATAAATTACTTAACTTCACAACATCTTGATCGGGCAGCACTTCGTCACTAAAGACTACTTTCCAAATATATTTCGACACTCCCGGAGCTCTGCTCAGCACGGCGGTCCAACCGAAAACTGAATCAAGCAGCACTTCGTCGTCAAACACTATTTCAACACCACTGGAGGTCTGCTCGGCACGGCGGTCCGACAGAAAAGTGAATCAAGCAGCACTTCGTCGTCAAAAACTATTTCAACACCACTGGAGGTCTGCTCGGCTCGGCGGTCCGACAGAAAGTGAATCAAGCAGCACTTCGTCGTCAAAAACTATTTCAACACCACTGGAGGTCTGCTCGGCTCGGCGCGGCGGTCCGACAGAAAGTGAATCTACTCGCTTTACACTACCCCTTTTTTAGGAAGGAACAAACAAGATGACGAAGTGACTACCGTCACAAACACAGTACTCTTTTAAATTGACAATTATGTGATTTCAAGCTCTATATATATGGAAATAACTATAATAAAATCATCAATGTTTTTACACATAGAAATAAAGTACATAAAATAAACTATTTTAAATAAGTATCTTTGTCTTTGTCTTAACAGCGAAACTGATCTGTGTCACATGATCAGTTTCAATACTTATAAGATATACTTATAGTAAAAATATCATCAAATAATGATTCCTGTGATCATGACAATCCATATATGATTTTTAATCACAGTCTCACAATAAATACCTTTAGGTACAGTATTAAATTCACACCACAGATAAAATATACACAGATAATTAAACCAATACTTATTTTCATCTTAAAAACCACAGAGTATTACTAAAACGAAATTAGAATGTCACATTATAGCACCAGTTGTTTAAATCAGCTTAAAGCCAATCAAGTGAATATGAACAAATATTTCAATAAATAGTGAGCCAATTTTAAATAATCTATCAAGCGCACGATCGAGAATGAGCGGCCGGCGGCTCAGCCCGCCTTATATAGACTCGGTCTGAGTCAGCACGCCTTTGTCTAGACTCGAGCGTGAGTCACTGCTCTTTGTTGTAGCTAACAATTGGTGAGTGATACGTTTTCAAAGTGTAGTGCAATTACATCAAAATGGCAATAAATTGATTACAAATAATAATTTTAAATTATATATACACGCGTCACGAATTGCACTGCGCCCGTCACCTTGAGACATAGTTCTTAAGGCGTATAGAGTCGCCAATGCTATTGTGCATCTGGCCCCAATCGAGATTAATTTTACCCACGCATCGCCGCTCATAATCATTGTACGTTCCGCGCTCGCTACACCAATCGGTCAAAGAATACGCAGATACGCGATGTGCAGGTGGCTTTGCACTTTATATGCCTACTGTTTCTAGTGAGTATCCGCAGTTGCAAGGTGGATGTTTCTAGGTAGGTAGGTACACTTTGAATTTTTATACAGATATTAGCATGTGCCTACTTACTATTATATCACAGTACTTTATTTTTTGCTATTTAACATAGGGGTAAAATTAAAATGTAGGTATGTAGAAGTAATAAACATTAACAAAAATTTTACCATGCCTAAAATTTTGCCCTATCACAATGCAAAATTATAGGTTCTCAAGGCCACATAGCAGCACACGCCGTTAAGTGCTTGGCGACAGATTTTCTACTTGAGGGTGGTAGTTAGCCACGCGAGCAATCGCTATATGCCCTACCACCGTGCAAAATTACTGGTTCACAAGGCCAAAATCCGTTAAGTGCTTGGCGACAGATTTTCTACTTAAGGGTAGTAGCTAGCAAGGGGGACGTCCGCAAAATGCCCTTCTACTATGCAAAATTACTGCGATAAGGACACTTGGCGACAGATTTTCTTCTTGAGGGTGGTAGCTAGTCAGGCGGGCATTCGCAAAAAACCCTACCACCATACAAAATTACTGGTTCTCAAGGACACATAGTGGCATCCGCCGTTAGTGCGCGGCGACAGATTTTTTCTTGAAAGTGGTATCTAGCCAGGCGGACATTCGCAATTTGCGCTACCACCATGCAAAATGATTGGTTTTTAAGTAAACATAGCGGTACACACCGTTAAGTGCTTGGCGACAGATTTTCTACTTTAGGGTGGTAGCTAGCGGGCATTCAAAAAATGCCCCCCTACCACCATGCAAAATAACTGGTTTTGAAGGAAACAGCGGCACACACCGTTAAGTGCTTGGCGAGAGATTTTCTACTTTAGGGTGGTAGCTAGCCAGGCGGGCATTTGTAGAATGCCCTACCATCATGCAAAATTACTGGTTGTCACAGACACATAGCGGCACACGCCGTTAAATGCTTGGCGGCAGATTTTCTTCCTGAAGGTGGTAGCTAGCTAGGGCATTTTACGAATGCCTGCCTGAGGCATTCGTAAAATGCCCTACCATCATGCAAAAATACTGCTTCTCAAGGACACAAAGCGGCACCCGCCATTAAGTGCTTGGCGACAGATTTTGTTCTTGAGTGTGGTAGCTAGCCACGCGGGGATTCGCAAAATGCCCTACCACCATGCAAATGTACTGGTTCTCAAGGGCACATAGCGGTAGCCACCGTTAAGTACTTGGCGACAGATTTTCTTCTTGAGGGTGGTAGCTAGCCAGGCGGGCATTCGAAAAATGCCCTACCACCATGCAAAATTACTGGTTTTGAAGGACTCATAGCAGCACACATTTTCGGTTACCGTTTCATAATTGTAATCGTTTTCTTAGGAAAATGTCATGTAGTATATCTATGTAGAAATTATAGGGTACATTTTATTTTCCAAAAATCGTAGCCGTTTAGAAAGAATTCGTTTATAAATAGTAATTTGTTTGAATTTTTTTTAATGCAGAAGTAAATAAATATATTTTTTCACATCTTCAACTTGAGCAGTCACGGAGGAGTTCTCTATAGAAAGTACGCATTTGACGATACTAAGTCCCTTAAGTCTCATGAGCCAGAATTTCACTGGCTCTCAAGGACTGCTGCCGGAATACACCGTTAGGTGCTTGGCGGCAGATTTTCTACTTGATGGTCGCTAGCCAGGCGGGCATTCGCAAAATGTCCTTCCACCATGCGGTGAAGCTCAAGCGCGCGGCGGGATTCGAACCATGGACCGGCTGCGCGGCGTTCCATAGCCAATGCCACTGAGCCGTCACTGCTTCAATTTGGTTATTTGGTCCATACTTACTAGTAAACTTATCAATTGTGTGATGGTTAAAAAAAACTCATGTCCACTCCGGATATACCTACAAGCGTGCAACTCGACTTCCAGGGTGTTTGTCGTCTGTCCAGCGAGCATCTCGCCCGTCGTCTCGATATACGGCTGATCCCCTGCGAGCAATATCATTGCGCAGTGTTGTACTTCACTGGCAGCGACGTGTTCAACAAGGCAATGCGCACACACGCTCTCGAAAAGGGCTTCACTTTGAACGAATACGCTCTGAGGCCTGTTGGAGTCACCGGTAAGTACCTAAGCGCTTATAAAACGGGTTGCAGGAACGTTATTTATAACTACTCAGACTTAGTATTTTTTTGATTAGACTATTTATTGCCAGGTAGAGCAAGACCACGTGGAACGCCCATGCTCCACTCCACCAATCAATCAACCCTCTCAGCCAACGCATTTTCCCCTTAGTTGGCATTTATAGTATTTATATTTCCTACTTAGCTTAAGACATAGGTACCTATCGAGATAACTTTGTTTGACGAATCATCAGAAACTAGAACTGGTGTTTCTGGAGGATGCGGCATAGTTCGACGTTAGCATATGCTAAATAATTTGCAGCAAATTGGTAAAACTGCAATATAAAAACTTGACACTTCAATATTTAACTGATATGCAGCGAGCAACGCGCTTTGAAACGAAAACGGTACAAAAATGAAGGGAATTCGGACTGAATTGTGGCATGGCATGGCAGTACAATGTAGCATATTTCAATACTAAAATTTATAATTGACCTTATAAGAGCGTCGTAGACGCCTACATTGAATAAATGATTTTGACTTTGACGAGATAAAACTTATCTTCTCAGTAAGCAGTACAACATTTCTGCACACAGTTTGTGAAGTCAAGGTCCGTAGAGTTTTATCAGAAAGGGTGAAATGATCTTATCATTAGATAGCTGAAACACATAGGCATCGGGGTAGTCTCTGAATAGATAAATATATATCATACTCCAAAAAATATATATCATACGCAATTTCGTACATTAACCTCGAATATTTTGCAAATTTTTGTACCTAGCTGGTCTTTAATTAATCTCTTTTTAACAGGTGTTCCAGGTGAAGCAGTGCCGATATCATCCGAAGAAGACATATTCGATTATATAGATTACCCATTCAAAACTCCAGAGGAACGGAATATGTGAAACAAAACTATGCAGCTAATAATAATCTTTTTATCGCATCATATTATACACAAACTATTACAAATATAATATGAGAGACAATCTAATAATCTTCCATATTTACACATCATATAGGTAGGGTTTATGGAACCTACTCCAAACATTTTTTTTCTCCACTATAATTCAACTCCAAATAATTCTTACCCCTCTGCGACAGCGTAGTATTTCATATCATTGTTATTTATTTAAAAAAAAACGACATTTTGGTGCGAAAATGGGAAAATACTGGGAAATCGCGTGTAATTAAGGTTATTCCTACTTTTAAAGTAATTATCATCGTAAGCTTTTTTGTGTATAGTTGAATCGTTATTAATGATATGAAAACAATAAGCAACGCTGTGGGGATAATGGTTTACAAATAAAAAAAATATTTCTTTTAATATAGGATTATAACAGTATAAAAATCATATAAATTTGACAATTTTAATTTAAAAAAAATTATCGCGATTATCCAAAAAAAATACAGGAAAATTCAAATTTTCATTTCGCTATAGCAACGAATTAAATTTAAGTACGTATACATTATTTATGCACTTTGAAGACAATTTCAAGTACTTAGTGACAGAGTAAGTACTTAATTACGGAATAGTTTCATTGAAAAAAGTAAAGACCTGAGGAATAAGGGTAGACGCAAAACTGGCCGAATATCGACCGACATTGGCGCAATCCTTATAGGAGCGCGCCAACGATAACTATTTTTTTTTTTTTTTTTTTTTATGCCTGATAGTTTAGCCTTTGACCACTATCTCACCTAATGGTAAGTGATGATGTGGTCGAAGATGTTGTTCAGGCTAACCTAGAAGTACTGGATCTCAAGGACAGCTGCCGGAACACACCGTTAGGTGCTTGGCGACAGATTTTCTACTTGAGGGTGGTAGCTAGCCAGGCGGGCATTCGCAAAATGCCCTATCACCATGCTGTAACGACTGCCATCCTAAGACGCCAACCGGGACCGACGGCTTAACGTGCCCTCCTAAGCACGGAAACGCTCAGTAGTAATGTCACTAGCGGTCACCCATCCAACTCATGACCGCGGGCGACGTTGCTTAACTTTGCTGATCGGTTGAGAACAGCTAAGTAAACTTCGCTACGAGCGCTTCAAAAACTCTGACAACTATGTCATAATGAGAATAATTTAGGAGTTAAATTATAGTTCTTTTAATGAAACATCAGTGTAACGTAAATATCTACTCATCCTACCTTATATTATAAATGCGTAAGTTCGTGTGTGTATATTTGTTAACACTTGGATATAAGTGAGAAAGGTGAACGAATAGAATAAATATACTAGCAAAAGGCTGAGCTTTGTGAGGGCTCGCGTTTATTTTACAACCTGATTCTAGTGGTGTCATCTGTCATCTAGTATTATGTAAATTCATTGCGATGCATTTCAGTATTGAGTTTAGTTCTGTTGCAGCGATGTTAACTCTTTGGTTTTCTAACAGATGGCGTAGTAGTACAATAAAATTCAATCGAATGAATACAAAATTGTTAATTTATGTATTTTTTTGTAATAGGTTTATGTTTGTTCTGACAGATAACACATCTAGACATGGAGTATAATTACTATGTTAAAGCAAAAATCTAAAGGCGTGATAGATTTTCAGTAAAAGGGGCCACAAAATGTTCAAGTTGTGTGATAGTGATAGGGCTTGGTTCACTCGCCCTGATAAGTTTATTTCAGATCGGTTAAGCCGTAACTATATCAAAAATAATTAATGGTATGAATGTTTATTAGCCATTCAAAAGTGAATAAAATTTATTATTAAGAGACTTTTTACTATCTTCCTGTCTATTGATTACGTTTAATTATTCGTGAGTGGCAAATTGAACATCCAGTACCTATATTTATCATATGTTATGTATATAAATATTAAAGGTTCGGTATAATGGATAGTTCAGCACGATCACCTACACTGATCATGATGAATCCCGGGTTGGCGAGTTCTTTGATCTGACAAAGACGTTCGAGTCGGTTTTGGTTAGTATAGGTTACTTCTGAAGAAATTGGATTGAATCACTCGGGGTAAGGAGTGTCTCTCGAATGATTGATAAGCTACTGCCTACATAATCGCAGGCAGTTCGTAAAAATAAACAATAACTCAAGTCAACATGTATCAATTATTTAGGGCGCCCTACTTGGCAGTATACTTGGTCCCACACTATT
The DNA here is from genome assembly GCA_963890685.1 of Plagodis pulveraria. Classification (NCBI taxonomy): domain Eukaryota; kingdom Metazoa; phylum Arthropoda; class Insecta; order Lepidoptera; family Geometridae; genus Plagodis; species Plagodis pulveraria. Next base: position 15,113,713 of record OY982958.1, on the reverse strand, counting down.
GATTTTGAAGCAGTGATTGGCCTAGTAGCATTACCTATGGCCAGCTTCTAATCTCACCGTGGGATTAAGCTTCAGCGCATAGTGGAAGGGCATTTTGTAAAAGTTCGCTTGTCTAGCTATCACCCTGGTAAGTATATGTGACGATATTGAACTACAAGTTCCCTCGAACTGAATAATGTAGCACCTTCGTGGAGTGTACAAACTTTACGTACTCAATACTGTTTTTTTTTAAACATTCTCCCCCTTTCTTGCAAGAAAATTTAACAAAAGATGTTCTTCTTTGGATGTAGTAAAATTAGGCAATGCTTGCCAATAACAGCAAAAACGGTCAGTATCTTTTAATATTCAGCCGTCATTCAGAATCTTTTAATATTGACTTAGTACCTATATACAACATGAAGTGCAATCGTAAAAGTTAACTCAGATTTTTTTACCGCAGAGCGCGTTCCCTTTTGATTTCCTAAAAACTCCATGACCAAAAAAAAAAGGCGCAAAATGAAAATTATCTTAACGTTAGCTAAAATATGTTTAAATAAAAATAAGGCGATTAAACAATGGTAACGAAAGAATAATTTGAGCTGTTACTAACTTACTATGATAGATAAATTGGCACTGCAAGTCCTGGCTATAGGGACGGATTCGAATCCGGCTCGTAGTTTGTAAAAATAATGAGATTAGGCGACGTTGATTTGGATTTGACGCCAGAATCAGTATTACTAAAGCCGACACATTTGTTAAAAAAAAACCATCGATTACAAAGGAAAGATATCTGATAACGATTTTATTTCATCGCATTTATGGTGAAAAATATAGTGCTCGACTCGGATGTAAATTATCAATTGCATCCTTGAACTATATAAGCTCCCACGCTCGCTGCAGGCACAAGGGCTTATATCTCGGGTGCAATTGATAACTTCCCACCCTTTGTTAACAATATACTTACCATAACTACAGTATTGCACTTTTGCTTTTTAAGCCTGATAGGTTAGCCTTTGACCATTATCTCACCTGATGGTAAGTGATGATGTGATCGAAGATATTGTTCAGGCTAACCTAGAATTACTGGCTCTCAAGGACAGCTGTCGGAACACACCGTTAGGTACTTGGCGACAGATTTTCTACTTGAGGGTGGTAGCTAGCCAGGCGGGCATTTGCAAAATGCCCTACCACCATGCTATAACAACTACCATCCTAAGAACTACCGCCACCGACGGCTTAACGTGCCCTCCGAAGCACGCTCAGTTGTAATGTCGGCATGCCGGAGAGTTCTGAATTCGGAACAAAAACGCGCCAGCAATGTTGTATGGAAATTCATTGCAGGCGTGTTGGGGTGTAATTTTAATTTACATTACTTTCATCGATCTTGTTACATATAACCACAGAGGTAAAAAAATGGCGGTAAAGCAGAGTTCGTCTCGATTCTGTTATTTTGAAATAACAGAAAAAAAATCATACATTTCATAAATTGAAATGTGTTCTTAATATATCGTTATTAAGCTCACGCACGGAATACTAGTGTAATCATATACATTTCCTCTACTTATTGACCCAATAACGTGGTAAGTAGCGCGTGCGAAAGTCTAGGCCAAAGGAGTGAAGACGTCTATAATTTCCGTAATAATAAATTGGAGACTGAACAAACAAAGTGTTCTCAATTCATTTCTCGGATCTTAATGTTAGGTGCCACATTCTTTTACATTGCTTGACCAGTATACGTCTAAAGTAAGTAAGAATAAAGGCATTGTATTGTAGATATGGTAACCACTTAATAACAAACAACATAAATAAGATTTTTGATTTAATTAAAATACAAAAATAACCATAATAATTGATTTCCATGCAGAATTAATATCACAATATTCATAAATTACCAACATGACACAAATTATTTTTGCATTTTTTTTTTCATTTCACTATTTACATAAATACCAAGGAATGATTATGAAAAACACGACAGAAAGTGTTGACAATAGTTCAGTCGAGACATTCCATGCAAGCTTAAATTAACAAAATTTGATATAATCATTTTTATTAAATTAACAATGATGTACAGTGAATGAGCAAAAAATAACACTAGGTATTCTTCCCATTAAATAACTACCCAATATATTATTATAAACAATATTCTTCAAATTATATTTTAGCAACAGATTCATTCATTTAACAAAATTAAACAACATTATCTGTAACAATAATACCTATCATAATACAAAAATATATTTTCATTTAAAGTAATGTAAAACTGAAGGTTTACTTAAACTACAGAGTACATAGTGACTTGAATCGACTAGTCTCACAGTCATAACCTCAGTCTAATAAATCTCTTTCATAGTTCTCATAACATAAGCAAAATAATAACTTACATAACTACTTACGCTTATGGATCTTATATTTCACTCATTGGTATTGCTAAGGCGTTGCATTTACATGTGCCTACTATTTTACTTAGGGCCTCTTTCAGGACTTCAAGTAAAGTGTCAATTATTTAATCCCTATTTAAAGTTACTCGCCTAATAAAAGTTACAATTATGGTTTTTCAGTTTCACAATAGAAATAGACTTCTGATTTACAACTCAATGGTAACTTGAAGGATCTTGGAAGTAAATTCAAATATCCGTTCATAATCTGTCAACGACTTCACTCGTCGAAAATAATTTTAATCAAGAAGTTTTATACCATGGAGTTTGCAATACCAACCTTCTTTTGAAACCTGTATAAATGATAGACAGATGAACCAAGAAGTAAGTTAGTGGTCACTTTATCTGTGGGTTATTATTACTCAGCCATTGTGAAATTCTGTCACTGGTGACTTAAACCGGCAATTAGCCTACTCGACACTTTACTTGAAGGTCGTGATAGAGGCCCTTTAACTTCATCATCATAACTAAAATAGAAGAAAACCTTAGAACCTAGCAACTAAAAATCAGTGCTCTGTCCTTACTCCCAAGGAAATAATTGTAAAATCGAAGAAATCATGTGCATCCTACAAAAATATAACAATATAAGTATTATTCGTAGTACATTAGTTTAAATTTTTGACAAAACAAAAGCAAGCGTTAATCTTTTGAGCTCACTAAGATTGCGGATTCTAGACACGACTAAAGGGTTCCTTCTAACATTTTTAATGTCATTCAAATCTAGATGTTAGCTGAGTGAAACTATGTCTGCTTAATCAGGCCTGTATTATCAGATTATTCATTATATGTATGTCAAGATAGAAGTTTGAGTCATGGCCGGGCCACATTAAGGTTAGTGTCATAAAAGCGCTTTCCATACAAACGTAGTGTGGTCATATTTTAAATACTAAGTGTTCACAGGAGAAAGTCTTGCATCGTCTTTGGAGTCTAAAATCTATGCTTCTGGTTTGTCTCGGTTTTCCGTAAAAATGTCTTTTTCAAAATTATTTGGACAATTCGTTTTGTATGGGAGTACTCAATTCAACAATAAGAGATAAAATAAAACGAAAAATTGACAAACCAGAAACATCGATATTAGGCTCAAGGACAGGACATGCATGCAAAAATGACAACGAGTTTGAACACTACCAAGTGTTCAAACAAATATGTAAATTTAAAATCTGACAAAACTACATTTGTATGAAAAGAGCTACGAAGAGTAGACTTAAGGTTGAATACCGACGGCTGTCACGATAATAAACTTCGTACGAAATAAAAAAGGTGGAAAATGAGATATAAGCTGACAGAGCAGAAAAGGAATATATATTGTACTACCTCACGCAGCGTGGATAAACGCAGGAACAATAATAAATACAATGTTGTCTTAGGTTTTCGCGATTATTACACATAGTAATTAAACAACTTTAAACGGTTTAAATCGCGTATATTTATCATTATTTTTGTCCCGAAGTTTCAAAAACTTTGCAGTGTGACCACGATCACTGTCCCGACGTTTCGAACACTTTGCAATGTGACCACGATCACTGCAAAGTGTTTGAAACGTCGGGACAAAAATAATGATAAATATACGCGATTTAAACCGTTTAAAGTTGTTTAATGACTATGAATAATAAATATGTTGACGATTGAGTATGGTCACGACACGTTAATGTTAGTAAATAACGTTATAAGGCCGTTGGTTTTTCTTTGGTCCATTAATGATGCAACAGTACTACATATATCACGTAGCGCATCAATCTACAAGATACAAATAATCGTCATGTAACGCCTAATTTATTGACACACACAAAGAAATGTATACAGCAGAGTCTCGTCGCAATACGTCCTTAATTAGAAGTAGCAGTTGCATAATAATGTATATGTTAATACAAAATAGCAAATCCAAAGACATGCTAGAAGAGTGTTATATATGAATGTGCATAAAGAGTAGAGAAATGTCCTAAAAAGTATGGATGTACTGCATATATAAAAAGTAAAGTATTATAGAGTAAAAAGAAGACATGTAACATGTTGAGTGTGACATAGGTTGAGCAGCAGGAAGTAGGGTAGATATCAGGTCCAACAAAATTATATTAGCTAGAAAATTTTCAATACAATTTTTTTCGTCAAAAAATACCCAATATAATCTGGGTGTGTAGTGGGTACATTTTGACGAGCTTTCGTCTTTCACTTCATAATAATCTCACTCGTCATGCATTTTATAAGACAAGCTAGTTAAATTTCAATTATATTTTAATTATTTATATACTTTCACCCGCTATAATAATGTACAGCAGGCTTGAATAGGCCAAGTGGTCACGGAAGACAATACTTTATTGCTGAACATGCGAGTCTTCTAGTTACAATTACACCGATAAAAATAATAATGTCACTAGCATTTCGTCAGCGAGTGCGTCCGCTACAAGTCATTATGGTATGTCTAGGCGTTGCCAGAGGTCAGTACAATAAGTTATACCAAATAACACGGGATTACATTGAACGCTACATCCCGCTGAGGAAACTTCTTTTGGTTTTTGTTGATTGGAAGTTATGTAATAAGATTTAAAAGTGACGTAACTCCTACGGTCCCCACACTAGGGGTGCGGTCCGAGATTAGTCAATGGTACAAACAGTGCTAACAGTACTAACGATTGGAACGATTTGCGTACGCACGCTCACGGCCGTTTCCATTACTAACAATTTGGACCAAGCAAAAGATTTTTGTATCAAGATTTTTAACTGACCATTTTTCATTTGTTGTGACAGCTGAGCCTCTGATTCGCATGCCAATGCTTGGTCTGAAATGAGCTCAGAGCGCTACTGGCACGGGATACTCACGGAGTCCAACCACCGCGCCGTGCCGGGCCGTGAGTACTGTTATCGCTGAGAGGTGAAGTCCTCGATTACATCCCACCTATCAGTGGTTCAAACTATCGTACAAATCGAACCAGCTGTGAGCGTACTTTTACAATTGCGCATATCTGACCGCACACTAGTTTGTACAAATGCGAGTCGTGAACGGCGAACGCGTTGTCAGGTGCACGTAACCCGACCTTATGTACGTGGCAGTTATGTTATATATATGGAATTGTATGAAGCAAAATAGGGTTTAGTTAGAAAAAATATTATCGATAGCATTATATGCCGACAGCATGTGTAACAAAGATGGCATATGAAAGCTAAATAATAATCCAACACAAACAAAATTTACGACGCGGTGTCGGTAATGACAATATGTTACGTGCAACCCTGATATTTAGCTTAATGTTTGAACTATTAATGTCTATAGCTTGTAGGGCGCGTCCAGCTAAGTTATATAAAAGTCTGCTTAAATTATATCGAATGCGCACTTAACTTCACCACCTTCAAGTCTTTAGTAAATGACGTCAATCCTACGATCCGCACACTAGGTTGTATAAATGCGAATCATGATCGGCGAGAGCATCGTCTGGCGCACGTAACTCAGCAACCTTTCCGTGCGCGAGTACGAGCACGCGCGCACATTCGAGCACGCCTGCCGTGCGGTGCGCGATGAATAGCACGGTTGAGCCGCCGAATGCGGACCGCACTGTGTCCAAGATCACGCGCTCCGCTTCCTGGTCGAGGTTCGCCGTCGCTTCGTCTACTAGCACGATCTGAAATAAAAATACATATAAGTGTAGAAACAACAACACTGTACACTGTCATTTTACAAATACCCATCTGGCGTCTATCTACCATACTCAAGTAGAATAATCTGCCGCCAAGCAACTAACTTCGTATCCCTCTAGATGTGTTTATTAGCTAGCAATTCTACTTACGCCTGAACAATATTTTCCACCGCATCATTACTTCCCATCAGGACAAAGGCTAGCCTATCAGCTATATAAAATACCAGCGGCCCGCCCCGGCTTGGCACGGGTATTTAACAAAAATTATAAATGAAACACATAAAAAGTAGTTATTGTGGCATAACTGTAAAAGTGAGACACATAAAATTGCGGACATTTTTGTAGATTTTGATGTCTTCTATAAAATTGTAGTACACCACTTTGCTCTATTGTCAACAATTTCTGCAGCGTACTCTGCGTGAACGACTTCAATGTTATTTTTTTCACACGTTGGGTTACATTATAGAAGTGTTCATACGGATCCCTACGTTTTTGAAAATATTCTCAGTAGTAAATATTCATCAGGAATAGTGTAGAATTCTAATGGTAAAAAATATTTTGAAATCGGTCCAGTAGTTTTTATTTGTTACATACAAAAATATAAAAAATACAAATCTTTCCTCTTTATTATATTAGTATAGAAGTATAGAAAACTGCCTTGTTATATAAAATAAAACTGCCTTGTTAGTGTGTAAAACGAGGCTCTTTGAAATCCCGGGACGGACAAGTTATTGTTTTCTGACAAAGACATTTTCAGTCCGGAATTATTGTGCCCAGTAGATACTAACAGGCTCACTCCTTATGGCATGAGACAAAACTAGGTGGTTGCACAAACTTCTGCCTACCCTGTAAAGAAATACAGCTCTGACGATATGCCGAAGGGTGATCACAAAATAAATTAATTACAGCTTTACTGACGGTGCAACCCTGCTTGCGAATTGTCGTTGGTATGAATATGCCGTGCCATTTAAATTGTGTGTCATAATTAATTAATGACCGCTTACTTGAACAAACACTATTTGGGAATTCTCGTTGATAAGTAGCTACTAGCTACTAGTTGATTTAAAATGATAAGATGTTAGTGAGCCATTTTAATTGTGTGCCAAAATTAAATCAACGGTCGCCTTCCTGACGTTAATCCTGCTTGGAAATTATCTTTGGTAGATATAACACCACCAGTAATTTAATAAGTTTAAGATTATAGGGAGCACTTTCAATTGCGTGTCAAAATACATTTACTTCACAGAGGTCATATCGAAGAAGTTGTTATAATATAGAGTCGCGTTATTTGGACAATTCGAAACACGCACATAACGTGCTCGTAACGCGCCATCAAGTGGAGATAATCCTCGGAGATAACGTAACGCGCTGGGTTACGTTTTTGAATGGGCATAGAGAATAAAAGCCCAGCAGAGATTGTGGTAAAAGGATATCAAACACCGGGGAAATAAAAAACCCGCACATGACTTAAATTTTTCCTATCGTATATTTGTAATTTTGTAATGTAATCCGCATAGCAGGCGTTATTGCAATCATAACAATATAAAAATTATAAGGTTGCGTCATCATTTACAAGTATAAAACCAATTGCAAAATTGGTCTTGTTTGTAGTACAACGTAAGGGGTACTATAGATGTCGCTCCATCCCAATACGATGGTTAATGAACGGTAGGAAAGATTCGAGTTATGACGTCATGTCATGTTAGCTCAATTGGTTAGAGCATGCCCCGGCTCGAGCTGGCAGGATTCGATAATTACTCTACTGTACAAAAAAGGAGATCCTCATTGTTTGGACAATTACCGGCCAATAAGCCTTCTCCCTACGCTCTACAAGGCTCTACTTTTTCATCCTTGATATTGACTAGAATAACGAGAAGTCTAGATGAACAACAGCCTCGAGAACAAGCTGGCTTCAGAAAGGGATACTCTACAACCGATCACATTTTCACTTTAAGTCAATGCATAGAAAAATGTAACGAATATAACAAAGTGTTATATCTCGCTTTCGTAGATTACACTAAGGCGTTCGACTCTATTTCACATGCACACCTTTGGGAGAGTTTAGCAGAACAAGGTATAAACTTTAAGTATATAAAAGTACTCAAATGCATCTACGGCGCTTCCTATACTAAAATAAAACTAGAAACTATTGGACCTCGTTTTAAAGTAGAAAAAGGTGTAAAACAAGGAGATCCAATATCGCCTAAATTATTTACAACAATTTTAGAAGCCATGTTTCGAAAACTTGAATGGTGTGATCATGGGTTAAATATTAACGGGGAACGACTCAATCATCTTCGCTTTGCAGACGATATAGTGCTTTTAGCTGAAAACTATGATAGCCTACAATACATGATAAACACGCTAGATGTCGAAAGCCGCAAAATAGGTTTGCATATGAACCTGTCTAAAACCAAAGCAATGACAAATGGAGAGCTTACGCCGATACAACTTGGAACAGATATCATAGAATATGTCAAAGACTACATATACCTCGGTCAGACAATTTCTTTTCAAGATGCTAGCGAGAAAGAAATTAACAGACGGATAGCTATATCATGGAAAAGGTACTGGATGCACAAAGACGTATTTAAAAGTAAACTTCCGCTGCGTCTTAAGAAGAAGATTATGGACAACACAATCCTTCCATCCCTTTTATATGGATGTCAAAGCTGGGCTCTAACAAGAGCTTTGATAAACAAAATTTCTATTTTCCAGAGAGCAACTGAAAGATCAATGCTAGGCATCAAGCTACGAGACCGAGTCAGAAACGAAGAAATTAGAAAAACTACCAAAATAATCGATGCAGCAAGCATGCTCTGCCATTTGAAGTGGATGTGGGCTGGCCACATTGCAAGGAGCACAGACGGACGCTGGAGCGAACGTATTTTGCATTGGTGTCCACGCGACAATGCAAGGCCTAGAGGTAGACCAAGACGGAGATGGCGAGATGACGTCGTAGAAATAGCAGGCGAGACGTGGACGAGATTCGCGCAAGATAGATTTAAGTGGCAACTTATGGAGGAGGCCTACGCCCAGTTTTGGGTGCCCGAACCTAAAAATTAAAATTAAAAATTAAAACTGTAATGTAAATTATTAGAGTAAAATGTATTCATATAAATGTATTTTGTTACTGTATAGTGCTATTTTGGGAATAAAAGGCTTATTTATTATTATTATTATTATTATGCCCCGGCTAAAGGGGCGGATGGACGCGGGTTCGAATCCCGCACATGACTTAAATTTTTCCTATCGTATATTTGTAATTTTGTAATGTAATCCGCATAGCAGGCGTTATTGCAATCATAACAATTAAAAAAAAAATTAGTTTCCTCCCTAAGATGCTGACCAGTCTTGATAGCTTACCACCTGCTGAGATCGGTGTTGAGACCAGGTGTAGGACTATTAATAAGTGACAATATGTGAGCAGTATACCTTAGGCCTGTGCAGCACCGCCCTGGCGAGACACAGTAGCTGCGCGTGTCCCCGCGACAGATCAGCGGCGCTAGCGGCGAGGCCCCCGCGCCCCTCGGCCGCCTCCCGCGCCCCGCACGCCTCCAGCGCTCGCCACACCTCCCGCTCGGAGTACTGCCGCAACGGGTCCACGTTCTCCGCGATGCTGCCAGAGAATATGAACGGCTCTTGCGGTATCACGCCGATGCGCGATCTGGAATAAGTATGTTTAATATTCACAATTGAGAAATCAATAAAAAAAATAAGACAATGCGACGGTCCCCCTGTGAAACAAAATGGATCCAACTTTACAGTGGGATCTACATATCCATGATCTATCCGGAATTATGTTCGAAATTATGCTGCATATGCAGTTCATAAGACGTTTATTTATTTACTTATTCCACACAGATCAAAAAGCAATTAAAAAAATAATAATAATATAACAATGTGATGTATCAGACCTGAATTGCAGTTCAGATACCTGTTACATACAGCAAATGTATAAAGTAAACGTGTTTGAGTAATGATGAATGTTAATTTAAAATATTAGGCCATGGATAATACAAATATGATCATAATGATGATGATGAAGACAATAGAATGAAGACGCAGAATTAACCTACGTAATAAATTTCGCATTGCAAAATGCATTCGACGTCAACTGCACTTACTAGGACGTGTTTGGGACGGCCAGACTCAACACGGAGATTGTTTTTTTTTTAAACTGACGTAGCTACTTCTCGTTTAGTTTATTTCGCGTACTTCTAGAGTATTATGTCGTAATGGTGTATTCCTATGGGGAGCTGCTGCTGAGATAGGGACAATCTATATGTTACAAAAGCGTGCAATTAGAGCTATATATGAAATAGATCCTAGAAATCTCTGAGGGATATTTTTAAAGAAATTGATATTTTAACTTTACCGAGCCTGTATATATTAGAAAATAGTAAATTAGAGTAAATTTAAATTAAAAAGTGGCAATCACGATTACAACACTAATAAAGATAGAATAGCTGTGCCAGGTTTTACATTAGCAAAGACAAATAAAAGGACCTTCTAAGGTAATTGTGTGCGGTTTTATAATAAAGTTCCCAAACATGTTACAACACTCACAGAAGGAAAATTGAAGTTGCACGTGAAAAACATTTTGATTAAGAAATCCTACTACACAGTTTGTGAATTCCTAAAAGACAAAAATGCCTGGACAATTCCGCCTCTGAAAAGGTATCGCCTGTCACCTACGTAATTAAAACAAATATTGTAATAATATTATTATACAGGGTGTCCTAGAACTCAACGTCAAGCGGGCACGGGGCAAGAGGGGGGGGGGGTCATACCAGTACCAGGAAAAATAAAATAAAAATTCTATATCAGTTGGTTAAGTTATAATTGGCAAATTTATGCAAAAGAGAAAAATCGACACCTTTATTATAATTGGCAAATTTATGCAAAAGAGGCAAATCGACACCTTTATTCATATCTTTAGTTATTCTGACCTCAAAGTTAACTATTTTACAGTGTTTTTTTTACTAACGTGGTCTTTAATAAACATGCTATCAATTGCAATCACAATTTAAACAAAAAGAGTTGCTATGTTAGTTAAAATTATCGCATTTTCTTTGAGTTGTGGTTGAAAAATAATATCAACTAACTTTAATTTTGAAAATTAAAGTTAGTTTATATAATGGTTAAATATAAAATCGTCACTTTTAGAAATAAGAAATGGAGCTCAAGAAGTCATAAAGAACTTACTGCCTGAGAAGTCTCGAGGTAAGTACGAGAAAACGTATAATGATTTTATTTTCCTCGTAGGTGTAGTATAAAGCACTATGTATCACTCGGGAGAAAGTTCTATTTCTGTTCTCGAATTGCCTTTAAACAAACTCTCGAACAGAAATAGATTGTTCTCTCCCCTCGATGTACAATGTAATATTGTCATTTCTCCCTAATAAATGTAAGTTATATAGATTTTCATTCCTTCGCTCCGTAGCAGTGAAGGAATGTTGTGTGAAAATCCATACCTGCCCTGGTAGCGTTCTTTTGTTTTTTTAGCTTCTAACATAAAATAATACAATCTCAAAAAAGTTTTATATCAAATAATTAGAAAAAAGAGACGTGATTTTTATTTGTACTCGATTTTCAATGAAGGAGAAATGGCAACCTTTTTTTGCACTACGAGAAAAAAAGCGCGGCAATTTGTTATATTTGGTTAAATATAGATTTTTATTAAATTTTAACAGTACGCTTTTAATTTTTCTAAATAATTTTCCAAAATGTCATCTGATAGTAAAAGTGACGATCTTATAATGATGCCGCCACCAGAAATAAGAAATGCAGCTCAAGAAGTCATAAAGAACTTACTGCCTGAGAAGTCTCGAGATAAGTACGAGAAAACTTACATATAATGATTTTATTTTCCTCCTAGGTGTAGTATAAAGCACTATGTATCAGTCGGGAGAAAGTTTTATTTCTGTTCTCGAGTTGCCTTTAAGCCCTCCTCTGCGCGTCGGGCTTAAACAAACTCTCGAACAGAAATAGATCCTTCTCTCCCCTCGATGTACAATGTACTATTTTCCAATAACCATGACTTCAGTTTCTTTTTAAACATTCCGTATGGGAACTCTATAAGGTTAAAAAGTGTTACCTGAGGGCATGCAAGTGTAGCTTGGTAACGTCTACGCCGTCCACTCTGACAGTGCCGCTCGCTAAAGGAACGAGCCTCAGTATGGCCTGCAGCAGTGAACTCTTCCCAGCACCGGTTCTCCCCACGACAGCCATCTTCTCGCCCGGCCAACACGAGAAACTAACGCCACTTAGTGCCATAGTGCCTGTTTCGCGTCCACTGGAAAATGAATAATGGGGTCCCATGAGTCACCCCAACGAGAAACAGTATAGCAGGAACAGTATGTCTTGTTGGAAAAAATACTAATATAATGCATAATAGTTACAACTATGCACAGGTTTATAAATTTGTTTATTTCACGAGCCTTTAGAGTAACTTATTACTCCCATACTTTAACGTTACTGCTGTATTAAACTTAGTAAATATCGCTCTCCGAGTCTCGAGACACAGGCTCTCGCCTAGTTTGAGACTTGCTGGTAACATACATAACAGTTTATAATGAAAAAAAAAATTGTATAAGAAGTCTAGTAGTATTTTGTACTGTGTTAGTTAAATAAGTTTCAAGAAAAAAAATGTATTAATGCTTCCCCTTAACGAAACCAGATATCAATAAATCGTTCATCTAACTCACACTAAGCCCAAAACCGTTATCAGCACCGTTGCTTCTTGTATGTGACTTTATTTTATTCCACCCAGATCACCCTCGGGGATTGATCTGTTATTCCACCATAACTTTTGATGCCTGACCAGATTAGGATCGGGTATCGTGGGAATCCTTATATCATCCCGACTGACATGGCCTCCACTTTTTGGGCAGGGAAGTCAAGTTTTTTATTATCATTCAAGTGCCCAATAAATAACACTATTCATTTTGTTATTTATGATTTCAAAAGGTAAATTCAGCGTTTGAAGAGTAACGTTGTCACACATTTCAGTACATAGCCAGTTATACAGGGCGTCCCAGGGATATGCCACATCGAGGGAAAGTAACTTGAATATTGTAGATGAAGTAAATAAAGTAGTATTGAAGGAAGACATTATTTGAATTTAAAAAACAATTTAAACTACATTCATAGATATTTAAATAATTACATGGTTGAACCGGGAATCGAACCCGTTAACCGCGAAAAATAATCAACCTGTACCTTTATCATAAGGATTATTTTTTGCTAAATAACATAGTGTCAGAAATAAAAGGATGAGACGAAAATTCGATCTAGACAGGTCTCATCTTTCGGGAAACTTATTTTACATTGATACCGAACGATTGGCCGTCCAAATATTTTACCTGTATTTGAGGTACACGTCGTCGAATTCTATGACACCTTGCGACGGCCAGCCATACGGTGGCGGTTCACCATCTACTTTTTCACATTCCACCTGCAACAAAAAACATTATATATTATGCCGAGGTATACAAACACACGCACTTCGTAAATCGTTTAGGGATCACGTAAAAAAGTCCTTACACCAGTGAGATGAAGAAGTAGTTGATAATTAAATTCACGTTTTGCACGTTTAGATAGTTGAAATAAGACAATTTTTTTGAAGCTCTCGTAGCGAAGTTTTCTAAGCCGTTCTAAACCAATCAGAAGTAGAACGAAGTACGCCGTCATGACTTGGATGGGTGACCGCTAGTGACATTACTTGCGTGACATATTTTGCGATAGCTCGTCTGGCTAGCTACCACCCTGAAGAAATCTATTGCCAAGCACCTAACGGTGTGTTCAGGCAGTGGTCCTTGAGAGCTAGTAATTCTAGATTAGCCGGAACAACATCTTCGACCACAAGATCACTTAACATAAGTTGAGATAGTTGTCAAAAGCTAGCCTATCAGCTATAAATAAAATAAATAATAAGTAAATTAACGTGTTAATTTACGCGCTAGGATGCAGGTAAGCCGTAGCATAAAGGATAATTTACCTTTAATATAGTAAAATGTTTTGGAGCACAGGAAGATATGGTTGGGTGAGTAGTACTTGTAATCATATTTAGAAATATAGAAGGGAAGCGACATCATTCCGAGAGTTAAGTGTTTGAAAAAGCATTTCTTTCGATCAGATGAAGACTAGTAGTCTTTTTTTTTTGAGGGGGGGAAATGCCTTCGACCTGCCCTTCCACCACGGGGGTGGTGAAAGGGGATGTGTGGGACTCGAACCCACTAAAACCCCCCCGTGAGCAGTCCTCCGCCAAGCAGGGGCAAGATAGGGTCGCGTTAGCATTCGCCATCTTGCCCCGGCGGTAGGCCCGAACTCCGTCGGGCCTCTGCGCCTTTGGAGGGGTGACCTTGCTCACCAAGGCCACCTCCCAAACGTGTGGGGCCGTGCAAGCTCGTGGAGATCCCCCACGCAACCCTCCCCTATGACGGTTAAAGTAATACAATTCGAGCACTAAATTTCGGCTCGAATGAGCGTTGCGCAGTTGGCCAAATGGTTTAGGCATCCAACGCGAAAGCGGAGGACGCGGGCTCGATTCACGCCCGGGGAATAAATTTTGTGCTCCAATAATTTTTAAAATACGATCTTTGCTTAACACGCGATAGTACTTTTAATCATCTTTAGTAATATTTAGAAAGATATGGTAGTGTGCAATTCTAGCGCGTGAATATATTAACCAAAGGTTTCGGTAAATACCTCTCTGATGTATTCTCCAACTCGCTCGACTGCGATCATTTCTCTCTCCGTCTCCGTGAAGGCGTTGAGTACGTTGCTAAGCATCGACGTCATCGAGAGAGCGTACGAAATGGCCAGACCTACGAGACCTGTACAAAATAAAGGTAGGATTAATGTTGTTACTGTTGCTTCAACACTTCAGGCACATAATTTTTTGCAGCAGTTATAGTTCATCAAATCTAAGAAATACAATTGGACAGCATTTTTGATGCAATAACCTTGTTGTAGAAATGATTAAAACAGGAAATCTTAAGATATCAAAGAATGGTTTAGTAATTCATATAATTATTATTACTTGTAACACTATTCTACAATAATCTAAAGTTGAATAAGTAAGCTCATTTACTTTTAAACAATATCTAACATTGTTACAATGAAGATATTACATAGATACGTCATTATGTTTTACGGTACTGTATGACAATTTGAAATTCAAGGGTATCCAAATAATAGATAAAAGATAGGAATAATGTAATGAATCAAGGCGCCTTGTTCGCGGGAATTTTGTAAGAGAATTCAGAGTCTTGTGTAGTTCTTGAACGGCCAAGTTCGAAAGAGCACTCCTAGTTCTCACATAAGACTTACACGAACTAAAGCTGTAAATGACTGAATCCATCAGTTAAACAACTTTGGACAGTAGCAAAAGAGACATACATCATGTATTTTATACACCTTTGATTTTCCTCAATGCCTACACTGTGATGTTAGTATCTTTGCTCATGATACCAAAATATTTAGAAACCCTCAGATCGACTACGACCGCCTACAAGATGATTTGAACAATATAGCCAACTGGTCTAAGGAATGTCTAATAAATCTCAATCTTTAAACATGAACTTGAAGTAGGAAGCGCATTTGACATCAATCACTAAGAAAGCTAAGGGTCTTATTTACCTCACAAAACCTTTGTAAGACCAATCCTAGAGTATGCATTTCAAGTCTGGAGCCCCTGTTTTGTTAAAGACATTGAGAAGGTACAACGCATTTTACAAAAGCTTTACAAAAATACCAGGAGCCCTGAAACGACAACCATATGGAGAACGCTTAAAAGTGTTGAACCTCACAAGTTTAAAATATCGCAGGGATCGTGGAGATCTAATTGAGATATATTCATTATGTCTTACATAGTATATATGACGTTCAAGATTAAACAAAAAAGATTATAGGCAATAACAATGTTCATCTAAGAGGCCACTACCTTAAGTCATAACTTAAGGTGGTGTCCTCAATAGCCAGCTCTTCAAATAACAATGCTCACAAACAATTTTTCAGCAACCGAGTAGTCAATGCATGGATCTAACTTCTGGAAGACGTAGTTTCAGCCCAAACTGTAAATCAGTACAAGAATCAACTCGACAAATATCTTATGTGTAACAAGAAAAAACTAGGAGTTTAGTTGTTACAACCTCTGCCTGATAATAAATAATAATAATAATAATAATTTCTTCAATCAGATGTTTGCCTATATTTACCACGCACCTTGATACATTTGAGATACATACCTACCTTTTTTATTTATCATCCTTACAGAAAAATAAATTAAGTACCTATGACTGCAAAATAATGATCGCATATGTGACAACAAAAGTATTCAAATTAATCTAGCATAATATGTAGCATACCTAGAAGAGTGCCATATTCTATACGGTTTATTAACACGGACCCAAGTTAGTGTTAAACCTAGTGTTATCTGTATAATGTATATAGTTTCAGTTATGCGCTGGCAGTGCAGTGCAGTTAAGTAGGTAGTAGTAGATGGTTGACTGACCTGGGTCGGCGGCATGCACGGCGCGCTGCAGCACGGCAAGCAGCGCGGCGCCGGCGACGGCAGTGGCAGCGGCCGCCTGAAGCCGCAGCGCCAGCCACTGCGCCGCCGCCGCGCCACACAGCGCCGCCCGCTGCCACGCCTCCACCAGCTCGTCCCCGCGGGAACACCACCGCCCGCTCGCGCCCATCGCGCGGATACACGTCAAACCTTACGTACAATAGTGTGTTGAATTATTATTTTACAAACTGCTAGACTTCATGACGCCTTTTAGAATAAGAAGTGCAGAGGCGACTACAACTCCACAAGTGAAAAATAAAGGGGATATTTTGTAAATCATGATAAGAACGAACAAACTAAAGTAGAATGGAGTGGGTAGATAGATCCATACAAAAAAAATATTACTTAAGTGTTTATTATTTTTATATATTTTTGTGTACTTACAGTACTTTTTCTACACTTTAGTGGTGCTGAAACACACCATGAGGTGCTTGGCGACTGATTATATACTCGAGGGTGGAAGCTATCCAGGCAAGCATTCGCGAAATGCCTTTTCACTATGCATTGAAACTTGATCCTCAAGCCAATGGCGGTATTCGAACCGTTGACCCCCGGCACGGCAGTCCATAACTATTGCCCCTGGACTGGCTAATTGCTATTACTGTTTTAATAGTAGACAGGAGTTAAATCACAATCTGATGAAATCATTTTATACATATATGTCTGTAAATATTACAATTACAACTGAAGATTAAATTTGGCGACGGTAGAACCATGCTGAATGTATAATAAAATATTTTGATTAAAAGTAGTCAAAATGTTGGTTTCTGCAGAAAAAAAAAACAGATAAAAAATTAAATTGGATCAGTATAGCAGGATATATTTTTGACAGTAAGTATAATGCTAAAGTGAAAAATTGAGGTCCTCTAGCAATATAAGGCGCATTTTGTACTTGGATCAATGTGGCATCAATTGAATATTTTTTTCCTGGCATGTGTTGCATATAACTCCAATATAGAAGAAATGTCACTTGGATCAGTATGGTTCTACCTCGCCATTTCCGCTTTCCCGCCATTTTTAACAGTTATATGATTTTTATTTTTCTGTGGCATTCTACCAGTCAGAATTTTATCATTGATGTAAAAAAAAATTAGCCTTAATCTATCTAGGCAAATATTTAGCCCTAATCTATGTAAATTAAAAATAATTTAAAAGTAAATCATAATATTAAAGTCATGTTACAAAATTGTTCATAACATTTTTTTATTACAATTTGACGCCGCGATTTAACAGAGTGGCTGTATAAAAAGTTTGAAACATGGCTTGCACAGTATTAAAAAAAATGTACAGCAGAAAATATCGTTTCTCCGGGACGAAAAGTACTGTTTTATAGTTCTGATAAGCTAAATTCAAACTTACTTTCTAAGAATGAAAAATGTAAAATATATATTTAAAGCAGCTGTTACCTTCTAGCGTGTCATTGAAGTGCGAGTAGACGGGCGAGAGCGTGACGCTCTGCAGCCGCTTGAGTTGTCGCGACGTGATGCGATACTGCCGCTGCAGTCGATAGTACACCAAACCCAGCGGGGCCACGCCTACTAACAGCCACGGCAGCCCATACACGGTCACTGCGATCGCACCTGCCCACACACATTTTTCATTAGTATTCCACCATGATATAGAAGTAACACACATTTTTTGTGTTCTAAGTGACTTTGATTCGTCGTTAAACTGTCCGCAGTGTGGCTTGTTATTGAAGTTTCGAAATGGAACTATGTGCAAGTATAATAACTTTAAGTACGTCTTCCTCGGTATAGTCAGACCTGGCTCACTCCGCAGTTTTAGTACATAACTACAGTTACATCGGTGGGATTATTCTTACGGAGTGTGTCGCGTCAAAAGAGATCAGAGCTATGTGGCTATGTGCTAGAAAGAGAGACGCCTTGTAGGTGAATATAAATATAAGGTACTCCGTGCTTTGCGAGCTGAAGTGCAATTTATGGCTACGTAGCTAGAGTCGCAAATTTATTGGAATGGCTTTGCGGAGTTATCCTTCTGATCCTTTTTATTCTGTGGTAGAGTACAGAAACCTTATTATGTAACTAGAATTGTATTGGAGATGAACTTTACAAAGGGAATGCTGTTTGTGTTGAACTCTACAATGTGCATCGTTTTGAGGAAGGAAAATGTCAACACCATTCTAATTATTTCCTCTAATTGACCAATACGTGAGTACAGTCGGTTATTGAAAACATTAATGTCTCATACTCACGTAAACTTTGAAACAAAAATTGAACCTAATAGTTTAGACTTCCGGCGCGAAATCGGAAAAAATGCTGTGTTGCAATAATTTGTACTGTGATTTTAGCTTAGCACGCGATAGTGCTGGTAATCACATCTATATTAAGAAATATCACATTTAATATTTTGACAACATCCGTATTTTAATAGATATTTATATTAAAACACTCACCTATTAACGAAAAGAACTGCGCTAGAAGAATATTCAAGATAAATGGCAAAGAATCGTCCACTGTGTATGTATCTGAAGAAAATCTGTTAACAATCCGTCCAGCAGGTGTTACATCGAAGAACTTTATATTTGCCTGGAACAGAGAACATCATATAAATTAAAATAATCGAGACAACACTAAGATGTATGAAAAAATAAGATATAAGCTATTGTTTCAAGAAAAGATGGCCTTAACTAACCGAAGCGCATTCTCTTGCACCTAAAACCTAGCTTGTTTTCTCCAGGAAAATGTGACAGTAAAATAAATCTGCACATAGGGTAGCTCTATAATTTATATGGTCACCATGTGTGTTAAACTTGTTTAAATGTGTATTAGTAAACAATTAGTATTATTTCATAAAATATTTGCACATCAAATAATAGTAAGTACATCCCATAACTACAGAATTGTTTTTCCGTCCACAGCATTGTAAGTCTTTAGTTAGTTTAAAAAGCACATACCTTCACGATGATCCTCAAAAGTACTTTATGTATCCGCTGGGCGGCTTTAACGCCTCCATACGCAAATAAAAACGCCCTCATTATTGTGAAGACCAGATTCAACCCAGCCAGTCCAAAGTACACCTCTAAATAGAACTTATCTTGATAGTTGCGGGTGCTGTTCGTTGGTTGTTCTGCAGTTAGTATCGCTTGTGGCAAGGTGGTTGTTGCGTTGCTGTCAAACTTGTTTATGATAGACATTGTTTTATTTATTATGTTATGAACCAAGCTGTCTATTGCGATAACGCTGTGGTCTAATACAGAAGTCTTTTCTGTTATGTCATCAAACTGATTATCCATATGTGCGGTTATGTTCAGGCTTCTGCTTTTGACCCAGTATGTGAGCCAGAGGAATGTGAAGTTCTGTGAGAGTTGCATCAGAATAAGGGAGAGCACGATTATAATGGAGAGAAATACTCCGACGGAACGTAGGTACAGCCCGATCACCCACCAGCCAACGGTCCCTTGGGACATCACCTCCTGTAATAAATTATTAACTTTTTTTTTAATAAATCTATACCTATGTTCATCAGAGATAATGTAGGCGTAGTGTAACTTGGCAATAGCGACGATGACGTCATAACGACACTTTGGTATCGTTTGTACGCAACGGTGCGAGGGCGGCAATGTGAAAGAGCAGGGTAGTCATATTCCAATGAGGTGCATAGTTTATGTGACCGGGGTTGTTGATAATCAACCAATGTTTAGATACAATATCACCTGGCTGTTCCAACGTCTAGAGAACATGTATCAATATAATAAGGTTGGTTAGTTGATGAGGTCTAGTTAACTAGTTTGGATCGCTAGCAATTCACTACTTGAATTAAATTAATATTTTAAACACATTAAAATTAATACAAGATATTTATTTGATTGTAAAATATCTACTTCTGATCCGCAAGCCCAGATTACCGTATTTGTCGACGGTGTTACGAAAGCGGACATAAGAATTTACAATTCTAACGAAAGTAGAACTCTTTACTATCCAAGATTTCGTTTAGAACACGAAAATGTTGATTGAAATTAGACTTAATACTGCGTCGCCAGCACTAGTATTTTAATCCGAGAAGCTAAATATCCAGAGTATATCAACAATACAATGTAAAACAATTCAGGATATAACTTGTTTATGTTTATTTAACTACCTAAATGTTAGTCTTCATGTCTTGTTGCCACAAACGTCACCGCATATCAATGTCTCAAAATTATTATTAACTTAGTCGATATAAGGACACATGCTTTTAAACAAAATTCGAGTTTTATTTTATTAACAAATGAATTAATCAAAAACGGTTATGTGGTTAATTTATATGCTGTAGAAGTAGGAGCACGGGGTATACTAGCAAAATCCGTATACAACCTACTAAAAGGCCTTGGCCTATCAAGAACAACCGTAACTTCCATTCTAGAACGTGTATCCAAGGCGGCATTAGTAGGATCTTACCAAATTTGGTTGAGCAGGGGAGGAGGCTGGAGCGGTGAAAGGGAGCATTGATGCATCATAAAGGGGCCCCTTAACCTTACTCACTGGGTTGCAAGTCCCAGGCACCTTGACTTGGGCCTCTTCCTCTCCAACGCTATGAACACGGCACCCGCACGGTGAATCTATGGAATGCTAAGTAAATTCGTCGTAAAATAATGTGTACCTCATCTTCCAAACTGTTCCGGCTAACGCCATCCAGGTTGTCGGTTTGCTGGGATACAATCGGTCGCGGCGGCTCTTCGCCTATCGACTCTGTTTCACTGGGTAGAAACTCTTCAATATCATTTAATACTGATTCTGGAGGACCTACAACATATCAATACAAACATAAGTATCGGAATATAATACGTAAGCCAGTTTTTGTTTATATTGCTGACAGGCAAGCCTTCGACCATAATCTCACCTGATGGTAAGCGTTGATGTTAACAGGTCGAAGGTGTTAACAGGTTTAACCTAGAATTGCTGGCTCTCAAGGACAGCTGCCGGAACACACCGTTGTGTACTTGGCGACAGATTTTCTACTTAAGGGTGGTGGCTAGCCAGGCGGGCATTCGAAAAATGCCGTTCCACCATGCGGTGAAGCTCAAGCCCGCGGCAGCATTCGAACCATGGACCTGTTGCGCGGCAGACCATAGCCAATACTACTGAGCCATCACTGCTTCAAAACAAAGTTATGGTGATGGAACAAGCACGAGACCTGGTTTTAAACTGTAACCTCTGCCTGTAACAAATGCAGTTCGTCACAAGTCGCGAACTACCCTCACCCTGAGACAAAAAATGCTGATTTTCATGTGCCTGTAATTTCACCGGCCACCCAATCACTTTAAGCCGGATCACATTAATGCGAACATTATTGTTTGGCGGTAGAAATAGGTATGGTGACAGTACTTCCCCGGATGAACTCGCATATAGAGTTGTACTGCTAAAAATATTGACTTATTTTTACGAATAGCATAAAGCTATTAAGTCCGCGGCGAGATTCGAACCATGGACCTTCTGCGCGGCAGTCCATAGCCAATGCCACTGCGCCATCACTGCATCATAAGTTATTTCACATTAGGTACGGGTGAACGTAATTCTTAAACATTTTGACGGTTTTATCGGTAATTTATGATATGTGCACACACATCAATCGAATAGTTCAAGATAATACAAGCAATAATATTTGAAACTTGCCAATACCATGATCTTATAGAAAGGTTACGAAACCTTGTTGCAAAATACTGTACATTTTGAACTTCCCGCCACAGGCGATAGTTTCCACCTCAACAAACCCAGGTTGCAGTTCCGAATTATATCAAAGTCAAAGTCAAAGTCAAAATCATTTATTCAATTTAGGCGTCTACGACGCTCTTATGAAGGTCAATTACAAATTTTAGTATTGAAATATTCTACATTGTACTGCCACGTTCAGCAAATAAATTGTATAGAGCCACTGCGAGAAGAACGGGCAAGAAACTCGGGGCCATTCTTTTAAACATCTTTTAACAATGTGTTACATACATACTATATAATAGAGTTATTACAATATTTGTTTAAATTATGTAGGTGACAGGCAATAGCTTGGCGGAGGCGGAATTGTCCAGGCATTTTTGTCGTTTATGTAATCAGAAACTGTGTAGTAGGATTTTTTAATCAATATGTTTTTCACATGCAACTTGAATTTCCCTTCTGTGAGCGTTGTAATATGTTTGGGAACTTTATTATAAAACCGCACACAATTACCTAAGAAGGACCTTTTATTTGTCTTTGCTAATCTAAAACCTGGCACCACTATTTTATCTTTATTCCTAGTATTGTAATCGTGATTGTCACTGTTTAATTTAAATTTACTCAAATTTTTACGAACATACATAATATTTTCAAATATATACAGACTTGGTAAAGTTAAAATATCAATTTCTTTAAAAAGATCCCTCACAGATTCCCTAGGACCCATTTTATATATGGCTCGAATTGCACGCTTTTGTATGATAAAGATTGTCTCTATCTCAGCAGCAGTTCCCCACAGCAATACGCCATACGACATAATACTGTGGAAGTACGCGAAATAAACTAGCCGAGCAGTAGCTACGTCTGTTAACTGTCTTATCCTAAGAACTGCATATGCAGCAGAACTAAGTCTTCCGGAGAGATCATGTATATGTGGATCCCATTGTAAAGTGGAATCCATTTTGATTCCCAGGAAGACTGTCGCTTTGTCAATAGGGAGTTTATCTGGGCCAAGCTTTATGTTTGGTTCAACATAAGGAACATTTGGTAAAGAAAACTTTAAACATTTCGTCTTTTTTGAATTTAGGAGAAGATTATTAGCGGCAAACCATTTACAAATCTTAGATAATACATTATTTACATGCGTCAGTTCACTGTCTTTCCTATCTACTTTAAAAATCAGAGAGGTATCATCTGCGAATAAAACAATATCGCAGAAATCTTTGACCATGCAAGGCAGATCATTAATATATGTTAGAAACAGAAAAGGTCCCAAAATTGATCCCTGTGGTACTCCCATTTTTACCAATGACCCGGAAGAAGTATTGCCATTTATTCCAACCCTCTGTAGCCTGTCTGACAGATATGACTCTATAAGATTCAGAGCTTTCCCACGAATACCATAGTGGGAAAGTTTACGAATCAGAGTGCAGTGCTCTACACAGTCGAATGCCTTGGAAAGATCACAAAATACGCCAATAGCATCATGTGAACTCTCCCAGGCTTCCAGTATATGCGACATCAATTGAACACCTGCATCTGTTGTGGATTTGCTCTTGGTGAAACCAAACTGATTCTCATTTAATAAATTATGCTTGTTAAAATGGGATAGTAGTTGTTTGAGCATAATTTTTTCGAATACTTTACTCAGAACAGGTAAGATGGAAATAGGTCTATAATTGCAAGGGTCAGATGTAGACCCCGACTTTAAAATTGGAGTGATTTTACTTTGTTTCATTAAATCGGGGAAGTTTCCACTATCGACACAAAGATTGAATATTGTTTCTAAATATGGTGCAATAATGTAAATTATAGACTCTACCACTTTTACTGACATACCCCACAAGTCTTCAGTACTCTTTATGTTTAAACTTTGAAATGTTTTTATAATTTCAAATCTTGTGGTGTGTCTGAAAGAAAAGTCCGGTGATTTGCTTGGAAAATTATTTTTTAACATAGTTTCTGCTACATTGGGACAAGAATCCAATGACTTAGTGGCTTCTAGGGGCAAGGTAGAAAAAAAATTTTCAAATATATTCGCCACTTGTATTGAATCAGAGATTTGATTTTTATCAATAGTTAAGACATATGTTGAATCTCTAGGTTTATTTTTACCAGTTTCACTATTTATAGTCTTCCAAATGGTTTTTATTTTATTTTTAGACTTGCTAATTTTGTTTCTAATAAAAAGAGATTTAGCACACAAGCAAACAGATTTGAACATTTTTGAATACTTCCTAACATAATCATGAAACTGTTTGCAAGATGTTAAATTTTTCCTACGATACAGATCAAACAAATAATCTCTACTTTTTCGAATACCTGTTGTTGCCCAATCACCGAACTTCAACTTTCCATCTATTTGTTTTTTTATTTTTGGACATACTTTTTGAAACTCAGTGTTTACTAAAGAAAATAAGCTATTATAAATGTCATTTGGGTCACTATGAGAAAAATTTGTAATGCCAAGCTTAGCTTCTATGTTGGTACTGAGTATTTCCAGCCTACTAGTTGTTAATGGTCTATGTTCAATTTCATACCTCTCTGTTTTTCTGATTCCATCAAATTTTATCGCTAGGCCCTCATGATCAGATCTAATACCCTTCATTATTGACTTTTCTTTAGTCTTACAGTTTGAGTATATATTGTCTATACAGGTAGCTGAAGTGTCTGATATCCTAGTGGCCTCACAGAATAGAAATTTCAAATTAAATGACTTAAACAATGAAATAAGATCAGTCTTATTTTTAGTATTCAATAAAATATCTATATTAAAATCACCACATACAAATATGGGTTTTTTGCATTTTGAAATTTTCTGTAGTATATTTTCCAAAGTGGATAAAAATTCTGTAAAATTTTGAGCACGACCTTCATCTGTTGGTGGTCGATATACGCACAACACGAGATGCCTGTCCACCTCCACACAAGCAACCTCACAGACACGTTCGACAGAACATCTGACCAAGTCACGGCGTTCTTTAAATTTTAAATTATTTTTTACAAGTATAATACACCCTCCTCCTTCTGCAGATGATCTGTTAAACGCACTACCCACACTAAAATTCTTAACATTAAATAACATTTTATCTGCTCTAAGCCAAGTTTCAGTGAAACATAATATGTCAAATGGATATTTATCTAAGAATATTTCAATTTCAAGTATTTTGCCAGGGAAGCGATTTATATTTTGGTAGTATAGTGCTATGTCAGAACACTTCCCTGTTGTCTCTCTTAAAAGTTTAAACTGTTTGACTGAACATTAGTACATGTACTAAAATCTGTAGCGTCAAAACTAGACTTAGTTATATTTCCTATAACCGACTCAATATTATAAGCTACCAAAGTAGCAATTAAATTTTTATATTTCTTAGGTAGGTACATCCTATCCTGAGTCAACATAAAGTGAGTAATAAATTTATTACAGTCAAAAAATAAAAGTTTGTCTCCATGACGACATGTCATATTATATAAAATTGTATTTAATGAGTGAATATGCTCATTCTGGCTTTGAGTCAGTGCATCTGAATAGGGAAATGCACATAACATGATTTGATACGCATCAAGATTTAACAATGAAGTTATACTTGCTATTAACTGTTTCCTGTCAATACCCAAACTTTGGCCTAAGTACACAATAACTATGGTATTTTTATCAATTTCAGAAGCCATAATTTTCTCCTCAATCTGTGCATAAGAAGCACCAGGCATGCAGTAATTTCTAACAGAGCAGTTTAATGAATTACCAAGTAATGAGCCAAAATTTTTGCCTATTGCGTCTGAAAAAACCAAAACTTTAGTTACCATATCCTGGTTAGTGGTGATACCCTGACTCTCCCCCCGGACTGCTTCAGTGCATGTTTTGTTTAATGGCTGAGCTATTGTTGGTATTGAATGGGGCTCTCTGGTTGCTTGCGGCTGACTATGAGACCTTGAGCATGCACACTCAATATTTCTCACACTCTCCACATTGGTGGTCACAAGATCCATTAAACTTATAGCTTCCTTGTAGTGATCACTAAGATGGTTTTGAGCTGATAAGTAGCTAGAGAAAATATTTTGCAATAATTTCTCTTTTTCTAGCAGCTCGGAGCGAAGACTCAGAGTATCATCATCATACAGTTGCTTAGTAATTTCTAATTCATCTAAACAATTTTGAAGATTTTCCTGTAATAGTAACTTATCTTTCACCAAATTCACATTTCTCTTGAAATAGTTCCTGTTTTTAAGTTGTTTTTTGCACTTCCACATCACTTTTTTAAGCTTAAAATACTTTTTAATTTTCTTATGGCTCTGAAAGACTGGAAATTGACTGCATGTAGTGTTCTCATCAGTCAAGTCAATAGTTACAATAGGCTGCAGGGAGCTTGCTGATTCCATGCCACTACCGACCAGCTCATTGTATAAATTTAAGGTGTCAGCGGCCTGTTCATTGAACTTTGTCGAATTTAACAACATGATTTCACGTTGAGCCTTACTTAATTCAAATTCAAGTTCTGATATACGGCTCAAGGCCTGTTCATGCGTCTCACTACATTCTTTAAATGACAGTACAATGTTCTGTAGCTGTTCATTTCGTTGGAGCACTTCTGAGTAATCCGTGTACAGACTGGCAAGTTCACTCTTGAGTTCAGTGTTTTTTGACACAATTTTGTTCACCTCAACCTCACTGTCTTCTCTTTCTTGTAGAAGCTGATCAGAGAGGTCTTTGTGCTTTTGCAGGTCCTGCAGAGCAACTCTGAGTTTCTCTTCCAGTTCTCTTGCCAAGGTTTTCCTTGTAGTTACAGGCATAGTGAAGTACCAACAACTCCGAACAATTACTGTAAAACAAATAAAAGTAGCTAAGTTTCTGTTTCAAGAAGTATTCTAGGTATGTATGTATTCTTTACAATTCAAACTCAAAGTTACAATTATTTCCTATATAAATTATATACTATAAACAAAATCAACAAATCAAGTCAGAATACAGTTATTAATACACAACAAAATATTATTTGTTTACATTTGTATATGCAACAGATAAAAAGGGAAAAAGAAACTGAAAATTTGTTAGAAATACAGAGAAATTAGTTTAATAGATGATGGTCAGAAACAGATTGGAGAGAAAAAAGTATGAAGCTTTTTATCTGCTAACAAAAGCAACAAATGATTGATGGTAATAGGTATACCTTATTATGTTTCTTCTTTAATAGATAATTTTTGTGGGCTTGACTACTATAAAATATTGAAGTGTAAAGTCATCAGCACTAGCATCCAGAGCAGACCGGTGTCCTCTAGCAGCACCCGTTCACGAGTTAATGCATGTGCCAGCCATCGCCTTCTTCAACCATTTTTGAGGGAGGATGGCGACCCGACACACAACACCACCACTAGACAACACCTTTATGTGAGCATGACCGTTCTGAATACCCGTGCCTACGGATACTTCTACAAATTCACAACTTTGAGTTGCAAACCAGGATTAGGAGTCAAATAGTGTTGAATGTCTGAGGCAAAAGAAAAAAACATCAACTTTGCCTCCACTATTTAGTCTAGCAAGATAGTCAGTACACAGCCAATGTGCGATTATTAACGTAGCACCAAGTGAGTGATAACGGAAATATGTTAAATGTGTACTTAAAGTTAGATATTAGACATTATACTCCCCAGTAAAAATCCAAGATGTTTGAAATCTCAACCGCTGCTGTAGGATGACGTACTATGATATTTATTCACTGTTTAATGAATATGTCGCGAACTAAATTATTCACACTATAAAGCTACTTTAAAACTAACGTTAATTATGCAAAAACACTACAAATTAGCCTTATTTTCTATTTAAAACAATTATTAAAATACAGAGAAAACATTATGACATGTACAACATAGTGTTGCCACAGGGCAAAAAAAATTGCAAAAAAAATTGGATGTCGGCATATACATGCCGACATCCCAAACAGGCAGATATACGGATGGCTTAATAAGTTGGCAGCGTCCTGGACCACTATGGCCTAGTTATGAATGAAATTCTATTATCGCCGATGCCAATGGGTTAAGTAAAACAACGTATACAGCAAAGCTAAAATATACCATATCTTTCGACCCGTCCATGATGCAACAACACAGTAGTGTGCGTTCTAGCAAGATGTTTCGGCGAGTGCGCGACGAACACTCGCGTGGTGTGACGTAGCAATCCGAGGATGCACTTCTGCATTATGTGATGCGCTACTGCGCCGTCCACTCCCGATAGCACGTCGTCTAAAAGATATACTGTAAACACAAAGCGAAAATGAATACACGCACGTCGACTAAAAGATACATTGTGAGAATGAAGGCAATATACACACATCAAATGTGCCTAGGGATCATGTATGTTTTGAACTATAAAAATATATTAAATTAATATTTACCAAATCTAATTATCCAGACTGGTTTTTTAATTTAATTCCTATGTTAACAACGAATCCCTATATTATGTATGAATAACAACAAAAAAAATATTGCAATTTGAAGAAATGTAACCTTAATTTGTCTTCAATCAAATGGCAGAAAAACAAAAATATTAGGATTTTTGTTATGTTTATTGTAAAATTATATTAATAAATAATCTGTGTGTATACCATTTACACTAATCACACAAGCACAGCGATTTGGCATGCTTAAAATCAGTTCATCAAAATCACTTTGAGGAATGGCCGCCCTCGTTCTTTGTAACAAGTCAAAAAGCTGTTGTGGGGTATGCACGATATCCATACTTGGCAGAGCTCTTCTTTGTAGCATATTCCATGCATGTTCAATGAGGTTGAGGTCTGGCGATTGAGCAGGCCACGGCAGAACGGTGATGCGAGCATCGGCAATTTTTACTCCTTACAGTTTATTTACTTGCCCTTGACCACTATCTCACCTGATGTTAAATGATGATGTGGTCGAAGATGTTGTTCGTGCTAACCTTGAAGTACTGGCTCTCAAGGACAGCTGCCGGAACACACCGTTAAGTGCTTGGCGAGAGATTTTCTACTTGAGTGTGGTAGCTAGCCAGGTGGGCAATCGCAAAATGCCCTACCACCATGCTATCACGACTGCCATCATAAGAAAACAACTGGGACCGACGGCTTAACGTGCCCTCCGAAGCACGGAAGCGGTCAGTAGTAATGCCCCTAGCGGTCACCCATCCAATTCATGACCGCAGCAGACATTGCTTAACTTTGCTGATCAGTTAAGAACAGCTAAGTAAACTTCGGTACGAGCGTTTCAAATAAATAAGGTGATAGCTCCTACATATATTTAGTTATGTTAAGTTACTGTAACATTATTAACAAATGGGGCTTACAATAGTTATCATGGAAAGATGAGCTGGGAGGCCTTTGGTTATAAAAAATTGCGGGTCGTTTTAGAATTTGCTCATACAAGTATATCGTCATACCTTGTTTATCCTGATAGACGGCGCGAGCAAGCGAGATACGTGCACGTTGTCCGCCGCTCAGCGTGCACCCTCCTTCTCCCACATACGCGTTCCAACCGAGAATATTCAAATCCTCTGGAAAAATATAAACACAAAGATATTTTTAATATTTTTATCAAAATTATTTTACGCATGCTCTGCGGATCCCCATACGGTTAAATAATGAGAGGTAAAATTAGAGTTATGAGTCATTGTCATGTTAGATCAGTCGGTCAGAGCATACCCTGGCTATAGGGGTGGATGACGCGGGTTCGAATCGCGCACATGACTATAATTTTTCCTCTGGTAAATTTGTAACAACGATATTATTAATATGATAACAACCAAAATTTTACTATATGGTACGTCTCATCAACAAGATTCCGTCTTGGTACCACCGCAGTGTCAGCCTATTCATATTCTGGCTCGAAGCAGTAGTGTGCAAATACTACTGAGTTTAGGCGTAAAGGAAACTGTAGCAAATGAAATTACTGGGCAAACGAGACATAATAACTAACGTTTCGGAGTTACGAACGCAGTGCAGTGTCATGCTGAACAAGGATACGGACACTGCAACTGTAATGGACAGGAGTGACGCTTACAATCAGGCGGGCGACTTGTTCGTCTCGGCACTACAAAATATAAAAAGACCCGGTTTTATAAATCACCCTCTCTTTACGTGGGTTAAACCAGCATCGAACTCAAAAGCTGGTCTAAGCTTTTCACTTGACATTCCCACTAACTGATAACACAAAATTGAGGCACTGATATGGCATACATATAGAGGTAATCTGTGATACAAGTGTCTGCTTTGGTAGTAATTGTGCATTAAAGAGCAAGAGCCCACGACGGCCAGACCTTCGTTATTTTATAAAAAATTAAAGGTTTTTCTGTGCATGTCCCCTATACAGGTAAGAACGACCAGCGACTATAGACTTTGAGCTGTGATTACTTGGGCAGAGAACAGTTAGTAAAAGTGTATAAATTGTACCTAAAATTCGTTAAAGCAAAGCTTAATTTTTTATATTTTCTTCGGGATACATTTAGAAATCTCGTCATCCATTGCCGGACACTAATGACAGTTGCTACCCCCCGCCAGACACCCCTAAACTTTAATAAATTATAATTTTATATTCGTTATAGTAAAAGAGCTAAATATTATATATGTTACTTGGAGACCTATAAAAAAAAGGTTACTTTAATAGCCGAACAGTTTTAATAGCTTTTACATCGCAGCGAATGCTTAGTCGATTACGATCTTTTAAGAAGCTAGTAATTATGCTTAGGAGAAAATATTCAAAACTGGTAATAATAATAATACATACCAGTAAGAGCACATGCATCAACAACCGCTCGAAATTTAGCCTCTTCGTATGGCTTTCCAAACAAAATATTGTCACGAATTGTGCCTCGCACTAGCCAAGGCTTCTGAGGCACATAACCAAAACCTGGAAGTAAATAAAATTATTCGATTGACATCTTATACTAATGCCTTTTAATAATTACACGTATAAGTTATGCAACGTTACTTACTGTTAAGATTCTCTGGTACTTGCAAATCACCGCTTTTCTTCAACATTTCGCCTATGATTGCTAGCAGTAACGAAGTTTTCCCACTCCCTACACTGCCAGTAACACCTATTAGTTGTTCTTTACCGATTTCTATCGATATATCTTTCAACATGAATGGTTCATCTTGAACGAAAGTTTCTGAGGACGATGTAGATTCTCTCCTTTGAATGCTTCCTTTTGACAGCCTTTTCTTGGACTTTCCTTTATTCTTCTTTGTCTTTCGGGACGGTATTTTACGTTTTGATGGATTCGCCCAAGAGAATGTGGCGTTTTTAAATATAATCACTTTGTCTTCGTCGCGATTAGTATTCACTTTGTCGTAATAATACTCGGCGTCCATATCTGGTAGCTGAAATTTATGAAAACTTATATTTTTTTATTTCGATTTATTTTCTTGAACATACCTATTTTTTTTTTAGCTTGATAGGTTAGCCTTTGACCACTATCTCACCTGATGGTAAGTGACGATGTGGTCGAAGATGTTGTTCAGGCTAACCTAGAAGTACTGGCTCTCAAGGACAGCTACCGAACACACCGTTAGGTGCTTGGCGACAGATTTTCTACTTGAGGGTGGTAGCTAGCCAGGCGGGCATTCGCAAAATGCCCTACCACCATGCTATAACGACTGCCATCCTAAGACAACAACCGGGACCGACGGCTTAACGAGCCCTCCGAAGCACGGAAAAAGTAGTAAGACTCCCAAATATTAGAATTTACAATTGCCAATTTTTGGGTCAACGTTCTACTGTTAAGTGGTGTAGAACGTTGACCCAAAAATTGGCACTAAAATAAAATAAAATCTAGGGGGGTTTCAACAAATGAGAAGGTAGCCGAAAGAAAAAAAGAGAAAGCTTTTTTGCAACTTGGTATGAGGGGTGTCATGATCATTGAATTGAGTGAGTACAACTGTATCTATACTAATATTATAAAGAGGAAAGACTTGTATTTTTGTGTTTTTACATTTTTGTAAGCAACGAACTTAAAAACTACTGGACCGATTTGAAAAATTCTTTCCCCATTAGAATCCTACTGTATCCCTGATGAACATAGGCTATCGAATATTTTCAAAAACTTAGGGTTCCATATGAAAACTTCGATAATGTAACCCAAAATGCGGAAAAATACCAAAATAATTGTTATATCGCGTACGCTGTGGAAATATTGGCAATAGAGCAAAGTGGTGTACTAAAATTTTAAAGAGCACATCAATATCTACGTAAAGGTCCGCAATATGTCACAATAACTACTTTTTATTCATTTCAATTTATATTTTTTATTAAATACCCGCGCAAAGTCGGGGTGGGCCGCTAGTGTTATATTTTTTTAAAAAACTAAAAAAAAAAGGGGGCATGGAAGTGGTTAATTAATTGTCATTTATGTTAAGGGTCTATTTTGAAAACTAGACAAGTATTATTGTACTACAATATATTATTATACTGTACATTTAATTTAGATTTGAAGCTATGACCAAAACCACTAAAAGAGAGGCCCGATAGACAATTTTCGTTCGAGTCTTGTGGCCAAGTAAGTAAAAAAGTGATCTACCTCTTGTCTGGTAGCCGTTGATGTTATGTGGCTAAGCATTGTCACCATAGGCTGATTTACGTACCTATGCATCGGCAAAGAATCGCGATGGCGGTAAATCAAATTTGTCTTCATTTGGAGTTACATACGTCTTACTTCCAGAACATAAGAGATGAAAAAGTAGAAAACTGATTTATAATGATACTCACGTCAAGCAATTTTTGTATACGTTTCAAGGAAACCCAGGCTTCCATGAGCCCATTGAGCACCCACGGAAATGCGTTGAGAGGCGCTATCAACATATTGATTAGTGCGATTGTTGTGAAAACCTGCAAGCGAATCATTATTATTTTAGAACAGTTTAACTACAAACCCAACGTGTATTAACAAAAATTACCAGAATGTATCCAGAGAACACATTCTTCATACAATAAAAAAAAACTGGAATTTTGTAAGCTGATTTGCTTATTGTATCAACCGGATATTCCACTGCTGAACACAACCTCCCCAATATGGGGAGGTTTGACATAATCTCTCGGCGGCTTGGAGATCGCAGTTCCTCAGAAAGTGCTACTGCCCGCCTTCGGGTGTGGTACCCTAAGTAGCTTCTTACGACACCCACGGATAGAGAAGAGACTTGACATTCTAGCCCGGCACCCCACGGGCAGTTATTTGCTTAGCAAGCGTTAATACAAGAAATACAATGTAAAGATAAACTGGATATCATTTAAAAAATCGTCTGGGAATACTTACAAACTAACAATCTATTTTTCAAGGTTATAACATTAAAAATAATGTCTTATGATGGTTAATACTAGGGATTAACTAGTCGAGATCCAGAAAATACTGCGATTAATTTGTTGCATCTAGTTTTGGCATATAGATTTCAATTGTTTATCCTTTTACCGGAGAATTCCAACGTCAGTATCTTGGGTTAATGATAAAAAATCACGCGGCGACTTTGGATTGCTACAACAAAGAGCAGTGACTCACGATCGAGTCTATATAAAGGCGTGATGACTCAGCTCGTCTATATAAAGGCGTGCTGAGCCGCCGGCCGCTCCCCGGGCTATAAGAGGGCCTTCCCTCACCCAAAACCCGGTGGAGCTGGACGTCCGCTTAGCGGTAGTCAGCATCTATGTCCTCCCTAAAAAAACTAAAAGCCGGCCGCTCATTCTCGATCGTGCGCTCGTAGAGTCAAGACCTCCTGAGGATGCTTCGTGTAGAAGCGAAATGCGTCGAAAATTCTTCCAGTTTGGCTGCGTGGCGTTTGTGACGTCACGTCGGCTTAGCAGGAAAATTAGGCGGAACTGTCACTAGATATATTTTTATGTTTTTTAAGTGTTTTATTAAAATATTAATTTGATGTTTTATTAAAATACTTTTAAAATACTTGTTTTTATTAATTTATACATTACTTTATCTATATTAATTAATAATTTATTTTAATTTACTCTCATTATGGATCATTTTATGATATAAATATTATTTTTATTTATAGCTGATAGGCTAGAGCTAGAGCTAGCCACTTACTACGTATAAATCTCTAACGATAACCAAAGTAGGCATGCTGCGATTAGAATACTTTACTAGAGAAAATGTTTGTATGAATGATGAATTTAAATAGTTGGCATCGTGCTAACGAAAACTACAAAATTTTGAAAGTCAACTAAGATCATATAGGCATCGTGCTACGAAATCAATCACCCGTTAAGGCGGACGAAACGCAGTTTATATTATAGAAGTTGTGATTATTCTTTATCATCTTCTAGAGTTTTAAATTCAACTTGAAATAATTGATAATAAAATACTTCAGTAAAATAATTTTTGTACATTGTTTTTGACAAATGACTTGTAAACATTTAATTATAGTACTTTATTGCATGTGATATATGAGACAATCGTCGAATATGATGATATACTTCACCCCAGCCACCAAACACGGATGTGATTATCTGCAATAACTTGGAGATTGCGCGTTGCTGTGAATTGCAGCTGCGGCGGTAGTTCTTTACCTTGACCCCTGTTATGAATAGTACTAACCGTAGGCGCAGTAAGCGGTTGCTGGCGTAGCGCGTGAGTGCCCAACGTGAGCGCTGCCACCAGCACGGGCGTGGTCGCCCACAGCACTACGCAGATCGCGTCTAAGTACTTGCGGCTGCGGAGATAGCGCAGCTCCTTACTTCTAGCGTCTGTTACGAACACACAATATAACAAATCACAAAGCTTCTCATCACAGCTTGAATTCTACTTTAAAGATCAACGCACAAGCACCATCACGGCATCGCATCTACGAGGGTGGGTCAAGAAGTTCGCGGAATGGAGTAGTAGAGTGGGGAGGGGATTTTTTTACCTGTCACTACTTGGTGACTCAATACAACTATAACTACTAAGTTTCAGCCCGAACGGTTCATTAAACTTTGAAATATCGCTGGATAAACAATGTAAATCGGGAAAAGAACTCTGACCATGGAAAAATTGAGTTTCGTGCCGTGATAAAGTTCCTTACAAAGCAAGGAAAAACGCCTCATATTATTATGGAAAAGATGTCATCTGTTTATATATATAATATAACTCTTGCCCTGGAAAATCAATGATTTACAAGTGGCATAGTCTTTTCAAGCAAGGCAGAGACTCGATTGTAGACGATCAGCGCTCTGGTCGGCAGATTCAGGCAACATCTTCAGACATTGTTCAAAAAGTTGAAAATCTTGTTCTCGAAGATGCTCGTCTGAAGATAAAACAGATCGCAGAGATGACTGGAGTATCGTCTACTACTATTTTGAGCATTCTCCATAACCTGGGTCTGGGCATGTCAAAGGACAGTGCAAGATGGGTGCCGAGAATGATCACACCGCTTCAAAAACAGCAGCGCATCGAATGTTCTCGCGAGTTTTTGGATCTGTTTAGTGAAAACAGAGATGAGTTTATGAACCGAATTGTGACTGGGGATGAAACTTGGGTTCATCACTATGAATCTGAGTCAAAACAAGAGTCCATGCAGTGGCACAAAAAAGGCGAAGCACCGCCTAAGAAGTTCAAGGTGTCACAATCGGCCGGAAAGATTATGGCTACAATTTAATGGGATTCAGAGGGGATATTGTTGATTGATTTTAAAGATAAAGGTGTCAATATCACGAGACAATATTACGCCACGCTATTAGAAAAATTAAAAAATGCCATTAAAGAAAAGAGAAGGGGGAAGTGGTCTCGAGGTGTGCTCCTTTTGCACGACAATGCACCTGTTCCCAAGAGTCATGTTGCGATGGCTGCCTTACACAAGTGTGGCTTTGAAACTCTGAACCACCCACCCTATAGTCCAGATATGGCCCCTAGTGATGATTATTTGTTCCCAAAAATTAAAAAAGAGTTACGTGGAAAAAAAAACACCGATGACGAAAAAGTGAAGTCGGCCATTTCGGCATATTTTGAGGGCCTTGACAAATCATTTTTTTCGAAGGTAAAACAATTTATTTGATTGGTCTGAAAAGTGTATAAGGGTTAATGGAGAATATATTGAAAGGGAAAAATAATTTTATGTTTAATTTCACCTCCCTTCCTTTTCATTCCGCGAACTTTTTGACCTCCCCTCGTATGTCATCGCATCGGCTCATTCTCACGACCAATCGCGAGCTTGTCTTGAGCGGAAGCGATGCCGATACGGCGTTGATTAGTGGGCTTTGCAGTATGTTGCATACAAAGGACACTGAACGAACTATTGAGGATAGACACTCGCCCAAAGTCCGGTAGAATAAAAAAATGACGCAAGGGCAAGCAGCATCCAAAGTCCCTTCTTAAAAAAACGGTGCTGGGAAGTGTGTGTAACCATCACTCTACATTATTCTAAGCCTTAGGATCCTATAAATACTGATCTGATTCCTTCAACGGTCTGCTCAATGTGTACTTATACGTAATCGTTATTGCCCCGCATTGCTGATTAGGTCCATAGAGGGTTCCCGTGTAAGGCAGCTGACGTTAATTAAAGCTGATTTGAGTAGAAGAAAGCGATCTTCCACTTGTTACTTAAAATAAATGTGGAAATAATTTTAATATTAATCGATCTATGGTGGAATCGCACGCGTATGACAGGTAATTATACATTTTTAGTTTTTTCGCGCTTTTCGGTTTGTTACATTTGATATGATCAGGGTATTTGCGAATTTAAAATAACATTGCGTGTATCTTGCAAAGTTATGAAACATCAATGCACATTACACCATAAACCCGTCAATATTATTAAAATTACGTTTACCCTTACAAATGAAATGAAATAATAAATTAGATATGGCAAAAAAATTCTACACATCTCGTATTACATGATCCAGAATCTCGAACAGTACAATAGTTAGAGAACCAAAAAACAAAAAAACATTTTTGTTTGTAGTACAACGCAAGTGGTACTATACATGTCGCTCCATCCCAATACGAAAGTTAAAGAACGATAAGAAAGATTTGAGTTATGACGTCATGTCATGTTAGCTCAATTGGTTAGAGCATACCCCGGCTCAAGGGGTGGATGGACGCGGGTTCGAATCCCGCACATGACTTAAATTTTTCCTATCGTATATATTTGTGATTTTGTAACATTTTTCCAACTTAAATAATCATCAGCATTCGCTTTAGTGAGGCATCTAAAATTCGTTATGTTATGTACACTATCCTCTACTTTGATTTACAATGCGGATTGATAAGTTTTTATTAATTAGTGAAAATAACAATGTGGAAGTAGTGATAACAAAATTCAACACTAGTTTCATCACTTTTAGAATCTTTTAGAATGGAACTAGTGGTTAAAATAACATCGGTAGTAAGATCAAGATGCATATGGTTTATTACGCGTCACTAAACAGACACCACATGATGAGGTGAAGTAAATGTAATGTTAATATTAACAAATTTTTATTTCAGATATTCAAATATCAGGTCATTTTCTGCATTAATTTTTTTTTTTTTATATATAAGGTATAAGGTCACCTACCATTAACTCTGCTGATGAAATATTCTTCCCAAACATGCACTTTAACGGTCCGGATTCCTTTCAACAAGTCGCTGATGAGGCTGACACGTGTGTCCTTGTGACGCATCATCTCAGTGCTCAGGTGGCCAATTTTATTGGCTATCACTTTGTTTATAGGTATCAATATTACAGAGAAGGCCACCCCAGCTAAGAAAGATATGCCCACTTGTTGGTACAGAAGAAACAGTGTAATGACTAACTGAAATGAAAAGTTATCTGCTTGAAACATATATATATATATATATATTTTGTACCTTATGTGCTAACCCAGCTACTTTTTAACATGACAGAGTAACAAACACTCACATCCTCGATCATAAACTTTCTTATTTATAATATTAGTGTGATTGAAAGAAATTATAAAATAATGATGGTGGCATTTAGCAAAGGAATTTAAAGAAGTATAGATTTGAGATTTACTAGGACCTAAGATGTTGGAATTGAAATATAAGTAAATAGCTGTGAATGTTGTGATATGCTTTCAATCCTTACCTGTAAAGGAATGCTCCACAATGCATGAAAACTAGGACAGGAATTGACTATCCTGTCAGTATCAGTGGACATAAAGTTTGTGATTTCACCAACTGAAAACATCTTAGTAATTTCTGTAGAAGTAACACTCAGCGTTTTCCTGAGGATTGTCGAGACTAAAGCGCCGCGCATTTTAAGTCCTATTATGGACATCAGCCAATTGAAATGGACATTAAAAAAGGCCGATATCAGTGTTGCTGCGAGAAGACTTGAAGCATACACGTACCTGTAAAAAACAAAAAACGTTGTTAAAACCACTTCACGAACTCCGTGTTCAGGTGTGTCAGTTAAAATGCAATAAATGTGCCATTATAGTTACTAATTAAAATCGCGATTTGTTAAAAGCAAAACCTTTTACAAAATAACTTTTTAAGCATATGCTTAACTTTTTAAGCACCATATAAAGTTATTTTTTTTCGTCCGTGTATCTCTACCCGTGGGTGTCGTAAGAGGCGACTAAGGGTAACGCCGGAAGGATGGCAGCAGCGCTTTGAGGAACTGATATTTCACACTGCAATCCCCAAGACGCCCGCCAAGCGTGGGGATTATAGCAAACTCCCGCCCTATAATGGGGGAGGCTGTGTCCAGCAGTGAACAATCCGTCTGATACAGTAAGCATATGCTACATAAATAAAATAATAAAACTTTAATGCATGGGTTTCTTTTTCATCAACAAGCCATTTTAAAATTATAAACGTCATATAGAAGTGGCGACAATTTGGTATATTCAGAATACTAAATTATAATTATAATATAAGTAAAATATATAAATCTAAAATATAAGTACAATTGCTTACCCCCAGTGTTGGTCAATACTCTCATCTTCCACAAAAGAGACCAATGCATTGAGCAGCAACGGGCCTGCAAAGCCTGCCATATCTGACACCAGCTTCAATATCCCGATACTGTAGAACTGGAGCGCAAAGCATTTGTGTAGAGCTCTTAGTAAGGTAACATTCTGTCTCCGTAATGGTCTTAGAGGAACTCGTGCCATGGGTGTCACAGGAGTGGATGTTTGAGGTGCTGTTTCCCCTATTGCACCATATCCTGAAATATATAAATGGATTTAATGATTGATTACAAAGATATTTTCTTATCACTACTACTTGTAATCTATATCTATACTTATAATAAAACTGTAACAGACCCAATTCTGTACATGGCAGATATTTTGTAATATATTTGAGAGCACTCTGCAGCTGACACTAATGCCAAAACTGTTTTTTTATTTTATTTTTGTCTGTCTGTCTGTCCATCTGTATCCCGGCCGCGTATCACTCCAAAACTACTTAATGGAATTCAATGAAACTTAACATGATTTGAGTACATACTACAAAGAAGGTTATTGTATACTTTTTATCCCGTAATTCAGCATGGTTCCCTCGGGAAAGGGGATGAAAGTCAAAATGTACATTTAGTTGTAATTTATTAACGCGTAGATTTCAATTATTCTTTTTTTGTTAGAATAGTGACGATTGAGCTCAAACTCCAAGGGCAGCCCGGCACCCCGCACCCCAAGGGCAGCTCGGCACCCCGCGGGCCACTCGGCACCCCAAGGGTAGCCCGGCATCACATGGGCATCCCGGCATCCGACGGGCAGCCTGGCACCCCACGGGCAGCCCAGCACCCCATGAGCAGCCCAGCACCCCATGAGCAGCTCGGCACCTGACGGGCAGCTCGGAATCCTTATTTAGATTTGCCAGTTTGCTAAGATAAAACTCTAAAATTGGAAGATAAAATTCGTCACGATCAGTTTTTTTAACTATCTATCTTTTGCCGGATACATTTTGGAGACTGTGCAATGGAAGTGAATTTATTGTGCGAACCGCGAAGGAACTCTCTGAGTTACATAACTACTGTCTTCGGGAAAATACAACCCGGGAGTTTACAAAGACAAAGTAAAAAGCTCCTTTCTGAGCTATGCTTTACAAGGAGTGCTTCACCGTAGACCACAGCGTTGCTTAATATTAGGTCCTTACATAAGAAATTGGCGTTTTGTATGGGAGGAACAAAAAGTCGAATATTTTTTAATATAATATATTTAATTAATCAAAGTATGAACCATTATTTTCTATGCACTTTTGCCATCTCATAGGTAGTTCATTGATCCCTTTACTAAAAAAACCAGTCGGACGGGAATCAATAAAATCTTTGAAGGCGATTTGGACTGCCCCATCGGAGTTGAATTTTTTCCCTTGCAAGAAGTTATCCAAATTTCGGAAAAAATGGTAATCTGTTGGAGCAAGGTCCGGGGAGTACGGAGGATGTCTTAGACTTTCCAATTGAAGCTCTTCTAATTTAGTAGCCGTCTGTAGCGCAGTGTGTGGTCTAGCGTTGTCGTGAAGCAGCAGTGGCGTGGAGCGATTGACCAGCCTAGGTTGTTTAGCCGCTAGCTTTTCCATCATGGTTTGCAATTCCTGACAATAGACATCAGCCGTAATAGTCTGGCCAGATTTGAAAAAACTGTAATGAACAATACCAGCACTAGTCCACCAAACGCTTACAAGTAACTTTTTTGGGGTTAATTTTCGCTTGGGGCAGGATTTGGCGGGCTGGCCAGGATCTAACCATTGCGCTGAGCGCTTCCGATTATCGTAAAGAACCCATTTTTCATCACAGGTAATGATTCGGTTTAAAATACCTTCATTATTGTGCCGGTTTAGTAATGTAACGCAGCAGTCGACGCGCGTTTGCCGGTTTGTTTCAGTCAATTCGTGAGGTACCCACCTTTCAAGCTTTTTAATCTTCCCTATTTGCTTCAAGTGAATTAAAACAGTTTTATCACTAACATCGCAGCCTGCAGCTAACTCGGACGTGGTTTGCGATGGATCCGCTTCCACAATAGCCTTCAACTCTTCATTATCAACTTGAGTCTCAGGCCGGCCACGGGGCTTGTTCTGCAGGTCGAAATTTCCAGAACGAAAACGTTGGAACCAAAAACGAACTGTGTTTTCTTTTGCAACACGACCGCCATACACATCATTCACCCTTCGAGTTGTTTCCGCAGCACTAGTGCCACGGCGGAACTCGTACTCGTAAATAATGCGATATTTAAGGTTTTCCATTTTGTAAAATGAGTGACGCAAACAGAAAAAAACAGAAGAAAAAAAACAAATGAATGACGATCATCGAAGCACAAATACATGAGTCTATAGCTGTACAAATTTTAATTTGGAATTCCTTACCAAAGAGGAGAAATTCGTGATTAAAGTGGCCAGTACGAAAAACGCCAATTTCATATGTAAGGACCTAATATAATACAAAAAAGTGCTCAAATGTGGATAATTAGTTTGCAGGTACGGCAATCGCGAACGAAGTCGCAGGTACAGCTAGTAAAATATATATATGTATATAATACCCCTGGGTATTGGAAAAATGCTAACAACCTCTTAGAGTTGACTTCTGTTAGTCCTAACCAACATATTGAGATGTTTTTTTTGTGTGTTTGTGACGGAATAAGCACGAGGGCCACTCTTAAAAATCTTTTGTGCCTGTAATTTATTATTTCATATTTTTTATTACTTTGCTCAATTTAAATATTCAAAATTCTATTCAAAGGGAGAGCGGCGCAGACCAATGTTGCCGCTGCGGGCGCTATAAGCTCGGAATAGGCATTGTCTTTTACTACGAGACACAGAACTTAAAAGTGTCGGACATAGTGTGACACAAAGGAAAAAAGGAGGGCACAGGGGACAAAGGCTTTTACGGAGACCAACTTACTATGATAATAAACTAAAATAAAAAGACACTAACTAAATCAAGGGCTATATACGGTATTCGCTGAAGGTCATACAGGTTTACGCACCGACCTCGACACGCTCAGACGATAAAGTAGAGGCTATGTATGAGGAGATATCTAAAGCCATACATTCATCCGAAACATACTTCACCGTTGTTATGGGGGACTCCAACGCTAAGTTAGGCACACAGAATGGCGATGAGTTGAGAGTGGGGAGTCAATTTGGATATGGACAACGGAACCAGAGGGGCCAGCGGCTGGTCGACTTCATGGAAAAGGAGGGACTCTTTACGATGAACTCCTTTTTCGAGAAGCGACCATCCAGGAAGTGGACGTGGATAAGCCCCGATGGTTTAACAAAAAATGAGATCGAGTTTATCCTGACGACCAAGAAGCAAATATTCGATGATGTCTTTGTGATCCATGAGGTGAAAACCGGTAGTGATCACCGTATCGTTACAGGCATATTGAATATCAATGTTAAGCTTGAAAGGTCGCGTCTGATAAACTCCACGCTACGTCCTAGCGTTGCCCAAATCCAAAA
Source organism: Plagodis pulveraria (assembly GCA_963890685.1). Taxonomy (NCBI): domain Eukaryota; kingdom Metazoa; phylum Arthropoda; class Insecta; order Lepidoptera; family Geometridae; genus Plagodis; species Plagodis pulveraria. Next base: position 15,071,096 of record OY982958.1, on the reverse strand, counting down.
CCCCGAAACCTTCAACTCGAACTACATAACCTCTTCAAGTGCCTAGCTGATTGCGAAACAGTGGACTAGGTAAACAACGGATTGGTGGAAGCCGTCAACGCGGTGGGGTCTCAGTTCTTTAAGACCCCCCGCCAAAATAAACCGAAGAAACTCTCAGAAGAAACCATAAAGTTGATGGAAGACCGGAATGAGATGAGACTGCAATCTTCAAGGTCAATAAACGAATTTCGAAGGCACTGCGACACGACTTGCGCGCCTCAACACTAATCGTATAAAGGCCGCAATCGAGCGTAACCAAGGTTCTAAAGTGTTCGCAAACAATTCGTCTATAGGGCAAAGCCAAATGCCGAAGCTGAAGATTGACGATGGCAGAATCATCTCATCAAAACCGGAGATTCTGAGAGAGCTTGAGAGGTTTTACGGACAGCTATACATACAGCTCAAGACAAGAGCTAAACTGACCCGACACTACACGGATGACATCCCGGACAACAGCCTATACGAGATTAGCATGGCTCTCAAACAGCTTAAGAACAACAAGGCGCTAGGTGATGAATCATGACAAAACTTCTGAGCGGGTGGAAAACTGGTACTCTCAGTCCTCCAGAACTTATTTAATTCCGTCATCATTGAAAGTAAAACGCCAGAAGCTTGGAGCAGAAGTGTAGTGGTACTGTTCTTCAAAAAAGGCGACAATATCTTGTTGAAGAACTACAAGCCCATTTCACTTCTGAGCCATGTTTATAATCTGTTCTCGAGAGTCCTTACGAATCGTCTTGCTCGTAGGTTTGATGAATTTCAGAACAAGCCGGGTTCCGAAAAGGCTTTAGCACCATAGACCACATACATAGGTTCCGTCAGATTACACAGAAGACTGAACAGTATAATCGGCCATTATGTCTAGCGTTTGTAGACTATGAAAAAGCCTTCGATTCAATTGAAACCTGGGCCGTAATGTAGTCTTTTCAGCGTTGTTAAAAATTCTGTCTAATGTCCATGTTGCACCCGTACCAGTAGTTGTTGGCAACGGTCCAACTTCGACAAAGAGGTCGCCCGAAGAATCCAACTCGGATGGGCAGCGTTCCGGAAATTACGCGGCATCTTCTCGTCGAACATCCCGCAGAGCCTGAAGACCAGAGTCTTCAACCACTGTGTGTTGCCAGTGATGACATATGGCACTAAAACGTGGTCCTTAACCGTGGCACTTATGGACAAGCTCAGAGTCGCTTAGCGAGCTATGAAGAGAGCTTTGCTTGGCGTTTCTTTGCGCGATAATATCCAGAACGTGGATATTCGCAAAAGAGCCAAAGTCACCGACATGGCTTTGCGAGTTTGCAAGTTGAAGTAGCAATGGGCGGGCCACATTTCTCAACGAACTGATAACCGATGGGGAAGGTTCTCGAGTGGTTACCACACACACGGAAGACGTAGAGTTGGTAGGCCCCCCACCAGGTGGACTGACGACATCGTTAAAGTCGCGGGTAGCCAATGGCTACAAGCGGCCAGCATGGCCAATCGTTGTGGCGTTCTATGAGGGAGACCTTTGTTCAACAGTGGACGTCTTGCAGCTGATGATGATGATGATCCTTTGAATTACTTTTAACACCGTTATTGACTTGTTGCCTATACACATGCAAAATTCCAGCTTCATAGGTTAATTACTGTAAAAAGATTTACGAAATTATTGTTAAATAATGTAATATTTGGCAGTTTGATTTATGTCGGTATAATCGGACTTACGCAAGTCTCAGGGTAATTCTGTAAAAAAGTCCGAAAAGTCTTGCGGTATTTTTCGGGAGGCGATAGGTACAGCAAGGCACTTATTGGTAGGAAGCAAGGTGCTCCTTGATAGAGATTCACGTCGTTATGATAAGAGTCCTCGAAATCATACGAGAAGCGGCGAGTCTCTTGGTAGCTAGAGCAAAACAAAGGTGTGACCATGAAGAAACGAAACATCGATTTTGTAAAAGAAGTGTCATCTACAAAATTTAAATCCAAGCCTTACTCCATCTTAGGCGCAGCTCCTCATTGGACTCTTTTGATGGACATGTATGAAAAACACTACAAAATTCCAGAGAACGTTGGTTTCGTCTTCCAGACCAGACATATTTCTATATTCAAAAATCTAAAACGCATAGTACCTGAATGGGCCGGCGAGATTTTCTCCAGAATCCCCTTAGACCCAAACTTTACCACGTATGTTGTGGTGTCGACTGGGCTCCTGAAAATCACAGGGGAGCACAAGCCGATCTATGTAGGTGAATACACACCAGAAGTCGACGCCGCTGGTAGCCTGCAGATAGGTAGGGATCCGCCTTTGTCACGAGTTCACCACGGCAAAATGTTCAATCCTGGACGCCCGGCGTTAGAATTCGTAAGTTAAATAGGTTGCCGCGACCTCACAAAATAACCATAAACTGTCTTATTAAAAACCAGGGGCAAAGGTATATCAATTACTTGTGCACGACCGCGCACGTAGGAAAAGATACCGAACCGAAGTGCGACACGACCCGCGTCCCCTACTACCGCCAGCGCCGCCTCGGAATAACATATAACTATACGCCTAGGCTTCAATGATAGGCTTCAACCCAAATGCATAGTTTACAAACCCAACAGTACTTATAGAACTTACTGTGCCTTATGAAACAAACATACCTAAAGACCACACAATAAAAACAAAAAAGTATTATGACCTAACAAATGACTTAACCAAAAACGGTTATATGTTTAATTTATATGCTGTAGAAGTTGGAGCAAGGGATATACCAGGAAAATCCTATATATAACCTACTTAAAGACCTTGGCCTGTCAAGAACAACCGTAACTACCATTCTGGAATATATATTGGTATGGTTGAGTAACAGAGGCTTGGTAATATACATTATAGAAACAACCTTAAGGCACATAATGCATATGCTACATAGGGGATCAACATCAATAAGCTATCTGACTTAGTCGGCAAGGACCAATTGCTTTTTTATATTATTACCTATTCCACATGTAGTGGAGTAAAAGTTTTAGACTAACATAGCTAATGAACAATATTAATTACCTGCTGAGGCTATAAAAGGTTCATGTGGAACTTCTGCAAACTGCTGATGTTCATCAATGTTCCCGATGAGGGACCGGTCCATTCTTGCTCCTATGTATGAACATCGGTAGGTGGCTGGGATATCAAAAAGTTCTTCAGGGTCATTTAACTTGTTCTCAAGGCCTAAACAGATAAGTTTAACATTGTAAGTTTATTAAGTTTTTAGAATAGCATAAATTATCAAAACATATTAACCCCGAAACATATATTACAATAATATATTCACACACAACAGTATTATAACTAAAATATAGATTTGAAATTATAAATTACCTTTACAGAGAAGAGGATTTACCCAATAAAATGTTAACTTTGAAAGACACCCATTGCTCTGCATAGCAGTGCCTAGAATATCTTCATTTATATGTGGCAACAGTGGTGTATATTCATTCTGTAAAACAAACATATTGATGTATACATATTCTACCACTTAAATGTGATTATTACCTGACATTCATTTACGTACATGTGTGTGCTGGGAGCCAACAAGACATGGTGAATAGAATGTAGGCCTAGAGTCACTGGATGGCAACAATGTAAGAAAATATACTGCATGACAACACAGTATAGCAACATCAAATCTTATTGAAGAACCCTTCATGATGTTGCTTCGCAAGCTTATCAAATTCAGTGTTAGAGCAAAAGACCATAAAATTATTAGACTTAAGGGACCTCTGGCACTTGGACCCAGCCGGTGCTTCAGCGCCAACACATATCCGAAATGCACCAACCAAGAGAGACACGAAGCGCCCGCAGCGAAGTAGTCAACAGGGTACAAAATCAAATCAGCTTTTGTTATGAAAACATACACTTCAATGATAGGAATAAACACAAGGGCTAACACTGAAAAGCTTCTTAGAACTATAGCTCGTTCTTGTGTCTTTTCACGAATCATCCAATCTCTCCTGTATCCCACATAATATGCGGATATAATAGCAATTATAAAGAACAAGGGAATTTGCAAAAATATTTCTTGGAAGCACTGGCCAAAATCCTTTGCCTCATCGTCCCATGGTTTCAAGCCGTCGGGTCCGCACAAATTATTCCAATTAATTCCAAGACGATCCATTGTTGTAATAGAATATTTCACACTTTACTCCGTGTAATTTAATAATAAATAATTTTATTTCACAGCTGTCGGAATTGTAGGTGTAACGCTTCATCTTATCACAAATATGTTTGTAGATGCTCCATTTCTTGCACAAGTAGGTATTCGAGAAATTGTATTATTATTTAATGTAAATTATTTCTCGTTCACAGGTTGTGTATTTTCTTTGGTTCTTTTTACAATAATAGTACGATATTTTAAACGGAAAGTTGTTTTGGTTTGGAAACCACAAAACAGATCACACAGACTACAACAGATTTTCTTTGCTTGCATTGCTGAGTGAGGGTATGTTCCATTAGGGCCTGTTCCATTAGTCGCTAAGAACGTAAATTTCGATAATTTTGATCACATTCTGCGTCTGTGGTTGTGATCACGTGATCGTTTGTAACTGTCATCCCCGTTCCATTTTTGGATAAGAACGCTAAGAATGCCACTAAAACTTGCAACTTCTGTCACTTTTGACATTAGATGTAGCGTTTAAGGCGAAAATAACGCCAAGACCCATGTGGAAAACTTTTTGGGAGTGTGATCGTTTTTAGCGTTTTTAGCGAATCTCACTCAAATGAAACGCACCCTTAGTCGCTAAAAACGTTATTTTCGATAATTTTGATCACATTCCGCGTCTCTGGTTGTGATCACGTGATCGTTTGTAACTGTCTGTGTGTATCCCCGTTCCATTTTTGCATAAGAACGCTAAGAATGCCACTAAAACTTGCCACTTCTGTCACTTTTGACATTAGATGTAGCGTTTAAGGCGAAAATAACGCCAAGACCCATGTGGAAAACTTTTTGGGAGTGTGATCGTTTTTAGCGTTTTTAGCGAATCTCACTCAAATGGTACGCACCCTGAGTTGTTTTTTTTTTTTTCTCCCTGTGTCGGGATATGGTATCGCATGTCTTGTGCATTTGCCAGTAGTTATTGCCTTGGCGTCAAGTGGAATACGGCGTCAAAAGTCAAAGACAACATCATTTATTCAATTTAGGCTACTACGACGCTCTTATGAAGGTCAATTAGGTAGTACAAAATTTAGTATTGAAATATTCTAAAATGAACTGCGACGTTCAGCAAAAAAAATGTTTAGAGTGACTGCGAGAAGAACGGGCAAGGAACGCCGGGCCATTCTTTTGAACGTCTAGTAACAATATTTTACAATTAGACAATTATTTTAACAATGCGTTACATACTTAATATATAATAAAATATTACAGTATTTGTTTAAATTACGTTGGTGACAGGCGATAGCTTGGCAGAGGCGGAATTATTGTCCAGGCATTTTTGTCGCATTGTAATCACAAACTGTGTAGTAGGATTTCGAAATCAATATGTTTATCACGTGGAACTTGAATTTCCCTTCTGTAAGCGTTGTAATATGTTTGGGAAGTTTATTATAAAACCGTACAAAATTACCTAAAAAGGACCTTTTATTTGTCTTTGCTAATTTTAAACCTGGCACCGCTATTTTATCTATATTCCTACTGCTGTAATCGTGATTGTCGCTGTTTAGTTTAAATTTACTAATTTTTTTACAAACACACTTAATACTTTCACAAACTTTAAAAAGGTATAGTTAAAATATCAATTTCTTTAAAAAGATCCCTCAGAGATTCCCAAGGATCCGTTTCATATATGGCTCGATTTGCACGCTTTAGTAGCGTAAAAAATTGTCTCTATCTCAGCAGCAGCTCCATACAGCAATACACCACACCACATAATAATGTGGAAGCACACGAAATAAACTAGGCAAGCAGTAGCTACACCTGTTAACTGTCTTATCTTACGAACTTCATTTGCAGGAGTAATAAGTCTTCCGGAGAAATCATGTATATGTACCACTGTAAAGTTGAATCCATTTTGATTCCCAGGAAGACTATCGCATTGTCAATAAAGAGTTTATCTGGGCCATAAGTAACATTTGGTAAAGAAAACTTTAAACATTTCGTCTTTTTTTAATTTAAGAGAAGATTATCAGCAGGGAACCATTTACAGATCATAGATAACACATTATTTTCCTGAATGAGTTCACAGTCTTTTCTGTCGACTTTAAAAATCAGAGAGGTATTGGCGAATAGAATCAGAGAGGTATCTGCGAATAAAACAATATTGCAGAAATCTTTGACCATACAAGGCAGATCATACGTTAGAAACAGATAAGGTCCCAAAATTGATCTCTGCGTTGTCGTTTAAGTAATCAGAAACTGGGTAGTATGATTTTTGATCAATATGGTTTTCACGTGCAACTTGAATTTCCCTTCTGTGAGCGTTGTAATATGTTTGGGAACTTTATTATAAAACCGTACACAATAACCTAAGAAGGACCTTTTATTTGTATTTGCTAATCTAAAACATAGCGCCGCTATTTTATCTCTATTCCTGGTATTGTAATCGTGATTGTCCCTGTTTAATTTAAATTTACACAATTTTTTTCGAACATACATCATATTTTCAAATATATACAAACTTGGTAAAGTTAAAATATTTCTTCATATCCCTCAGAGATTCCCTAGGATCCATTTTATATATAGCTAGAATTGCACGCTTTTCGAGAGTACAGATTGTCTCTATCTCATCCCAAACTAATGAAGGGCAAGTATGAAGAATGCCCCCCAGAGAGGAGTGCCAAAGCCAGGAGGGTCTAGCGAGCCTAGCGTCGGGGTCATTGAGGTAGAATGCGCAAGAGACCCCGCTTCACCCGGAGTATACCGGGCACTCTGCCCGGGGAGTCCCACAAAAAAGTGGCTTCTCCCCGGAACTGCGTGGTATGCATAAGGCTATTTCCCAGCGAAAAACAAAAAAAATGTGTGCCGTCCGAGGTACGGATGGAATTGAGTACTCGAGTAGAGTTCGCCCGTTATCTGCTTATTTGATATACAACAGACTAGTTCGACGTGAGCGTATTCGGCTTGGCTTGGGTTGTCTTGCAGTAATTTGAAAAATTTATTGAATAGATAGTACAAAAAGCAACACTGTATCAGTTTTGCAATAATAAACACCGCGTATTTTTGCCAAAGCAACTGTATATTTCGAAAGAATAAAGTAAAATCGCTTTTTTATAACAAATAAGTAAAATTTTAATTACTTATTTGTTATCAAAGAATAAGTGATAAAAATAAATATCTGATTTTTAATGATAATTACTTTCAATATTCACTAAAAAGATAACAAATACAAAGATTTAAATATAGGTACACGATATCAAATGAATTACGTACATGGGTACTAATAGTCCGAGCCTGACTTCCATCCTATCATATTCATGTTACGATTTGACCCGTTGTCTATGCAGCTAGAATGCAAAAATAGTCATTAAATACTAGACTCATAAATATGTAATTGCGAACTCGTGATTATTTATGTGTGGACAAGAGAGAGAAAGCATTTGTCGCTTGCCGGTGCCGAGTTGCGTCACCCTGGCCGCCCGGCCCGTTGACAATATCCCCATCGGTACCGTACCAAGTCAGCCTGAGTTACGAAAGTTTGAACTCGCTCGGGCTAACAACGGGTTGGAAGGCAGAACCGAGTCACCCGGCTTATTTAAGACGCCATCACTAGGCCCCAGTAATATAATGTAATCTTTTGATTGGATCTATGTTTGATTGCTTTGTACCGATACCATGGACAGATTTTATAGATGCATGACCGCTTCATACCATACTCTGGTTTTTAATTCGAGATAAAAATGTAAAAAAGGGGGTTAACCGTGCAATAAAATTATAAGTACTAAGTAACTTTACTAATTTTGGAAACGGATGAAGCATTAAGCTTAAACAAATATTTTATGCTATCATTGATTACTTTAGTATTTACTACTAAAATGCTATTTTATGCGCGTACATATATTTACGCATACATTCAAACCTGAAAAACATAGTGTTACATTTTTTTGTTTTTAATTGGCACACTGGCAGGATCGTCGTCATTTTCCAGCGAACGCCATTATTGCTTATTTGTAATTCGTGTTTAAATTTTTGCTTCTTGCCGATTGTTTTTCTTGTCATTTTTGAATTTCGTTGTTATTTGTAATTGTTTTTATCGTTTTTAGTTATTGTTAGAGATTTGTGTTCAATATTTGTTTATTGTTACGAAAAGATTTTCTTAATATAAAGCCTGGAGCCTCCAAACCAGAGCTCGAACCAGGCTCTTCTACAACGAAAGACATTGTATCTCCTGTTAAGAAACTTCCTCGCTAATCTTAGATTGCTTCCGAAAAGTTGATGGTGATGAAGGCGTATTACGTAATTATTCCTTACTGAAATGTGTTAAATAACCGCTGAAATGTTGGGGATATCTTCAGTTTCACTCAGAAGGATTGTCAGCGAAAATAAGGCCAGCGATGAGTTCACATCCCCAAGAAAAACAGGACCAAAGCAAATATATGTGAACAAATTTGATTAATTCGCTTTTCTCGCTATACGGCAGATTGTCCATTTTTTTTTCAAGATTACATTATTCCTATTTTAGTATAAATAATTAACACTTACTTTTGTATTAACTCACCAAAATAAGAAAAAATACCTACTCAAGCACAAATCCCACAATCGAATCTGAAACATCCACCGTTATAAAGGGTTTTTCAAAGGAGACGCGTGAACTTTGACGGCGCCTAGCAGCCATCTTGGTAAAGCGATAGCTGTCAAATTTGGCATATGAATACATATGTAGTCGTGACATTGCACCATGGAACGCTACATGCTTCAACAACGCGTAAAAATCGTTAAAATTTGTTATCAAAATCAGTGCTCTATTCGCCTAACGTTCCGTGCATTGCGTCCAATTTATGGCGTTCATGGCCGTCCTGCAGAGTCCACAATCCGTCGTTTTATGAATAAAAATACATTTTAACGAGACAACCGGGTCAACGCAAGATCGTTGGAGAATATTGTTGCTGTTCGGGACAGTGTGCGATAAAACCCCAGACAGTCCATACCGCGTCGTGCATAAGAGCTGGGTCTTTCTGCGACACGAACTTGGCGGATTTTGCGGCGAGATTTGGGTTTTCTTCCATACAAAGTTTAATTAGCTCAAGAGCTAAAACCCAACGCCCGCAGACAGCGCCGTGTATTCGCTGATTGGGCTTTAAGCATTTGGTGGCTGACCCTGCTTTCGAAAAAAAAAACATCTGCAGTGCTGAGCCTCATATCTGGTTGAGTGGATATGTTAACAAACAAAATTGCCGAATTTGGAGTGAAAATCCACGGGAGATTCATCAGCTGCCTCTACACTCTGAAAAAGTCACTGTTTGGTGTGGATTTTGGAACGGCGGGCGGTATCATTGGCCCTTATTTCTTCGAAAATGCGCAAGGCTCACTGTCAATGGCGACCGATATCGGACGATGATAACATTTTTTATGGCTTAGGTTAGATGGTATGGATCTCACAAACAGGAGGGCGCCACTTGCCATACAGCACGGGAACATTAAATTTATTAGATGAGAAATTCGAAGGCTTCGTCGTCTCGCGTGGTGGTGACATCAATTGGCCACCAAGATCGTGTGACTTAACACCGCTTGACTACTTTCTGTGGGGTTGCGTGAAGTCTCTAGTTTATGCAGACAAACCACAATCAATTGCCGCCCTTAAGGCTAATATAACTCGCGCTCTTCATGAAATTGAGCCCCATTTATGCGAAAATGTCATCCAAAATTGGTCCACCAGGATACACCACATACTGCGGAGTCACGGCGGCCATTTAGCTGAAATTATATTCCATACATAATGTCAGCGAGTATCCTTTTAAATAAATAATAATTGTAGTAATTATCATATAAACAGGTTTTTTTTATTTTTAAGTTCGAGCACTCTTAATGAAAAACCCTTTACAAGGTTCTATTGGGGGGATTTGCGTAGTATCATACGCGGTTTTTAACCCACGCCTGGCAGGCGTCTTGATGATCGTATCGTAGAAGTTGTCAGTGGAAGGCCCTGCGCCGCTATATATATAACATAGGTGTGAAATTAATTCAATGTAATAAAAATGTGCGAGACTTAGCGCAGCAGGGTGCGCCGCTACAGATTACGTAAGAATATTCTGTAAGGGTGCGTACCATTTGAGTGAGATTCGCTAAAAACGCTAAAAACGATCACACTCCCAAAAAGTTGTTCCAAATGGGTCATGGCGTTATTTTCGCCTTAAACGCTACATCTAATGTCAAAAGTGACAGAAGTGGCAAATTTTAGTGGCATTCTTAGCGTTCTTATCCAAAAATGGAACGGGGACGACAGTTACAAACGATCACGTGATCACAACCATAGACGCATCATGTGATCAAAATTATCGAAAATAACGTTATTAACGTCAAATGGAATATACCCATAGTAATCTATGGTTTGTTTATCAGTCAAAAAGTCAGAGAAAACTGAGAAGAGTAATTCACAGAACAACGAAAACATACCCATAAAGTAACTTTGTATATACTGAAATAGAGACCAAACTTGACATCCCTAGGTGTTAATAGATTTTTTTGATGACGTCACGGTTAGTAATTTCCGTAAATAACAGATGGAACTAAACAAAACTAAATAAAAAATAGTGCTGCCATCTGTTTTTCATAAATGCTCATCCCAGTTACGTATGGTTGATACTTTGTACCTTTATTTATTTAAATATAGATATATCTATAAGTTTTTTTATAGGTATACCATATATTTAATGTCTAATATTAACATGTTATCCTATAAATTGCTTTCAAGGAACGCGTGAAGATCATTAACTCTTTTAAATATGGACCAAATCACCAATGCTTCCTGCCACGGGTCGAAACATATAGCATCAAAAGTAAAAGCAGTATTAAGATCCAGCCAAAAACCTACAATGAGCTTGATAACTAAATACAAAGTCTATAAGTTTATGTATGTTTTATTATCCTAATTTATCTACTTGCATACAAATAAATAAATAATAACTATACAAAAAAATATCTTTCCACCTCATTGTAAAAATATCGTTTATGGCACCATAACAACGTCCCTATATGATCACAGCCAGCATAAAAATAATGCACCATTCACAGCTAACTTTAAACTAATTAAATTTAAATTCCTGGCACAGAAAGTAAACAAATCGGCAAGATGCAAAATCAAATAGGAATTGGCTATAGGAATTAGGAATGCTCGCCATCGATTCAAATCGATAATATAATTACATCAATAATGCACGAGACTAAAATTTCGTGAATTAATTATTTGATGTGTGACTTATGTCTTAATAGAAGCTTAAAGTAAAACAAGCCGGGAAACCAAAAATTTGCTGATAAGCCTTTTCCTTTTTTGAATCCAAGGCAGAATAACATTTAAATTTAGTTTGTGGGGACATTGGAGGGCTCGTCTGGGCTTATCACCTCGAAGTTGTACCTCTCAATATATAAATTAAACATATTAAACCAGTTACAGTTAGTAAACTTGATTTCCCATCGGTGAGTATTATGATTTCTATCCGTTGTAAGTTTTACCTTTAATTTATAATATTAGTATTTCATGTATCGTGATATTTTTTCTTTACTTTTATTATATTCGTATTTCTACGAGTATATTAGTTACACCTCTATTGTTTTTTTTTTTTTATTATTATTTTTTTATGCCTGATAGGTTAGCTTTTGACCACTATCTCACCTGATGGTAAGTGATGATGTGGTCGAAGATGTTGTTCAGGCTAACCTAGAAGTCTCTTCTCTCTAGAATGTCTCTTTATTTGAAATCACGTCAGATTTGTGCTTTTTGCCATAAAGTAAATTTTGTATATTTTAGTACAGCGGATTTTAATAAATATCTTCGTTTAGTAGCAGTACGATGTATATGTACACCCACACGCTAGGATACGAGAATTATTTGTTGGGTCTCTTCTTCTGTATCAACGGATAAAAAGTTTAATTCTGTAAACTCCGCAAAGCCCACACATCCAATTCAATTCCTCGTTGCTAAATAATTACTCGTTTTTAGTACTAAACACATCACAATCAGTAGTAGCACTGGCAGGATTTTCTCCACTTGAAAGTGATCAATTAATTGAAAGCTCAATGCCAGCAAAAAATTACATCAATGAGGATCGTACTCAAAGTAAGTATATGTATTTGGTTCTAACAATACGATCACATTTACTTGCAGCTCGCTCGCAGAAAAGTAATACCAAATGTTTACTTGTCATTTTATTATACCGGAAAAAGGCATAGCACAGCACAATACCAGCCGGGAAGTAGTCATGAACCATCTTGAGATAGAATTCACTCCATTTCATTTCAGAAAAGAGAACCCAAAAGTTTTGGGAGCATTGACATACGTGTCTGGTTACATAGCTCGTAAAGCTAAAAATTTTTTTTTTTAAATTGCACTAAATGTGAAAATTTAACATTGGGACATTCTGATTATATACGGAGGAGAGTATGCACAAGGATGGCTATGCACACCCAGCGATAAAATAACAAATGTTGTATCAAATATACAAGACATCGTTTATCATATAAAAAATGATTTATATCAAAATCATGTGAAAATGTACAGTCGCCTGCAATAAGAAGTATACACTTCGTAATTTTCAAAATAGTGTTATGTCGCCTAGTTATTAATAATCGAAGTTAACATTAACATGCGTAAAAATATTCAACTCATTCTTTGATTTTAAGATACATCTGATTATATAGAGAAACACAGAACTCTTTGCCACTATTTTGAAAATTACAATGTGTATACTTCTTATTGCAGGCGACTGTACATAAAAACCCTATGTTTTATATTAATTGATTTTAATGATATTGGGTGCCATGAACATAATAGGAAATTACAAATATTTCTATTAGACTTCTGTAAACGATTTTTCTTGCATGATTATTGCAAAGACGTAAATAAAATATTAAATGGCAAGCGACCATTAGAAGAAAATGATGATAATGTTAAAACGAGAACAATGAAAATATTTATAAGATCACATAAAAAGAAAAATTGAAAGAGCGCATGTTCCCTCATAGAACTTAAACGATTCTGCTACTGATTTGTTCGAATTTAGCATTCGATCACTAACTAAGTGATTCCAACCCTAATTATCACATGGGAAATGTCTGACACCTGTTCTTTTTTTTTATTAAGGTATTGGCCTATGTCTTATTTAAGTTAATGCAATTGCCATATGTATTAACTAATTTCTCTATATTGTATAAGAACGCCATCTGTTATTTAACGAAATCCCTAAATTTGAGTGCTATGCTACAAAATATAAAATACGTTAGAGCAATGACTTTGTGTGTATGTGAGATATCGGTTTTATTTGTTTGCATTACATGCTGTTATTATTTCACATAGAGTGCGTTCGTTTTGGCTCGATTGCGTTTGTAGCAGTTTCGAAAGTGGCATTTGTGTATTAGCGTTCGGATAGAAGCTTTTGCTATTTTTGACCACCAATTACTGCATGCTATCCGAACGGCTTAAAACATACTTTGACAACCGACAATGTTTTAACCATTTTACACGGTACGAAATATGGAATCAATCCCTAAAATTAACAAAAAAGTAGGTACCTATATTATTATTATTTCTTTGTTAATGGCTTCTGCTAGTTATATAAATAAAAAACTTGTGAAACTCTTCAATCGCGCCAAATACAACTGTCAAACCAGCAGTTGTCAAAAAACGATCACAACGATCCCACGGTAAGACATGGGTCAAAAATATCACTTTTATCTGTCATTTGTAGCGTTTTCAAAGCTATCCGAACGGTGAGCGAAAACGATATTTTTGCTCACGAAGTCCCAAAACGAACGGCCCGTGTGATCATTTTTAGCGTTTGTGAGTGTTATTTTTGGCACCGAAAGGCTATCCGAACGCCCTAATAGTTATTTATGAGATTGTATGGTCTGAACATACCAATCTTATCAATAATCTTTGAAACATACAGACATACAGTTTAAAACAATACTTTGGTACCGCGTCTGCGATTCTACTACCTACTAAGTAATTTATCCAATGCAGTGCAGTCCACAAACACTCCACAAAGTATATTTATTAAAGTAGCAGTCAGTGGAAAGTGAATTAAAATAAATAATCCATAATTAAAAAATGGGTACAAAAGAAACAAATCTAGAAATTGCAGTTTTCGAAGACGAGCAAGAAGAGTTAATTGATCCTATACATGACATAATTGATTACCTTATTAGAACTGCTAAAATATCCTTTAAAAATGCTCACGTCAACGAAACTGAGATGCATACAACTCATAAAATAGAAATGGCCTATGATTTTTACAAGCACTCTCCTACAGAGTTTTTGATGCAGTTTGGCAAGCACTTAGCTCCTTACCATATTAAGTATTTCGAACAGATATCTCTATTGCCTTCTTCTACTAAATGTCTCCGAGATTGCATCCAACGTTTGAAAACTTACCACTCTGATGCTAGCAGACATAAACGAGTGAGGAATAGAAGATTCAAAGCACTCCAGCAACTGCAAAATGATACTGATTATTTCAGCGAAAAGCAAATGATGTTGCGTAACCCCCTACTATATGAACAGCTGGTAGGGCAGTACATGACAGATGACGAAATAAAAGAACGAGACAGTATTGATGGAGAAAATCTTACTCTACTCACAATGATACTCGACACAGTTGATAGAAATTATATGACACAAATTAAAAGTGAGCAAATGCTTGAAGAGGGACTTGAGTCTATTGATATAAACAGCACTGAAGAAAAACAAAAACCTAAAAGTAGAAAGAAATGGGGTGATTTTGATACTCCGGATACGGAGCCCAGTTTCAAACCTGAACAGAGAAAACAGAATATGATTAGTGCTCCAGAAAGAAGATTGCTGCGTGAAGAGTTTTATCAAGAAATGTACAGTAGTTTTATAGATGGAAAGGATGATTTTGATTATTCATCTGTTGACAGCAATGAGCTGTATGATGATTTACAGCAAGTTTCCCAAGACGAAGAAGACAAGTACTTTGATTCTGAGACAAATGAAGTAGACAACCTAGAGGAGCATATGAAACTTGTACAGGAGTATGGAAAAACTAGTTTTAGTAACTCAATTGATGATAGTGACCCATTGGATGTGTTTATGGAACATTTATCCAATAAACTTCAAAACTAATTTCATGTTTGATTGTACAATTAATTCTGTTCCTTGACATTGTAAATTATACAGGGTGATTGCCAGATTGTGGACCATAGGGAGTAAGTAAAACCATGTACATCGTCATGACCTTGATAGCACATGTCAAAATCACATATATGTAGCATTAAGATTTTAATAGGTGAAATGTATTTAATAGCCTTTAATGGTTTATTTTATATCTGTCAAGTTTGTTTGTACTATAAACTAATTAACATAAGTGAGAAAATGAGGAATAAAGCAACTGCAATAAATTTAGAGCCAGAAATATAAATGAAATTTGAAATAATCTAAGTGTACATTTGCCAGCTATCATTTTTCATTCATAATTGCCAAACTTTTCTCTTTATAATACATTAAAAATTTTAATCATGTTCAATAAATATTTTGTTTTAGAAAACAAAGTTCTTGTTGAAAAACCCTTTATAATGTTTGTTTGATCTGTTTTGGTACAAGCTTATTTGATCTGGATTCATTTTGTATTTATTTATAGCTGATAGGGTCGCCTTCGACCACTAACTCACCTGATGGTAAGTGATGACGTGGTCAAAGATGTTGTTCAGGCTAATCTAGAATTACTGGCTCTTAACGACATCTGCCGGAACATACCGTTAGGTGCTTGGCGACAGATTTTATACTTGAGGGTGGTAGCTAGCAAGTCAGGCATTTTTAAAATACCCTACCACCATGCTGTAACGAATGCCATCCTAAGACAACAACCGGGACCGATGCCTTAACATGCCCTCTGAAGCACAGAAGCGCTTAGTAGTAATCTCACTAGCGGTCACCCATCCAAGGCGTAACCACGGTGGACGTTGCTTAACTTAGCTGGTCAATTAAGAACGCTAAGCAAACTTCGCTATGAGCGCTTTAAATTTACCGTGGAAACTGGCACCAACAATGTAGACATATATGGGACACTGAAAATAGTAATAAAAGCTAATATGAAAAACCTATGGTAGGTAGGCGTACGTTTTCTTACCTTTTGATGACCTTTGGAAGTGAGAAAAGCATGAGGTTCAGACCTTTGTTTTTATTTATGCAGTATGATCTTGCCCTCATTTCAACCTACCTACAAGATACTAGCCTTACTATTCTGTGCTACTAGGTACGTAAACAAACCAACAAATACAAACACGAAATATGGAACCTTTAATTGAGAGGTCGTGCGTACTGGGCGGCGCGCGACAACTCACTGTTGAGTAAGCCCGTCTAAACGAAGCCGCCGATGTACTTGTAGCCTTGCATCTAAAGTGCGGAGTGCGCCAGGCATGCTATAACTCATAAATTCTGGAATCTGAGAAGTAATCATATAGTAAGCATTTTTATTTCTGCCATAGGATTAGCCTCCCTCCCTACCCAGTGGGACCACTTGCAATTTCCTAGATAGAAAAGTCTGGATGCAAGGTCTATATTTCTTATTTCTGTCTTTACACAAAATAGAAACATTTTTGAAACAATGATGGCCGAGCGGTAATAGCCATAAAGAAATATGATGATGACTGCTTTCTGTGGTAATAGCTATGGATTGCCGTGCCACAGGTCCCTTGTTCGATTTCCAACGCCGGCTTGAGCTTCACCGCATGGCGGAAGGGCATTTTGCCATTACCCGCCTGGCCAGCTACCACCCTCAAGTAGAAAAATCTGTCGCCAAGCACCTAACGGTGTGTTCCGGCAGCAGTCCTTGAGAGCCAGTGAAATCACAGGCACGTGAGATTTAACAACTATGTCTCAAGGCGACGGGCGATTCGTCACTTGTGATGAAATGCATAATATATTATGTTCTAGACAGAGTTTAGGTCCGCTTAACATCAGGTGGGCCTCGAGATTTTTCCGTCACAATAACATAAAAAAACCAATATGGCATTTTATGTTTATTTTATTTTAGACACTTTAGGGTTCCGTATGCAAATGGAACCCTTATATATACTTTGTTGTAAGTCTGTCGGTCTATCAAGACCTCAGGAACATGGTATCAGCTTAATTATATGAATACAAGAGGTATTATATACTCTTTGGCCTACATTTTCTTTCAACTGTGAAAAATTCAAACTTGTAAGTCAACACAATCAAAAGATGATTGTAAGTATACAAGCCAAGAGCGCCCGCCGCTGCAACGCTGGACCGCGACGCGCTCCTTTTGAATAGTGTTTTGAATATTTACATCGAGTTACGTAATAAAAAATATGAAATATTAAATAACAGGCACAAGAGACTTTTAACATCAGGTGGTCCTCGTACTTATTCCGTCAAATACACACACATAATCAAACAAAAAAATATTTCTCATAATGTTTCTTAAGAGTAGCAGAAGTCAACCCTAACAGGTTGCATTTTACCAATAACCCTGTATGACTAATGATGAGGTCGAAGATGTTGTTCAGGCTAACATTGAATTACTGGCTCTCAAGGAAAGCTGCCGGAACACACCTTTAGGTGTTTGGTGACAGATTTTCTACTTGAGGGCATACAGGCAGGCATTTGCAAAACGCCTTACCACCATGCATAATGTATGCCATCCTAAGACAAACACCGAGATCGACGGCTTAACGTGCCCTCCTACGCACGGGACCTCTCAATGTCACTAGCGGCCAGACGGGCGGCCGCTAGTGACATTGAGAGGTCCCGTGCGTAGGAGGGCGGTGTTATATGAACGCAGCGCACGTTGCTGCACGTAGCTAATCGGTTAAAAAAGAGCAAACCTCGCTACGAGAGTTTCAAATGCATATAATTCCATTACAAAATTACAAATATACGATAGGAAAAATTTAAGTCATATGCGGGATGACTTAAAAAAATTTTTTCTTATAATTAACTGACAGAATAAACTAGGTTTATAGGTTTTCCTTTCTTTATTTATCATTATTTTTCCTATAAATAATTCATAAACTAGAGATAAAAGTTTTGAGAAAATATTGGTATTTAAATACCCATTAATTCAAATTCCTTTAATATAATGACAAAAACAAAAACCTGTAAACCTGGATATTGATAACATCTATAACATTTCCAAAAATCATCAAAATCAACTTTAAGAATCTATACCGGTGCTATTTTCATGTGAATAAAAAAATCAAAAGATTTTGATTTTCTTGCCACGTTTCTTGTTCGAGTTTCTTGCTTACAGCCCCTTATAGTTTGGCTGTCATTTTACCATATTGAATGCTAATGAAAGGTGAAGTTCAGTCCATTGGTACGCCTATTACGTGATGTAGTAGTTTTGAAGTAATTGGTACATATTTTTTGAAATTTTCGGAATATATTTAACAGCAATAAGTTTGTGAAAAACTTGGTTAATCATGTATTTTTGAGAATCTTTTACGACTGGGACGCACTAGGTGCCGGCTATGATTCGCGTGATTTGGGTACTGTGAAAATACACTTATTTCCACTATTTCCTTAAAAGGCACTTTAATTGTAATGACAGCATAAATTATTATTAAAACAATAAGTTTTTCTAGTACTGTCTGACACTTTTAAGTTCTGTGTCTCGTAGTAAAAGACAATGCCTACTCCGACCCAAGACCGCCCACCGCGACTACACTGGACCGCCCCGCGCTCTACATCGAGCAAAGAAAAAAAAATTTAATAATTAATTATAGGTAGAGAATTACATAGAGACTTTTAACATTTGGTGGTCCTGGTGTTTATTTCGTCAAATACACATAAACCAACATAAAAAAAACATCTCAAAATTTTTGTGAGGACTAGCAGACCCTAAGAGGTTGTCAGCTTTTTCCAATAACCCTGTAGATAGTATATTATATAAATTCTATTTCTTTTTTAATATATTATTTTATATTCCACTCAAAAAAATAATTCCCAAATAATAGGATTATGTACTTACTACAGTCAGTCAGTAAAAATTGTCATTTGTCATTTTATCACAACATTATCATTATCAGGATCGAGATAATCTTGATGCCCGTATAAAGATAATCTCAGCTCCAAAATCATAGAGAAATATATTTTTTCTGTGTCAAAAATTCATCAAATTTTGTTGAACTCTTACGGAGGTGTACAAATAATTGTAATACTAGGTTAGGTACTCCCAAAATTTCGCATGTGTATACTTATAAGTATTGAAGTAAACCTACTTCGGTAAAAATACAAACTCATTTAATAGTGTTGTCATTCAAAAAGAAAAAAGTATGTTTTGATATATTATTATGTCAGAGTGCGAAATAAATATGCCGTCGTAAAAGTTAAAGAATAATCTTTTATTTATCTACAGCAGTAGAAAAAGGCTTAACCGTTCACTTATTCTAAGTAAGATCTATTCGCCCTCAACTCTGCTACAGTGGTGAATTCTACCAGTTCTAATAGGTCATGAGGCCAGCGGAGGGTTACTGAAATAATTTTACTAAGATGGAAAATTTCACAACCAAGTTGCAGATAGGTAATCTGGAGGGAAGAGAAAACTGGGCTACATGGAGATACAAAATTTCTATTATGCTGAGAGGTGTAGAAGGTGCTATGGAAGCTGCCGAAGGTACACTCATCGAGCCCGTTGCCCCTGCCAAAGGAGCTGGTGACGCTGAAGTCGGCAACTATAATTTAGCTATGGCCAAGTATAGGAAGACCGAATGTAGCGCTCTGCTCATAATTACCACCAATATATCTGAAGAAACTCTGAAGAAAGTAATGAGATTTAAGACAGCAGTAGAAGTCTGGCAGGAATTGCACAGATTATTTGATGGTCAGTCAGATGATAGAGCATACAATTTGTGCGCTGAATTTTTCAGTTTCCAATACAATAAGGAAGATGATGTATCCACTCATATGTCAAAACTTAAAAATATTTGGGACAATCTGAATGAAGAAATCACAAAGAAGGATGCCACTGTAAAGTTGCCTGACTTATTTCTGATCTGCAAAATCCTGGACACACTAGATGAACGATATTTTGCGTTTAAATCGAGTTGGCTATTACTGAATTCAGGTGAAAGGACGGTTAGTAACTTGACGAGCCACCTATGTGCATTTGAGAGAGCACTAGGTAATAAAGATTCTAAGCAAGAGGCTTTAGCGGCAACATGCACTGAACAGAGGAATGTAAAGCAAAGCAATGAGAGACAGCTGACCTGTAACTACTGCTCCGGTAAAGGACACATAGTGCGGAAGTGCAAAAAGTGGATTAAGGACGGGAGGCCGCCCAAACCCACACCAGGCACATCAGCAGCTGCTTCAACATCAAAGCAAGTGCAACACATTTCATTGATGGTAAATGCTTGTTCCAAAGGACAAAGTCAAGACAGAGAGAGCTGGTTTGTCGATAATGGAGCAACAACTCACATTGCAGTTAGGAGTGATATCTTTCAGGAGTTTCACGAATTTGATTCAGATCACACCATTTCGACTGCGGACGGTAGCATCATTCCCGCTCTGGGGAAAGGCACTGTTGAAGTTGAATCAAATGTCAGTGGCAAGACAGAGCGAATAACACTCAACAATGTGTGGTTAGTACCATCACTAACAAAGAATCTCTTCTCACCGCTTGCTGCACAAGACAGGATGCAGAATAGTTTCTTTAGTTCCACAACTACAGAGTGCAAGTTGGATATTTATGGCACAACTAAAGTTGTCGGAAAGAGAGTCCAATATGGAGGACTGTATAAATTGGACATGAAGACGATCATTCCAATGAAACCAAAGACCATAGAGGTCAATGCTGTGACAGGCTCTAATTTGCTACAGCTATATCATGAGCGTTTTGCTCATCAGGACAAGAGACATGTTATCCGCCTTGTAAAGAGAGAACTTGGGATACAGCTAAGTCCTGATAACGTAAAATGTGAAGGCTGTATTTACGGGAAGTCACACAGAAAGCAGTTTGGAACAAGGGAAAGAGCAACAGCTGTCGGAGAGCTGATTCATACCGATGTTTGCGGCCCCTTTGTAGATAGTATCTCCAAATTTAAATACTATGTACTTTTCAAAGATGACTACTCTGGATATCGCATGGTCTACTTCATCAGTAACAAATTTGAGGTTAAAGATAAACTTCTTCAAATGCTGCAAGAAGCCAAGACCGCCGGATATGACATAAAGACAATTCTTAGCGACAACGGAGGCGAATTTGACAATAGAGAAGTACGTAATATTCTTCAAAAATATGGTGTTCAACAACGGCTGACGATGCCTTACACTCCAGAACAAAACGGATGTAGTGAGCGAGAAAACCGTACCTTGGTTGAAGCTGCGAGATCTATACTACATACTAGAGGAGAATTACCGCAAATGCTTTGGGCGGAACTTATCAACACAGCCGCATACGTGCTGAACAGGACAGGTCCAACTAGAGTTGATGGTAAGGTGCCTTACGAACTCTGGCATGAAAAAAAGCCCAAGCTAAGTCACTTGAGAATTATCGGGAGTGAATGCTTTGCTCATATTCCAAAGCAAAAACGTAAGAAGCTTAACAAAAAAGCTATAAAAGGCAAGCTTATAGGCTACGAAAATGACGATGGTTATCGTATTTGGGACGGAAACAAAACGTTGCGATCAAGGGACATCACGTTTCAATCTGATATTGAGTTCCGGATATCCACACAGATGCCATTAAGGTCAGAGGGAGATAACCCATTTCAAATGCAAGAAGCTATGCCAGAAGATTTCATAGAGCCGGACACTAGTCATGAACATGCTCTAGAGGGAGATATAATAAGCCAAGATCAAGTTCATGAAAGGGTTTCGGAAGATGATTCAGAAGATGTTTTGCGACACAATTTAGTTAACGAAGAGGTTTCGCAAGATAATTTAATTCGTGAAGAGGTTTCGGGTGATGAAAACGAAATGAGAGACGACGAGAGTGCGAACGAAGAGTTCGTTGACGCTGATGAGCAGTTGGAGGTTGTAGAACCTGCGTTGTTGAATGAAACGCCAAGATACAACTTACGCGATCGAGCTAATCTCTCACGTCCTGAAAAATTTAAAGATTATGTGTGTTTCGTCGACACATTGGTTTGCCCCGAAACATATAAGGAAGCTGTTGAAAGGGATGACAGAGCTAACTGGTTAAATGCAATGGCGAGCGAAATGAACTCTCTTAAGCAAAATGACGTCTGGACGCTCTGCGAGTTACCCAAGCACAAGAAAGCACTTCCTTGTAAGTGGGTTTTTCTTATAAAACAAAACCCTGATGGTAGTATTGAAAAATATAAAGCAAGGTTGGTTGTTAAAGGATTTAAGCAACAAAAAGGAATAGACTATAATCAGACGTTTAGTCCAGTTGCAAGAATGGCCACAGTTCGAGCTTTAATAAGTGTCGCTGCCAAAGAAAACTTATATTTAATGCAATTTGATGTTTCGACTGCATTTCTAAACGGCAAGTTGACAGAGGAAATTTACATGCAGCAGCCAGATGGCTTTAGTGATAATACCTCAAATGTATGTCGACTAAAGAAAAGTCTATATGGACTTAAGCAATCTCCCAGATGTTGGAATTCTTGCTTTGCAGAAATATTATTGCAAAGAGGTTTTGAGCAAAATCCAGCAGACTGTTGCCTGTATACAAAGAAGATTGAAAATAAGAAAATCCTTATAGCTTTGTATGTTGACGATGGGCTCGTAGCAGCAACAGACAAGGAACTGGCGAACCAATTTTTACAGGAATTAGGGGAGACGCTTAAGATTACGACTAAACCTGCAAGTTTCTACTTGGGGATAGAAATCGAACGAAAGGATGGAACAATACTTATCCATCAGAGGTCCTATACTGAGAAAGTATTAAAACGTTTTGGGATGTCAGAATGTAAGCCGATTGGAACGCCAATTGAGAAAGCTGACACAAAAGGTGAAGATAACACGGTAGATAAATCAAGTGAGAGCGCATTTCCGTATCGAGAAGCGGTCGGATCATTAGCCTACTTGATGGTTGCTACTAGACCAGATATCGCGTATGCAGTTGGCATCGTATCCAGATCCTTGGAAAATCCAACAAAGACAGATTGGCTTCGCGTTAAACGCATCATGCGTTATCTAAAAGGGACAACGACTTTTGGAGTAACCTATGGACGCACAGCTGACAATAGCCGTATAATTGCATACAGTGATGCGGATCATGGTGGATGTACTATGACAGGGAGGTCTACAACAGGAATAGTATGTTACTATGGAGGAGGACCAGTATCCTGGCAAAGCCAAAGACAAGGCTCAGTTTCAATGTCAACAACTGAAGCAGAAATAGTAGCTGCTAGTGATGCTACAAGAGAACTTGTATGGCTTAAAAGAATATTTAGCAGTCTACTAGACATGGAAAAGTCTCCATTACTATTCGTGGATAATGAAGCTGCAGTGAAACTTGCTCATAATCCTGAATTCCACAAAAGAACGAAACATATTCGTATTCGTCATTTCTTTGTCAGAGAAGCTGTCATGAATAACGAAATAGAAGTGGAAAGAATCGGCACAGAAGAACAAGTAGCTGATATCATGACTAAGGCCTTACCTAAGCCTCGATTCCAAATATTAAGATCGGCATTAATATGAAGTATTGTATTAGAGGGAGTATTGAAGTAAACCTACTTCGGTAAAAATACAAACTCATTTAATAGTGTTGTCATTCAAAAAGAAAAAAGTATGTTTTGATATATTATTATGTCAGAGTGCGAAATAAATATGCCGTCGTAAAAGTTAAAGAATAATCTTTTATTTATCTACAGCAGTAGAAAAAGGCTTAACCGTTCACTTATTCTAAGTAAGATCTATTCGCCCTCAACTCTGCTACAGTGGTGAATTCTACCAGTTCTAATAATAAGGATATTAGGTCTAACTCGCTACAAGGCACATTTGGTATTGTACCCACTTTTGTTACCTAATTGCTAGCTGTAAAATCATGCTAATGGTAAGTTATGCATTACTATTGAGCATTGCCATGTTGTAATATGAATTAAAAATAAGGCAACGTTACACAACTGCCCTTTTTGATGGCAAGTCACCTTTTCTATCCTGTATGTACCTTATGATGTACGATAGAGTGTAGTTATCGATAATTGATCGTTTCGAATACTGCTAGCGTTTCACTGACACTACTTTATTGTGGATGCTTCTTTGTAAGGTAGTAGGTGCGTGGCGCGCATTCTGAGAAGTATGAGCTGCAAATTTCACATAACGATGGCTTAGATCGCGACACGTATAGACAAATTTCAAATTTTCGACCTCGATGTGTCGTTGATACATTGCCCACTGATCAATATGAGTATTTATAGAACTGTGCCACACTTACTTTTTTTTATCGGCCTTAAAAGCCTTTAGTATCAAATCCTATGAACTATGTACAACACTACAGCTACAACAATAAAAGCATTTAGACAACCTATAAATCATTACAGACTCACAGGCAGTCCAAATGCCCTAACGCACTTCCCTTTTGAATGATTCCTCTAAGGAAGACTTGGAGAGGAAATTGTGTTACATTGTACTCATGTTACTCCGTGGGATGAAGGGTAAGTATTGCAACGCCAAAAAAAAATCATAGGGTGGTTGAAGCGCCTTCCGAAGAAACGCTATCTTACACTGATCCCGAAGCCGCCAACAAGTATAAATTATGTGTCGAGTTTACTTTCTACTACTCGGGTATAAGTAGGTACAATTTCCAATGTTGTAACGAGGAAATTTTCAGACCGTTTTTTTATATTTCAGCTTTTCTTCCTAATAGTGCTGCCATAATGTACAATATAGGTATAGTGTAATCTTGTATTAGATTCACATGCCGTAGAAATCTATACCTTCCTTTTCCCTATATGAAAAAGTAAAAGGCTGCAGTGTTTAGCGAGAAAACACTGCCCAATTGTAAGTCACTTATTTTTTAACTCAAATGGTTTTGAAAATGTTAACCTTTATAACAGTGAAATAAAAATTACCTTTAATATTAACAATTGTTTTTACTTATATTTTTTAATATCAGTAAATACTAGTTTAGTATATTATTGAAGTTGTTACGAGCAAAATTGTTTTTTGGTATGTGCCGATTTTAAATTCCGAGATAGCAGCGTAGTAAGTGGGCAATTGATTACAGCTGAGTGAAGAGAACACAGCAAATTTTAGGTCTTAAATATTACATTAAAAGCATGATACCTAAAAATTGCTCTCATGTGAAACATACAACTTTCACCTTTACCGGTAAAAAAATATCATCAAGCAAGCAAACACACATTAAATGCAAAAGGTTCATTCTAATTTACAAACAGTACGTATATATACCACAATAAATACTAGAAGAAGAAACTAAGAAAAGCTCTTGCAGGTCTACAGTTTAAGAAGGTATCTTTTTCGATCAAAAACAATCGACGCAAATCGGTTAACAAACCTCAGAGTAGGTACCTAATTGGAGAACTTCGTTGGAGAACCAACTTTCTGATTTTATGAACCCTCTTTTTAGCCCATCAGGGTGTTGAGTACATATCTACGAATAAATATTTATTCGTAGGCATATATATTATTTACTCTTACGTTACGATCCTGCGCCCTTAGATAGCACCCCTCCCCATATCTTCCCGTGGGTGTCGTAAGAGGCGACTAAGTGAAAAATACTGGAAGGTGGGCAGCAGCGCCTTCTAAAGAATTGTCATCTTACACTGCGAGATCCCCAAGCCTGCCAAGCGTGGGGATTGGCAGGCTTGGGGCAAATACGCCCTTATTAGGGGAGGCTGTGTTCAGCAGTGGATGATCTGGCTGGTATAGTCACTGGAAATATAGTAAAAAAATATGTGTGTATAGACATATATTTTTAATTATTTTTACGTTGTAAAAATACTATACATAAACACCAAAATTAGGTTAAAAAAATTTAGCGCTTTATAACTATGAATCCAAGAAAGTTTTGAATTTAGAAAAATAAAATTGTTTCGAAATTTATTTGTAACCATGTTTACAGACGAGGGATTTTAATTTAAATTGGTCTATCTTTGTAATTTCTGATATTTGTTAGGTACCCAAATCTGAAGACAATTACATTGCACGAAATGTTCCGTGCATAATAAAGTAATAAACTCAGAAATACCTTCTATGTGAGCCTTAAGGCGAAGTGGTTTTGCAAAAAATCAGGCAGAGGGTGTAGGACGGAAAGACCTCGTTTCGCATGCGACTTAGTGAAACAGAACTAGGTATGAAATATTGAAATAGCGCGAGCGATTTCTTAAAATAAATTCATATAAAAATGAGTCAAACGCAATTTTAATTGAGCGAAATTTTAGAGATGTATTTTTTGTTTGTTATAGAGAAATATAAAATGTAATTGTGTTTTCGTATCTGACATAGTATGCGTCATAACTTCTAGAATATTTTACTTTTATCTGTATGGCATACATTCTTTCTAAAATACATGTAATGTAATGTCCTAAATTATTTAACTTTTAAGGCTCATTTCACCTTAAGGTGGAAACTCGCCTGCATGTGCCTGTGGAAATCCAAAATCATCGTCCGATCCGTTTTCGTCGCGGTTGTTGCATTTTGTAACCAGGATTATGGTATTTGCTAGTTTTAAATAATATTGTTCGTATTATATTAAAAAGTTCTTGAACACCAATGATTGAACATGATTCCATAAGTTACCCCTATAAACGTCAAATTTATTAAAATCTACATTTATTCATAACAATTTAATTAGTGGGGTAAGGGGGGGGGGTACCCATGGGGTGCCGGGTTATTATGTCACCTCCCCATTTCTTCCGTAGGTGTCGTAAGAGGCGACTAAGGGAAAAGTACGCCAAATGAGCAGCATGCCACTTCTCACATCGATGGGAGTAGGGTGTTGTGGGCATTAGACGCACAACAGGGCTATATATCATCTTAGTGCCCAGTCAGGGTCTCATACAATATATTCTTGTGTTTCGTCCAGTGTGTTAGAGAAAACATTTTGTATGACCTTGAAATTGTTCCCGGTGAATAGCAATAAGCTCGCCCCCTATCATATGGGACCAAAACCCAATGGGCGAAACGAGTGTGTTAACACACCTCTCCATACCCTTTCGGGGCATACAGGCGAGGTTATATGTATGTATGTAATTAGAATCAAAACAATAACTATCGTAAAAAATCTTCTCCGAATCCGGACCGCGTATTACCGTGTACCTACTCGTAATCAAGTAAGCAGTATGAATTTCTCATCAGAGACTTTAGCGTTCACAAGTAAATATTTAATTTACTCCAACCCTGCAGCGAAATTTTTGGATAGGAAAAAGACAAATTCCAGCGGGATTTGATTCAGCAATCCCAGAATACCGTACTTTGATATTACCTATGACATTATAAGCTATGGCGATTATAGCGATGGATAGTTGATTTTTCCTCCCATTTCAATTTCCTCTCAACTGAACTCGTTCGTCGAATAAATGGTATGTAAAACATAATGTACTTAAGTAGGCACCTGCAATGTATACAAACAATTATCTGACCAGTAGCAGTAGCAGCGCAACCACGGAAAGCGCAACGCAACGGCGCATGGCAGAGGCGCGCGGCGGCGCTGGCGCTGCGGTGCGGTGGAGGTAACCATGTGCAGTGTCTGTAATTAGTAGTTTATCCTTTAAGGGGAAACCTAAAGGGGATTTCGGGACTAAACCCCTTAACCTACCCGCGCTGCAGGACATTATTCCCAAGAGAGCGGGTGTTAGAGCGGCACGGTGGCAGCGGGGTCACCGCCTTCCATGTCAGAGAATAATGACTAATAAGAAGTCTTCTCATATCGACCCATAAAGCCGCATTTACATACAATGCCTGACGGTCTGCGAAATTACAAACAAAAACCAAAACTGCAGATTAAGCGATCGAAAATCTCGCATATCGGGGTCGCCTTCTGTAAATTTAATTAACGACTTTTTCTTTTTTTATTGTACCATTAACTGTTTCTTGAATGCACCCAAATTAATAATGCTGAAGATGAAGTTGACGAATGGTGTATCGAAAAATACCGAAACTTGATATTTGACTTTTATAGGCTTCGTTAATCACAAATGAGCGTCTTCATCTATATGCATGGGGTCATTAAATATAGACACGTCTACGTGAAAACTATAGGTTATAGAAAGCATACTGGCCGGTATGCCTCTGGCAATACGCAGCAGATTAGTAAAGTTCTAAAAAAGTGTCGACTGCAAAGTAAGGAGTATAGTATTTATCTACATAATGTAATATGGATTTATGTAAATTAGTTTAAAAAGCTAAGTATTCTTGTCTACTCAAGTAGCAATGTCTTATCTAAACTAAGTTAGTGTTGTAGATATCTTGAACGCAAAATAAAAAATTGTAGCCAATGTCTTGAAAACAAACCATCTTGTACCTCAAGTTATCTACTACCTACTCCAAGACAAAGTTTAGTAAGAGTGGTCAACGTTTTCATGGAAAATTCTGAGAGAAACTTATACTGCTAAGGTAAACTTAGATCATACTTAGGATTATATAATACCCATAGAAAAGTTTTTTTATGGCTAATTTTAAGATATCTTGGGTTGTGGTTTCCAAGATATCTACGATACCCATGGATGAGTTGCAGCATCTATCGTTAACGCTCGTTATCGGCAATTCCACCGGTAAAATCAACAGTTTTGTAAAAAAACCGGCCAAGTGCGAGTCAAGTATTTTTATTGCTAAATAAAATCCATAACATTTGAAAATTATTAAAAAGATTTTTATTTGTCACGGGGCTATGTCTAGGTATATAAATAACACGGCTGCTTCGTGAACACAAAATTAAATTTTACTTAAAAGCCTATGCGCCAAGCTGCGGCAGGGGCAAATAGCGTGGGTTAGAGCCTACTCAGTGATACGTTCTTTCTTTTCTGCTGGTCCAGTACTATCCTGCATTTATGTGGACGTGAGCCGCAGCATCTGTGGGCACACGCTAAGGTTCGAGTTCAGGAGGTGCTCCAGCTTCCGGTGTTTGTTGCCAGTAGTGGTGGCCGTCTAGCCGTATACAGTCAGATAGGGTGGATATTGGACCCCAATTGTGGGGTCGAAATCACACTAATTAATATAAATTAAATGTCTTGAGGGAACGATAGGGACGTTTCAGAACATCGCGGTTACGTTTGTTATATGTATAGAAAAATAGCGTACGTAGCAGAGACCGGTATGGCTATTGTAACGTGCGTTCTCCTCAAAACCAGTAACCGGTATCCCGGGGCGGCCCGAGTCCAGCTGAGCTCGCGGTCAGACCTCCGCCGCTGCGCTTCAACACAATAGAAGAGATAAGAGATGCGACTAAAATGTTGCTCGCGTTGATGATATTTCATGTAAGTAGATTTTGTTGTATTTATTATTAGGTTACAGTATAATTATTATTCATTTGGTATATTTATGTTAGTTTTTATATATACTAATATATATGTAATGTACAACGTTTCATTATATGATGTAACTAAAAATTTATGCTTTTCGAAATTTATCCTTTATCTGTGCTATAAGACGATGCTTCGTACCAAATTTCAAGATTTTGAGCCCACGGGAAGTACCCTGCAGGTTAAGATTTCTTTGCGAGTGTCGAAAATTTGCGGCATAAACTGCTATATCATTTGATTGTTTTGGCTTAGAAGTTTGATTTTTTCACAGCTCTAAGAGACAGTAGACCTGATTATTTGATATGAATTTCAGCTTGATACATTTACGCGTACTTGAGAAAAAGGTTCTTGACAGACAGACGGACAACAAAGTGATCATAAAAGGTTCCAATTTTCCCTTCTGAGGTGAAGGAAGATGGGTTGTACCATTTAACAACGGTTATGACGTCATACTATAACGATAACCTTAACCACTGAAAAATAGCCGGATAATGTTATTGTTAACGACTAATCGCCGCCATTGCTATTGAACGATGAGTACCAAGCCTCTTGATTGAGACATTTTTTTTATTATTTTTTTATGCTTGATAGGTTAGCCTTTGACACCTGATGGTAAGTGATGATGTGGTCGACGATGTTGTTCAGGCTAACCTAGAAGTACTGGCTCTCAAGGACAGCTGCCGGAACACACCGTTAGGTGCTTGGCGACAGATTTTCTACTTGAGGGTGGTAGCTAGCCAGGCGGGCATTCGCAAAATGCCCTACCACCAAGCAATAACGACTGCCATCCTAAGACGACAACCGGGACCGACGGCTTAACGTGCCCTCCGAAGCACAGAAACGCTCAGTAGTAATGTCACTAGCGGTCACCCATCCAACTCATGACCGCGCGCGACGTTGCTTAACTTTGCTGATCGGTTGAGAACAGCTAAGTAAACTTCGCTACGAGCGCTTCAAAACACATCACACAGCACATCTTTCTAATTTGGTGGTTGTGATAGTGTACATGTCGTATTTGATCTGTCTATAGCATAATAATGTATTTGTTGCTAGAAATCCTGTGGAAATAAAGTTTATCTGATAGCGAAAGTAACGAAGTGTGTTGTGCATGCATGCATCCCCTGTCTAGTACTAGATTCGTCGAAGAGGAAAGTTTATCCGCGTAAAATAAATAGGTTCCAGAAATGGGAAGACAAATTATGCTGGGTGAAATTTTTTGCTTCCAAAGGGCTAGCGCACATGTGTTGGTTTTATGCTTGAAATCCTTGTTACCTCAGCGAACGATGCAGTTTCCAAAAGTAGTAGTTAGGTACTGGACCCCACATTCACAGCCGGCTGTGGATTTCAATAAACGCCTCCCTCATTATAGGGAAGGTTTGCCATGATCCCTACACGTTTGGCAGCATCTTCGGGATCGAAGTGCAAGACAAGTGTCTTACTTGTCTGACACTATGACTGCGGTGCCGCAGGTCCAGAAAATCTGTCGCCATGCACCAAACAGTGTGTTTCGGCAGCAATCCTTGAGAGCCAGTAAAATTACAGACACATGATGAGACTTCACATCTGTATATCTCTCGGTGACGGGCGCAGTGCAGTTAATCACTTGTGATGAAATGCATCTGTCATAGGCAGAGGACACCGCTTAACATTAGGTAGGCTTCGTGATTGTACCGTCACAATAACATAAAAAAACAGATTCTCGAAATAAAGAAGCCGCGCTTTATACAAACGCCGAAGAGGCTTGAGGCATGGTTTTTAAATTGGAGTTTGCATGGTTATACGTGGGCCGTATGTGCTGTTCACTGCCGCCGCCGGCTGGGGCGTGCACCGTGCGTGCAGTGCGTGCTCTATGAATGGACCCTGTAGCAGGCAGCAGACACCGCGCAGACATCGTCCGGACAACGCGTCCGTCCGGTCCACTAACGCCAACGCAAAGGCACGCGTGTGCGCGCGCGCTACCTCAACTTAAGTTCAAACCTCACCATGGTCACCGTCAAGACGCTTTTGGTGAGTTCTTAAAATTGGTTTAGTGCTATATATTATAAAAAAAATGAAAAATCATGGTGCGATAACAATAAATTTAATCATCACGTTAATGGAAGGAGGAATAATTGTTCTGTTTCGTTTATTATAAATATCTTATACAAATATTACTTTATACCTTATAATACATACCGTAAATGAATTATTGTGTGATGGACTTTCTTTGAATTAAAGCAAAAAAATCGGTTGCAAAGAACTGCACTGAAAAATAATCGAGTTAAGTGTTTTTCAAACCAGCTTTATTGTATATGTAGATAATTCAGCACTGTTTTATCATTTTGTGTTATTTTGACACAATTTTTTACGTTCACTTTCCATTTATATCGCGTATTATTAGGTCTGATTTATATTTGAATTAGCTGTGCCCTGCGGCGCAATATACGCAGACAATGAGGAAAAATGATAATGATAAAGAAAATTGTCTTATATGTTAATCCACGATCTAAGCTATCCATTTTCCAAGTTACATCCAAATTGGTTTAGCTGTTTCAGCGTAAAGGAGTAACAAACATACACATTCTCTCACAACCTTTCGCATTAATAATATTAGTGATGTTGCTTGTGAGAGAAACTTATTTACTTTACACATTTATATGAAAATGAACTTTGTACGATTTAACAAAGTTATTTGTTTACTATCTCTAAATATCCATAATCATCTTCACATCAAACGGAGCGACCACCGTTGAATAAAGATCTCTTCCATTTTATTTGCCATAATCCTCGCACTTGGCAGGCGTCTTAGTCGCATTATTGTCACAGTATGACAGTAGTGACAGTTCTTCAGAATGCACTGTTATCCATCTACATGTAATTTTCCACGGGTATCAGCTTTAAACATTACATTTTATTGCGAGTTATAAGCACAAAACATTATGTTTACGTTCGATTATCATCAACTTCCTACCCTTACCACATTGTAGTACCTAATATATGTCTTCTCTAACCAATCAAGCATATTATAAGATTTAAAAGTGTGTTTTCACTAACATGACAAACGGTGCACCTCAATGACATAGTTATTATAAAAATGGCTAAAAACCGAAACAAAAACTTTTTACAAGCAACCTTCCTGACGACAACATTCAAGCCTCCCACAACTCTCGTACGTAGTATATCCGCCACCTTTTTAGTAATCAAATCGTTAAGCTAGTAATAATAATAATCTTAATTTTTAACAAAAATAACATAGGAAATAATAAACAATGCTACCTGCTATAGTACTAGACTGTGTCGCAGATAGCTACGCCCGCCTTCTTAAACTATATACCTAGTGATGTATACAGTGATCCAAAATTACAGTATTAATAAATAAGTAATATTTTGCTGCTGTCAATAATATTTTGATCCTTATTATGATGCATCAATACCCCAATCAAAACGATGTGATTGCACTGTAGTTTATTTGGTGTATTATACCCTTCATCTCATTTTATGACATCTAAATGAAATTATGGATATAATATATTGGAAATAGTACGTATATCCTAAAGCCGGGAACAATATGGCATAGACGGAATAAGGAACAGTAAGGCATTATATTTCTGTAAACTATAATAAACTATAAATCTAAGCTAAAAATCTAGTAAGTATATCACATTTGCCATACACAAGTAGTGTCACAGAATAAATCATAAATAAGTTTATGAAATCAGTTTATGATATTCGTGATTTG
Organism: Plagodis pulveraria; assembly: GCA_963890685.1. Classification (NCBI taxonomy): domain Eukaryota; kingdom Metazoa; phylum Arthropoda; class Insecta; order Lepidoptera; family Geometridae; genus Plagodis; species Plagodis pulveraria. The sequence continues at coordinate 15,037,811 of OY982958.1, read as the reverse complement.
ATAGTGAATAAATAAATAATAAGATAAATGGTAGATATGATTCATACCAACAAGATACCAACTCGTTCACGATATCATACGTGACAGACTAGTCTAAATAAATTGAGGTAGGCAATGTAATGATACTAAAGACAAGGTTCTTTCGCCAACGTTTACATAGTTATCCTATGGCACAAACCAGCCAAGAGCGAATCAGTCTAAGCCATATTAGGGTGCCGCATCGCAAAAACACCGTAAATAAAGTGTGTTTCTTCTGATCACAGCTTATTGAAGCGCTCGTAGCGAAGCTTAGCCGTTCTGAACCGATCAGCAAAGTTAAGCAACGTCCGCCGCGGTCATGACTTAGATGGGTGACCGCTAGTGACATTACTTTTGAGCGCTTCCGTGCTTCGGAAGGCACGTTAAGCCGTCGGTCCCGGTTGTTGTCTTAGGATGGCAGTCGTTATAGCATGATGGTAGGGCGTGTTGCGAATGCCCGCCTGGCCAGCTACCACCCTCAAGAAAATCTGTCGCCCAGCCCCTAACGCTATGTTCTGGCAGCTGTCCTTGAGAGCCAGTAATTCTACGTTATTCTGAACAACATCTTCGACCACATCATCACTTACCATCAGGTGAGATAGGGGTCAAAGGCTAACATATAAAGCATTAAAAAAACTACATCTACATTTACATGATATATGGGTAATTTTAGTAAGTATATGTAGTTCAAAAAGCAGATATGGCACATACAGAAATTCCTGAATTCTAACTGGTTTGTTTATTCAGATAGGATCATTCTTACTAGTCCCATCGTGTATTAGTTCCATGGAACTAGTGGGAGATTTTTTTTTCACTAGACCTCGTAACAGAATGGTCTAAAATTCACAACTTTGCATTGGCAACATCCAATATCTTTATTTTTTAGATAAAAAAAACATACTTCTACTCACTTTAGAGCTCTAGAAGAAAATACCATATAGTATTTTTACGGTGCCTTTTAATTTACTGGACCGGTTTGAAAAATAATTTAATTGAATTACTGATTCAACATTTTAGTTTTATACTCGTTACAAATGAGTTGATAGAGGTTAGTTATAAAAGAATACCCTTAAAAAGTTAGAGACCCATTGTATATACCGATGGACAGAGAGACATACAGCAGAGAAACGTAAATAGGGCTCAGTTTTGCACTTTGGGTACGGAACCCTAAACATAAATACAAAATTTAAAACAATAAATGCCTACAATGAAGTGGTTACAAGTTGAAATATTAAAATGTTATTCGCAATTGCACGCGTGTCAGTTGACAATCTTGAAATACTATACCTCTGGTCAACGTCCACTCATAAAATCAATAAGAGATAATTCAAGAAACTTTATTTCCCTGTTTAAATTTGTAAAATACTCTATAAAAACTTGGAGACGAGGGTCATAATGTGCAAAACTTAAATAGGTAGAATACTTCGTGCAAAAGATTTCAACGCACGCGCATTCACAGGCAACTCGCTAGTACTCGAACAAAAGACTTCAACGCGTGCGTAAACTTCGTAAATATCGTATTTGTTATGATGTCGCCGATGTGGGCCGAATAAAATGCCTTCTTGTGTTTTGGTATTTGTACCCGACTGCCTGCTAAAGTATCATCATCTTACTCATATCCCATGTATGTGGCTTCGGTACAAAATGTTTTCATGAGAACATAAGAAATATTGAAATGTATTTTTCTGAAACAACAATAAAAACAACTAAAGAACATACTTATATTGTAACAAAATTGGCTTCTGTTTATGGCCAGCCACCTTCCTGACGTCTGGCAAGTAAGGGACAAGGAAGCTAATGAGCTCTATGATGCGCCTATTTCGCAGCAATACCCAACACACTGACGTGAGTTGTAGCTAGCTGCTCATCTGTTTTCTGGCTTACTAGCTAGTCAATAATAATGCTTATGATTGCCAATATTTTTATTTCATCTTTCTTTCTTAATATACCTACATCTCAATAACTTTCCATAGGTTCCTAGTTTCCACTCATTCCGTTTTATTATTCTGTATTAAATCCATTTCCTTTAATAAGATAAACTCTAATAAATAAAGATCAGTATTTTTTAAAATATAACTTGCAATTCCACCTGTAGGTCATGCTTGACTTATGGCTGAGGATTAAGGAATCTTTAATCGTAGTCAAAAACCTTTAGGTCACTACAGGGCTGACATGAACATGTTGCTCAAAAGTCCTTAATTAATAAAGAAATAATAATAAAAGGATTAGGATTTATTTCAGGTAAGGTAATAAAGTCCATTTCGTTATTTTCGATAATTTTGACCACATTTTGCGTCTATGGTTCCACATTTAATATGAACCATAGATAATAAATAGATTCAGGCGTTACTTTGCGCAAATCCACATTTAATAATAACAAATATTTTAAAATATTTTATGAAAACATCAAATTAATATTTTAATACTTTTAATAATATTTTATGAAAACATCAAAATAATATTTTCCGCCTAATTAGGCGGAATTGTCACTAGATATATTTTTGTATTTTTTAAGTGTTTTATTTAAATATTAATTTGATGTTTTCATAAAATATTTTAAAAATATTTGTTATTGTTATTATGAACCATAGACACAAAATTTGGTCAAAATTATCGAAAATGACGAAATAGGCGTCAAGTGGAATACGGCCTTATAGCGACCATATACAGATATACGAGTAGGTAGGTATAGTAACTTCGGCGACGCTTTTCATCGTCTCGCCGTCTTCATCACGTCATCGTCAAAGCCTGCCACCCGTGCTTGCCACTGATCCATCATTTAAAGTTGTTTGGCCACTGGATGGGCGGCGGGGCAGAGGCGGCGGCGGCGGCGAAGCGCGAGCGCGGTTACTTGCGTTGCGTTGCGTGGGCACATCTTCAACTAGACGCTGTCGACGCGACAGGTCATCGACACAAAACGTGTGAAAGTGTTATATCGCTCCCTGCACCCACACGTTCCGAGGGACACACTGTTTCATAGTCAAAATACATATAATTTCATTTATTTGACTTGACAAAAGGCGATATTCAGTCGACGTTGAGTCTAATTAGGTACATAATAATTATGCATACTCAAAATCAGCTAATTTAATGTGGGGATACCTAATTAATAATACTAGTAGTATACAATTAGCTTAAAACGAAGTGGTCTTTGAAAAATGTAACACTGAGGGCGTCGGACAGACAGACCAGGATCCGCATGCGAAACAGAACTTCACTATATTTAAATAGCGTGAGAAGATTTTTTTAAATAAATTTATTTAAATGTGTGTTGTTGAAAAGGGTAAAAAAAACAATTAAATTATCACATGGTTGCTAGCTAATGATTAGAGATGAAATTTGCATTAATACGATTTCCTATATAGACACTAAACTTGATTATTCGAATGTTGTCTTAGGTTTTCGCGATTATTACACATAGTAATTACACAACTTTAAACGGTTTAGATCGCGTATATTTATCATTATTTATGCCCCGACGACATTTCAAACACTTTGCAGTGAGGGGTGACAGTCACCCCGTGACCACGATCACTGCAAAGTTTTGAAACGTCGTCGTCGGGGCTAAAATAATGATATATACCTATGCGATTTAAACCGTTTAATAAGTTGGCATCGTCAGGACCACTACGTCCTAGTTATTAATGAAATTATATCGTTATCATTATCGCCGATGCCAATTGGTTAAAGTTGTTCATTATTACTACCAAAAGAAATATATATGTTTTCTGATCGGGCATTGTATTTGTCAAATCCTCAGTGAAGTATATTATATATTTATTTATATTATATATTTTATTAATATCGGTGGTAGGTACACTCTTTCTGAAAATGATTTTCAAAATTTGCCTTTTTATATATATATATATATATATATATATATATATATATATGTGTGTGTGTATATGTATATGTGGAGTGACCATGATCGTCAACAGTACCTAGGAGTGTATATATATATATACTGTTGACGATCATGGTAGTGAAGGTTTAGGCGATGACAGATTATAGAACGAAATGAAACATATGGAGTTGTTCCCACTAGGTTTGGGATAAAAACAGGAAGAGTTAATTGATAAATGAATATTACATACAACGTAGTTTATTTTCTTCTGTACATGTTATACCTACCTATTATACGTCGTATTTTTATCACGTGTGATGTAAAACTTTGCGTTTCGCGGATCCGGTCTGATATTGATCGGCAATTTTCACGTTATGCATCACGCGATGACAATTAACACTAGTACAGATTTGATTTGAGCCAGCAATAGACTCATAATAGGTAAGTTTTTTTTTATATTTTCAAATGGATTTCTGAAAGTTGATGAGTGTTTTGAAAACACAGCTTTTAAGTGTGTGAGGTCGGTTGTGGGCGTAAAACGCCTGTGGCGTCAGTCGGTCTGCGCTCGCGCCGCCGTTCCCACGCACCCTCCCCGCAACCCCCGCCGGCTGTCGTGTACCAAAGTCAAGTTTAATACATAAAATTATCTCAATACTTTCACTTCCAATGCTACGAGATTTTTAGGAAGTGCGTGAACAATTATACGTCTAACGTAAAAACCGGTTGTGAAGTTTGCTGCTGATTCGTAGAAATTAAATCAATTAAGATCGACACTGGCACGCCCTCAAATAGACGACTTCAATCATTAATTACACCTACATTTATTTATTCTGTGCTTAGATTGATAATACTAGTCATATTTAAAGTAAGCCCCCCGACTACCCATTCAGGGATATGAAGACGTGATGATATGTTTTTGAAGCGCTCGTAGCGAAGTTTACTTAGCTGTTCTTAACCGATCAGCAAAGTTAAGCAACGTCGCCCGCGGTCATGAGTTGGATGGGTGACCGCTAGTGACATTACTACTGAGCGCTTCCATGCTTCGGAGGGCACGTTAAGCCGTCGGTCCCGGTTGTATCTTGGCTAGCTACCACCCTCAAGTAGAAAATCTGTCGCCAAACACCTAACGGTGTGTTCCGGCAGATGTCCTTGAGAGCCAGTAATTCTAGGTTAGTCTGAACAACATCTTCGACCACATCATCACTTACTATCAAGTGAGATAGTGGTCAAAGGCTTACCTATCAGGCATAAAAAAAAATGTTATATCTATTTTAAATAAAAAAATTAAATTTCAGTTACCTGCTGTAAATTCCATCCCAGTTTTATGGAATACCTTGTTGGTAGTTATATCCATAGGAGCATTGGGCCAATAGCCAATGCAGCAACATCCGAATCACATTGACGTGAGTCGTAGCGTACTATATGTACAATTGGGATAAAGTTATCCTACGTTATGGTAAGGTAATATATACTGTGGTAATGTTTATTGCCAACAAACGTACATAAGCACTTAGGTGTGTCTTTCAACTTTCGCATTTATATTAGAATTTATGTACGCACATACAAGGATAGTGGGATTAAGGTTGTTAATGTAAAATAAACCTACATATACACCGTTAATTTCTAATGTTTTAATGAGTTATATAGGTAATAATTATATTGTTGGCAGTCTACTCGTGAGCACAATCCCCAGACGTTCGGTACTTGCCTGTGGAACACCTCGTAGAACACCTGGGTGTTCCACGGATGACTACTTTAGATCACTGATACCTACGCTACGCTTGAATCGTTGGGATAAAAGTATAATGAATCGGGAAGCTAAGATATTATCAAATGTTCTTATAGCATTTGGGGGCGGTATGGCCTGCATAGCCTGCACTGAAATCCCGCTTGGGTTGTGCATTTATCCCGCCAGGTTTTTTTATTTTTATTATGTTATTGTGAAGGAACAAGCGCGAGGCCCACCTGATGTTAAGCGGTATCCTCTGCCTATAACAGATGCATTTCATCACAAGTGACGAACTGCACTGCGCCGAACACCTTGAGACATACCTGTTAAGTCTCATTTTTGCCTGTTATTTCACTGGCTCTCAAGGACTGCTGCCGGAACACACCGTTAGGTGCTTGGCGACAGATCTTCTACTTGAGGGTGGTCGCTAGCCAGGCGGGCATTCGCAAAATGCCCTTCCACCATGCGGTAAAGCTCAAGCTCTGGGCGGTATTCGAACTATGGACCTGCTGCGCGGCAGTCCATAGCCAATGCCACTGAGCTATCACTGCTTCAAACCCATAATAAAAGAACATAAGACCCCGCGTTGCTGTCATAGCTTTGCTGGCATTTTGCGAATCCCCGCCCGGCTAGCGACCACCCTCAAGTAGAAAATCTGTCGCCAAGCACCTAACGGTGTGTTCCGGCAGCTGTCCTTGAGAGACAGTAATTATAGGTTAAGCCTGTTAACACCTTCGACCACATCATCACTTACCATCAGGTGAGATTATGATCAAAGGCTTACATATCGGTAATTTAAAAAAACGCTCCAGTAGCGGAGGTGGTGGTGGTTAGGATACCATTGGTGAAAATGACTCTTCTAGTCGTTTTCATTATTATTTATTTCGAGGCTTTACTGTGCAAAATTACGTGCTACACGGTATCACATTTACGTACAAAGCATCTTCAATCTTCATAGATGATTGTACGTTGCTCCGGTTTTGTGTAGGTACAGATAATTCAGATTACAATGAACTGTAATGAGGCCTGCAATAAGGCACAGTTCTTCACGTTATAGTTTCAGCCGATTATTCGTCAGCTTTTTCTTAGACTTCTAAACTTGGCCTTTGATTGCTTACTGACCATTGTGGCTTTCTCGATGCAATATAGTTCGTACTTTGCAGATGGTGTATTGTTTACTTGATATCAGTTAGGTAGTTATTATGTCAATTAAATTGGCTTTTATTAGTAAGTTTGTGATCGCGCTACATTGGTTAAAAGAGTATGGCTCGATTTTTGCGTAGAAAATGTCACCGCAGTCCATGCTCTGGAAGACGAACATGAAAATAAGTACTACCTACACCTACCTGTCTGCGTTTACTTGGCAGTAAAATGTTTAATGGCAGTCGTTACAGTCAAGTTAACGGATTCCGAGTAGACAGCTTCAGAAGCTGTTTTATGTTTATAACATACTATAGCTTCCACCCGCGTAAATTTTAACTCATTCGTTTGTACTAGGACCAAATTTCATCAACCTGTCCATCCGTTTCTGAAGTGGAAGCATACTTCACAAAATGATTTTATTGTTGCTAGACTAGCGTTTCAACACAATCTGACAGGATGTGTTTGAAGATGATAAAGAAGCTTAACCGAATATGTCCATTTTAGGATATTTTTGGCTCTCATGTACCTATAGAGGGTTAGTAAAGTTTCACATAGTGCATGTTCAACTCGATTTTTTAGTTCCATACATTGAGTGTCGGTTCATCCAGTGAAGTAAAAATATTATTTTAACTTGACATGCGCATCATAGATAATGATAACAATTGAGTTTCATTCATAAATGGACGATATCGGCTCCGCGTGATAAGGATAGTTTCAACACACCTCTACCTACAACGTAACAAACTCTGGTCAGTCTGTTACAATTTTGATTTATAAGTCATACCCGTATAACTTGAAAACTTCAAACGTATTAATTTAATCTCTCAGATATTTTTTTTTTTTTTTTTTTTTTTTCCCCTATCGTGGGGTATGGTCTCGCACGTCTTGTGCATTTGCCAGTGTCATGTTTTATTCTTCATTAGTAGTTCTTTGAGACGATTTCTGTTCTCTTCTCAACTTCAGACTTCTTGATTTTATGACTTTGTTTTTATTATTATTAGTATGTACAAAAATTAGGAAACGATAAGTTTAAATACAATAATTTATAGATCGGGATTCGAGGAAAAAATAGGGTCAGAGGAGTTAGGAAGGATAGGATGATAATAAATAGGTACATAGTATTGTATAAGATTAAGTAATTATGTATCTATAATAAATAGCATAATATTATAGTTTGATGTCGTTAGCTTCAATGAATGAAGCTAACACTTGATAGATAAGGAGACAATTGCTATAAAGTAAGGAAAATATATTAGTAGGGAAAGGGACTTGAAGATTTTCAAGGTCTTTAAAAAGCGGAGCGTGATCATAACGGGGACACTTTAAAATAATATGATCGATGTCACCCACGTCCTCTCCACACTCACACAATTCCGAGTCTATGATACGTATCCGAGCAAGATGTGCCGGAGTGCACATGTGACCCAAACGCATTCGAATCAAAACAGACGTAGCACGTTTATTTAGTTTTACTTTGGTAAACCAGGACTTAACCGGGATCATTGGTTGTATGTTATAGAAGTATTTGCCTTTTAATCTGGCACTATTTGTCCAGGCTTCATTCCAATCACGTTGCAGGTCTAATTTAGAGAGAGCAGCTAAATCCTGAGGAAAATTTTTATATGGGAACATGTCTCCACACTGTGTTGCTTGGTTTGCAAGTTGATCAGCTTTCTCGTTTCCCTTTATTCCGCTGTGACTGGGAATCCAGGCAAACGAAACAGAACACCCTCTATCTACGCATTTAATAAGCATTTCTCGGGCTTCGATAATAACCGGAAAATATGCATTTCTTTTGAAGGGAAATTTCATAAGAGCTTGTAATGCACTCAAGGAATCTGAGAAAATTACGCTATTTGAGAGTTTCATAATGAGGATGTATTCAAGAGCCTTATAAATTCCATAACATTCTGCGGTGAAAATAGATGTTTGAGGGGGGAATTTTATCTTTTCTACAATATTGAACTGACGATGAAATAGGCCTACACCAACACAGTCACTATTTGAGTGTTTTGAGGCATCGCAATAAATTTGATTCCAATCTGGCCATAATTCATCAATGATGTTGTTTAAACACTCATTGGCGAATGGGTCTCCTTTGGCAATATCTAAGTTAAGATATATATCTGGTTTGACTAAAAGAGATTCAAAACTGGTTTCAAATATGAGGAGTTTATGGGTGCGGTGAGTTAAAGCTTCGATCTTATTGAATTTTAATAAACTATTTATCATACATGGTAGGCGTTTATGAGACCAGTATTTAGATGTATTAACCATAGCCGAAAGTTTTTTAAGTTTTGGAAACAGTGGGTGTTTTGCGAACTGTATAATGCGACAGAAAAATCTATCAGCGAGAAATTGTCGTCGTAATGGAAGGGGTGGTTCAACGCATTCTACTTGTAAAGCGTTTATTGGAGAACTTTTCATGGCACCAGTTATGATTCTTAGAGCTTTCGCCTGGATGCCATCCAATTTCTTCATCCCAGCTGAGCTACACGGCTCCAATAAGAATGTTCCATAATCTAAAACACTTCTTATGAGAGCATTATAGATCAGCTTCAAAGAAAATGGATGGGCACCCCACCAAACGCCTGATAAGCACCTAAGAATGTTAAGTGACCGTTCACATTTTGCTGCAATATACTCACAGTGGGGCAGACCACTTAGTTTAGCATCTAAAATTAAACCTAAAAATTTTGCTTCGGTTTTAACAGGGACAAGACTACCATTATATAGTAATGTTATGGGTGGTGGCACACGTTGTCTTGTGAACAGAAGAGCACAGCTTTTGGACACAGACAGATCTAATCCATTGTTATCTAGCCAGACTTTAAGATTAGTTAGAGAGGCTGAAAGTGAAAGACAGGCACTATTAACACTACTATTCACGTTGTATAATAATAAATCATCAGCATATTGTAAAATTGAAGTGTTGTTTATATATTTATCTAAATCGCTGGTGTATATATTATAGAGAATTGGGCTAAGCACTGATCCCTGAGGGACTCCTCTCCAAATAATTCTCCTTGACGATTCTAATGTTATTGAACGACCAGACATTAAATTTATAATAAAGTTAATTAAATTTAACGGAACTTGGAGGCATTGTAGTTTGTTTTTTAAGATAGTTAGACAGACGTTATCGTAGGCAGATTTGATATCTAGAAAAACAGCTGTAACCGATGCATTTTGAGAGAAGGCTAATCGGATGTCGGCTAAAAGGATTGCTGCACTGTCTAGGGTACTTTTTCCTTTACGAAATCCGTACTGTGATTCTGAAAACAAACCATTACTTTCCATAAACCACTCTAATCTGTTTTTTACCAGATGTTCCGCAATTTTGGTAATGACAGGCGACAAAGCTATGGGTCGATAGGAAGAAACTTCAGATGGATCTTTATTAGGCTTTAACACAGGCAACACCAGTTGAGACTTCCATTGTGATGGAACGTCACCTGTCAAAATTACTTTGTTTATAACCTCTAAATAATATTTTAGACTGTTATCTCCAAGATTCGTGAAGAAAGAGTATGGGATTCCATCTTCTCCTGGGGCAGAGTCCTGAATGCCAGAGAGAATACCTTTGAGTTCGTTTAAAGTAAAAGGAGAATTTAAGAAAGAATCATCTTGATTGTGCGAAATTTGAAGAGGGCAAACCAATTCAAATTCAGGAACGAATGGAGGAGCTAAATAATCCATAAATTCATCAGTCATACATGATGGGATTGTTCTAAAAGTGGAATCGGAAATACCTAACCTAAAACGTCTGATAAGAGACCACATAACCGAGCATGGGGTATTTGGAGAAATTGTAGTGCAAACACATCTCCAGCCTGAGAATCTCTTTTCTTTTATAAGTTTTTTAGTATCAGCCATAATTACTAATAAATTTTGGAAATTTTCATCTGTCATGTTTAAATTGTACACTGCCTCAGCTTCTTTCCTTATTTTAACAGCATTAGTGCAGTCACTATCCCACCATGGTGGGGAAGGTAATTTTCCATCTGAAGCATTTTTGATAGGGAAATAAGCATTAGCTGCCTCTATCAACAATTCAGTAAAAGCTGCAGAACAAAGTTCTGTCTTACATGTTATATCAGGTAGTGTATGTAGTTTATTATCTATGTATTCAGTATACTTATTCCAGTTACCTTTTATTAGCCTATATTTCATTCTAGGTGTGGGGACTGTATTTTGCACTTGTTTATTTGGGAAAGATGTAATAATTGGGTAGTGATCACTACCACAAGTAGAATTATGCGTGCACCAATATAATTTTGATGCTAATGACTCTGTAACAATTGAGAGATCAACAGCACTAAAATTTTCATTGGGGCGGGTTCTTCGTGTAGGTACTCCTGTGTTTAAAACACAGAGATTGTGTCGGTCTAATATATCTATTAATGTTTCTCCATTGGTATTGGATATAGAACTACCCCATAACCTATGATGAGAATTAAAGTCTCCTAATAATATATATGGTTTAGGTAGAGAGTTTAATATATTATCTAGAGTTTGGAATGTAACAGGAGACGGGTGTGGGATATATATAGATGCAAAAATTATATTAGTAACAAGTGCTGCTACAATATACAAACCCTCATGTTGAGGGAGGGAAATTATTTTATAAGGTAAATTATTTTTTATGAATAAGGCTACTCCATCATATCCATCTATTCTATCTTCGCGAAGACAGGTGAAACCTTTGATTTTAAAAACAGAATCAGGCCGCAGCCATGTTTCTGCTAAAGCAATAATTGAGGGGTCATATTTATTAGTAAGGTACATAATTTCAGATTTTTTATTATTCACACTTCGACAGTTCCACTGCACCACCACATGTGGGTAGTGCAGTGGAACTGCCGTTGTGTGATTACAGTTAATCGTCATTGGTTGGTGTAAATCCATGTTGGGCATGGATAATTTTATTTAACATATCAATAATAGGGGCAGCGTTGTTCGGTTTGATAATATTTGACTGCGACAAAATATTTATCAGAGTAATAATAATATTAGTAAGCGAATGTTCTTCATTATCAGAGGAATTAGATTTGTACGCACATCCATTACATGGAGATGGCATATCATATTCTTTTATTAGAGCTTGATGTGCTGCATGGTCATAGCCTTTAGCAAACTGATGTGGTGAACGAGGTTTTAGGGTCACAGTTTTTTTATAAGATTTAGTTGATGAGAGTGGTGGAGGCATTGCATTTTTATTGGGAGTGGGATGAGCTGTTGATGTTATGTCTGCATATGATCTGGATACAGGTGGGTGGAGTTTAGAAGCTTCAGAATAGGATACGCAACTTTCGGCCATGTATTGTTTGATACGTTTTTGTCTTTCGTGTTCAGGGCAACATTTGTTTGTGGCATAATGTGATCCAGAGCATAGACAGCAAGAACTGTTATGTTCCTCAATGTTACAGCTATCAGCAGTATGGGCTTGGCCACACTTATAACATCGGGGTTTGGACCTACATTGGACTTTTGTGTGACCAAAGCGGCAACAGCTGTAACATTGTATAGTCGGGTATACATAAAGCTCTACAGGTAGTGCATTAAAGCATACAAAAATTCTTTTGGGTAGAACCTGTCCATCAAAAGTTATCACTACAGTCTGAGAGGGTTTCCATTGTGATTTCCCATCTATGATGGTTTTGTAATTTAAACGCCTGACTTTTAATATCTTTCCACATCCAATAGGAACATTGATGTTATCTGTAACTTCTTCGGGAGACCAATCAGCTGGAACTCCACGAACAAGCCCCATGCGGGTGACATTAAATGTTGGTATAAATGCTTTTAAACTGTTTTTGCTAAGACTATCGTGGTTAATGAAATCATTAGCATCATTAAAGTTTGCAAAAGCGAGGGATATTCTATTTCGGCCTATGCGTTTCAGACTGCCATTAACAATATTTTTAAAATTTTGTCTTTGGAGGAACTTTCCAAAGGCAATAGGGTGCAGTATGGTGCCATCATCAGAATTCTGCTGCTCTCTCTGAACATGAATAATGTATGGTGCTATATCATGGGACTCATACAATGTGCGACTAAAAGGCTGGGGTTGAGGACGGGTCTGATGTATGTCTGTTGTCTCTTTCAGGGTGTCCTTGTTTGATTGGGATGTGTTACTGTTAATAAGCGTTTTCTTTTCAAACGAAGTCGGTGCTTTTTCTGATATTGATTCGACAACAGAAACACATGCGCAATCCGTTTCTTTGAGTTCTAAAGCAGAGTTACGTTTGCGTTTTCTTTTGTTACAATGCTTACACATCTTGCTTGGACGGCTGCGCTTCAAGGACCGAGAAGACATGGACCCATCCATGAAAGACCCATCTGTCTCCATGCCCGATTCGTTAGACATAACTGTTATAAAACATGCAGCAGGTGGGACTGAGCCCCCTGGGTCAGGGGGCTCCTCCATGCCGAGAAAAATCAACAGAAGGAACTTACCGAGTTATATATACACAATAATATATATTATATACAAATTAAACTAAAATTATTTACGATTTGAACTCTTCTGACCACTATATACACAGAATTATTAAATTTAATTATTTAAAAAATTTAAACGCGCCCGCCAAGTTTGAACGTTTCCCGCCTTTTTTCTCTCAGATATTTAGTATTAAGTTTATTACATCAATAGCCTCAACGCTATACCACAGACAACGCAAGACACCCGTCCACCCTTGTACAAAGGCTTCCTCCAAAGAGAGAAGATATGATAAGATACCGATAGATGCAATCGCATGATCCATGATTTCTTTCAGCTTTCGATCACGCGTGATGACCGTCGAATTCTCGTGAGGTGTTGTATTTCGTGATTCTCGAACAAACTATTTTGTTTTTTTTTATAAATTCAATAAATAATATACATTTGGCTTCTTATGTACAATTTTGTCGTTCTAGCCAGGCTTCTGTGACATTTGCTGTCCTATGTTCTTTTATATCCGTCCGTAATATTTTTTTAGATTATTCTTATTCAAACTGCTCAATAGCTCTTTAAATAATCTTATACCTTCCTCCACCCATAGGCTTAGGATGTACGTAGCGAAAAAATCCTACGTCGTTTTTTTTTTTTTTTTTTATTCGTTATAGGTTCGCGTTTGTCCACATCCTGCCTGATGTTAAGCATTGATGTGGTCTAGGATGGAGCACGCTTACCTAGAAGAAACCTATTTACTCTCGATTTGAAGACACCCATATTGTATTCATCGGGAAAGACTGACCACGGTAAGGAGTTCCACTCTTTCGCAGTACGCACGAGAAAAGTGGAAGCAAAGCGCTTCGTACGAGTCTTGGGAATATCAACCATGTACGGATGGCGCCTCCCTGTTTGTCTGGACGTCCGATGGAAAAAGGGTGAGGGCGGAACCAAGTCGTGCAGTTCTTGTGCACATTCACCGAAATGTATCCGGTAAAAGACCGATAGACAAGCGACTTTAGATAGATAGATAACTCTTTATTGAATACACCATAATAACAACATTAAACTTATTACTAAAACATACCTTAAAACCTAGTGTATCAATGGGCGGTCTTATCGCTCAGAGCGATCTCTTCCAGACAACCCATCAATAAGGGATACATTCAAGATATTGGGCGGGGTTTGTTAAGGTCTGAATATATCTATACATAAATAACTGATGTTACCAAATGATTAACTAACTAACCAAAACTAAATAAATATATGAAAACACACATATATAAATATATAATAAATAAATAAATACGACATAAACATACATATATACCATATAAACATACACATATATTATTATAATAAATACGACATAAAAATACATATATACCATATAAACATATATAGTTTACAACGTGTTAAACACATAATTAAATTAAAAAACGACGTTTTTACCGTAGTGTCCCTTATTATAGAAAGTTAGAGCAATAGATAATGATTTTTGACTTGATCCTTGAAAGATTTCAATGAAGGAGCACGTTTAATTTCTAGCGGTAGTGGATTCCACAGTCTGACAGCTTCAGCGGCAAATGAACAGTGGTAGAAAGTAGTTTTAGTTGCAGGTTGTTGTAGCGTTAAGTTTTCTAATGACCTTAACGACAGAGAGTGGGTAGAATGAAGATATTTAAATTGTTCCTTGAGGTAGCGTGGGGATAAAGGATGGAACAGAATACTGTAAAGGAGAGATAATATATGAGCATTCCGGCGACGACGAATAGGGAGCCACTTGAGCTTATTACGAAAATCGGAGACATGATCATATTTGCGTAAGCCATATATAAATCTTATACAAAAATTTTGGAGTCGCTCAAGTTTATTCAATTGCTCCTCGGTTAGGTCAAGGTATTAGACGTCAGCATAATCAAGAATAGGGAGTAAAAGGGACTGTGCAAGCGCAATTTTAGTGGTAGTAGGTAGAAAGTTTCGAAGCCTCCGTAAGGATCCTGCGGATGCAAACAACTTACGGCTAGTGAGAGCTATTTGAGGATCCCATGTTAGGCTTTGGTCAATGGTAATACCTAGATTTTTGACAGTTTTACTAAAAGGGACGACCACTCCATCAAACTCCAGTCGTGGTAGTGAGTCCCAGTCTACCTTTGAAATTAAGCGAGAACTTCCTACTAAAATAGCTTGAGTTTTAAGTGGATTAACTTTCAGCCCGTAAGCTTTGCTCCATTCCATTATTAGAGACAAGTCTTCATTAGTTGCTTTCACTGCATCACATAGGTTAAGCAATGTTGCTTGTCGGTATAATTGAAGATCATCTGCATAGAGGTGGTAAGGATGACGAAATATTTTGAGATATTGAATTTATAAAAATTGAAAAAAGAAGAGGAGATAATACGCCACCCTGAGGTACACCGGCAGAGGTGTCACACCATGAAGAAAAACGATCTTCAATGCGAACACGTTGTCGGCGACCGTACAGGTAAGAATGAAACCAGTCAATCACCGTTGGAGATATGTTGTTTGATCGAAGAATTGCAAGAAGTATGTCGAAGTCAACAGTGTTAAACGCACTGCTAAAATCTAAAAGTGTTAAAACAGTTAACTGGCCGTTATCCATCCCTAGACGGATATCGTCAGTTATTTTGAGGAGTGCAGTAACTGTGCTATGTCCCGGACGAAAGCCAGACTGAAGGGGGTTTAAAAGATCATTGTGAGTAAGAAAAGTGTTAATTTGGTTATAAACTAATCGTTCAAGTACTTTCGATAGGAAAGGCAGTATTGAAATTGGGCGATATTCTGAATGAGATTTGGGATTAGATTTTTTTGGCAAAGGGATTATTTGTGCTTCCTTCCATAAGGAAGGAAACTTACTATTTAATATGGAAAAGTTAAAAATATAACACAGTGTTGGAAGAATAACGTCTAAAATAGGAACCAGCATGTTTCGACTGATTCCATCAGTTCCAACAGCATTTGAAGATATAGAGAGTATGCTTTTCTTAACATCACAAGCGGTGAATTGACTAAAGACAAATGAAGAAAGGTCAGGGGTTGTAATGTTAGAAAGAAAATTTAAAGTATGATCTTTTGACGAATCGTCTATATAAGACGATGAGACAAAGTATTGGTTCAATGAATTAATATCCAAATTTTTCGGAGTAGATTCTTGGCGAGATTTACCAACCCCTAACGACCTAAGGAACTTCCATACTTTCGCTGGATCCTTTTCTTGAACAGACTCATGAATATGGCGCCTTTGTGCATCTCTACACACCAAATTGCAGTGATTACGTACCCTGGTGTATCGGGTTTTGTTCCCGTCTGTAGGATTACACTTATATTTAGTTTTCGCAACTGTTTTATTATGTCTTAATATTTTTATATCCTCAGTAAGCCAGGGCGCAGGTGTATGTTTTATTTTGATGGATCTTAATGGGGCATGAACGTCATAGAGTTGGGTGATAAGAGAATTAAATATTGCAATTTTGTCATCAATTGAATCAGAATCTACAACTGGGGACCAATCAATATTTTTAGCGTCTTCTAAAAATGCATCTTGATTTATACCACTAAAATTACGCTGCAGAATAATTGTTGGTCTAGATTTAGGAGGACGAATCTTGTACGATAAGAATATCAAATCATGGTAGGAAAAATCATCAGCTGAACACTGACCATGCTTAGCAACAAGCTCTAATGACGATAATAAGGTCCAAAAGTGAAGGGACTGAATTTGGAAAGTGATGAGTCGCGCCTAGTGGGAGGATATGCATATTGCTAGCTTTGATAAGGGTCTCTAATGAAGTAGTGCGACTGTTATTCTTGAGGAGGCAAGTGTTGAAATCACCCATAACTATTGTGTGACTATAAGCCGGAACAATATCTGTTAAGAGCTTTTCAAAGGACGAGAAGTAATTGTTGCTATCTGAATTGCTATAGTAGACTCCGAGAAGTACTTTAGAATGGGAGAGAAGAACTTCAATGAAAAGGTGTTCGCCAGCATTTGGGGGAGGTGGTTGAGTTGATGTGCTTATTACAGTGAAGGGAATGTGGGCACGGATATAAATAGCTACACCACCACCGCGGCCTAATGACCGATCATTGCGAATGAGATTAAACCCTGGTAAGGTGTATGAAACTGAAGGAAGAGATGGCTTCAGCCAAGATTCGGAGACTAGAATAGCATGAACATTCTTGTTATGAAATGACGTCAGCATATCAGGGAAATGAGCCGGAATGCTCTGCGCATTAATATGAATAACGTTAAGGTTTTTAGGTACATCAGAAAAGTGTGAATCTAAAGTTTCAGAAAGAGAAGGGATACTTAGAAAACTGTCATTACTACAAGACGATGATAAAGATAAATAATTGTCATTATCAATATTATCACTCAATATGTTTAACATTTAAAAATTATATAAAATATATTACTAATACAAATATATATAAAATAAATAAAATTATATTATATATATAAATCTGCAAGTAGGCGGTACCTACTTACTCAAATACCGTACCTACCGGTTTTTATGACAAGACTATTTATATATAAAAAACAAACAACATCCTACTATAAAAATAACAAAGTGCTTCCAAATAATTGACGAACTACAAATGTACAAACTGTTCGAGTCTAAAAATAAATTTATGGTCACTGACAATTAAAATTGATGATACTGACATAACATTGTTGTCAATTGTCAATGTCATTGAGAACGAGGGCTACCTTTTTAATTTTTATTTTGTAGTTTTAAATTCACAAAGTTTTAAGTAGGTACCCACAGCACAGCAGAATAATCATTGTTTACCAAGATTCAGTTCGTCAGTGAAATTATGTTATGTACTGTTACTTTTTGGTGACACGTCTTGTTCTCGCTGATGCCGAAGGTTCTTTGAGTACTGCCACAGTCGGTTCCCTTGAGACGACGGAGCTCGTAGCGGCCTGCACGCTGATTTGCTCAAGATCTGTTGCACATGATACTCGATGCCGCACACCGTCGCCACCCAGCACGAAAACAGAGCCCTCATGTGTCCAGCACCTAGAAACTTTACGGCGGTGCTCAAGGTTTTGCAGCTGAGAATCCTTCAGAAAGTCGCTGCCTATTAACCTCCTGGCGCGTCTCTCAATCGACTCCAGTGCCTCAAGTTGGTATTTGGCAGAGCCGTCCCAGAGGTGAGAGCAGTACTCAACACAGGACCTTACTTGCGCTTTGTACAAAGTTAGCATCTGTTCCGGTGTGAAGTACCGTCTCACCTTTGAGAGGATACCAAGTTTCTTGGCGGCTAACTGAGCCTTTGACTCGATATACGAGCCAAAGTTTAGAGTCGATGATAGAGTGACACCGAGGAGGTCTAGGTGGTCTGTGACGGGCACAGATGCATCTCGGAAAGTTGGAGACAGTTGAAATGGTCTCCTTTTAGCGGAGAACAAACACGCCTGGGTCTTATTGGCATTGAACTTAACCAGGTTGGCATCGCCCCAGTCAGAGACTGCCTTAAGGGATAAGTTCAAGCGTTCGACCATAGCTTCTCTGAGTCTCTGGATTTCTGGCTCACTGGTTCGTGCGGTAGATGTATAGCTCTCTACAACCGTGCTGTCGTCTGCATACCCAAAGGTACCGGGCTTTAACAGATCGTTGATATGCAGCAGGAAGAGCGTCGCAGAGAGCACTGACCCCTGGGGAACACCGGCATTGATACCCATTTGATCAGACGAGCAGCCGTCAACGACTACTCGTAATGATCGATCCCTCAGGAAGTCCGATATCCACGCACAAAAACCAGTAGGCAGGCCGTATGCAGGAAGCTTGCTAATAAGGGCGTCATGCCAGACCCTGTCAAAGGCCTTAGAGATGTCAAGGGAGACGGCAAGCGCTTCCCCTTGTTTCTCAATGGCTTCACTCCAGATATACGTGGCATACACTAGAAGATCCCCAGTGGATCGATTTCGGCGGAACCCGTATTGATGGTCACTGAGGAGATCATTCACTTCTAGGTATGCCAGGAGCCGGCAGTTGAGAACACGCTCCATACTCTTACAGAGTATAGACGTGATAGAGATGGGTCTATAGTTAGCAGGGTCGGCATGACTACCTTTTTTAGGCACGGGTTGCACGTTAGCAAGCTTCCATGATTTGGGCACTTTACCAGTCTCAAGAGACAGCCGAAAAAGGCGTGTTAGTACAGGAGACAACTCAGGCGCACAAGTTTTTAATACTATTGCAGGTATACCATCAGGACCACTGGCTTTATTCACGTCCAGATTGCATAGTGTCTTACGAACATCCTTTTGGCGAATATGTATGTTATTCATGACAATTTCGCTTCGAGGTAGAATTGGAGGAGTCGCAGTACCAGAATCAAGACGTGAAGACTCCGCAAACAGAGAAGGAAACAGGTTTGCTTTCTCTTCAGCGGTGTGAGCCAGCGTTCCATCAGGTTTCTGCAGTGGAGGCAGTGAGGGGCGGCAGAAGTTCGATTCAACCGATTTAGCTAGGGACCAAAACGCTTTACTACCCGTAGGGTATGAAGCAAGCTTGTTCCCTATTCGGCCAATGTGGTCAAAACGAGCCTTCTGTAAGACCTTTTTGCTGGCTTTGGCAGCCTTGTTAAAAGCTCTCTTCTTTAAATGAATATCCTTTGCCTTGTGCTTACGAGCATCAACCCAGGCTAAGTATGCTTGATGTTTTAGCGCCTCAGCGCATCCACATTCAGGACTGAACCATGGGCGAGCTTTGCCGGACAGTGGTACGTCAGAGAATGGAATGAAGTATTCCATTGCTAAACGCAACACATCTGTCACGGCGTTTGCACAGGCGGTAGTATCACCAGAAGAGAAGCATACAGGCTGCCACGGATAAGATGCGAAGAAAGACCGCATCTCATCCCAATCTGCTAATTTGTATCGCCACATCCGCCGGGTGCCTCGAGGGCTGGAATCGGGCGGAGAGTAGACGGATACAGATTTCACCAGACAATGGTCAGACTTACCTAACGGTGGACAAATCGACACCGAGTAACGGTCTGGATCAGTTGTCAGCAGAAGGTCCAGGCAATAGGCTATGTGAGACTCAACATCAGGTACCCTCGTGGCTCCTTGGACCAGCTGGGTGAGATTTAACGCTAAAGCAAGCTTTCGCGTCTCTCTACCTGCATGGTTGGTGTCCTGGTATGGGTATAGCCAATCCTGGTGATGGCCATTAAAATCCCCCAGAAACACCAATTGGGCAGTAGGGTACCTCTGTTGAGCTGCGTCCGCCACCTCACTGAGGTATTCCGTGAGCCTGGTCGTCCCCTGATCTCCACTATGAGAGCGGTAAACACAAGCGTAGAGAATCTTCTCAACACCTGTGTCCACCAGCGCCCAAAGCACAGAGAACATGGGGTCTTCAAATTTTCGGAGACGCCGAATGCAGATGTCATCCCGGGCATATACACATACGCCCGCGTGTGATTTAAAGTTGTGCTCCAGGGTGTACCCTGGGTAAGTAAGGTACGACACGTCGGATGGACAACCAATCTGCGTCTCCGTGAGAAACAAAAGGTGAGGTTTATCTGTCTCCAGGTGGTAATGGACAGGAACGAGATTAGAGTGCAAGCCTCTTATATTGCAGAGGTGCACTTTCAGTGAGAGGGAGTGCAGCCGCTGTCTAAACTTTCTCATATTTTTGTTTCTGTGCATGGTGAGTTTGGGAGTAAAAAGGTTGAAAGTCGGCAGTAGAACGAGGCATCACGCCCAGTAGATCCTGCAAAACAAAACGAAACTGCACACATCGTCGGGGGACTAGTCTGGAGACTGCGGGGACGCCCGAGCCCCCCCAGAAATGTCCATCGCGTCCTCTCTCCCGGTTGCCGACCGGCGTGATGGCGCATCTCTGGGATTTTTCACAGTTAACGGGACAGCCTTTCATGAGTGGCTAAGTCACAATTGGGTCCCCTACTGACTGCGGTCGGCCAGCGGTGCACCGTGCCTCGGATCCCGCTACCCTCCGCGACTAGTCGCCCAATGCGGCCGAACGTTGTGCTTCTTACTCAGGCTACTTAGGATGCTACTGTTCTGACCCGACTTTCATACGGCGTCACTGGACAACACGCCGGAACACGACTAGGTCGTTTGGCGGCGTGACTTTGTCCAGTGGGTGGTCACTAGCCTCGGCCGAAGCCTACCACCAGTATATCATCTGTTTAGCACCACCCGGGGACCACGTGTAGGGATTCGCTCTAGGGTACTCTCCTACGGACGCGGATGACTCAGCCCCGTCTATGCCTCCACCAATAACCAAAAACCATGAACCAAAAATTTTGGCAATTCCTACCTCTGTATCTTTGCCGTGCTCTGCCAGCGCACGTTTTTCCTTGCAGCTATGACGCTGGGTCACTTTTTCAAGCGTCTCTAGCTTGATATCATGAATCATCTCATCACTCAACAATATAACAATACGCACCATGTAGGTACTCACCTAATATAAGTTACATTTTCTTTATAAGCACGTGGTTAGTTAGAAGCCGTATACCATATGATATACCTTTCAGTTTTCTTCATAGTGCCTTGGTTAACCACAATACTTAAAAGTAGAAATGGAAAGTCGGTTGGTGTCCGGACTCTGGACAAATGTTTACTGAACGTGCTGTTTCGTATCTACGAGTACGTATAAGTACTTTAAGGTTTTAGTTTATGGGAACCAGGTACCTACGTATCTAAACACGCAAAGCCGTATATATATACCTCCACTATAAAGGCGACTCGTTTATATTTAAACTTTGAATTAAAAAGAAATATGTCACTCGAATCACTTACGGTACTAAATCTCAAATGTATTTGGCTTGAAGGGCTTAAATTAATTCTGAGCAATAACATCAGGTCAATCTATTTATTATTACACAATCTATAAATTAAATAACGTCAAGTAATTTGTTTATTACATCATTTTCCTTCCGACCAAGGACGACAGGAGGCATATTTTAAACATATTGCATGGTTCATGGTTATGCATAGACATGGTCCCTCAGTAGAGATGCACACTACTTAGGTGACGCACTTGTGAGTTTGTAAATGGTATATAAGCAATACTGAAAGTTATTGACAGGGCTTTGTAATTAAAGCTCTAATGAGGAGTTTACTACTAAATGTCACATAATAACCTTTAAAGGGTAAACTTAAAGATTACCCTTTGATAAAGACAAGTAAAGATTTTTGAAACCAAGCCATTTGAAACTACCAACTTACATTTTATTTGAACATATATAACGTTCTCTAAGTTTATAGTATTTGCTTATTGTCCAGAAGTTTTGCAGTATTATGTTTTTGTTTTTTATGCATTTTAGGACTTCTTAAAAAATATACCGTTATTTTTTACATCGGTGCTGATATAACTAATATACCCTAAGTTATGAGGATTGGACTTCATAGTTTAGTGATGGATGACATTTTGAATTATCTTCTACAGTACCATATCAAGCAAGCCTACTTACATATTTGATCACATCATCATTTTGGTACAAAGAGATGAAATAGAGGCTACAAAAGGGCAATGAACAACAAGAGGTTTTTACAAAAAAAGGATATGCTTAAAATTAGCTCTTAGGAAGAAAAGTATTGCATTTGTCCTTTACTCTTACCCTCTAATGTTAAATCTAACCATAATGAAAGTATTGTTAGTTCTAATTCATTTTCGCTACTAACATTTACAACGTAGGTACTTACAATATTAGTAGCGAAAATAGTGCCTAATAAATTCTATAGATATATATTTGATGTCTACATCTCATTAAAATGTTTACATTAATAACAAGTCCTATTTTAGAGTCGACACCGAATGTTGTAAAGTGAAACACACTAGAACATTCGGTTTCTAGGTAATCTTTAAGAAAATATTATGTTACACATATATATATGCTCCAAAAATATTCGGGGAACGATATCATTTAAATATATATCATGATAACAATTTCGACAAATATATAATACTTTAGTTCGAATAGTAATGTAGTGGTACCCATGGAGTTGCCTCACATATAGCTGGGTCATACAATCATGCTGATAAAAATGAGATCTTAAGGGATCGATCAGAGAGAGAAAACCGTACCAATAAAGTATTTTCCCAGATAAATAATAATATGTTAATGGTATGATCACGGGATAGTGAATACAAAGTGCTGTAACCATAATAAATAATATGACAGAAAAACGAAAGCAAAAAGTTAAATGTATTTACTCCTTCACCACAAACTATGCAAAAAAAAACAAACATTTGAGGCAGGTGAACGCTGAAAAATCTCGTATGCGAAAGTTCGTGATGACCGCACATAGCATAGCATTACGGTAGGCTCTTCCGTTAGTGTTTTGCGCTAGCAATAGTGTCACATGCGCTTTGTGTAATTTGCAGGAAGAGTTAATAGGTAATGTATGGTATGTAACAGTGAAAGGACAACTAAAACAGGGCAAATTAGATGCAAAACGCCTTTGCGCGATTCCCGTCAAGTAGCGCCCGAATTAGTGATTCGACGCACGCACCGCTTTCACTGCGGCCATCTATCGCATCCTGGTATTTGTTTGCTAAGTCGCCAATGCATTAAAAGGACAGATTTCGACATTGAACTCGTTAAAGGAATCACAAGAAAAAAGATCAGAAGAAATTAGAGCATACGTCTGTATGCTTTGCTTTATCAAAGTCAACTTTTCGTTTAGTCATCCTTTTTTAGAATCAAAGTGTATTGAGGAATGTTTTATTAAATTCATATCAGATTTGCAGCGGACCCATACAACACAATAACAAACACATAAAATATCTCAATACAACAAACCGCGTTCTCTCAGCCAGTTATTTTGAAGCGATTGAGGCCACGCATTTCATACTTCCTATAAATAATGAGGTTGCATGAAATATTAAATGAAGTAGCCTCATATTATTCCCTGAGAGCCGCCTGGCATTTTAACGAGCAGTTCTCATGTCTCAAACACGCCAAAGCTTTGGGAACTTACTTGCACCCTAATTGGATAAAAATCATGTCTCGACAATCGATCGGACTACTAATTATGTACCTACTTAGGTTTCATAAAGTTCTTTCGACAACATTATCCGTTATACTCAGATATTATAAGCTAATTATATCTAAATAAATTTTGAGCTTTAATCGGAGTGTTTATGAAGTAATATGCCAGTAACTAATGTTTTTTTTACATGCAGACCTATGTCAGTAAACAAATGTTTCACTTCTGGTTTGGTTGTGACTTACATGAAGTTTTCTTAATTTCCCCAGGTAGAGAACCGTATTCTGATGCTGTTGTTGATGTTTTCACGCATATCATACCACGCTCTCGGCTTCCAACTTCCGCCAGATGCACAACGATTCAACGCTTCTTGTGAGTATACTATTTCTAGTAAAATTTTGTTCAAATAGCCATTATGGATAATCGATACCTAGGTGCTATACGTATAATTGCCCCAGCACAATTATATGACTTCCTACTATTTCCGTATCAGCGCAGTGTTTTGTGGTACTCGTAAGCCCGCTGTCTTACTGTAGACTAAGTGGTTATAATCACCGACTACAAATAACGCAGACTGCGTTCAAAGGTACCTGTTAATCGTAAATATTAAAGAAAAATCATAATGAATACGCTCTTTGGAGTCCTACGTTTAGGAGCCTTTGTGATCGTCTACATTATGACGAAAAGTAAAGAACGTGTGTGTCAGTATAAACAAATTAAGGTAGCTCTACATCAGTTCTACGAATCCATTGTATTTTTTATATACAACAAAAAAAATATTTAATTTTCATAAATGCAATGTAGTAAGTACATAAAATCTACCAATAAAACTTAAAATTAAAATATTCTCGTTTTTAATTTCAGACAGCAATGGAAACCCGAATCCTAGTAGCTTGGCATCACTCTTCTCTCCTCGCATGGACTTTGAGCAATGGAAGCCGCTGACAGGCCGTGGCGACCCGTTGCACAACGACCCAACGTACGACTACGAGCCACCGGTTTTGGAGCGAGTTCACTACTGGGCCGATGACACCAGGCTGGAAAGGGAGCATTATCCAGAAAAGAAGTCAGAAGTGTTAATGCTCGGTGTTTCATCGAGAAAACCGAGCGTTACATCCCGCCAACCACCTCTGCCACCAAGAAGACAACAGCAATATCGTCCTTTGCCACCGAAGTACGAAGACTTCACATACAAACTCAGTGAAGTTTACCCTCTGACAATTCTTGTGCCTCCTCCGCCTCCACCACCCGGTCATCAACCATCACTCTTCATTCTGGATCAAGAAAAAGTACCTTCACCCAACATACATAATAAAATGACCGAAACACCACAATTAAGCCATGAAGAAAGCACGTCTCTACCGGAAAAATTAACTTCTTCATATGCTTTGCAAGAAGCTAACTTAATTTATCAATCATCCTCAACTATACAAAGCTGGATTCGAGACGTTAACCAGTCGCTGTCCCCTAATATTAACACAATTAACAACGTTGTTAGCAGTGACTATGCTGGATGGGGACCGACAACGCCACTCAACGATTATGACTCCGTAAATGATACTCATAACTTAATATCCAATGATCACGTAGAAATATCGAAACAACCGTATACATTCTATAGACCGATGTTATCAGAAGCACCTCCACCACCTGTTGCTAAAATTCCCCCCAGTTTTTCCACTTTCCTTCCGACAGCTCTACCAGCTACGGCTGATATTGAACAAGCTACGGTTAGTCTTTCTCAACTGAATTGGGCTACAGAAGAAACAACGCTTGGAACTCCAACAGAAATTCAGGACAATTACGAAGATACAACCACTGAAAAAACTACGACAGACGTCTTTACATCTACGGTAAGCATGCGTGAACCGAGTCAAAAGCCATTACCGGAAGCAAACTTATTCGATATGTTAGGCCCAATGATGTCAATGCCTATCGTAAATGGTCCGGATAGACTAGAAGATAACCTGTATGCTCATGCCACTGGAAACATACACGTATTTAAGGAAAGAGACCCTGAAGATATTGCACAACTTGAAAACATGCAAACTATGCAGCCCCCACCGCCTGCTAAATTAGCGGAAAGCACAACAGATTCACACAAACAACCTTATCATGCAAATTCTAACACTTTCGATACCTCAATGCACAACATGAACAAACCATCTTTGCATACACACGACCCTTATTTACATATGCGATATACTACGCCGATGTCTACCACTACTTCGATCGAATCATCTGATAAGAATAATTCTCCCGAAGCTTCTGTTCCTATGTATCTAATAATACAAGGTCATTCTAAAGTAAAAACTTATGGTTCAAAATCAAATCCAAGCGATGATAAACATACAATATACAATGAAATTCCAAAACCTAACGAAACTAATGAAGTGAAACACTTGCATCCTATAAAGGAAAAATTTGCTAGAAAATTAAATATAACAGGAGGCAATAGGGCGAGCAAAGCACAAAATCTAAAAGCACTGATTGATCACGGATTTGGATCTATAGAAATTCAGGAAGCAGATTTGGGCATACATTATGACGTTAGTGACGGCAGCGAAGTGCCGATAGAAGTATACAGAAAGGGCATAGTCGACAACGATGAGAACGACTACAAGGCTTCAAGAGAAATACAGAATCATCCACGCACAAAGAGACAGATTGACCTGGAAGATCTTTTACCGTTTGACGAAGATACTATAGAAGAATATGTTTTTAATTTTCTAGAAGACAAGAAAAATGATACTGGAATAACCGGGCTCTTGGCGCAGGCTGTGACGAGCGACGCAGCTAATGCCGTTGATGACCTCGAAAGCGATGTACTAGATGAAGACGACGACGACAGCGATGAAGAACAACAGAACAGATGAACGGCAAGATAATTAATTAATTCAAACATTATTTATTTTAATAAGTTAGCGAAGTGCCAAATATTTGGTGAGAAATGGTTGTTCTCAGTTACCTTAAATGTTGAATCCAAATTAGACACAGTTTTACACCTGCCCTTCTGTCCTGGATGAGAGCATTTCCCTCCCACCGATTCGTTTTACCTATTTTATTGTCTATTATTTTTATTGTAGCTGACAGAAAATAAAACGAAGATCAATGAATTTATGGTAAAAAAATTAAACCATAAGGTACTGATTTTTCTTTTTATGTAGCATGTTTCAAGACTGTTAGTACGATTAAAGCGAATGGTTGTTTTATGTATTTACACCTATAACTAATTTTCGTCGACAATATAATTAAGTAAATTATATTTTGTACTTTTAAGTTATTAATAAACGATATTATTTATGATCTCCTAGTATATCATTCATAGCTGCTATTGTACTAGCGACACTGATGCGCGCTGTGAACAAATATTCTATATATTTAATTATGTAGGTTGGTTTACCTAAGTACTTAGTAGGTGGACGCATAGGTATAGGTACCTACGTATTACAAAAAGGCGCGCACCGCGTCTCAGCGGACGCGGCCCACTAACACACACACTTCTTACCATCCTTTTCGTAGAAATAGACACTGGCACCTTAGATAAAGTGAAAGCTGCTTATAAACCCATAAAGTCACATTTATTGCGATCCAATGTCGCCGATAAGGAATCATCAATGATGAAGGGCCGATATGTCGACAAAGTTACCCACCGCAAGGGCACTTTGCAATTCTAATTAATAATAAACCTATCAATATAGGCAACGTGTAACAAGTGTCAATAAAAACTATATCTAAATAAAAAACAACATGTTTCTGAAAAACTTCATGAGATTATGAAATATTGGAATTATGTTTGAGCCGGAATTACACCAATCCGCTTGACATAAGCACACTTTGTACTCAGCTTCGGGAAGCCTGGAAGGAAAAAAGCAGACTGGGTAACTTATACCAAATTGGGACCTGATTTGCGTGGTGGCTATTTTGCGAGTGCTCGCCTGGGTAGCTACCACTCTAAACTAGAAAATCTGTTGATATGTGCCTACCTATATAACAGTGTTTTTCGAACTTTTGGTTGCGGCAGCTGTTCTTGAGAATCAGTAATTCTAGGTTGAGCTGAACAACATCTTCGATCGCATCATCACTTGCCATCAGGAGAGTTAGTGGTCAAAAGCTAGTCTATCAACAATAAAACAATTATACGGATTGAAAAATTCTTGTAATGTTTTTTTAATGTACCTTTGCATTCGTTTACTTTTTACAAGTTTCTAGAGCACAAAATTTCTATCTCGAGCGTGATACGAACCCACGTTCTCCAGCTTTACGCACCAGATGCCTCAGCCACTCGTTCATTGAGATTGGCTGTACTGATGGCACGGTTTTATCACCAGATTACTGGACTTCAGCAACTGACCGTAAAGAAATGCTTTTTGAAACCTGGCATTCTGCGAAGTCTCACCTGGCTAGCTACCACCCTCAAGTAGAAAATATGTTGCCAAGCACATAACATTGTGATCCGGCAGCAGTCCTTGAGAGCCAGAAAAATTACAGGCACATGAGGCTTAACAACTGTATGTCTCAGTGTGACGGGCGCAGTGCAATTCGTCACACGACGAAATACATCTGTTATAGGCAGAGGTTAATTCGCTTAACGTCAAGTGGGCCTCGTTCTTGTACCGTCACAAAAACATTTAAAAAAACTTTCGCCATATCGCATGGTAAGCGAATATAATAAGTAGGTATTTAAACATTTTTGAGCCTAAAATTTTCCGGTATAATGCATCCAATGCGAAAAGCCGGAGGACGCAAATCCTAGCTCCGCCCGAGATGTGGAATTCAATATTTTTCCTGAAATAAATATTATCTTCTATACTTATAATAAAACTGTAACAGGTCCAATTCTGTACATAAGAGATATTTTGCAAAAAAAAATTGAGAGCACTCTGTGGCTGATACTGATGCCAAAACTGTATTTTTTTGAAGTGAAAACTTCTTTAGCGGCGTTGAGCACTTTTTCTGTAATGGGTATAAAATCTTAAACTCGCGTCAGGACACGTGACCTGATCGAAAAAGCGTAAGACGGATGGAGAGTAGACAGCTATCCCCTCTCTACGGCGCGGACACACTTAAGTCATTGCATGAGATGAGCGCACATAAACAGTACGCGACCAGAAGCTTGATCCGTACGTATGTCTCTGTAAAAAATATTTTTTTTACGATCGTGGCCATTGAGTGCAATAAAAATGCCTACATGCGCCATTAAATGGTGCGGGAAAAATAGTAAAACATCCAATTACAAAACAGATGGAATTACCTTTAATATTGAGAATCGGGAGAGCAGTCGGATGACATTTGTCAAAAATCCAAAATGGCGGATTTCAAAATGGCCGCCATACAAAATCCTTCGATCCCTCAAAAAAGTAGCTGGTGCTACCAGAAAGAGTTGAGTACGGTTATAGTAATGTATTACGAAAATGACTAAGGGGCTTAGCTGAGTAGGGGAAAAATTAAAAACCCTAGAAATGACGCCTGCCAAGTAAAGCTGGACTACGTATCTCGAAAACGGTAAGAGATATGTTGGGGGTGTTTGAACAAATGTCATAGGGAATAGGGAGAGCAGTCGCATGACACCTGTCAAATGTGCTACTCTCATTCTTCATACATTATTTGGAGTATTTAACCTTACAATGTCAACTGTATTAGGAGTGTTTGTGGGAATTTCAACTCAATTTAGAGTAATTGTCCTACTGTCAGTGTAGCGAGCCCGAAGGGCGAGCTTTTGGTGAGGCCGAAGGCCGAACTTTCGGGCCGCGAGGCCGCAGGTCGAGCCGTCTTAGTAACTTGCGAGGCCGAAGGCCGAGCTCAGACTTGCACCGATTTGGCTGAAAATCGATATATAGGTTGTTCTCGTCATCCTTATTCCAAATACGAAATTTTTATTTCGATGACGTCTGCCAAGTAAAAAAAGTTACTCCGATTTGGCTGAAACTCGATATTTATGTGGTTCTGGATGTCCTTTTTTTTTTTTTTATGCCTGATAGGTTAGGTTAGTTGGTAGTTAGTTAAATTTTATATCTAGGTTGTTCTGGACGTCCTTATTCCAAATATGAAATTTTTTTTTCGATGACGTCTGCCAAGTGCAGATAAATCACGTATCTCGAAAACGGTAAGAGATAGGTAGGGAGTGCTTGACCAAATGTCATAGGGAATCGGGAGAGCAGTCGAATGACATCTGTCAAAAATCCAAAATGGCGGATTTCAAGACGGCCGCCATACAAAGTGCTCATTTTTCGACCGTATTAGGAGTTTTTGTGGGATTTTGGACTGAATTTGGAATTATTGTCCTATGATAGTGTTTAGCAAGCCCAAAGGGCGAGCTCCTGGTGAGGCCAAAGGCCGAATTTTCGGCTCGCGAGGCCGAAGGCCGAGCGCATGGTGCGTGAGCCCGAAGGGCGAGCGCTTGGCGAGGCCGCAGGCCGAGCCATGTTAGTAATTTGCGAGGCCGAAGGCCGAGCTCCGACTCAAGAGTATTTTTCACGTCACCGACTGGTCTCCATGACAACTGCCCGCGGTAACCGAAGCACCTACGAGTGGGGTTCCTAAACAAAAGTGACTCAGAATCTTGGTCCCATTCTGCCCGTACCACCTTTTTATGGCAGTAGGGTGAATTTGCTTTTGTGGCTACAGTATGGTTCTTTATTGTATTGAGAGTTTATATGGGATTTCATACTTCTATTGGAGTTTTGAAATATTTTTATTTTAATGTAAAAGGTGTTTTGATATAGTTTAAAATAAAATTAATAATTAGTTCACGAATAATAAGGTTAATGAATACAACAGTACAATTTTGAACAGTTTTGAAAATAAAATTGTTTCATTGGCATCGGATGTTTTCGTTGGTTGTCATAATGCAGAACAAGAAAATTTTGTAAGGCAAAAGTTACATAAAATAAAACCTGACGAGACTGGTGGATTACCTTATGAACTAGTTCTAGTTCCTAACCGACCCTATATGATAACCATAAACATAGATGTCGCTGATGGTTTATCTAATGGCACTGTAGGAAAATTACTACTCATAGAATCTGATAAAAATGATGAAATCACAAGACTTTGGTTCAAATTCTCAAAATCCATTGGTCAAAAACGTGCAACAAAATTTAGAAGCGACATTGCACGCTTGAAAATCGACAAAGACGCTGTTCCAATTTCTTTACAATCATCGTCAATACCACTCAACAGAAATAAAACTATAGTGGCAAAAAGAAAACATTTTCCACTGATTTCGGCTTTGGCGATGACAATTCATAAATCCCAAGGAGGTACGTTTGATGCTATCGTTTATGAATACAATCGTTCTCATTCAAGAGAATTGGTGTACGTTGCGCTATCAAGAGTAACTAGTATAGAAGGTTTGTTCTTAGTCACTGAAGACGACACAAGGGCGAGCTGGAAATTTCATCATGGCAGAGTAGGAAACGCACAGGTGGAAGATTCAAACGCAACAAAAAATCAAAAGAGATCAACAACTCATAGAGAAGATTTATCAATTGAATTGAAACGTTTACGTGAAAATCCTTTGCAAACCATCACCAAAACACTTGTAGATTTTATTTCTAAGAATAATAGATTGTCTATTTTTTCATTCAATTGTCAGAGTTTACGTGCGCATGTAGATGATCTAGCAATTGACGCTCTTGTTAAAAAGATGAATGTGTTAATTTTATCAGAAACTCATATGGGTAACAATGAAATAATTGACATTCCGAATTTCAACTTTGTTGCGAGTTTCAGAAGAAATAATCGTCCCGCGGGAGGAGTAGCTATTTATCAAAATATGAACACAGTTCATTATTGCACAAATTATATGGATGTGCATGTGAAATACAACAGCATGTTTAATGCCACTGTTTCTGATATCGGTGATATTTGTATAAGTCGTTGCCACTCTGGTGATAATCAGTTCATAATTATGGTTGCCGTTTACATCTCTCCAGATAAGTCATTGCGTGCTATACGAGACTTCTTGTATGAAAATTTATTCATTTATTCTCATGATGCATCTGCATTGCTTAAAAAAAAAATTGGAAATAGCTTTGATGAATTGCCAATGATTTTGAGTGGAAATTTCAACATAAACTTCGCAGAGGATAAAAATCAACTATTAATTGAATTTTTAAATAATGAATTTGGTTTAACTATGTCGAATGATCGCAAACTTAGCACAACGAAATACAAAACTACTATTGATGCGGTCTTTATTAGACATTTAAATAGGTTCGAATCAAAACTGTTCGTTTCTTACTTCAGCTACCATAAACCTATCGTATCAGTTTTAGAGATTGGCGATGATAGTTCTGGTAATGATGATGGTGAAAAAGTCGTTGAAATTATGGATGAAAGTTGATTTTTCGGAGAGATAAACTTTTTAATGTAAAATAATTGTAATAGTTTTAAAGTGTTAAATTTTTAATGTAATATAAATTGTCATGTTTGTGTACGATAGCGCAATAAATGAATATTGTATTCTACCACATAAATGATAGTACTTTTATACTGATAAAGCAATTGGTGCAAAATTATTCCCTAACCATTCCAAAATATCAAACATGCTCAACGTTAATTAATAATCAAGTTCTCACTTCTGCCGGCACTCCCGGAGTGCAACCCGTCTTTTTTTTATTTTTGTCTGTCTGTCTGTCTGTCTTTCTGTCTGTCTGTCTGTATCCCGACCGCGCATCACTCCAAAACTACTGAATGGAATTCAATGAAACTTAACACGATTTGAGTTCATACTACGAAGAAGGTTATTGTATACTTTTTATCCCGAAATTCAGCACGGTTCCCTCGGGAAAGGGGGTGAAAGTCAAAATGTTACTTAGTTGTAATTAATGAACGCGTAGTCCGATTTCAATTATTCTTTTTCGTTAGAATAATGATGAGTGAGCCCGGAACCCTATGGGCAGCCCGGCACCCCACGGGCAGCCCAGCACCCCATGGGCTACTGAATGGAATTCAATGAAACTTAACACGATCTGAGTTCATACCATGAAGAACGTTATTGTATACTTTTTATCCCGAAATTTAGCACGGTTCCCTCGGCAAAGGGGATGAGAGTCAAAATGTTACTTAGTTGTACTTTATGAACGCGTAATCCAATTTCAATTATTCTTTTTGTGATAGAATAGTGACGAGCGAGCTCGAAACCCCACGGGCAGCCCGGCACCCCACGGGCCACCCAGCACCCCAAGGGCAGCCCGGCACCCACGGGCATCCCGACACCCCACGGCCATCCCGGCACCCCACGGGCAGCCCAGCACCCCATGGGCAGCTCGGCACCCCACGGGCATCTCGGCATCCTTATTTAGATTTGCCAGCTTGCTAAGATAAAACTCTAAAATCTGGAACATTCGCCACACCATTCAATTTTGTTAACTATCTATCTTTTGCCGGATACATTTTGGAGACTGCGCAATGTAAGTGTATAATCTAATATATCTTTGTTCTACCGCCAAACAAGGAGAACCTCGGCAAAAAGATATCGTTTTATAATCGAAATTCCAAAGAAACGCACAAAGTACCTACTTTGCAAACATTTATTGTGCGAACCGCGAAGGAACTCTCTGAGTTACTTAACTACTGTCTTCTGGAAAAACAAGCTAGGAGTTATCAAACCCAAAGTAAAAAGCTCCTTTCACACAACGTTGCTTAATATGAGATAAACAGTACTCAAATGTGAATAATTAGTTTGCAGGTACGGCAATCGCGTACGAAGTCGCGGGTACAGCTAGTAATAAATAAATATAATAATATTGATTTTTGCTAAACATGTTATAGTAATTAAAATAATGTTTAAACCTATTCCGTTGTTAGAGAACAGTTGCTTTAAAATATCGCTACTCGGTGCTTGCTCTACATTTTGGTTAAAACTGAGACTAAGTCCATAGTGTAAATAATAAATATCCATCAAAGTAAGCAAACACAATCCTACGATAGCTAAACGCTCACGTGGTAATTAATGTTTTGCTAATTTAATTTTAAGCGAAATCATGTACTTTTTATTAGCGCTTAGTACCTAGCAGAAAATTTTTCAACCAATACAACAAACACGTTCCCTGTAGCAGGTTATAATTTTCTAATATTGTTATTTTTAGGGTGCTGTGCCGAAAAGGTAAAACAGCTGTCTCTCTTCCGTCCGTATGTTACGGGTCACCAGCTCGTAAAAGAAATGAGAACAAAAAGTACTCGATATTTTTGTTTCGCCCTTAGCGTTTGGGTACAGCTCTAGAAAAGGAAACATATTGAATTTAATACATATGGTTCTAATTTTTCCTTTTGTGGTGATTTAGGCTGGGATATATGTTTGCAGCTATCACCATAAAATAAAGAGTGACCAAACGAGCAGACAGCAGCGGTGGCGGTGATGGTGTACCGCCTCATTTAACAACAAAAAACAGAATCATCATATGTTGAAAAATATGTTGTATATGACTTTTTTTTTGGCGTGATCCTAAGCCTTAGCCGATGCAACGTCCACCGCGGTCATAACTTGGATGGGTAGAGACTAGAGGTATCTAGTGACATTACTACAGAGCGTTTCCTTACTTCGGAGGGCACGTTAAGCCGTCGTTCCCTGTTGTTGTCTTAGGATGGCAGTCGTTATAACATGGTGGTAGAGCATTTTATGCATGCCCGCCTGGATAGTTAGTTGTTATGTGTAGTTA
This sequence comes from Plagodis pulveraria, assembly GCA_963890685.1. NCBI lineage: Eukaryota > Metazoa > Arthropoda > Insecta > Lepidoptera > Geometridae > Plagodis > Plagodis pulveraria. The sequence goes on along the minus strand of OY982958.1, from coordinate 15,002,984 downwards.
GTTGATGTGGGTCCCATGCTGATTCAATCACACTTTGTGCTCACATTTTTAAATAGGTACCTCGTATATATATTACGGTAAATGTGTGTGATGATTCAGTGATGCATTATACTGCATGTATAGTATTGTATAGTTTCGATTGTATAACTCACCTTAGCACCATGAATTGTTCATGGTGGAACGACATTTCGCAGATACCCGCCTGGGTAGCTACCACCCTCAAGTAGAAAATCTGTCGCAGCTGTATTTGAGAGCCAGTAATTCTAAGAAAGCCTCATCAACAGCTTAGACCCCAACACCACTTACCATCTGATGAGATAGTGGTCAAGGCTAATCCATCAGCTATATAAAATAAAAAACAATATCGGCGCCTTCGGCAACACATAGTTGTGATTATCAGGTCATCGAAGTAAATGCCTAGCAATACTATTTTCATTTGAATCAGCGCAACTGAAAAGCTTCTTGGCCGATATTGTAATATTTAAATTCGAATCACTTGAAAGTATACGCTACCAAATAAAATAAAAAAGATACACCAAGATTTAGTGAAACGCCGTGGTCATACTTACATAATTGCATACGCACAGGTACATACAGGTATATGCTTCGATTTGAAAACCTCGTCCCTTTTTTTTAAAGCCGTTCAAAAACATTGTAAGGAATATGATTACCTTTCATGTTTACAAGTCATAGCTCTGGTGGGGAGGTTAAGGGAGCGAGGCAAAGGGTCATCGGTCACAGGTTGATAGCACCCTCGCTGGACCAGCCACGAGTGCTGCGCGCGCGCCGACCATGCTCGCACGAAGCACATCGCGTTATCTATAATTACCAGGAAAATTCTCGTGATGCACATAATCAGATAAGTTACTTTATTTTCTAAGGACATCGTTTATAAAGCTAAGGTATAGAAGTATTGCCTTATGTACCATCCTTATACTGTCAAAAATATATGTTCGAAGGTGATGTACGTAGGTTTATAGTATAAAAATAAATGAAAGTTCTAAAAACCTAGGTAGATAGGTCGGTTACCTTGGTTATTAGTATTTTTGCACCTTATGCACTTAAGACACCTACGTACACGCCTTTTATAAGACAGTCAATTCGGGAAGGAACAGAAAGTCACTTACGCCCTGTGCAATTCACCAAGTAGTTCCTGCTGGTGTTAAAACGGTACAGGTCTGTCGGAACAAAGTCTCCCCCACACCAGCTCCAATCACGAAACATCGTGGAGCAATTGTAACAAACTAGACAACTCGACCCACTTAACAAAGTTATGAATAAAAAACAAACGTATTTACAAGGCATCTTTAACACTGCAGTGTATTAAACATAATGAATGAAACCAAGAATTTTAATAGAAGACGATTAAATTATAATCAAAAATATCCCGCAATCACATAAACAATTTCCTCAGTAGATTTGTGACGAAGTAAAACGTCAAACAAGAAGAACGTATTTTCTGGAAACGACATTTTCATGGAAAAATAAAGCGCACTATATTCTCTTTGGTACCAATGTCTACGCATCATGTCAAAACTACTGCAACGATTTCGATGAAATTGCCAGTTAATGATTTTGAACAACTTTAACCGTGGTATCCATCAACCTAGCTATATTTCTAGCCTGTTTAAACTCCGCGGATGGAGCTGGACGGAATCGTGGGGATATTTGGTGAGATGCCACGAGACTCTTGATATATGAGAAACTCACCTATTAAGTTCGTTGATATCACAGCCTGAATATTACACTGTAGATCCTTAATTCATGATTGATCTAACTTTACCTAAATAAATAGCCCCACTTTTTACCAGATACTTGAGGCATAGCTTTAGACCGCATGTAAGACGGGGCGAGCCTATTAAAATAAAAAAAAGGTACTACAATCATCATCATCACATCAATCGTAACATCCACCGTTGAACGAGGTCTTCCCAATTGGGGAGTTTTGCCATGAGAATCCCCACGCTTGGCAGACGTCTTGGGATCGCAGTAGAAGTTGTAAGTTCTTCAAAAGGCGTTGCTTCCCACCTTCTGGTATTTTTCCCTTAGTCGCCTCTTACGACACCCACGGGAAGAAATGGAGGTGTGGCATACTATCCTGGCACTCCACGGGGACTACACTACAATACTACATAATAATTACAACGCATTTGCAATAATAACCTTTCTCAGAATTGAAAAATTATACCTACCATCTTTTATGAATGTGTGCGTTGCGTCGACCACTCATTCGTAAATTACTAGACCAAAATAAGAGAAGGTATTTTTAAATCATAATCATCACACCTGGGCACAATATTGTCAATGCGCAGCGGAGCTTGGCAGTTCTTCGTCCGGAGGAAAATATACCCCTGTACATTAAAGGGTCATCACCAAACTGCTTATGAGAAAATGTACCATTGAAGCAAAGTAAAGAGTCAGCATTATGTATAAGATAAGCTAGATAGATACAGCAAAATAACATTTTAAGCAATTCAACAATAATTTAAGATATTCAGGCGAGGCCTACTGGTAATTTTAGACAATTTGTCATCAGATAAGTGCTTACGTAGCACTCGTATTGCAATTCAGGCTGTACCACAGATCAGAGAAACAAGGTTCCTTATCTGAGGGCTGTACATACGATTTATGTATGACGAACAAATAGTGAAAACGCTGTTTTATTTAAAATCTAGTTTTTAATTACATATGATCAAAATAGTTTATTAATCTTTTACGGGATGTTACAATGAGATCTTTTAAGAGCGAAGCGCAACTCGCACTTAACCAGATGTTTTATGTTATAGTGATGTGGCGGACACGTCGTCTGATGGTAAGCGGTCACATTGCACTGCACTCGTCACCCCAAAAAATATTTTGAAATACCCATGCGTCATTTTATGTGGTGAGAGCTAACATATTGTATCAATACCACGTTGTATCGATTAAGTACCTAAGGGTGAGAAGAGAATGTAGGTTGATGGAATGCCTTAATAAATCCATGATAGATTCATAACTTTACTATTGAAATAACTTATGTATTATACTATTATTTTGCAGTAATTACATAGTATAATCTTTTTTCTTTTATGTTGTTATTGTGACGGAACAAGCTTGAGGCCCACCTGATGTTAAGCGGACTAACCTCTGCCTAAAACAGATGCATTTCATCACAAGTGACGAATTGCACTGCGCCTGTCACCTTGAGACATAGTTGTGAAGTCTCATGTGCCTGTAATTTCACCGGCTCTCAAGGACTGCTGCTGGAACACAGCGTTTGGTGCTTGGCGACAGATTTTCTTTGATGAGGGTGGTAGCTAGCCAGGCGAGCAATTGCAAAATGCCCTTCCACCATGAAAAAAACAAAAATCCTTAGATAATAATAAAAGAAAACGATTAATTTTAATCGTATTATTAGAAAAATCTGCTGTAAGTCCATGAATGACGTATGTAGGTGTACGTGTATTGAACAACATAAGGCGAGTCAATGCCCGATTGGACTCCTTGTCCGGTCAGATGGCATGGGGCATTGGTCATTATGAATTTAAAATATATTTTTGGTGCGTGTACTAATGCGTACGAAGCGCGGACTAGGAACGCGAGTGAGCCCCGAATCGAGGGTGTAGCGTTACGTACTACTTACATAGTGAAGGTTAACCTACATGCTTATATATTCGTGATTTTTGGAGTGATGTCAAAAACTATGAGTTTCACGTAATTTTGTTCCAATCAACAGGATAGGACTATCATCATAACTCGGTACAGGCAAGAAGTATTCCGTGTATGTAACAGAGACAAGTTTAAGGCTCAATTAACAAAACCAGCCAAGTGCGAGTCGAACTCGCGCATTGAGAGTTCCGTACTAACCCTTTAGGTATATAGATAAAAGTTATGGTATTTTTATTGCTAAATGATTCATAACAATTTAAAATTATTAATAATATTTTTAATTAGAAATGATGTAAACAAAAATTTATGCTTTTCGTAATTTTTCCTTTATCTGTGCTATAAGACGTTGCTTCGTACCAAACTTCAAGATTCTGAGTTCACGAGAAGTACCTTGTAGTTATTGATTCCCTTGCGAGTGTCGAAAGTTTGCCGCATAAACGGATGTATCTTTTGATTACGTTGGCTTAGAAGTTTGATTTCAAAGCTCCAAGGGACAGTAGACATTAGTATTTAATATGAATTTCAGCCTGATACCCACGCATCGCACGCATGCACAAAGTGGTCCTATAAGGATTCTATTTTTGGCTTTTGAGGTACGGAACCCTAAAAAACCCATTTAAATGGCTGAAACCATTCTACCATGAAGTTATTTCTAAAGAAACGCTCAATTAACATATTGTAGACAGACCACATGGTACACAGAACATCCAGTAAACACAAATTGCCGGCGCACACAGTGAAGTATTAAGTCTGAATGAATATGTTGCACCACACACATATTAAAAGAAATAATAGCATTTTTTTTCAATAAATGTATTTCGTAGTTTTCGTAAATTGATAACTATCCACTATCGGTGAGGTAACAACTCTTGTAGAACCATCTCAGCGATCTATAACTCTAATTTCACAATCTAACTGATAATTTTGGGATGCATTCATAACATATGTTGCTGTACTTTACAAGTGTACATTTATTGTAATTATTTATTTATGACACAGCAATTATTTCAATTACTTTATAAATGGACTGGAAGTGCAGCAAAATGTGTTGAATGTACCCGGAACGCACACGTACGCCGCCGCTCAACTCCTGCGTTTTCCATCCACTAGAATGACGCAGAGACACCTACTAATCAAATAAATTTAAGAAGCTACACGGCTTCCAAACTCTAAGCACAAACACAATTTGGACCCGAACTAAGTACGTATCAAACAAAAATAAGTTACACCAACCTTTTTAAAATTATCAGCGTAAAGTATCACACTTTTATTTTCAAACATACATATCAAAAATGCCTGAGCTTACCATTCATTAGCGGTCAAATATAATGTCTAAAACTTACAATCAGATTTTAGGTCAAAGTTGCCACTAAAAATATAAAGTAGCAATGGATAAAGGCAAAGATAGTTTTTCAATAATTGTGAGAAAAAAGTATGTTTATAATATAAATGCAAAATTTGCGACATAGTCATAACATCAATGTACAAACAGTGAAGTCTATGGCATCATTGAAATAATTTATCTAATTTAAATTATCCAGCACTATAATAGGCATGAAGATAATTTACATACATTAATTGGAATTTATACAATATCTACAGTACCTAGATTTATCATCTCTGTGTCCGAAATTGTATCTGTCATGTACATTGTAGGGTTCATAAACTGTAATTTATTGCCACATTAGGTGAAAATTCAATTAAGAATTAAAACATCAATATCAACAACATGAATATATAAATACAATTTCAACCTGGCTCAGTGATACCCACCTAGTGTAAACTTCAATATGAAGTGAACAGTTATACTTAACTATGTGTAGTTTAACACCAAATTTGTTGTGTATCATATATACACAAAAATATCCACTTACGAGAATGAAAAGAAAATTTATTTACAATAGATTTAACTCGATTGTGAAGGTCAGTTTAGACACAGGTAACATTGAAATATCTGAGAGATATAAGGTATCTTAAAATGCTCTATGGGCAGGGGTCATGTTAAGTACATCTTAAAAACTTGGTTCATTTACATGCATAATGTGTAATATGATCTAAACATTTATAGAAGTGCAACAATTTTAAATATCTTTTTGAGATACTTATTATATTAATAACAAGTCTAACACCCAAATTAATTTAAGTCAATTATGTACAACCAAGATACAATACTAATCACACCATTGACACTGACGTAGGTGCACACCATCAGGAATTGTTACAAATAAACAGCTTAATTTTTATATTGTTGCTAGCAATATGATTGTTGGCGGCGGCTTTAGGTACTTTAGCATTACAACGAGAATACCAACTGGCTACAATAATTTAAGCATAGAAGACTTTAACTACCTACCAAGAGATGCCTAATGAAAAAAAACTACATTTATAAAAGAATAAATTTAAATGATGAACACAAAATGCTAAAAGGTAAGTATCACTTAAGATTTTTTTTCTATATTATAATCAATGTTTCGATGTTGGACGGCCAGGTTTTATTCTCGTTGATACAGTGGCAAGTTAATGGCATTAATTTAGCTGACAGTCCAGTCAAGGCCCCAACGCTCAGACACCTTTAGTTGCGCTGCAGCTGCATCCTTCAGAGAGAACAGGTGTGTCATCTCTAACTCTGTCTTAGCTAGTGAAATTGCTTTTTCAAAAAGTTCTAATGACCTTCTTAGGTTGCCCCTGAAAATAACAACAAATACATGATATTATTACATTACTAGACCAAGATAATTTATTCACTTCTCTGTTCAAATGTACTTTTCACATTCATGGATCTAATCCATTTCATAACCTCTAAACATTGAATGTGCAATTAATCACACTTGCTACCCATATATTTAGATCGGCATCTAATTTGCACACTCAAACTTTTACTCAAGTTCAGATAAGCAACATGATAGCTTACAGAAGGTTAGGAATATTGTTTAGTATGTAATCTCTAGCTTTTATTTCAATAGCTTTTAACATACACTTCTTAATTATATTATCTACAATGTATATAATGCAGTGTATAAATTGCTTTTTTTCTAAGTTTGTTCATATGGACAAACAGTTTTTTGTTTTTGCAAATTATTTATTGTTTGTGAATGCACTGTTTGTATATACATGTGCAGGAGGTCACCTCTTTATACTAACGGAAGACCAGCACTGGTTGCCACCAACCAGCTTTTTGCTGACTTAGAGTAGGGTTGTGACAAACTCTTTGAGTATATTAATATAAACATATTAACTTATCCATATACAGTGTAAACTCTATATAACAACACTGAAGGGACTGTGCATTTTATGGCGTTATAGAGAGGTGTTGTTATATGAAGAGAAAAAAGAAGTTTGTGAGCAACTAAGTAATATATAGATAATCCATGACTCCTACTTATTAGTCACGGTCAACAACAGTACACATGCAAGTAATCACAATTTATAAACAAAAGAACAAATTTCTTAGAAAGTTTGCTATGCATGATGCCAACAGTCGAGTTTATTACGGGCTATAAGAGGAATTTACTTAGCATTCCATGGATTCACTGTGCGGGTGGGATAAAAGCGACAAAACAACGTACACAACTGCGCAGTTTTTACTAATTTTGGAATTAAAGGTATTTTTATGACTTAATTGATGTCGTTATTGAGAGTGGGTGTAATGCTATATACACTATACTAATAAACACAATAATGTATGATTGTATAGAAGACAAGCTAAACCAACCAAAGCCATAAGTGATTTCGACGCTTTAGGGAGTTGGTTGTTAAATCGAGTGAGGTTACATGGAGTTTACACTGAATATATATTTTACCATTGTATTCTAATGTGTTCGTCACAAAATAATGTTAAAAAATATATCGAAAATGTAAGATCATCATCATTTTATCTGCATGTTTTTAGGTATATTTTCTTACATAATTCAGTCAAATACTATATTGCTTGATACATGATTACAGTAGATAATTCTGCTATCTTACATTGTTTACCTGCCTACTGATAAAACAGTTCAAAGATAAGCTTACAGAAATCTACTAAAGGAATTGTTAGCAATATATTGAAAAAAATATAAGCTACATATACAGCTATAAGCAACAGCATAACAAGTGATTTCTACAACGATGAGTCAGATAAAACTCAAGGTTCTTAAAGACTCAAGAGAATTCTTACATGACTCATATGAAAATTTCAATTTTTATATGAGTTATGTAACAACTACACTGAAATAAATATAATTAAAACATTTACTTTACCTTTGAACTTCTATGGTACCCAAAGTTTCATATGCAAAATCACATTTGTCATCCATATCAATGGCTTTGTTGATCAATTTAACTGCTTTATCAAAGTCTGTGCTCTTTTGGAGTTGTACAAGACCTTTGTGTACATATAGTGTGGCATTGTTAGGATCAACTGAGAGTGCAGAATCAAACAGTGCCTCTGCACGGCCCCACTCTTGCTGATCTGAAAGCACTTGAGCAAAGAGGATATAAGCTTCAGCACACCGAGGGAACCTCTCCAATGCACGTTCGAAATCAGCTCGCACTTGATTAAGAGCACTGACATTCTTGTTTATCTGTGCATGTCTGTAGTCAGCATAACATTTTTGAATATAGGCAATTGAGAAATCAGGATTAAGTTCAACAGCTTTAGCAAACTCAGATGTTGCCTCATCCATACGTTCAAGTAGCAAATATACTTGGCCACGATGATGGTATATGTCCGAGTTGTCTGGGTCTAACTGTGCAGCTTCAGCAAAATCTTCCAAGCAACGCTCAGTATTCTCCAACTGAGTGTACAGTGATGCTCGCTTGATCAAAGCATTCACCTTCACCTTTTTAGGAGCATCACTGTTAATGACCTTACCAAGATCTTCTTGTGCTTCTTCATGTCTGCCCAGAAGCAAATAGAAAGTAGCACGCATGAGCAAAGCTTCATTTTTGTACTTTCCATCACTGTCTAATTCTTCAGTACAAGCTTGAACAATAGATTCATAGTCTTGCGAGTCAAGAGCTTTTTTAGCTTTAGCGAAACCACCATTATCTTCAACTTGAATCTTAGTAATAGGATCTTCAGAGAATGCTGAAAAGTATGTCTTAATGAAATGCTTTGATGGCATTACTGGTTGACGTTTTGCCAATGCCTCACGTGCATGCTGCCTGCCAAGTGCCTTCAGGATTCTATCTGCATTGACTAAGGAACTTTGTACTTGGAACCTTTCAAGAATGCAAGCAGATGTAACATCTTCCAAGGCCAACACAAGATCACCACTTTTTTCGGCAGCACGAGAACGTCGCAGGAAAGCTTTGACGTACTTTTCGTTGAGTTTTAGAGCAAAAGTACAGTCCTCTTTGACTTGCTCCCACATCTCACGTTTCTCATAGCACGCCGACCGGTTCTGATAGAATGTCGCGAGGTCCACGGTGCGGTCTTGAGGGCATGCTTCAATTGCTTCGTTGTACAGAGAGATAGCTTTATCGTATTCGCCAGCATGAAAAGCTCGATTCCCGGCTCCTTTCAATTTCATTGCCCGGTCGATAGCGCTCTCAGAGGTTTTGGTGTTATTGTCCTCGTTGTCTAAAGAAATGGTTGTCTTCGCCTTCAACTCAGCCATCTTTTTCTTTTCTGGATCTTCAAGTCTGTTTCTTAGGTAGAGGTAACCTAAGCCGATGGCCAAAGGTGCGCCGAGTAGTATGGCCAATTGCCATTTCGGAAATGGCGTACTCCCGGTGGACATGTCTTAGAACAAATTGTTTCAGAACAATGGATAACAATTATACAATACTTCACTTCGTTAATGAAATAAAGTCAACACAGAACAATAAATTTTAATTTTTACACAATTCTTCCCATTTTATTTCACGAACTGACATGTCGTATGACGGCAAAGATTGTAAATTGTAAAGTGACAGCTATTTATATGGTCTATGAATGAAGGTTCAGTCAAATTGGCTGGGCTGTCCGTCTACACGCGTCGTCTTGCCTGTACGGGATACCCTTACCGGCTTGCTGTACGTGACGTGTACCGTGTACCGTCTTTGTCACAACAGCAGCCAACTTATAATAAAATTATTAAGCTCGCTTGCAAACCGTTGCAAACCTCAAATTTATTTATCTCTGGTCACGTTGACATTTTGGCAGAACATGAATATATTATTTAATCATATGGCATAAGAACAAGTATCCAAAGCCATGTAAATAAAGAAATAATCATTTGTTGGCAGTAAGGAAACTGACCAGTGGTACGCAAATTAGGTACAATGCGATTAAAATAAGAATAGGAATCGGCCTAGCGCCATATTGTGACGTCAAAACTAGAACTTGGTACAGTGTGCAAAAAAAAGAAATGCTAATACATGTATAAATTAATAAAGATAATAAAAAACCCGACTGCAATTAATTTATTTTCGTTAAGCGTTTTATCGATCCATTGAAATTACTGCAAGTTAATATATATATTTATTAATTATAACGGACATACCATCTACAAGAATTAATCATAATCAAACTTACATGGTCACAAAATATACATTAATAGTCATTCAGTCAACAGATTATAAATTACAATATTAAATAAACATAATACAACATTTGTCAATAATCATTTGGTATTAAAATTATATAATTTATTATTATTATTATTTTTATGGTGTCGTTTTTTAAAGCCCTTCATTTTGATACCCAACACGATGGCTTTGGAAGAAAAAATAAATTGTTTTTCTCACTATGTGGCGTCTAAAATCATAAAGTTTGTTTGTTATTGCTTTATGTACATAGTGTCACTTGAGCTATCAAGATAAATCTAACGATATCTCGTCCATTAAAATCAGTTAAGCCATTTAAAATTATAGTGAAATAAAGAAACTCACAAACATTTCTACATACGTACATATATGAAACCTGAAAACTTAACACACGTTTATGTGGGCAGTCGTGTAAAAAAACAAAGAAGTGGGTCATAGGTGGGTAAACGAAGTTGTAGGTGACTGTAGGTACAGCAAACATAGAAATAATTTGAACTGATTTTATTTGTTACAATTATTTCGTGCTTAGGTATCTTAATTTAGGTATTAGTTCTTTATAAGATATTTGTAATACTGTTGGTCTTCCTAAGAAATGAATAAATTAATTAATTTGAATCGCTTTGCTCTTCGATGCCGCATGTTCTGATGGCCAACTGAGTCAGACTCATCGTTATCATCGTAACGGGTAACAAAAAAAATATAACATCTCCAAAAACATATTAAACAGCCAAAAAAAAAATTAAACAGTCAAAAAAAAACGAAAAAATCAATAAACACTCGGAAACATGTCGCATAGTAGTACACAGTCGGAGAAATAAGACCCTGACGCCCGCGTTGTCATCAAACCAAGATGGCGTCTGTGCTGTCAACATAAAAAAATGAATTTATTCAAATCAACAATTTCGGGTCACTCATTTAAAATTACGTATAAATATATGGCACTGCTCTATTTTTAAGTTTGTTCTGCTGATCGTACTTATTAGAGTGAATATGAGTGAAGTTAGCCGAGAGCCCGTCCTATTCTTATTTTAATCTCATTGTACAAGACAAATTGGAGGGTGGTTGTGAGGCTGCTGTACAATGCGATTAAAATAAGAATAGGACGGGCTCTCGGCTAACTTCACTCATATTCACTCTAATAAGTACGATCAGCAGAACAAACTGAAAAATAAAGCAGTGCCATATATTTATAGGTAATTTTAAATTAGTGACTCCAAATTTTTAATTTCAATAAATTAATATTTTAAAGGTTGACAGCACAGACGCCATTTTTGTTTGATGAAAACGCGGGCGTCAGGGTCTTATTTCTTTGACAGTGTACTACTACGCGACACATTTCCGAGTGTCTATTGATCTTCTCGTTTAATTTTTTTGGCCTGTTTAATTTGTTCTTGTTGACTGTTTAATATGTTTTTGGTGATTGTTATATTTGTTTTTGTTACCCATTACGATGATAACATGATGCTCTTCGATGACATGCGGCATCGAAGAGCTAAGCGATTCAAATTAAGATACCTAAGTACAAAATATTGCTAACAAATAAAATCAGTTCAAATTATTTCTATTTGCTGTACCTACAGTCACCTACAACTTCGTTTACCTACCTATGACTTCTTGTTTTGTTACACGCCTGCCCACATAAACGTGTGTTAAGTTTACAGGTTTCATGTATGTATGTATGTTTGTGAGTTTCTTTATTTCACCATAACTTCTAAATGGCTGAACCGATTTTAATGTACGAGATATCGTTAGATTGATCTTGATAGCTCACGTGACACTATGTACATAAAAAAATAAAATCAAACTGGTGGATTTTAGACGCCATATAGTGAGAAAATCAATTTATTTTTCTTCCAAAGCCATCGAGTTGGGTATCAAAATGATTGGCTTTAAAAAATGATTCCATATATATATTAACTGGCAGTTTTAATTTCAATTGATCGATAAAACATTTAACGAAAATAAATTATTTGCAGTCGGGTTTTTTATTTTCTTTGTTAATTTATACACTCGACTTTCAGACGAAAGTCGTCAAATTAAAAAAAAATATTTCAAGGCCAATAAGACTAAATTTTTCCAAATGTGAACTTTTTGTTTGTGATATTTGTCCGGATAAAGTTTGATTATTGAAAAATTCTACTTACTTGCGCCTAATATAAAATGTGTGCGTGTGCATTGAGTGAGCACCCTCAGAAAAAAAATTTATAATATAGTATAGTTTAGTAAAAGCTCTAAAACAATTGTTAAACCAATATACCTTTTTGTAAAAAGGTTAAACAGTAGATAAATCGTTTACAATGCGCTCACACAGTCCTCACAGAAAACCGTCAATATCTTCAAATCTATTGAGTTTACAAAAATAAATTCTATACTAGTTTTTAGTAAAACTTGTGAAAAGTATAAGTATCTAGTGACAGATTTTCTAGTGTTGAATTTAAAAATTTACAAATAGATAATTGTGCTCACTCAATCCTCCATTTTCGCAAAGGCCGATTGCTCTCTAAGAAACTATAAAATTAAATTTCGTTATATTACTCGTGTTTAGTTAATGTTCAATAGTTTTTCGTAACATAGTAAACGAAACTATCTTGTGATACATATAAAAGTAATTAATTATTTTATGTGCTCACTCAATCCACACATTTATGAAAACCAAAAAACATTAATATCATTAGATTTGTAACCATAACTCAAAACCCAGATAGCTCATGTTTTAGTAAAAAAAATTACTAAATATCTGCCATTTCACTTCTAATTAAACTTGTTTACTTTATGAAATATACTAATTTTATTGTTTGTATGAAATTTCATGCCGTAGGGTAACCATCCGTTATGTATACGTTCCGATATATCTACTAATGTTTTTTTTCTTTTATAAAGGGTTATTGAAAAAAATGGGGGGCATAGGGATACGCAAAATTTCTAGTGTGGCATTACCAGCTTTTTTGTCTTCTGTACACAGTACACACAAATTAGTAGACAAAAATCTTGCACCGTCTTTAGGCTCTTTTGATGTAGCATATCTGGCTGAGGCCAAAACGACATGGGGACTGGCTTGTCCAAATACTGAATTCCCAAAAATGTTGTTATGTCGTGTCCTAGTATCGCAGATCGTGCTCGTATTCTCGCTGTTTCTGTGTGAGAATCTGGTCTTTGGTTACAAGCCATTCCTTCTTACAAAACTGGTAGCCTTATAGATCCTTCCGCTTTTCATCTCGCTATTAACTTACGCTTGGGTGCAAGGTGTTGTGTTGTACATCACTGCCAGTGAGTTGACCAACTCGGTCACCATGGCCTCTCCTGCTCTCGAAGTGCTGGTCGAATTTCCCGCCACGCCAGTCTTAACGATATCATTCGCCGGGCTTTTACCAGCGCCAATGTTGCAGCTGTTCTCGAACCGAACGGTCTGATGCGTGACGATGGTAAAAGACCTGACGGCATGACTCTGGTTCCATGGAAGTTAGGACGGCCCTTAGTGTGGGACGCTACATGCGTAGACACTTTAGTGCCATCACATCTTTCTGAAAGCAACGGGAGGGCTGGCGCCGCGGCTAGTTCGGCGGAGCAACTCAAGCGGCGCAAGTATGCTAACCTGGGTATGGGTTACATATATGAGCCGTTTGGTGTAGAGACGTTGGGTTCTTGGGGACCGGGAGCTCATCGTATTTTCCAAAACTTATCAGAGCGCTTGGTCCATGTGACGCGTGATCAAAATGCTGGCACTTATTTGGCTCAAAGAACAAGCATTGCAATTCAACGGGGCAATGCTGCCAGCATGCTGGACACGCTGCCAACTGGTAGTGGGCTAGAGCATTTGGACTGCCTATGAGTCTGCAATGGCTTCTAGGGATCTAAATGCTTTTATTGTAGTAGCTGTAGTGCTGTATATAGTTCGTAGTATTTTGTTAATAAAGGCATTAAAAAAAAAAAATTAGGTAAAAGAACTCCGAAAACTTTAAAATAGGAGGGCGTGATTTTATTTCTTAATTATTGAAAATTTGTAATTTATTGTTAATAGTGATTAGGGAAGTACAGTTATATTTTCATAACACTTATTTAATGGTATATATTTATTGGTGTACAGATTTTTCTTGGTAAGTACTTTTATTAATTAACTATGGAGGAGCCCGAGGGGTACAGTTCCCTTGGCCGCTTGTTATGCTACCGTAACTGATAGTAATGAATCAGTTATGGATATTGACACGTCCTTAACATCTATAACACCTTCTCCTACTGATATTGACTCCGATGGTTAAGCAAATGTTAAGAGAAAGAGGAAAAATCATAGAAATCTTAATGAGAGCAAATAGAATTCTCAAACTGTTTCTAACTCGGTTCCCGTCCCTGTGATTTCACTAAAAGACACTGACATAGTATCTACTGAACAGGCTAAACCTAGAAAGGAAACTGGCTTTCAAAAACTGCTATAGAAACACAAGGTGTGCTTGGTGACAGATTGTCTACATATGGTAATGGCTACAATGGCATTCTGCCTCAAGGGAAAATGAATTAATACGTAAGAATACCACTAGCAGCCATCCATCCAAAAAACTCAACCGTTTATCTCTGTTTATTGGTTAAGAATTACTTGACAAACTCCATTACAAACATTAATCATGTAGTGTCTAATATCCTACATATCGGGGTGAAGGCGATACCAGACTTCCAATTACTAGTTATATATGCGACTTACTAGTTATAATCAGTTCCCAAATGTTCCATGAAAACTTCATTTTCACTTATGTAGTGTTTAAAATGATAGCTGTTTATTGTAATGTGATAAAACCACTGGTTAATGTTTCACTGTTTAGTTAACGTTTAAACCATCAAATAATACTTTGTTAAACTTGATTAACTGTTAAAACACAAGCTCAGGCATTCGAAACGAATTTATAATCTTTTCTAAAGCATTACAAGTGCGAGTTTAACTTTGCTATAAATACGACCGCACAACGTAGCGCAATTTCCTCATCCGAACCATGGTTTAAACCTCCCCGTGGCCGGCCACGGCAGGTATTGGACGACCCGGATGACCCCATCGCAGCCATTTCATTGGCAGCTTTAGCGTTGACCGCAAGTCGTCCCGGTAACATCCCCAGGTGTGCGGTAATCAGAGGTTACACCGAGCTCGCCGGCGATCTCGAGGCAAAAATAAAGTCCCGATTAGTGTCTTTCCAAATAGTCACAGAGTAAAATATTACTCTGTGACTATTTGGAAAGAGAGACCGTTGAGAATGGGCCCTACTGAAACGGTACAACACTGCATTTGTACCGGGGCAATTTGTTCCGATTCCCCATTCCGGCAGCGAGACAAGCCGAGGTCCGAACCACAGTGGTGCCCTTGAGCTCGCTGTCACCCCTCCCGATAGTAGCGGAGCGTTTTCGGCGCCCGCAGGAGACGGAGGTATAAGGCGCTTTTCGCCTTATACGCCCGTCTCGGTAGTCAGCATCTATGTCATAGTAGAAGGAGTGGAGAAGTAAGTTATCTTCATACAAACGCACCGCGCGCGGCTTGTTTGTGTGCGCCATAGTATCTATGCGTCCCGCACGCACACTCTAACACAATCTCGACCCGTTTCTCAGTGCGCCAGCCGGGGTTAACACCGAACAAGTTTCGCGCGTCACGGCTTTTTGGCACCGCTGAATAAATGGAAAATGTTTGATAATCGCATGAGAACTTATTGCTGTCTAAATAATTCATAGATTCCAGAGTTGTCTTTGTTCAGATTACCTACTGAACAGGAAAGTTAAGCAAGTCACTTATGATTTTTAGCTTCTATTATCTAATTCTAGCATACCTATGATTTTTACTTGATGATACTTATTATGACTGATATATGATGCCTACTTATTTTTTTGTTGTATTAAGTATGCCCCGCGTCGCACGTCTCTGGCCCCGCAATCACATAGGTATCGCCAGTCTGTATTTTTTTCATCGTGAAAGGTGTTATCATTGTTTAGGTATAAAACCGAACTCACTAACCCTGAACCCAGACAACACAAGTAAAAATAAAAAATAACTTCCCGGCCCTTGCCTATTTCTAGGTACTGAATTAAAATTTAGCATATACGAGTACATACATTATAAATAAGTAACAACCCTGAGACAGGCAAGTATGGTAGGTAATTATATCGCGAATTGGGCCGGAGATGGCCTTCTTCCCCACTCTTTCTACTACGTATATGCCCTCCCTAATAAAAAAAAAAGTAGCGCGATTCATTCGAGTCCCGACTCTACTTCATCTATGGTCCCGACCGACGGAGCGTGCAGACCTCTCTGTACCTACATCTGTAAACGAATATATTTAAGTGCGCAGTAACCAGTTGGAGTGTTATTATTGATGTAACCATGGATCACTCTATTAATGGTGACGTCAGCAATGCTGATGTCACACTTTCTAAATGACACCTTGTGGCCTGTTCCCCGTCATACACACAAACATTTTTCAGTGTTTTGTGAATGCTCGTCTGGCTGTCTGCCACTCTCATCTAATAGGCTAATAATAATAATAATATAATGAACAATAATTAAATCTATGTGTTACTGGTTACAAATGATATACAGTTCATATTACTAGTTCGTAGAATATCAACAAAACCTATGAGTGCGATCAATGTATGCGATTCGATTCTAAGGTTCATCGATTATTCTCTAGAATATCTCTGGTGAATTCAATCTTGGATCTTTTAAGCACTTTACATAAAACTGGATTGAGCTTGTTGTCAGAAAAGTGTGCCTGGCGAGTAGCTCTAATTGACCGCATTGTCTCTGTTTTGACAAGTGTAACAATAAAATTCATTTTCATGGTATCAATTCTAGATGACATCCCATGACTGCAAACTATGAATTGGTAACAATGATATTAGTCATAGGTTTAGGATGTACAAGACCAACAGTGACGGATGAATGGTGTAACAAAAAATGAAATGTAAATGTGTGAGTGACATAGTGTTGTAATGACGCGAGCGTAATACTATCGACAGTTTAACTTGTTGAATATTAGGACACATTCGTTTGAAATTATGCCCTATATAGTTCATTGAGACTATTGTAATGATCGTAAACAACACTGAAATCACAGAAACGCAATATATGCAATTTCATTAACTTGAACAAGTTATTTTTCAAGTTATTATGATTTAAAAACTAAACTACTTAACTGATTATGATGAAATTTCAAAAGGATGAATCTTAAAGTATATCCTTTCAAACAAAATACGATGTTTTCAAATGAAAATCAAACCAAATATCATAACATGAATACAACCTTATTGAGAACCTGCTCCCTTTTTGATCTGTTAAAAATAAAACTCATTCAAAGTTGAAGTCAAATGCATTTATTGTAGGTCTAAAATGGTACAGCTCTTTTAAAAGTAAACTACTATAACTTCATCTTAACAAGATGAAATAAAACTTACCATTACTAAGTATTATGATTACCATTAACAAAATCATTAAGCTGCAAATATACAGGTACTGTAAATTATTAAATTACATTTATCTGAATACCATTTGCGTAAAACATTCACATGTGGTAAGCAAAGGTCGAATTTGTCCCTTGTGTAAACATAGCTCATTGGGCTGTAGAAATGACGATGTGTACATAATTTCGATGATCTTTACTAACTGGCCTACAAAACATATAATTCTTTAAAGTCTGCTTTTAAGTCTAAAATTATTTTTTATTCAGCATTATTTTTGTTTCAGCTTTTAAACTTCTTAAGAGCTAATTTTTTTCTGTAATTTTTATCACAATTTAGAACATTAGTTAATAAGTTTTTTTTTCCTTGGAGACAGTTCTTGATTTGAAGGGCAGGTAATGGCTAACGGTGGTAATATATCTCTATTTAAGTAAGGTCAGGGCCGTCTTATTTTCAATTTGATCTGAAAGGAAAAATAAAAATTATTTTGTGTCAGGATAGCCATAGCTATCCAGCGCTGCAATGAAGCGAGTATTGTAGATTTTATTGCACCAGGGACGCCAAGGGAAGGGTTACTAGATTGACTCAACATATCCTACAGTCTTTACATGAAAAAAAATTATTTGACCATGTATTTTACTACAAATTAAACTTTACGTTACTTGTGTCATCATTTCCTAAAGCTATTGACTACCATTTCCACAGTTTTATGCATTCAAGGACATTAAAAGTTGGTATTGAGTCTTTCATTAGTATACATCGATGTTTTCTTTGTATGAAACATTTTGATTCAAAGTTTACTACAAACTGTAGAGTTTTTATTTAGATTGCGTCAATAATCCGAACCCTTTTATCACATACTGAACATTTGTTGGTAATCTGTAAGAACACAAACATTATTATACGCGTGCATATCGTTATTTCAAATTCTGTTAAATAGCCATTTGTATAAAGATACTAATATTTTATGATAGAAGTAAGAGATATTTCCAATTATTTATTGAGAGTTAGGGGAACTTTTCACAGAAAACATCATAATAAATTTTGAATAATATATCTTGTGATAATATTTACTCCCTTATTCGTAAATACTCAATACGCTATAAACTGATCTGTCAACTTCTCGCTAATTATTATGTTATTATATTATTTTTAAACAAATTTATAATTAAACTAACTACCGGTTATTTTTGAGGTTCGAATATTTACCTGAGCATTCACGTCGAAGCTACAGGTCAGACATAAACTATCGACTTTATCGATACTTGTGACGTCAGGACTTTGTCAAGCCCTTTCGTAAACAAACGTTTTTGGATTTTTCGTAAAATACCAACCAATTCTTCATTTAGCAATGTAATTTGATGATAAGTATGAAGAGAAACTTATTATCTAATATTTCCAAAGTTCATATAACTAACTTTAAAACAAAATGACGAAATAATGATTATCCAAAAAGCAGTACAAATAAACATAAATTACATGTGAAACGTGTATATATTCGGGTTACTGTGACTTGTAACCTCACATTCACTTACTGAACAAGACACCATGCTTGCAGAATACATATTTTATATTATAATCGTAAGATATTTGATCAAATACACAAAATTCGCGTCGACTTGGAAGAGGCCGGGACGCTATGGCCTCTTACTCGAGTAAAAAATGACATACTGTCTTCTTGTTTCACTATCTCTTTTTTTCTCGCGACGGTTTGTAGCAGCTTAGGACCTTTCAGTCACACACTTCGTTGGTCTATTGAGCGTAGCGAAAAAATCATAGGTCTGTGATATTAGTATTGTTTCATCAACAGTCGTAGAAGCTGTGCAGAGAAAGTTGCGCGCCTGGAATATTCATACTCTAATTTTCTCTTCTAATTTTATGTCTTAATACACCAAATATATTAGTAAAATAATTCTCAAGGTATTGCCTATCAGTTGGTATCATTTGTTGTAATTAATTAAAAATAATGTAAAGTATATATGTAAAGTACATATATGACATTGATGAGGCAAAGCGGTACCTCACGTCGAGCCAGCGACTGTTGCTTTATAAAGCACAAGTTCGCCCTCACATGGAGTACTGCTCTCACCTCTAGAAGGGCGCACCAAAGTTCCAACTCCAGTCTCTCGATGCTATTCAGCGTCGAGCGGTCCGAATTGTCGACGACCCCGAGCTCTCTGACCACCTTGAGCCTCTGAGCCTCCGTAGAGACATCGGTTCGCTCTGTATATTCTACAGGCTCTATAACGGGGGTACCTCACGTCACCGGTCGAAAGCTCATCCACGCATAATCGTGTCCTGGAAGTCTCACACAGCTCGATTTATGCGTTCCTTCTTACCGCATACCAGCAAAGTGTGGAATGATCTTCCTTGTAACGTTTTTCCGCAGAGCTATAGTATGGATTCCTTCAAAAAGGGTGTTAAAAGAGTACTACAGGGTCGGCAACGCATTGGTAACACCCCTGGTGTTGCAAATGTCCATAGGCGACGGTATCCACTTACCATCAGGTGGGCCGTTTGCTAGTTTGCCAATCCATAACATAGAAGAATAAAAAGATAAACCAACACGAATACATAAATAGTCAACCAAATAACAAAATTATTGTATTTAAAATGTCTCTGCTTTAACAAACTGAACAAAAATTCTTTTATATGTTTGGTCGCATTTCTCAACCGATTCTCGTGAAATTTTGTAAGTAGGTATGATCGTTCCATAGATTTTTTGGTCAATTAAGTTATTGGAATTTATTCAAAATAACGGAGATATGGGGTATTAAAACAGAAAAAAATATTGTAAGAAAAAATATGGAAGATATGCCACGTCGAAGATGTTCATAAATGTTATAGACTTTTTTGTTACCCTTATTTCGAAGCAACATTTTTGTCAGAACAACTTATTCATCCTAATCGGATGGACTAGACTTAAAGGGGCCGGCGTAGAAAAGAATGAAAAAAAACGTATAGTAAACCATTCCCAAAGTTGCCAGCTCGTGCCTCTCGTGGTCGTCTTCCCGCGCGTTTACTTGAGTAGGCGCATATAACCGTCTCGCTCACACCTCGGCGCGTTCCGCGTTTGGTGTTTCGTTCTACGATGCTATGTTACTAACGGATGCTAAACGTGAGCCGCTCGCAGCGCCAGTCGTCCTTCCACTCACGATCGACACGGTTGTATGCGCGCGTGACGTAATTTCGAACCAACTAACTTTCTGTAAGTATTTGATACCTAACGACTGAGACTTCAGTGTGTTAATATACGGTTCCCTGGAACTTTCTCCTGTTTTTTCTTTATGAGAGGCAACACCCCTTCCCATATGTGGCGCTCAACGTAAAAGTAAATTAAAAATAATACACACGCCACGATCGTGTCACTATACCTACAAGAATTTTATGTGAGTGTATCTTCTGTTATTACAAATGATAATCAAGAGCAAGGATAGTCAAGGCACGACCGCCGACGTTAACATGAACGTTCCCACTTCAGCCGCCGCCGCCGCGCAAACTTCGACTCCATACTTAAAGCACACCACCGCTGCACCCGGTCGCGATGCCGATGACGACCCGGTACCGCAGCGCCCTCACCGCGTGCCGGACATTGCAAGCGCACCAGTAATGTCGACTCCGAGGTCTCCCGAGGCAACGTTTTCGCAGGAAAGTGTTGTCTGCTCTTATTTCTGCTTTACAAAGATCGCAAACGGAAGCATTTCGGGATATTCTAGAATCTGTGACAAGAACATTTATTATTGGAAATGACTCGCAGACGGGTAATTCGCCAAAAAAAATATTTTTTGCCTAATTTCCTTGGCATGTTTTTTTTTGCTAATTACTTATCAGTTAGGTTGTTGATTATATAAATGAATAAAAGCAGTATTCATTTCTGTAAAAGAGGTATCACAAAACATTCCTGAAAAAAGTTATAAGGTCATGAAGTTTTAAACAGTCAAGGAAATTAGTAAGGTCCCAAGGAAATTAGAAAACTATTGCAAGGAAACTATAGGTTGCCACGGAAATAAGTATTATGTTATATTAATTACACTATTTATTTTACTTACAGAAATGTTAAGTATGAAACAAAATATTTACGTAATTAAGTTTTTATTTATATATTTTAAAACTACTCATAACTGATAAATTATAATTTTTGAAACATTTTATAAATTATCATATTCATACCTACGAACTGATAATTATGAGCTAATATTTACATATTAGCTCATGTTTTGGAGATAAAGATTATTATTATAATTAAAATAATAATAAAGCGCAAATTATAATATACATTTTACATGTTATTTATAACTTAAATTGCCTCCTCGGGCTCTGCTTATAGCTTCAAGTCGATTTGACATACTGAACACGAGGTTTAGGAGCCGATGTTGGGAAATATTCTCCCATTCTTCTATCAGGGCCTGTTTTAGTGCCTTGAGGGTGGTAGGTGGTGGTCTGCAGCTTTTGACTAGCTTCCCTAGCTCATCCCAGGCGTATTCAATTGGGTTGAGATCAAGACTTCTTGACAGCCAAGCCATCACGCTGATACCAACCTCCTGAATATACTCTTGCACGACCTGAGTCATGTGTGGCCTTACGTGCATCAGCAACGATCCATCACCCATATTTACTAAATACTGCACTGCATACTCATTGAGAATCTCCTAGGCTTATCTTTCCCCAGTCAGAGTGCAATTTTCTATGGTCATTAACTCTGTGCGACCTTCTGAAGATATGCCAGCCCATACATGTACACTGCCTCCACCGTACTGGACTCTTTCTGAGAAGCAGGCTTGAAGGTATCACTCGCCAGGTCACCTGTAGACACTTGGCCTTTTATCAGAAGTGTAAAGTGAGAATCATCTATAAACAAAATTCTTGAACATTCTTGTTGATCCCACTGTATGTTTTCATAGGTGCATCGCAGTCTCGCTACTCGATGCTCCCTCTCGAATTTGGGACCACTCGCTGGTCTTTGGGATTTCAGGTTTGCTTCAGCCAGTCTTCTTCTGACTGAACTGTTACTAATGTAGTCCCTTCGGGTCTGAAGATGCTGGACTTCAACTGCATTTAGTTGGCGATTTCGCAACACAGTGGAAACAATATAACGGTCTTCTAAGGCACTAGTACACCTGGGTCTGCTATTACCAAATGGTTTCCAGTCTCTTCGTACCTTCGCTTCACCTTCTGGACCGTTCGTAACGTCACACCCACCATTCTTGCAGAATAGTTAAGTAGACCAAGCCCATTCTTCAGGTGCAAGAGGCATGATAAATAAGTTTAAATGCTGATTGTCTAACTTAGCTTTTGTAACAAGATACATCAATCAAGATTTATTTTTTAAAACAAAAATAGAAACAAGAAATGAAGAGTAAAATCGTTTTTCGAAAAGGATTATTTTTGATTTGAAAGCTTTTTCAGCCGTTTCTTAAAAGAAGGTTACCGACTATGAAGTTTTTATGTACAAAATTAAACTTTTGTCAAGACCTTTTTGTTTCAAAAGTATATCTTGTGTATTTAAAAGTTATTGCAATTTTAAAAGTGTTGTACTTATATTTGCAGGCCAGTGTAGCAGATCACTCTTCATTTTTCTAATCTTTTTTTTTCGAATTTTTCAGCTCTTGTGTTTTTTTTGTTTTCCCCATGTTGAGTTTTCTACGTAAGAGAAAAATTAACGAATTAATTTTTTTGATTATCTTGAAATATAGTAATGTCCTTAAATATATTAGTTAAATGTTGTGAAACACGTTAAATCTATCTTTATATTCAAAGAAATATATAAATTTAATGTAAAACTTAAAAAAAGAGATTAAATCTGGTATAAACATAATTCTCTTCACCACTGGTAAGACAATAAAATAAAGCGTTATTTGTATAATTTCCTTGGTAAACCATAATTTCCATGTCAAATCATGAGCCAAGGAAAACATGGAATATAGAACCAAGGAAATTAGATTTAAGTCATTAAAAAATCGTAGACCTAAAACCATTAACTTATAATATTCATGTGTCAAATTGAGACTACCTGTGCCACAAACATAACCGTTAATTGAAACTATTAGTTAGAAGTCCATCAAACTGTTGACAAATAACGACCATGGAAATTGAAAAATCTATAAACCAAAAGCCAAGGAGGGGTGTACTTATGTGAATAGTGCGAAACTAAACAACGGTGTGCACATCTTTCTCCGATGGGTTTCTCGCGGCAAAATGGTCGAGGGAAACGGTGTAACTCAATTTGTTTCAAACGTTTGTGTTTCGATATTACAACTGTTGAAATAACTGACCAAGGAAATTATATTTTACTCGCGGACACGGATGAAACTGAATGTAACTTTAAAACCATATCTATTTTAATACACTTAGCACTTTTTTTTGGTGAAGTGGGGCTAAAAATATACATTATGATAAAATTTATATAATGTTACGAATACAACTTTATGCAATATGGGTGATAATATAAAATAAAATACAAAACGGACATGACAAGGAAATTAGGATTTTAACATTTCGTTATTTTTTTTTTATATATTTCATATAGATATTAATGTTTGATTAGCAAGAACAGGTGTATATAAGGATACATTATTTGAATAAAAATTAATATTAACTATAAACATCAATAATATAATTTTCGTCCATTCGGACATCAAAAAGTCATGATTTTGGCGAATCACCCAGACCTTAGCTCGCTAACGAGCCACCTTCAGCGGTTTAACATCAGAGTCCGTGACCGCGTTTATTGACAGTGTTGATAGCTTGTACGAGTATGTTGACTGCTGCAAAGTCTCAGACGCGAATGTGGTCAAAGGCCTCTCTATGCTGCTGCAAGGTAATGCTGCTATTTGATGGCAAGGACTGAAAGATCAAATTACAAACTGGGGCGAAGTAAAGGAAAACTTAATAAGTGCCTTTAGAGATCGCCGACCACCTCATAAGTTCTACATCGATATCTTCAATAACCCACAATGCACAGAAAATACAGACTCATTCGTATCTAAAATAATGGCGTTATTTGCTAAGCTTCCTAGACACGATCTATCTGAAAATGCAAATTTAGACAATACATACGGCTTTTTACACACGAGAATTAAATCAAAGCTCCGAAGGGAAGAATTCTCGTCATTTGGTCAGTTGTTATACTTAGCCAGGAACATAGAAGATTCCTGTGAAGACGAGCGAAGAGCAGCGCAAAACGCTAACGCAAACCGTGGTTTTCCCCCGCCCGCTTCAAAGCCACCGCCAAGCACAACAACGGTCGCGCTGGCCGCGCGAAATCGCACGCCTGTTGCTAACGGCACGCCGCGCCGCCGCCACCACCGCGATGCAACGCACCGCTCAAGATTCGCATTGCGCCATCTCCGCACGTCACCCACCGTCGCGAATACATCGCCGGCTGCCAATACCGCTTCTACTGTTACTCGTAACAAGCAACGCCCGCAAAGTACCAATGTGCCAAGACCCAAGGGGAACAACTTTTTGGGAGTGTGATCGTTTTTGGTGACTCCAAATGGTACTTACCCAATAAAAACATTTAGAAACCTACACATGAGTCATTGCAGACTCACAGGCAGCCCAAATGCTCCAGCCCACTACTAGTTCGTAATATTGTGTTAGTAAAGGCCGCCGGTAAAAAAAGTACATTATTTTTAAATCCATTTTTACAATCACAATCCTACACGAGGGGCAGCTTATTATTAAACCTCTTAACTTAAAAATCCACCGCCAAAACTTATTTATTTATACGTTGCACGTATAAATAACAGTACTTATATTACTTTGCTCTAAGGGTGCGTACCATTTGAGTGAGATTCGCTAAAAACACTAGAAACGATCACACTCCCAAAAAATTTTCCAGATGGGTCTTGGCGTTATTTTCGCCATAAACGCTACATCTAATGTCAAAAGTGACAGAAGTGGCAAATTTTAGTGGCATTCTTAGCGTTCTTATCCAAAAATGGAACGGGGATGACAGTTACAAACGATCACGTGATCACAACCATAGACGCAGAATGTGATCAACATTATCGAAAATAACATTCTTAGCGACTAATGGAAAATACCCTATGATAAATAACGTCGGACGTGCAGGGTTTTGATATATTTGTTTACACAATTATGGATAAGTTTTAATTAAGTCCGTGATATGGAATCCACCTCAATGGGCGTACTCCACTTGACGCCTCTATCGTTATTTTTGATAATTTTGACCACATTTCGCAGTGTCTATGGTTCATATTAAATGGTTTACCATAGACGTAAATGTGGTCAAAATTATCGAAGATAATGATAGTGGTGTCAAGTGGAATACGGCTAATGGACCTAAAAGTCACTGTCATATGTCAAATCAAATTCTCAACAAAAATCAGCTGTGAAATCAAATTTAATTTCCAATTGAGAGAGGTTATGTTTACTTGCTATGTTGTTGAAAATTATTTATTTTTTAGTGTACCTGTTCATTTATTTTCTGAATTAAAATTGACATTCTAAAATCTAAATTATTTTTGTTATCCATATACCGGCCGACATGTTTTCGCGAAAACTTAGCATGATTGTGAGTCGTAATCATATGTATTTTTATTAGAGTCGAAATGGAATATTATCATCAGATTGTTGTTAAATTCACTTCACAATTCGCTGTTTTAGTCCTTAGATGGTTAATATTGATGTGATAAATTCATCACACAAGTGCAGAGTAACAACAACAATTAAGTACTGAATTAGATTTTCTGACTGAAAAAAAAGGAATATTATTATTAGATAAGTGTCTGATTCACTTCACAATTCGCTGTATTAGTCCTTAGATGGAAATATTGATGTGATAATTTCATCACTTAACCCATTGGCATAGGCGATAATTATAACAATAGAATTTCATTCATAAATTGGCCATAGTGGTCAAGTCCGATGCCAACTTATTAAGTGCAGAGTAATAAGAACAATGAATAACCAAATTTAGGATTTCCATTCTAAACATCATCTAAATATCTTTCTAAGGGTCGTTGTATTAGCCACACTTGGATATATACGTGTTTTTGGGTCAGACAAAAGTTTAAGGATTAACTTATTACTTTAGTACTTATTGTTTGTCAGTTTTTTGTAAAATGAACTGTTTACTAAATTTATCAAAAATATTGTTCTGTATGGGAATTAATATTTTCACATATAGAGCTAATAGCAAACAAGAAGATAAAGCTCAAAATATTCATGTAAAATTTAAAAGAGCTTGATCACTTGCTATTTAAAATATCGACTGTCCCTACGTATACTATCGAAACTAAATATCGCGAATTTTAAGTTTAGTTAGTTTACGAGGACCAGCGACGTCATATTCCATACTTTACAACGCTAAAACTGAATATATTAATAATATTTGAAATAAATTTAATCTACACTGCAATAGAAACAAGTTGCGACGGTAATAAAAAAATTTTTTTTTGAGGTTCAATAGTCTACGTAGGGACAGTCGATATGACAAAACTATGTTTGTATGGAAAGTGCTCTATGAATACACAATTCATTAAGTGCTGAGGTTTGGCTGTGAATATTTTCATGAGATAACAATCAACTTCTATTGCTATAAATTATATATCAATATGTAAGGGTTTTAAGAACGTCATATAAATGGGTTTAACTAAGAACTTAATTATCTTACATGTTTAAAATATAATTTGTGTATGTTTCAGGTAAATTTGTCTAAATGTTTTAAAGCAGATAGGTTAGTCAGCATATCAACAACACAATGTCAACAAAGTAGGCTTAGAAGTGACCTGTATGAACCAGATTACCTTATTGTAAGTAATTTTATGGATTGCACTGTACCTGTTAACTTTTCAGTTAGGTATAAGCTTAAGGAGATAATTACAAAATTACAAATATATGAGCTAACATGACATATGCCGGGTATGCTCAATTGGTTAAAGCATGTCCCGGCTCAAGGAGTGGATGAAAGCGAGTTGGAATCCCGCACATGACTAAAAATTTTTCTCTCATATATTTGTAATTTTTGTAATGTAATCTGCATAGCAGGCGTTATTGCAAACCTAACAATATAAAAATAACGAGATAAGACTAGTCTTGTGGCTAAAGGAAAAGTATCTTTTTATACACAGTGGAAACTCCTTGT